>OZ025291.1:454381056-455607204 GCA_964019185.1 Maratus speculifer
ATTTATTGTATTTGGGTTAAATTAAGTGAAGCATGCATAAGGATTCAAAGGAAATATGAAGTCATCCAAATAAAATTTAACATAGTGATTTATGTGACGCAGTATCATATATGTGTAGACAAAGTATCATATAAATTTATATTCTTCAATGGGAATTATTTGAATGCCTAGTTATAATAAAAAAAAGTATTTTGTTCGGATTACAATAATGTCAAGATTTTACATTTCTAAAGGTTTACAACAGTGCAGTTTGAAAATTTAAGTTTATTAAGCAAGATACAAAATAATATATATACTTATACATAAATATATATATATTAACCGTTTGATTTTTAAATTCTTTTCTGTACAACACAAGACATAAAAATTGTATTCATAAAAGACTTCTTTTGAAAAATTCGCTATTCATAAGCATATTTGAGAGTTAAATAAAGAGGTGATTTTAATGATATCATTACACTTTGATGTACTTACGAACAAAGAACGTATCCTTTATATTTAAATAAAAAATATTTTGTATGCTAAATATCATCACATATTACAATAGCTTTTTGTGAGCCCTTAAATTACTTTAAAAATACTTTTAAAATTGTAATAGCGACCAATCTATTTGAAATAAATCGTTTTCGTACTTTCGTATTTGTTAATTGTTGAGATCGAGATGAAAGAATTGCTCTATAAATAAAGTAAAAAATCTATTTATATAGATTTGTAAATAGCAATTGTTGTTTGTTTTGTTTGAAAAACATTTTAAAAATATTATTTGTGATGAATGCAATAGAATGTATTATGTACTCTGATATTTATTTTCTTCACTGGTTATAAATTTGTTATACTTACTTGATTCCTTTTAAAATATAATACCTTTTTCTTATTTTTTTTACTGCTATCATTTTTGTGATATTAGAATACATTTAGACGGACCCATAAGCTATAGTATTTTATTTTTGATATGTAAAAAAGAAAAAAAACAGGATTACAGATCTAAACATATAGATTTAACACATTCCAATAATTATTTTATTGAATTATTATAATAGCTACAGGCATTAAGACTAAAAATAAATACGAGATAATCAAGAAAAAACCATATAATATACATTTGAAAGCTTCTATCAGTAATATTTAAAACATATTCATAAAAAAAAAATAAAAACACGGTGTTTATAATTTAGCAATGAATATGAAATTGAGAGTGATATTATATTTCTAAATTTGTATAACAATACAATTCCGAAATATAAGTTTATTAAACTATTTACATCATTACAAAAATTAACAGCTTGCTTTAATTATATTTTCTGTACTTACCAAACGATAAAAATTGCATTCTTAACAAGCTTCTTTAGAAAATTCTGCTATTCATAAGAGAAATTTTCTGAGAGACATAAAAGACCGCATTTCAAAAACATATTTTTCTAAGTTAAATAAAACTGATATAATTAATGTAATCCTTAGACTTTGATGTAGTTACGAGCATTGAATGTATACGTTATATTCAAATAAAAAGAATTATTTTCTATTCTACATGCATGCATATTTTATAAAAATTGTGATTGTTACGAAAGGATTGTACTTCGATAAAGGCAAAAATTGGTTTGTAAAAAATTGTTAATAACTACTTTTGCTTGTCTCGTCTAAAAATAATCATTGAAGTATCAGTTTTAAAAACATATTTGAAGAATGTAAAAAAAAGGTAGTCCGAATTTTTGTTCAATGATTACAAATATGTTATAGTTACTTAGATTCCTTTTAGATTATGGTTAATTTTTCTTAGAATCTTATTTTTTTACATATTCTTTAAGGTATAAAGATAACTCCAGAAAGGTCTCCAATACTAGTTTTTCATTTTTTGAAATGTGAAAAACATAAAAACACTATTTCAGGTGTAAACATATATTTTTATCCAATTTTAATCTTTGTAATATTTATAATATTTGAAATATAATAAAATAAATTGTCAAAGGTCTCAAAGTAAATACTAAGTGATATCAAAAAATCTCAAAAACTAATTTCAATGCCGTAGTATGTTATATGTAGACAAAATATTACATAAATATATGAGCATTTTGTTACAATATTAATTTACAAGCCATATTTATTGTAAAGATAATCCCGTTGTCCATAATACAGTAATGTATGACAAAGTAAATAGTGATTTTTCCCATTCGAAATATATATATCAAAACAGTTTCGAAATACACAATTATTTTAATGTGGTGCATCATGAAAAATAAATTTATCCACTTGCTTTTAAAATATTTTTCTGTACTTCCCAAGCTATACAAATGGAATTCATAAAATAGTTCTTTGAAAAAAAATTAACATAAATATCTACTTCGAAATTGTAGTCATTAAACATTGATTTACTTATGAGTAATGGACGTATACTTTATATTCAAATAAAAATTTTATTTTCTATTGTAAATATCATTACTTATTACAATATTATCTTTGTGAGTCTTTCACTTTTTTAAAAAATCTCTTAAATAATGAAATAGCAACCACTCTATTTGCAATATCTTGTTTTTATACATGCATATTTATGCTAGTTGCATTGTACATAAAGTAAAAATTGTGTTTGTACAAATTTCTAATTAACACTTACTTCTTATCTTGTTTTAAAAGCATTAATAAAGTCTTATTTTAAAAGTCTTTATTTGTGAATGTATTAAAATGTATCTTCTGATTTTTATTTTGGTTATTAGTTAATGCATATTGTTATGCATACAGTTAATGCATTTTGTTTAAACTGTTGATTTGAATTATTCTACGTGTTTCTGTGATATTAGAATAAATTCTGAAGGTTATAATTTTTTTCTACTTTTTGGAAATTAAAGTAAAAAAAAAAAAAAAACCCACCGATTTTAGTTGTAGAACTGCCTTTTTACATAATTTTAACATTTCTATGTCTAATATTTAAATTATAATTATAGTTTTATATTTTTTCATGTATTTAGTATAATAAACTTATGTTATATTAATGCTAATTTGTGCGAATCTTGTCATTTTATATGATTGATATGATATTCTTGTCATTTTAATCTAAATTGTAATGGACATCCTCAAGCTCTGAATCATTGTAACTGTGCTTTCCTTACCAACTATTGTCACCACAATTACTTTCCAAGAATCAGTTTCACTGTAGATTTTTCTGGAAAACATTGAATATTGTTTTAAAATTCGTGTAACCAAATTCGTCTCCAGTTTTGTTTGTATTGTAAAGTACTATGTACATTTTTTTTTTGAATGGTATTTAAATTATACTTTGTTGGATTGTATATAGTTTTTTATGAATTGTGGTTATCTGAAAAATTATATGTTATAATGTAATGTATTCTAGAATATGAACGCAAGATAACACACGAATTCTTCCAAAAAATTTCCAATATTTTTTTTCCAATTGTTCTGAAAAAATTCAATTATTAACAGATACTCCTGTTAATATTGTCAAATCCGTCAACTGTTATACCCATCCAAGCAGCTGTAGGGTTAGCTGCAATACAAGCATTATTTAAATCGATAGATTTATACAGATCTAATTCATTTTTAAAAACATTAGTAATGTTTAATTCTCCAAAGGATTATATGTATAATGATGTTAAAAAATCTTTTTTATTATTTAAAAAAGTAGAAAGAAAACAACAACATTACAACAACAACAACATTACAAATTTGCCCTTTTGCTTTTTGATCAAGTGATTTTCTATAGGGTATAATTTAAAAAATCGATACCATGCTCAATATCAGAAAAAATCTATTTCTATGATATCAAAACTTACGGAGTTATGCTACTGCGAATTTATTGATTTAGGAATTTTTTCGAATTAAAAAATCTTTTTACCACAGTATACTCTTCGAAAAATCGTAATAATCTCTTTAAAATTGTAAACATAATATCATCTGCAAAATTATAAAAACTTCCAATGAAAAATTAAAGTATTTTTTTTTATCAAATAATAATATATTTAAAGTAAAAAATCACAGTAATATTACTTTGAAATCTGAAAAACGGGATTTAAATTCAAAGTAAATATTACAAGAAATAAAACTAAATTTTTATAATATACAGCATGTGTACCATAAATGTTGAAAATCATTATTTAGATAAATCAAAAATTGACATTTACTTACACGCGATATTTGAGATTTAAATTATTCTAAGAGTTTAACGTGTAACGAAATCCTTGGAGACTGAATTGGAGTTTAGCTAATTTAGTTAATTAAAATTCTTTCCGAAGTGCATGAAAATTTAATGTAGTCTTCATTAATGAATATTTTCTCTATTAAATAAAACAATTCCAATAAACAAATTTTTAAAATAAAAGAAATTAACAAAGTTACTTAATATATTATAAACTAACTTATTTTCTTCATTAGTCAGTATATGTTTATGTAAATCTCAAGTATTTGTAAAACATGGTGAATTTCATTAAAAGATAATTTTTTTTCAGATTTGACGTACAATTTGCAGAATATTTGACACCAAATGGTATGAAATTGTTTTATTACTGATTTAATTTTAGATTCATCTGTTTAAAATTTGAATAAGAGAAATGTTTATCTTAAGCTGGTCCGGGAAAAAAGTTAAAATAATTTTTATTTATTAACTTAAAATTTTTAAATCTTTTGTAATGATTAACCCAATTATTAGTAAACAAAATCCCGTAACATTCCATAATTTTTTTTTTTTTAATTTAAAATTTTACAAAAAGTGAGGCGATTTAGAATCGATGTAATCTGAAATATTATTCATAGAATTTCAATTTTTATTTCATGTAAATAAACAAATAAAACTTTAAATAAGAATATAGCTTTTCAGTCAGAATATTAATTAAAAATATAAATTTCAATAAAAATTAAAAATGTTTACACTAAAAATTAAAAAAAATAATAATGTAACTTAAAAAAACCTGTTTTTAAAAATGAATACTTTTTAAATTTGCCGAATAAAAATTAATTTAAAATAATTAAAAAAAATCGTTTCTACAACGTATCTCAACGTTTAATTCTCCAGGTTATTTCATTATGCTGGTGTTCGTGTGATTTTTAAATTTAAAATTATTTAGTGATACTATTTTTATCGTTTGATTTCCTTGAGGAAGTTACTATAGGATACAAACGAAGCATGTTAAAAATGCGAATAAATAAACGTATTTTTGAATTTGTTATAAATTCAACTTTCCACTTATAGCACAAATTGAGTATTTTGACCTTTTAAAGTGCTTTTTACATAGAGTGTATGGGATATTTTTTTGTATATTGTGCTTTAAACAAATCTAAGTTAATAACTCCATTAAAATGTTTTTTAGAATATTGATAATAAATAAATGTTGTAATGGATTGTTTATGAAATTTTCTGTAAAATGTTTTCTGAAAGTTTTATTTTTTCATTATTAAGATTTTTAAACAAGCATATAAATAAATAAAATTTCCACAAATAGCATTTAAGTACATAGCCCATGCTCAAAATAATGGCTAATTAAAGATTGCACTTTAATAAATATTTGCCGAAACGTCAGTGAAGGCTTACTTTGGAGACACGAATTTTTTTTTTGTGTCTGTCTGTCAGTCAGTCAGTCTGTCAGTCTGTCTGTTCCGCGATAACTTCCGTAAAAAGCATCCGATTGGCTTGAAATTAAGTGGGTATGTTAGTGAGGCACTGGGATTAAGCTGTATAGTTATTTGTAAGATTTGGTTCATTCGTTCGAAAAATATAGAATATTTTATTTTGCGCAACAATGCTTTTCTATGGCAAATCCAATGATTTCTATTTTTTTTTTCTTGAGAGAAAATGTCACATTATCATAAATGGATGCTGAAATTTACCGGTTAAATTATTCGTATTGTTTTGAAATTTTGTCTATTCATTTGTCAGATTTTTAAAATTATTACTATAAATTTTGGAGATTTTTTATAAATGTATTCCAATAATATAAACTAATTTGTTTTAGAGACTTACTTATTTCAAATGTATTTATTTCATTTTGTTTATTTTCTCTTAATGGTTGCTAAGCAACCATTCATCCTAATCCTTATTTTTATAATGTTATAAATTTGAATGCGTGTAATTATTGAACGCGAAAATTTAAATGAAGTCAAAGTCAAAACTGATGAATTAATGTCTTTGTATCTTTGTTTATAACTATAACATAGCCCAGAAAAGAACATAGGCTATGTTTTATTGATTTTATTCACATATTTTCCTTAATAATTCAAAATTTCCTTCTTTTTCATGTAAAATCAATAGCGATCTTTTAGATAAAATTTAACCAATTTCCTTTATCGTTTCCTAAAAAAAAAAAATTCAAAATCTGGAATAATTTGTCAACGGCAATAAGTTTCAATTGAGCAAGTTCCATTCGAAAAATTAAACTAAGAAAAAATAAATATGACGTCAGAATTAAATTAAAAATAAATATAGTACTTTGTTAAATATTAAACACGGAATTTTGTTTCGTTAATAAGAATTTTTCTGACAAAAATGGGGGCATAATTAGAAGTAAAAGAAATAAAAATAATTATATTTTTAACAAATATTTCACCTGATAAAATTTCACGTCATAATTGAAATAAAACAGGTATTTTATAGTAGTCGTTAAAAATATAAGAACCCATGAATAATGACGTCATTGCCGAAACTTCAGTGAAGGCTTATTTTGGCGACAAAAAAATTATTGTTTTACCCCTGTCAGTCTGTTCTGTCTGTCTGTCTGGCCGCGATATCTGCCACAAAATGCAACCAAAACTTCTTTTTTTCGGAAACAAAATTGTAAAACCCTAGATTACTGGGTTTACACTTTCAAAAGTTCCTGATACATCAGATTTAGATGTGGACAGGTATGTAGAAGTATGAGGATAATGAAAAATGCTTATTAAAACTGTTACTTATCCTTATAAATCAAAATGTATAAAAAGATACAAGATATACGATAACCATTAGCAAATTGATAGAAAGTTACAAATTTAAGTTTAATGAGACTACGGGGGGTTCAGGGGGGCGGAGCCCCTCTGAAGAAATCTACTATGTTATAATAAAAAAACAAAAATAATAGATCACGAAAAATTCAGAATATCCTAACATAACTAAATCTTTAATTTAGCGCTTTTGTTGTCTGAAAACTTCTTATTCTTATTTTATTCTTATAAATAATTACGTAATTTGAAAATTTTAAATTACAGTTTCCAGGAAGTTGAATATTACCCAAAGTGTGTTTTAAAAAAGAAATGATGTGCAAAGCTGACGTTGAGGCTCTTGATCTGCAGATTTACTAGTTTAAAAAATCTAAATTTAAACTAGCGCAGCATAAGCTACACGCTTGATATAATTTTAAGCAATATTCATTATTTTTTTTCTAATATTTTTGAATTAAATTAAGAGAAAAAAACATAGTAAAAATCTTCGCTGCAGTTCAAATGTGTCGTATCCATTGTTTAAAAATGCTTATGTACCGGAAAATATCTATAAATAACTCTGCAATAAGCAAATGTGTCCGAAAAAAGCAAACTACTACTTATGATACTTACAGAAAGTCTAAATAAATCATTTAAGCAAAACCAGGAAATAAAGAAGAGAAAACAATTACCAATATTTATGAAACGTAATGAATATACTCTCCTCTTAAGGGAATAAAAAAAAATGGAATCGACAACCATAGTGACCTAACTAACAATATTTGGACATATTGTTATATCTATTTTGGATATAAAATCATAGAGTCTTATGTATTATTCTGTCATAAAATTCAAATTTTCCTCCAATTTAAAAAAATCAATTCAGCTATTTTTATAAGTATCCGAATTTAAAAATTTAGATGGTTCCATGAAATTTCATTATGTAGGGTTAGCGTCACATTTCTTAGTTTATTTTTAACTCCTACTTTTCAATAGAAAATAATATGCTTGAATTTTATTTTACTTCAAATTTCTTTACATTCCTATTTGAATATGTCAAATTCTCTAAATTCTGTGTCGTAATTGTAATGTTACTAATTTGATGTATTAAAAATATTTTATATTACTCATATCGCTTTGATTAAAGTAATTTAAAAGACTAATTTTGAATTTTTGAAGATAATTTAACTAATTATTTTAGAACCAAAATATGAAATTTAAAGGGTGTAGTAAATTTTAGAAAAAATAATAAGAAATTAAAATGTTACTGTGCTAAATTTTGAATAAAATTTTGAAAATCTTTAACAAAATTTATTTCAAAACTTAAAAATACAGTTTTTTTCATTCGTAATTTATTAAGAAACAAAAGTGTGATACTTTTACTCAAAAAAATCTTCATTTTTTAGAGTTTAGTGTCTTGAATTTTGACAATTAACTGAAATAAATGACGATTTTTTTTACGAACAGAAAAGGAATTTTATCTTTCAACAGATATTTTTCTCGAAAGATTTATCTCTCATCACTTTTTCTAGACTATCAATTTTTTAATTAAAGATTTTGGAAAATTGGCTTTAAAAATCGTGATTTATATATATATATATATATATATATATATATAATTTTTTTGATAAATTAGGTATTAAATGTATTAGCTTTTTGGCAGACAAAAGAAGTAAATAAACGATATGTTCTTTTTTTTTCCTTCTTATAATATATTTACATCTCACTGGATTGATATCATAAAACGTCGCTGTATATTAAACTCTTTCACCAATTTTTTTTGTTTTTCTTAATTTTAAAATAATACTTAAGAAATATTTAATATATATTCTTAGATTAACCGTTTCGGGTCTCGTAAACTTAAGCATGTGTTTTAATTCAGCATTATTTCATTTTAACAAATACTTTTATTACTGTTTACATGTAGTATTATTAGTATGTGTCTATGCAATTACAATATGACACCATTAACATTTAGACATTTCGTAATATTAATAACAAAAATATTTGCTTAATTCCCTTGGCATTGTTTGAGTTTCTTTTATTTTAAACACATATTTCACTCTTTAAACTTGAAATAATGGTTACTTTTCAGAAAGAATAACATGTGCTAAATCCCAAAAGGTATTAAAAAGTTTTAATATCTGTTAAATTTTGTTGCAATTCGATGTGTTCCAAACGTCTGCAAAAACTCTGGAATTGAATAGTACAAAAAATAACTACTTTCGTTTGATTTCAGACAGTGACATATTGGCTGAACTTCAGTAAATCTATTCGGATACTAGTATTAACATTATTAATACAAAATTATTTTTTCTCTCAAAATTGAAAAAATAATGGGTCCCAAAAGGGTAAAAAGAACGCAATAAAATATTTAAAGGCTATAGTTTTATAACCTATATAAAAAAATAGTAATGCTGTAATAAATAATTATCAAATATTTCTATTGATTTTTAGATATTTTATACTAAGGTACATTTAAGAAAAAGCCATTATTTTGTTTGATATCATAACAAGTTTCATGATTTAGTTAGTTCTTTTCAACTGATCTTGAACGTTCAAAATTTACTTGAGTTAAACACTTGTTCAACAAGGAAAGTTTAGGAAATTTTAGTAAAACCTATTTAGATTATTTAAAAATGCATTTAAAGTTAAAATTACTAAAAATTACTAAAATTTCCTTAAATGCTTATATTATGTTTATTATACCCCTATATTAGTTTAAATGCATAGTACCTTTTATAATATTTTTTCGTTTAATGGGGTGGTATAGTTATGTCATAGTGTTGCATATTTAACAATTAACGAAATTTCAATTTGAGTTGTAAAACAATAGCACCACTCAGTATCCGCAGATAATTTACGGAATTGCGTTTGTTCTAAATCACTGTCAATTAAAATTTGTAAAAAAAAAAAAAAAAATGTGCTATAAGTGATTTACAGCAATGTTAAGTAATCGTTTCAGAAATATGCGTGGCTATCAATTAATGTTTAATTTTTAAACAATTATAAACAGCAGATAATGGATTTATTTGCCATGTAGACACAAAAATATGTGTAAATCAACAAAATATAGACATAATGTCGTCTGACGCATTGAAAAAAAGCTGTAGCAGAGATTTCAGATAATGTCCGTGAAAAAAATACTTTATACCTATGTCAACGGACTTTTTCATTACATTAACGGTTTTTGCCGTAAAACACAAAATATTACGGGAATTAACCGTTTATAAGAAAAAAGTGACATATTCCGTAAACTTACTGGATAATTCTGTGTAAAATGCGGTAAATTAACATTTTTTTTACAATGCGTTTTTGTTATATAGCAGACGGGGTTTCCCGGGAGTGTGTGCTTTTTTCTATAAACTTTTCCATACGCGATGACACTCTCACAAGGCATGCTTATTCTACAATGTTTGGAAAATACTGAAAAGCAATGAAATACTCGTTCGGTAATTACTGTAAAATAAACCGGTATACACTCCTGCGAAATTGCACACGTAGATTGATCGATCGAAGAAATTTTTTTAATTCTGGAACATATAATTTTATCCCAATGTAAGAAATTAAGACGTTGCAGCAATCACTATCATTATTTTGGCCATTGCCTTACCTTATGTTTTGCTCTCTAATGATTCAATAATGTGAAAGGATAATTCATAATGTAAATGATGTGACATGCACGTTCGAAACGTTCTTAAATTTAAATGAATGTTCATTTTGACACAAGTAATAACTAAAAAATATTATTGAATTGTCACTGATGAGAAAGAATCTTCTTTCCCAGTTTATATTTCTGAAAATGAGAAATCATTTTTCGTCTTACTAAAATACTGAAATAAATTCTAGAAGAATCCATATACTAGTTTTCGTATTTTGAAAAATTAAAAGAAAACAAAAACACTATGTTAGGTGCTAACATTCATTTTTGCACAACCATTTAACCATTTCCGAAATCTATTTTATTCGGATTATAATAAAAAAAGCATCCATCAGTCCTCAAATTAAATATGAAGAGTTCAAGAAAAAAAGACCTAACAGATTGAATTCTATACCGCAGCGTGTCAAGTTCAGATGAAATATTTTAAACAATATTTATTCTAATAAATCATGCTGTCCATATTAAAATAATCAATGACGAAGTAAATAGAGATTTTGTATTTCTAACTGCGTACAACAATATATCTTAGAAATATAAATTTGTTACACAAGGAACACCACTAAAAAGTAAAAACTTGCTTTTGAAATGTATTCTGTACTTCTCAAGCACATATGATATTCAAAATCGTATGTAATATTTTTTAACAATGGAACAATGAGTGGAACCACGGAAAAGTGGCCCAAATTAGCTCCGGTTGATGGTAGTTACTTAGTTCCTAAAAATGTTTTGAATTGTTTTACGTTTTCCTAAAATAGTAGAATAAATTCTGGTACATCCATTAGTCTTTAATTTTTGCTTTAAAAAAAGGATTATAATAAAAGGAGCATCCGTTAGACCTCAAAGTAAATACGAAATGTTCTAGGAAAAAAACAAGCTGGAAATTGCACGTGAAGCGTAGCAAATAAGGTGCGTTCGTACGATAACGAAGTTTTAAAATATTCAGATCTTGCTGATATAGTAGAGCGTACTTTGGATACAGTATAGTGGTCGAAATCTTTGTGTTCCTGTAAATATGCAGGGAGTAATTTTTATTATACTTCATTAACGTATATCTTATTCATAAAATGTGAAGTAGTTTAATGTAACTAAAACACGCCCCAAACAATGTTTCCCCGTACAACATTATTTAGTTGAATACATTTGAGTGGCCCTGTAATTTAATAATAAATATTCTTTGCATCACAGATTGTACAAAATGTATTTTTTACTACATATTTCATAGATTCATGTCTATTATGTTCAAATGAATGTAACACCATTAAAATGCATTTGAAACTTTTTTCCCATTGATCGTAATGTAACGGAATATTTTGATTGTCCCTGTAATTGATCTAACCATCCGATATTCATAAAATTTGAAATGGCTCGACAAAATTATGTAATAATTATGTATTTTAAATTTCAAACAATTCGGTTGGGTAGTTTTTGCGTTGTTATATGCGGACAGACAGACAGACGGACAGACGGACGGACTGAACGACAACAATAGGTGCTACGTATTTACATAATTACGAACGCACCTAAAAACCTAACAAATGAATTGTATGCCACATAATGGCAGATGAAATATTTTAAACAATGTTTATTATAATGAATCATGTTGTCCATATTAAAATAATTTATTGTTAAGTAAACAGAGATTTTGTGTTTCTAATTGTGTATAACAATATAATTTCCAAATATGAATCCCTTACATGAAGGACACCATTGAAAAAGTAACCGCTTGCTTTTCAAAAATTTTCTGCACTTCACAAGCATGTACTATAATAATCAAAATCATATATAATATTTTTTTAAAAGTGGACAAGTGAGTGAAATCGGAAATAGTGGCCCCAAGTGATACTCACATAGTTCCTAAAAATCTTTGAATTTTTTACGTCTTCCTGTAATATTATAATAAATTCTGGTAAGTCCATTAATTTTCCATTTCTGTACAAAAAAAACCCCATGAATACTTTTTTAGGCCAGAACATACACGTATGCACAATTTTAGCCATATCCAATTTTAATTCTATATGGTTTGTAATGAGATAATCATGCATAAAGATTCAGAACAAATACGAAATCATCCAGAAAAAATCTAACATACTCATTTCTAGGACGCAAAATAATCATATAAAAAAATACAAAATAATCATATAAATTTCTAAACGTCATTTAGAAATATTTCAACCATAGTTAATGTAAAAAAATTTATTCATATTGTTCAGATTATAATAATCTACGGCAATGTATATAATAATTTATATTTCTAAACTTCATTTAGAAATATTTCAAATCATAGTTAATGTAAAAAATATATTCATATTGGTCAAATTATAATAACGTATATAGTAATGTATATAGTAATTTATTTTTCTTAACACGAACAACAATGCAATTTAAAAATTTAAGTGTTTTTTTTTTAACTAGATACAAAATAAAATAAATCATGTTTATCAATTGTTTTTAATTTCTTTTCTATATTTCTCAAGCGATAAAAATTGTATTCATAAAAGAATTCTTGTGAAAAATTCTCTATTCATACATATATTTTTGGGCAAAATAAAAACGTGATTTTATTGTGGTTATTACACTTTGATGTACTTACGAACAATGAACATATCCTTTATATTTAAATGAAAGGAAGTATTTTGTATTCCAAATGTCTTCACGTATTACAATTTCTTTTTTGTAAACTTGTGTTAAATGCTTTTAAACATGTAATAGCGACCAATCTATTTGAAATAACTCCTTTTTACACATACACACATTGTTTTTGCTTATTTAATAATAGTTGAGATCGCGGTGAAAGAATTGCATTGTAAATAAAGTAAAGTACGCATTTATATAAGTCTGTAAAAAACAATTGTCGCTTGTTTTCTTTAAAACATTATTAAAGGATTTTGTAAAATATTATTTGTGATGAAATAATAAAATGTATTATGAATTCAGAAATTTATTTTCTTGTTTGTTATAAATATGTTATACTTTTTTTTTATCCCTATTAAAATTATTTTTTTTGTCTTCCAATGATATTAAAATACATTTTGTAAGACCTAACAGACAGGTTTTGTTGCATTCTATTTTTGATATGTTAAAAAAATGAAAACAACATTATAGCTGTAAACATACATTTTCACACAATTTTAACCCTTTTCTACTTATCAATAATATGTGCAGGAATAAAGACTGAAAGCAAATATGAACCCAGCTAAAAAAATTCTAACAGACA
The DNA here is from genome assembly GCA_964019185.1 of Maratus speculifer. Taxonomy (NCBI): domain Eukaryota; kingdom Metazoa; phylum Arthropoda; class Arachnida; order Araneae; family Salticidae; genus Maratus; species Maratus speculifer. Next base: position 454,394,826 of record OZ025291.1, read on the forward strand.
GAATTCTATGCCGTAGTATGTTCCTTGTAGATTAATTATCATATAAATTTGTAAGCTTCTATTAAAATTAATAAACAATAGACTAAGTTGTGAGGTATGTGCGCAGAACTATGACCTTCAAAATTATATAGGATTTCTTAAAAGAAAAAAAAATCGCTATTCAATAACATATACTTCTGAGTTAAATAATGTAATCCTTAGACTTCCATGTGCTTACGAGAATTGAACGTTATATTCCAATATAAAGACTTATTTTCTATTCTAAAGTTCATTCTTTATTACATCGTCGTCTTTATGAGCCCTCCAGTTACTTAAAAACGGCTTTTATCATTATAGTAAAAATCACACTCTTTGAAATTATTAGATTTCATTTAAGCATATTTTTTCAAAGTTAAGATCACCATGAAAGAATTGTATTGTACATAAATTCAAAAATGCATTTGTAAAATTTTTAAATAAAGCTTTTGCTTTTCTTGTTTAAAAATGTATTATTAAAGTCTTATTTTAAAATTATTATTGAGAAATGTAATAAAATGTATTAGGAATGTTGAATTTTATTTTCTCCATTGATTAGAAATTTGTTAACACTTATTTAATTCTTTTTCAGATTATGGATCATGAACCGTAAGTGAGAATTTACGGCTCATTTTTAAAGCAGATGATATTAATGTAATCTTTAGAGTTTGATTTACTTTCGAGCAATGGACATATACGTTATATTCAAATAAACAGAATTATTTTCCATTCAAAATGGCATCATTTATCACATTGTCATGTTTATGAACACTACATTTATTAAAAAAAAGGTTTCACAATTGCCGTAGCGACCACGTTAGTTGAAATAATTAATTTTCATAAATGCATATTTTATAAAAATTGAGATCATCAGGGAAGAATTGTTCCGTAGATGAAAAAATGCCTTTTGAAAAATTTGTTAATAATATTCGATTCTTGTGGGGGGGGGGGGGGTTAAGAATTATAGAAAGCTTAGAAATAATTTAGAGTAAAAAGTATTTTCAGGAATATAACAAAAGACATCTTGAATTTTATTTTGTTTATTGGTTATGATTGTATTATTCTTATTTAGTTCCCTTTTAGACTATGGTTATTTTTTCTTAAAATATTATTTTTTTAAATCTTCCTACAAGATACGAATAAATTTTGAAAGGCGCATCTCATTAATTTTACTTATCCATCATACATAATATAAGGCAATTTTTGCAATCGTTTTGAAAATCTAAAAACTTTTTTGACGGATTTACACGTTTCACACACTAGAGATTAAGAAAAACATATTCTTAGGGAAAACAATTTGTTGTCCGTCTGTTTGCCTGTCTGTAAATGCTCTATCTCGAGTACAAAATTATATAGAGACTTGAAATTTGGTATTTATTTAGTATAAAAGAATAGAATGAAGCCTATATAATATAAGCAACCTCGATTATGCGGAAATATATTTTTGGACTCTCAAAGTATTCATTCTGATGAAAGGTAATAACAATTTCTGATTTATTTTATTTTTTATTTTAGGAATGGATTTAAAAGACAAGAAAATGACATAAAATTCTGCATAAATAATAAAGTCGTTTGGATAATTAATTGCCGAGCTATATGTAATGATATTTTCTACATTTTTCGATTTTTCATGACATTATATTTCAGTCAAATTTAAATTCAAAGATATATTTTAATTGGAAATGAGACGCTTAATGCAACGTAGTAAACTATTAGTTAATATAATTATCATTATTGGAGTTAGAAGCATGCTCCTTTTACGCAATTCGGTGTAACTTTATTATCTCGTCGATTAAAAAACTAGCGCCAATTGGCAAGATTAAATGCCATTAATGGCATTAATGTAAATATCACATTCACTTCACATTAAACGCGTTACATGTGTTTGTTAAGACATCAAGTGATTTTTAATTCGATGTTTTATTTACAGCATTAATAATAAATTAGTAATTTATTTGTACTTTCGTTATTTAAAATAAAAATTGCGCAATTTGAATAATTAACTAATAGTTTGGCAATTTATATCATATGTCGAAATGGGTGGACGGGATAGTCAAGTAATACACGAAGTTCTATAATAGATCATTACAATGCATTAAAAATAATTAAATATACATTTAAATTTTCTTTTGGAATTTTGATGCTTTTTAGAAATTGCACCAGAATCACATGTTTTCACATGTTTTATTTTCCTATTTTATAGTATGCATATTTATGATGATTAACTATTACGGTGGACTAGTTTCATTATTGGAAATGTTAAAAAATCAAGAACACTATTTTAGGTGTAAATATACTTTTTTAAATACAATTTTAATCTTTGTAATATTTATAATAGTTTGATTATAATAAGAAAAGTTTCAATAAGGTCTCAAAATAAATACAAAGTGATTTAAAGAAATCTCAGAAACTGGTTTTTGTGCCGCAAGATGTTATTTGTAGACTAAATAAATTTATAGACTTTCCATTATAATATAAATTTACAGCAATATTTATTTTGAGGAAAATCCCGTTGTCCCTATTGGAATAATGCATGTCAAAGTAAATCGTGATTTTGTCATTCGAAATATATATAACAAAACAGTTTAAAAATATAAAATTATTGAAACAAGATACTCCATTAAGAAATTACCCACTTGATTTTAAAATATTTTCTGTACTTTCCAAGTGATAAAAATTGAATTCATAAAAGACTTCTTGAGAAATTTTCTCTATTCATAAATATCTACTTCGGAGTCATTAAATTTTGGTTTACATAAGAATAATGAATGTATACTTTACATTCAAATAAAAGTATTATTTTATTTGTGAGTCCTTCTTTTATTTAAAAAAAAGTCTTCATCAAATGTAGTAGCAGCCACTATATTTGAAATATTTTTTTTTCATACACGCATATTTGTTAATATTGAAGTAAAAATTGCATTTGTATAAATTTGTAAACAGCAATTGTTGCTTGTCTTTTTTTAGAAGTATTTTTAAGTCTTATTTAAAAGTATTTCTTAGTGAATTTAATAAGATTTATTATTCTTATTTTTATTTAGATCAGTAGGTACAATTTTTTTCTAATTATTTAGTTTGCATTATTTTTTGTTCAAATTGACTTAATTTACACGTTTTTATGATATTAGAATAAATTCTGAAGGCATCTATAAAATTTTATCTAAAAAATGGCTTACATATTTTAGATACGATACAAAATACAGAATTGTTCAAAAATATCCAAGTATTCTACACTGTAAAAAAAAAGATTCGATATACTAAAAAAACTTTAGTGATCCTTGTAATTACTAAAAAAATTTTAGTAATCTTAGTCGGTTACTAGAAAATCTGTAAGAATTACTAGAAAAAAGTTAGCAATGAATAAGAGTTAATAGTTTTATATTTTTAATAGCTGTTACTAAAACTCACTTGGTGTGGCCTTGATAGCATAGTGGTTACAGTAACGGACTCCAGGCTGAAAGGTCCCGGGTTCGATGCTGGGCACAGCCAATTGCGCCCCGAATGTATGTAGTGTAAGTACTTGTTAAAAAAGGGATTATGAAAATCCTGTCAATGTTTGGTGGTGCCATCTATTGCGGATTTGCCGAAAATCTATCGCTTCAGAAGTCCAGATGCAGCTCGAAGGAAGCTCTTGCCCTTCGAGCGCACGTAAAGGTTATTAAAAATCATTTTGCAGCTATTACTAAATTTTGCTTGGTGGATCATACTAAAAATTTTTAAGTTAGTTATACAAAAAATTCTTTTGTTCAGTTTACAAAAGAAATGCTTGTTTCACTTACAAAAAAAAAGTTTGTAATGGTTACTAAAAAATTCTGTGTAATACAAATTTACTAAAAAATTTTTACTAACCTCTTGAATTTTTTTTACAGTGTACCATCTACTGATATAAATTTCTGAAATTTAAATTTCAACCTGTTACACTCTTTAACGCTTTACAATATAGATAAAATTGTTTAAGAATTCTGTCTAATTTTCTGTCTGCCCGAACATCAACTTGTTTCAATGTTGTTGGATTGCTCATTAATTAACTATACCGGTATGTTCGGTATCGGAAAAAATACGTAATGTTCATTGTTTATTTACAGAGCTACTCAATGTTATTCCGTTGCAATATGGTTTATAGGGAAATGTCGTATTTATGTAAATATGTTTCAGTGATAATCATCATTTAGTCCATATGTGTGTTTGCATCAAAAGAGCAAAACTACCATACCGAATGATTTCGAATTTACTTTATAAAATCATTGGGGAATTTTGTCGGTTTTTTTTTCTCAAATTTTATGAAAATCGAATCAGAAGTTTAATAATAAAATCTTTCTTCATTCTATTATATCATAGGTAATTAATTTAATTTTATTGTATGATAGGAAATGCTTCTAGGTTTTTCTGTTGATTACATTCTTTTTAAAATGGAGTTCTGTTGTTCCCGTATTACTGAATTTAAATTTTACAATCATATAAAACCTTGCATACATGCATTTTTGAATTAGAATTTTCCAGTTATTATATCGAAATCCAAATATTTCTAAAACTAGTTACAATACGAACTAACCTCACATGCCACGTTTGACGAACAATTTATAATTTGTTATATTTTTGTCTGTCTACTATGTTATTTACTCTACGGTGAATAGCCGAATAAACTGGATTTCGAAACACATAGTGTAGAGAAGATTATCGCTACATATCTTTTCCCTTTCATAAATGCAGTAATTATTTCCCCTTAATAAATTCTTAGATTTATTGTAACTTCCCTTTTCACTAATGAACCCATTAGTTTAAATTAATTCTACATTTAATAGTTAATTTTTAGCTTTCATGCTCACACTATTAGAAGTTAAAACTTTTTATCTTTTGGGGCTCTCTGTAGAAAACAATAATAGAATTTCCTTTCTCACGAATCGTGTGCCTTCGAAAAACATCTGTCCGACAGATACTGCACTTATTAACAAAATAAAAAAAATTCTGGGCTTGGTTCAGCATAATCTTTTATTCGTTACATTTTACTAACATCTGCCTTCCACACCCTGTTTTCAATTTCACAATTAATGCCTAGAGCTAGAAATACTCTTTATTTTTGTCTCTGCTGACTAGGCCTTGTTAGCTGTTCAATTGCCCATCTGGATAACATAGTTTTGGTCACAAAAGTCCAATGTATGTAACAGCTTGCTTATCTCTGTCTACTTCCCAGGCTTAAAGTATTTCTATAACCCTAAAAGATATTCGCGGGTGTGAGAAAATTTCTGGGTAGCCAATCGCATAATCGTTAGCGTATTCTGAAAGCGTGGTCTACCAAATTTCTATCACCAAAAATCTTGGTATGAAAAACTTTTTACACCTCTTGGCGATAAGCGATATGACGGTATGTCGTCACTTCACTGATAACCACCAGATTGTCAAGATGTAGCTCGATGGAGCTCTGAGAATTCCCTCCCCCTTATGCGGGGACTTGGAGTGTCTTAACTCTCACTAATAAATATTGTGCTTAAATTTATAAGTTTCACGTTCGGAGTTTTTTTGTGCGCAAGTCTTTCTTTGGTAAATCACCCGGGCCGATGATAGCTTCACCACAGATAGTTCATTAAAACAATTACAAAAAATACAGACAATTTAATTTAATAGTTTAAAAACATATAAAGATTAGATTAAAATAAGTATTAACCTTTTCTAATTTATTTAAAGTTCCTCATCAACAATATAGATAACACAAAATCACGAAATACAACAAAATTCAACAAATAGTTGAAGCCATATGCCAGAAAAAAATAAACACGGAGAAAGGTAATTGAGTTAGATAAAGATGTTATAATCTGGAGGAAGAGAACTAGATTCATTCAATGGGAATTTGGTTATCCTCTTATACCATGCCTTCAGGAAAATACGGCTTTTCTGCTCATTGTAGTTCAATTTCATGACCTTGGCCGATTCAAAATTCGGAAAATTATCAGTTTTTATAACGTGTTTTGTGTGTTATTTATATTAATGATGAGGAACTTTAAATAAGTTCCAAACACTTGATGCTTGTTTTAATGTAATTGTTATGTGTTTTCTAACTATTAAATTAAATTACCTTAATTTTGTGTAATTGTTTTTAATCTATTATGAACATACGTGATATTTCATTTCACTTTAAATAGTTCATTAACAACTTTCAGAAGTTTCTTCTAGAAATGTATATTGTAAATTAATTTTTACATTTTCACAATAAATATATAATAGTTTAAGAATATTTTACTCAAAAATGCCTCATTTAAAACTGTTTTATGAAGAAAATGCGTATCCTATGATTTTTAAAATTTTTTTTCATTATCTTACTTTATACCAGCTTTATTCATTAATGCTATACTTATAATGTAATTGTTAAAACTAATTTATTCTATGCAAATATCCATTTCTCTATTCAAATTCTTTAATTAAAAGTTGTTCCGAGAATATTTCTGAACTACTGTTTTAATATTATTCATATCTTGTTTTAGTTTAATAAAGTGGTAAGTGTTTTCATGAAGATAATATCAAAAGGAAAATGCACATAATTGAATTTCATGTTAACAATAAATGCAAGATAATAACTATTCAAATTTTCAATTTGTAACTGTTAGATATTTAATTGAAGTTATGTCATTATTAAGGAATGTTTTTTTATAAATATTTGTAAAAGTTTCCAAAATTTTTATCAGATACATATTAATTAAACCTGAAAGTTGCACGTATAAATTCTAGAAAATAATTTAATGCAGTAATTTGGGTAAAGGAGTCAAAAAGATATTTAACAACTCTATCATATTAACAAACGAATAATTCTCTCTGATTAATAATGCCTTATAAAAGACACATCTATATAATATAGAAAACGCATCAATTCTTTCCAAAATGTTAATGTGCGGAACCTTTACGTAACCATTGCAAGCGTGAGCTGACCAATAGGTCAAAGCTCACTTTATAAAATAGTTTTGGGAAGTATTTTTTCAATATGCTGTATGTAATGAAGATTTAAGACTAATATTTATAACAGAATGTAAATTCAATTTTTAAAGCTACAATAAAATTGAATGATACAAAGGAAAATGCTTAAAAAATTATAAGAAAACACGAAGAATTGCTATAGCGTCCACTGCAGAAAAAAAAATAATGAAAGAAAACCAGCAAAAATGTTAGACACATTGTATCTCATATAAATATGCCTTTCAGTAGGTAAATACTTTCCATTTTTATTTGCATTCATCTTGATTCTTAAAATTTTACTATATTATCAATATTAGAGTAGTAACTAAAATTTTTGTATAAATATTACAGATACTATTTTTATAGAAATCTGGTAAAATGGAGAGAATAAAGGCATTAGTAAAAATACATCGATTGTTAATAATATGTTAAATGTTCGGATAGATGCAAAAGAACAGCGGATTGTTCGAATCACTTTAGGATGATAGGAGGAGAAATTTCACCAAGATGAACACAGTAAAATGAAACTAAATTCAGTGACAACGCACATATTTTCAAATTGTGTAATACGATTACATGAATAATTTATCAGACATTTGGAATTAGTGATTGAAAAGAATGAGAGTAAAATCTTGATATGGGAACCATTTGACTAATAAGAAAACGTGGGAAAAACTTTGGGATGTTATTAATAGTGCTTCGGGGTATGATTAGCTAATAATATTTTTGCATAAGCATAAGACACTTCCATTGAAGATGTCTTAAGCTTTTAGTTTAAAAAGATAAAAAAAAAACTACTGTTAAAAATTTTCATTGGAAATATAAGTATAGTAATGTTAAAGAATGCATTTTCTTCACAGGCATCTGCAATTTAGATGTGGCATATAAAAATACTTTTATAGCCTTTACCCCTTCGCGACGGGAGCCTTGTACTAAACGTTTATGACCGATTTTAACTAACATAAATTTGTATCTTATTGAATCCAGAAAATGCTATGATTTAATAAGGCAAATTTTACTGGTTGGAATAAACATGTATTCTTATTTCTTTTTATGGCTCTTATACGTGTCGGTCGTCTCCAAAGGGTTGAGACAATCATAATTCGGAAAATAAAACAAATGGATTTAAAAAAAATCTCCAGAAAGAAAGTCAGTTTATTAATATGTATGTTCGTTTAAATATTGTAAGTGTATATCTATTTTCATTTTTAGTGTATCCATGAAAATGTTTCAAAGATAATATTACAAAACGAAACAAATAGTACAATGTGTTATGTGTGCTCTGCACATCCATGTGGATAGATATGAAATGACGATTCTGTAACTTTTTTTAACGTGTTTTATAACATATGCAAATCTACCAAAAAACAAAGTTCTCATAATTCTAGATCAGTCATACGCAACCTGGCGGCATGTGGACCGATGAAATAATCTGCGATGCGGCCCGAGCCCATAATCGCTAATCCATATTTAAATAATTAATTGAGATGGGCATAAAAAGTGTTTATGATATTTAACATTGTTTTATTATATTTTTATGGGAAGATATAAATTTGAATATATAATACGTCAGATTTTAAATGAAAATTGTGTAAAAGTCATTTACTAGTCAAAACTGTTGTTTTGAATGTAGTACTATTTATCTGAAAGTGATACACATTTCTCAATCACGTTATAATTTTATTTCGCAGTCAGATGGTTTCTACATGATATGTTAAAAATCGTTCGTATTCTGTATCAGTTATAACAGGAAAAAGTTCTATTTTTGTAAGATTAAAACATATAGAATTATACTGAGGGTTATTTCATATTGAACATTTTCTGTAATTTTAGTAATAGGAGGATTGCTATTTATATTTCTGGCCTAGTAATGAAAATACAAATATTTATGATGAATATTGAATTTATTGTTTTTCAAAGTATTCTCCATGAAGATCAATACGCATTTACATTCATTTGAACCAATTTTCGAAGCACTATTTTCACTACTATGGAGGTAACTCAAAACATGCGTTTTGAACGCAACAACCGCTTCTTCGGGTGTCTAAATTCATTATTAATTTTGATGTATGGGAATAAAAAAAACGTTATTGGTTGACAAATCAAGGCTCTATAGCTGATGACCCATCAATTCGATATTTTGGCCTTTCAGAAATTCCTTTATTTGAGCCGATGTGTGAGAGCTCACATTGTCATGATAAAAATTTAATCGCCTGTTATTCTGCTTTTTTTAAATTTCTTTGAAGACCTCTGGCAAATAAATGATCGAGTACCATTCAGAACTGACTGTCCTGCGTTGCTCTAGTGCCACTGTTGCCACGTGACCGGTAATGTCGAAAAAATAGGCAACCATTTGCTTCGATGTGCTTCTTCCTCGAACTACTTTTGTTGAATTTGACTCATCTTGGAAGACCCATATGGTCGATTGCTGCTTTGTTTCCGGCTCATATGCATAGATCCATTATTCATCACCTGTGTTGATGTTATAGACAACTTTTGATGAACCTTTGAACGTATTCGTTTAACATTTCCTTGTCCCAACACTGTTAAAAATAAAGGTGACAAACCGGTGCCATTTGGGACCCGGAGGTGAAAAGGCGGTGCCATTTGGAACCCTAGGGTGTCATAAGAGCTTGAATATGTGGTTGGGGTGACGACAGATTTGTTCCTAGATGATGGGAGCTAATTAAGGTGCCATGCACTTCGTATTGGTAGCAATGTACCACCTCATCGGGTGACTGGCAACTTGCGCATGCGCTATGACGTGTGTCTTCCTGCTTTCGGTGTCGGCAAGTAAAGTTTACGGGTGTGAGCAAAGCAAAACATGGCGGTGTGTAAATTGGCTATATTAATTGAGGACTAACCACTGAGCTACAATAAAACAACAACGAGGACTTAATGATGCGATTTGCGCGACCAGTGAACCGGACAAAGTCTGATTAAAGGTAAGATTTAATTTTATTTAATTGTATTTTATTGTTACGTTAATTTATCGTACATCCCTATATGTAATGTCATAAGAAAACAGTAAATTAGATTTTTTTGTTAGTATGATTGATTGGTAAGTTTATTATGTGAAGCTACAAGCTACACTCTCACCAAAATACTCGCTTGCTAATATTAAACTTATGAGGCAGTTATTTTACAATTTCTCGTTTACATGTCAATATTTTTAAATGATTTATCGAGGCCTTAGCTAGGGCCTTAACTATTTATCGAGGCCTTAGGAGCAATTGGAGCAAACTGCTCTAGGCACGGGAATCCTAAGGATGCACAATTAAAAAGAGCGAAATGAAAGATTGTAAAAATATTTACATATTTTTTCATTACAAATCAGTTATTATAGACGAATCTTGTTGCAATCGGAATATTCTATGACCATTTTACCTTGCGTTTAAACTCAACTGTTTAGATTTAACCCTTAACTGCTGTTAGTGGTCTCAGACACCGTGAGTTTTTCAAGTTTCACAGTTTAACTTGTAATTTTTAGTTTAACAATAAATACTGGTCAAATTTTTTTAGTTTGGAGTCTTATTACTACCTCTAAATACTTTTGAATAGCTGAATTTGATTTATAATATTCTTGTACATAAAGTTTAATACATAAATAGTATTCTGAGAATTAATGAAACATTTTATTCATCTTCAGATTAAATGGTCTGACAGACAGGTCACAGTAGTTATGTAACAATTTTTGTCAGAGCAGTTAAGGTTAAAATATGTTTTTGCGTCTATATACAGTTAAAAGCAATTAATTTTATTCGCGAAGTTTTAATTTTAACCTTTACACGGGATCTCGGACAGCATCTGGCCGGCTTTGCATGTATTGTCGGATAGATGCTATCCGAACCCCTCCAGTAAAGGCTAATTCACACCATATTGCAGCCTCGCGTAACTTCTCTAATATTGTTTCAGTATACCTGATTTGTCTTTATTTGAGAGGGGGGGGGAACTTTTTCATTTAAGACAATTGAATACTTGCAAATCTTAAAGTAATCAAAACTTATTTACAGGGTTTTCATTATTAATATTTTCATTATTAACCACCATTATTTCCAAAATAATGTTCATAATAAGATTAGATCGGTGGGGGGTGGTAGCACGGACAATCATTTAGTCTCATTTAAAAATAAAAATCACGGATAAAACCTCGATTTGCATATTAAAACGTTATTAGTCAGCCAAGTCATACATTGGTGGGAAATGCCTAAAAACCCGAATTTAGCGGTATCTTCGGTTTGCCATTATGTTTTCTTACTCCCAATTCTTCATATTTTCATACTTTTGGTTTCATTTTCTTTCAAAAAGGTGAGAAAATGTTAGGGAATTGAAATGAATATACCTTATGATCTGATTATCGGCTATGCAGATTTACACTCATTTTTTTTTTCGAAAGTATTCTTTCGCATTAAACCATATTTAGTAGCAGAATTTTATGGTTAAATAAAATAAATTTTTTTTTTCAATAACAGTAATTTAAGTTTGATTAGACCGTAATCAGTACCCCCCCCCCCTTTCTCAATCATCAACATCATCCGATATGACAAATTTTTTTTCATGAACATTAAAATTATAAAAGGAAAACAATCTGTATTTACTCCACTGAACTTTCAGAATAGTGTGTGTTCAAAAAATATAACAATGAATAAAAACTTATATCGTAATTTTACACAAATGTGAAATTTTTCCGCAGGTGATGAAGATCTCGTATTTTAAAGGCGATTTTTGCACTGTCATTTATAAATCTTAAACATTTTTCTAATGATATAATTTTTAAAAATCTTTCATTCCACGCGTTCTGAAACAGGACCAATAAACAGGGTTGGCTTTTTACGGGTAAAACGGGTTTTTACGGGAGAAGGTGGTAAAAACCTAAGTATATACAATAAACTGTTAGCCCTTAAATTGTATTTTAATACTAATGATAAAAATTCTATTTTCATGTAAATGGTGTATTAATATATAATATCTATATAGGGGAGAGTGGGGCGGTGTGGGACTTTTTTTACAAAAGTAAGATTTTTTTTTTTTATATACAAAAAGAAAAATTTCAATTTATAGGATGCAAGGTAGAACGCTTTTTAATCCCCCTGAACAATATAGAAACATAACGTGCAAATACTATTTTATTTTAAAGAGAACGTAAGTTTCAAAATATGTCTCACACCTCCTCATTAAGAGTTATGGGACAGCAATAATAAAAAAAGCTATAAGGCACAAAATAACCTATAGTGTCGGTAAGATAAACAATCAAATGTTGCAAGTTGATAATGTATATGCCACAATATAAAATTCCAGTATCTTCATGACTGGAATGAAAATTCAGGATTCTCTGTCATAGGTGTCATTAAGGCCCCACATTACGCACAGAAAGATACCCGGATGATAATGTAAAAGTCTATAGGAGCGTTATTTTCAAATACCTAACTCAAATTTTAATATTTTTACATGATTTTTTTTAACAAGACAGCTGAGGATGATCCATAACCGGCCTAGTTTTTATTTTTTTTCGATTTTGCTTTTATATTTTTTGGATAGCGATAGTTTCAATTTCAGAACCAGTTTAAACCGATTTCGTAAGTTAAAGTAATTTTTAAAAAAAAAAAACTGAAACCAAAACTGAAAAAATAAAAACAACGCCGGTTGCGGATTGCCCTCAGCAATCTTGTGCAAAACAATCACGTAAAAATATTAAAATTTGGGCGAAATATTTGAAAAGAACGCCCTCATAGACTTTGCATTATCATCCGGGTCTTTTTCTGTGCCTAGCGTTGCGCCTTAAATAATCACCAATTTATTTACATTTTGAAGAATGAATATATATATTATCAATGTTATAATTAATATATTATCCTCTAAAAATATTTGCATGTTAGCAATTCGCATTATTATTAATTTTAAAAAGGAACTGGGCGCGTCCCATTCCTCGCCACTTCCTTATTTGTGTTAAACTTCTTGTTCAAACAAAATGCTGCTTTAGGCTATAATGTTCCATAAATAGGAAAACTATTACATTTATACATAAACAAGCCTTTAATATATTGAAAGCAAATAAATCAAATTTAAATTGGATTTTTGAAATAATTTTTTCTTTTATACATTTGCAAGTCTATGCATAACAATATTTTTTGTAAACTGAAGAATGGATAACCATTGCTTCATCTTGTGTGCGATCGATGAAATATTTAGAATAATGCACAAAAAGAAAAACCTACTGTCCCATTCCACCCGACTTTCCCCCATATAGCAAAAGGGGAAATAAAGAATTAGCCAGTTCCCTAAAGCTCCTGATATACATTATATGGCCAGAGATGACCGTCCACTTGCGATTTTAGACATTTTGTTAAATATCTAGAAAAATGTATGAGGAATTATCCTGAAAATCTTAGTGTATAAATATAATACACTACCTGGTCATTGGTTATCGTCCACTTGCGATTTTAGACATTTTGCAAAATATCTAGAAAAATACATGAGGAATTATCCTGGAACTATCAGTGTATAAACAATATAGTACAGGTCATATATTTCCGTGAAGATTTTTTCCAGAAACTTTATAGGGGACCGCCAACAAATTAAACAAAGTATGAATGTAACTCTGTCAAAACTGATGCATCAAAAGCGCTCAAACTATAGAATGTGATTAAGTGGATTATTGTTATAAACTGTGTCCATTTTTATGTGGATAACATGTATACTCGTAGAGAAATTAAGGTTTTTATAAAAATAATCCCAATTTTTCCAAGATTTTTGCTTATAATATAATTTCCAAGATTTTTGCTTCTTAATATAAAATAATAATATTTTCTGAAAATGTGACAAACAACATTGTACATAAAATCCTGTAATCAGAATTAAAAAATAATAAAAATTGTATGAAAAATGATTAGGTTTACTAAATAATTTTTCGCTGGGCATGCGTCAACGATATCAAAATTTCATTTGAATATTATGTTAGTTAAATATATAGAGCAACTTTTGTGAAAGTTGCAAAATCATAGCTTGAAAATTCTGAAAATAATCGTCAATAGAATCACTTAAAAATCCGTTATTTCCAAAATGAAGCAAAAACAAGTGCGGTTGTATCCATATATTCATTGATTAGTGCCAATATAGAATGCACAATACAGAACTTACTACTACATTTGGATAAAATCCTTCTTTTTTTTTTTTTTTTTTTTTTTGTTTTGTTTCATTTTGGGAACAACGGATTTTCAACTTATTATGTTGACCATTATTTTTAGAATTTTCAAGCTATGGTTTTGCGACTTTCACAAAAGTTGCTCTATACATTTAGCCAACATAATATGTGTGTATGTATGTCGGCCAATTATCTACACTGTGGGATATAGGCCCTAAGGGGTGGGGTGCCCTCCGTGGGGGTCTTTCTAAGGGAACCTAACCCGTATTTACGCAAGGTTCGAAGAAAACCACGGAAAACTCCGAACAGTTAGGCCGACGTTCGCGATTGGGTTCGAACCCAGCACCTACCGTCTACCAGTTTGAGGTCAGAACCTCTTGGCCACTGGGCCAACATAATATGCAAATGAAATTTTGATATCGTTGACGCATGCGTAGTGAAAAATTATTTAGTAAACCTACTCATCTTTCATACAATTTTTATTATTTTTTAATTCTGATTACAGGGTATTATGTGCAATGTTGTTTGTCAGATTTTCAGAAAATATTATTATTTTATATTAGGAACTCTGCAAATTATAAGCAAAAATCTTGGAAAATTTTGGGACTATTTTTATAAAAACCTTAATTTCTCTACGAGTATACATGCTATCGACATAAAAATGAAGACAGTTTATAACAATAAGCCACTTAATCACAATCTACAGTTTGAGCGCTTCTGCTGCATTTCTTTTGACAGGGTTATCCGAAATATATTCATTCTTTTTTAATTTGTTGACGGTCTCCTGTAAGGTTTCTGGAAAAAATCTTCACGGATATATATGACCTGTCCTATTATGTTTATACACTGAGAGTTTCAGGATAATTCCTTATGTATTTTTCTAGATATTCAACAAAATGTCTAAAATCGCAAGTGGACGATACTCAATGGTCAGGTAGTAGTACAAGTCACATATTTCCCTGAAGGTTTTATTCCGAAACTCCAATAGGGGAGAGTCAACAAATTAAAAAAGAATGAATGCCTTTTGGATATCTTTTGGATAACCCTGTCAAAACTAATGTAGCAAAAGCGCTCAAACTGTAGATTATGATTAAGTGGCTTATTGTAATAAACTATGTTCATTTTTATGTCGATAGCATGTACAGTCGTAGAAAAATTAAGGTTTTCAACTAATCTGAAAAACAGTCTCAAATTTACCCAAGATTTTTGCTTATAATTTGAAGAGTTCTTAATATAAAGTAACATTCTTTTCAGAAAATGCGACAAACAACATTGCACATATTACCCTGTAATCAGAATTTAAAAATAATAAAAATTGTTCGAATATTGAGTAGGTTTACTAAATAATTTTTCACTGCGCATGCGTCAAAGATATCAAAATTTCATCTGCATATTATGTTAGCCAAATGTATAGAGCAACTTTTGTGAAAGTCGCAAAATCACATCTTGAAAATTTTGAAAATAATTGTCAATAGAATACGTTGAAAATTAGTTATTCCCAAAAGGAAGGAAAAACACGAGGGGTTGTGTCCATATATTCGTTGATTAGTGGCAATATAGGATACATAATAGGGGCGTACTAATAACTTTGAATAAAATTCCTTATTTTTTTATTATTATTACTGGTATGGAATACCTGGACATGTTAGGGAAATTCGTTGCTAATCTGGAATAGACACTTTGTTGCAAAATATGTTTTGTAAATATGGTTAATAATGTAAATAGTTTGTAATTCTTAATGATAACACAGGAAAAGAATATCTGAATGATAAGTATGAATTACTCATGTAATTTTCTCGTGCTGTCCGAAAATAGGCAATAAAGATGAAAGTGCCCAGTTAAACTGATGGCATTGAATGTGAAAAATAACACTAAATAAGTCTTGATTACGTCCACTAATAACTAAATCGTAATACTTATAATATATATTCTACATAAAAATATAAGAATTTATATTATAAAAATATTTTGCTTCTAAGACGTTGTATAATAACAAAAACATTTAAAATAAGAAAAAACATCTAAATTGAAGAAAAACAAAATTTTAACAAAAACATTTAAATTGAAGAAAATTTGATAATTCTGCATGATTTCTGCATATTTATATAAATTAAGGGGGGTAGCACTCTCTTCTCCCACCTTCATATTTAATCAATGAACCTCCAATGCTAATCAGTGAAGAACCTTATCAAAATGAACCTACAAATAAAATTTGAACCAAATCTGATATTTATATAAAGAGTTATCACGTTACATACAGAACCTGCGAGCACATTAGCTGCCAGGCTTTGATAGCCTTGTGAGCTATAATTTAAATTTTATTTAAATTTTATTCATTCTTTTTTTGTTCATCTACCATTTTTGCTGTACTTTGATGATGCATTTTAATTGGACTGTCTTGTTGTGTGTTTTCCTTAATGTGTTATTATTATTTCAGATAGTGAACTTACATTTACAGTACTTACATTACCATGTTTGATATAAGAAAAGTTTCCGACTCTTTATCATGAAGAAGATGCAGAAATTTCTGTGTTTCAACCTGTTATTGTGCTCCACAACTCAAGCAACTTGTTAAATTACTCATGCTATGTATTAATTTTATATAAACAGTTAATTACAAAAACTGATAATTTTATGAGCTTAGTTACTTTGTGGTATGCATTATTTTGGTTGTTTAACGTTAACTATAGCAAAAGCCAATTTAAATTTTTATCATTTTTATTAGATACTTATGTCTTCAAAACTTTTTTAGTAGCATCAGTTCCACATAGTGTCACATCTTTGTTTAATAATAATTATTACATTCTTGGTGTTTACAATAAAAAGATTATTAGAACTAAAAGGTTGTTTTTTTAATTCAGTGTTTTATTCCTTTCATTATAATTACTCTTTGGATTAAAATTTCAGATGCAATAAGTCAAAACACAAAAACAATTTGGCAGAAAGTGTTTTGATGTGGATACAGGACTAGAAATCACCAGTCGTTAGTCGTCAAATGAAACTAAATTATAGAAAAATTATTCCTAGTCGTCAAATCTTGATAGCTAGCTTTCTTTAACTTTAATTTTTGTTTAGCAAATGCTTTCATTTGTATTTTAGCATACACTTTCCCCCCTCTGCACCAGGACATCAGCACGTGTCTTAAGAATTTTGAACCTGTCAATAACCTCTAAGTTAACTTCACTTTAACCAATGACTGATAAAACTGGTCCTTGGATATTACACCCCTGTAAACAAGATTTTCTTTTATTATGAGGTATTTCTGCATCCTTATATGTTCCTAAAATAAGAAACTGTATTAAAATTGTTTTAAAATTTTTGTACTCCCTTCCTCAAACAAACAAAAAAAAATATGTGTGAATTGGAAATGTTTTAAATGCCACACCATAATTGACAATCAAAAATTCATTTATTTGCTAACTTTTTATTTTCTGATGTACTGTTAGTCTCAGATTTTTTAAAAATTAGCTTATCCCTAGTTATATCTAAAGCTCATATTTTCTTTCTGTTTACATATTTGCTTGATTATCTGTTTTGTATGCATATTAGCTTAATAAAAAGAATAAGTTTTTCCAGAATCCAAATATTGTAGTTTAATCAGGTTTCATACTTATGCAAAGTCAGTTTTTATTTTGTTTAATAAGAAAAGGTGTTTAATATATAAAGTTTCCTCTCCACTTCCCTTCAATACATTAAAATTAAATATGCAATGCAATATTATTACTATTAACTAACATGGTAGTGAAAAGAAATAAGAAAATATGAAATGCAGTTGGCACATCGAAAAAAAATTGTAGGCATTATTTTGACACCTTACATACAGTTCTTAATTTCTAATCCTGTGTGGATATATGCTATAGAATATGAATTTGCGTAAGTTCACTATAAAGGTAAGTACTACATATATTATAAAAATGTTTTTTTTTTTTTTTTTTTTTTTTTACTCAATTTCATCTGTGATTTTACCAAAACTATAAAATGAACTTATTTTCTATAATTCATTTCATAGCTTGATGGCTGACTTTCTGGAAGAATTTTAAAGAATATGAAATATTCTTACTAATTTAAAAGTTACACAGCATTTATTACATATTCTTTTCTAATTTGTGTTTTACATTTTTTTATTAGATACAGCAGGGTTTCTGAAAAAAATATTGGTGCGTTGTTTGACATTTCACGACTAAAATCTGAGACATGCTTATTTAAAAATTTTGTAGCATTTCTTCTATTATATGAAATTCTTAATCCTCCGAAAAGTTCACAACCGTCAAAATGATCAGCAACTAATATGTTCAACGAAGTGTTGGCCTCATGGAAGCAAAATAATTTTAATGGAACATCCACCAGCAATGGGGCCTTCACATGGAGCAAAAACAACATTGACCTTCATCGCCCATCTGCGTGGATATTTAATAACAGGTGTATTGCCTTCGAACAATCAGACCTTAACTCACTTGACTTCTGTAGCAAAGTTAGAAATAGAAAATCCCCAGTTTGTATTGTATGTGATGCGAAATTATCAAGGCATAGAATGATTTAAATCAGAATTATCTGCAGCGGACTGTCAATTCTATGATCTTTTGTTTTCAAACTTGTGTAAAAAATAAATATCAAGCCAGTGAACAATTTGTTAAAATATTGTCATTTCTTTTCTTTTTTTTTATTAAAATATGGCATATATTTTACAGGATATAGCATTTTTCCGTGTCCCCATACTTTTCAGTTGCCCTGTATATAAAATAATGAAAATACATGTCAAGCAATATACTATGTGTCAAAAAAGATGGTTACGGATTACTTCTGAAACTATAAGAAAATTATAAATATATTCATATGAAGATAGATAATTAAATTTGTACTTTCTCTTATTTTAGAGTCAAAAAGCATCAAATTTTTATAATGTTCCTGCATCTAAAAACGCCCAATCACAAAAATAGTTACTGGCCCTTTCTTAAACATACCCAAAAAGTTTGATCCAAACATCCGAGTTAGAGACAGTCAAAAATCATGATTTATTTCATTTTACAAGAAATTCAAAACATAAAATTGAAAATCAGGCTTCAAATTGCATGACAAAGTCACAATATTTGACTCTAACTCAGTGATTTTTAGAGGCAGAAAATAGGTGTAGAGGTTGTGTAAACTTTACGATTTATTCTAACAAAACCTTTTGGGTATGACTAACAATGCAATAGTGATGACTTATGATTGGTGATTTTGAAATGCAAAGACTGTATAAAAGTTAAAAATTTGGAATTTTTCTTAAAATACTCTCCATGTAAATGAATGTACAATTTGAATTCTCTACCTTTCTATGATTATTTTTGTAGTTCATATTATCCCTCTCTGAGTTACAAAAATATGCTACAATTTTTCTTTGGACACCTGACAATGAGTTTAAAAATATAATATTCCATCAATCTAAAGGAAAAAAAAAGACTCAAAATATTGACTGACCATGATAATTTTCTTTGCAGAATTCAATTTAAAAATGGGTTAACACTTTGTATTTCATGATTCAAACAAATACAATTTCTTGAAAAGCGGGGTGGAGGGAGGGGGTTGCAACTGTGGGCCATAGATTGTGAGTGCTATTTTTTGTAGGATGCCACAGGCCACACTGGATTATGGGGGTCATCCGTTCACCCTCTGGGGAACCCTGGATAAGTGGTATCATTATTCTCCCCTGAGATGCCATTCTTTCACCCCTTAAGGTATCCTGGATGAGGGGTGCCATTGCTCTCCCCTCAGATGCGATCCTTTCACCCTCTGGGGCACCTTGGATAAGGGGTGCCATTACTCTCCCCTGAGGCGCCATCTTTTCACCCCCTGGGGCACCCTGGTTAAGGGGTGCCATTACTCTCCCCTGAGATGCCATCCTTTCACCTCCTGGGGCACCCTGGATAAGGGGTGTCATTATTCTCCCCTGTGGTGCCATCTTTTCACCCTATTGAACACTGTGGATAAGGTGTGCCATTATTCTTCCCTGAGGTGCCGTCCTTTCACCCCCTGAAACACCCTGGATTAGGGGTGCCATCCTTTCACCCTAGTTAAGGGTGCCATTTTAGCTCCTCTAGGGGTGTCACCAGTGAGACAAGCCTTTCACCTTTAAAAGGTGCAATGTGTCACCATTAGTTTTAACAGTGAATCGACACAAGCTTTCTTTTGAGCTTTTGCTAGAATATGTGGGTTTCAACACGAATATTTTTTTTTACTATCAAATGTTCAGTCAATATCTTATTGATGCCTGTCACACTAATGTCCAAAGATTTTTTTATTTTACGGTATGTCACTTTATGATCTTGCTTTTTTAGTTTAGGCACAACATAGATATTTTCTGGCACGACAACCGATTTTGGTAGACCTTCAAGGAATGCGTCCTGTAGCGAACATGGAACACGAATGAATTCGTTATACCAGTTTTTTACAGGGCCTTAGAATAGTGCTTTATCATTGTATAAAAAAATAAGTTCATGGAAGTACTCTTATCACAATCCACGTCGAAAGTTATGAAAAATGGTCTTACGAAAATGTTCACGAATCAATTTCACTTTTTGCAAAAGATGAATTTTTCAATTTACTGCAAATAACACAAATCAAGCTAAAATGGCAAATCGTTCTGGTGAATCTATGGTTAAAAATATCAAATTTTCAAATGAAATCGTCAGCGATAGCCTAATAACACTCCTTGTTGCCAAGGCCAGAAATATAAATTGCAACCCTCGTTTCTAAACACATATAACAATGTAATTTTTCAAAATTATATTTTTTTAAACTAGACGCAAAATAAAATAGATTTGTTTTTAACATTTGTTTTTAAATTCTTTTCTATATTTCTCAAGCAATAAAAATTGTATTCATAAAGTCTTATGGAAAATTCTCTACTCATAAATATATTTGAGAGTTAAATAAAGAAGCGATTTGAATATGGTCATTATGCTTTGATGTACTTACGAACAATGAACGTGTCCTTTATATTCAAATAAAAAAAATATTTTGTATTCTAAATGCCTTCACATTTTTCAAAATCTTTTTTTAAGAGCCATTTAGTTATTTCAAAGAAGCTATTAAAATGCAATAACGACCAATCTATTTGAAATAATTCACTTTTATACATGCATATTTAATTATAATTGAGAACGCGATGAAAGAATTGCATTGAAAAAAAATGAGTTTATATAATTCTATAAACAACAATTGTTACTTGTTTTGTTTAAAAAACTATATTAAAGTATTATTTTAAATATTATGTGTGATGAATGTAATAAAATGTATTATGTATTCTAAAATTTATCTCCTTGATTGATTATAAATTTGTTATACTTGTTTGACTCAATAATTTTTATTTGCCTTGCTGTGATATTAAAATACATTTTGAAAAACCTCACATGCAAGTTCTATTGCATTCTGTTTTTGATATGTAAAAAAAACCAGTATTATAGCTGTAAACATACTTTATACATAATTTTTACCCTTTTCTATGTATTCTGTTTGGAGTGTAGTAATAGGAGCAGACATAAGGACTGAAAGGAAATACGATGTCATATAAAAAAATACCATGTCATATAAAAAAGACACAGAATTCTATACGGAAAGATGTTATCTATAGACAAAATATTATATAAATTGATAAGCTTTTATTAGAAATATTTTTAAGCATATCCATTATAGTAAAAAAAAAATATTGCCCATATTAAAGCAATGTGTTGGAAAGTAAAAAATTATTTTTTTTATTTCTAATTGCGTGTACAATTAAAAAATATAAGATTATTAAACTACAGTGGCGGTCAAAAGTTTCCCGCCAGTTAATTTCTTTGACTTATTTACCAGAAGGTTTCAGCAAAGAAGAAGCACGAATGCTTCAAAAGTTAGGAATATATGAATGAACTCTGACCATATAGTAATTTGGATTGGATACTGAAGAGGCTTCATACAAAGGTGCAAAATTCGAAGTTCGTGTGTGCAAAAGTTTCCGGCCACTCATCATTCCTTAGTTTGTTCTATCAGTAAAGTGTTTTTTGGTCGTGTATGTGAATGAATCAAAGTGAATAGCATAGTTTAAATTCAAAATTGCAAAGTTCAACAATTATCGTTCGTAAATTAGTGATTAGTTTGTCGTTAAAGGGCAAAACTTCTAGAAATATTGCAGCAAAGATATCGATCGGTATATCGACTGTGACCAATATTTTAAAATTATATGAAGCTGGCCATGGCCTTCGGGGCTTTCTGTGGTCCGGGAGACTCCGGAAAATTACTATTCTTGGAGTCAGAATTGTCAGGAGATAAACCCCCTTCAAAATTCCGTTGCAATATCCCGCAATTTACGTAATGAAAATATTGCTGAAATAAGTCGGTCTACCGTGTCAAGAAGCTGACGTGATGCAAACCTTCATGGAAGAGTCAGTGTTCAAAAAATTTTCATAGGTAAAAAAATACAAACGTACTCGAGTGGCGTTTTCTAAAAAACAAAAAGTCTGTCAAGGGAAAACTGGACAAAGGTACTATTTTACAATCCACTGAATTTCAAGCTTTTTTGAGAGTGATGGCAGACACTATGTCCTATGACCTAACAACAAAAGATATGATTCGATCTATGTTATTCCGACAATGGAGCAGGCTGAGGACACATTGTGCTGTGGGGACTATTTTCTTCAAAAAATGTCGTTCCGTTATTTGAAATCCACTGCAAGATGAATGATGCAATATATTAGGATATCTTGCAAGATTATTTGTTGCCTCATTAGAGGAAAAATTGTGGTCACAACTATTTGTTTTAACATGATAATGACTTAAAGAATGTATGAAAAACTTGGCAAGAAATAGTTTTCGCACAAAAAACTTTCCCTTTTGAAATGGCCAGCCCAAACGCACGACAGGAATGCAATTAAAAATCTTTGGAAAAAATTTGACAAACGTGTGCGGAACTATAAATAGTCCAACTCAGCCAAAATTTCCAAAAAAGTGCAAGATGGTATTTAACCGTTAATTCGTTAACTGTATGAATGTCACATTGCTGCAACGCAGTATTTATAATTAAAGGTATGGTTATAAAATACTAATTGTACATGTTGTTAATCACTGTAATTTTATATTACAATGCCATTTTTTTTCTCAAACTTGAGAAGGTGGCCGGAAACTTTTGAGAACGTACGTTTTCCTTTATACTTAATTTTCTCCGTTAAATCTATTGATAATTAAATGTTATTCCATAAATAAGTGCGTAACTATTATGGATATAAAATGTATAATTGTCACTTTGAAATTCGTCTTCATATGGATATATTTACAAATTAACGAAAAATGTTTCGCTGGACGGAAACTTTTGACCGCCACTGTATATACGGCATTAAGTGGTCTCAGAAGTCTTACTTTTTACAAGGCGGTGCAATTCAGCAGCATGTCACAATTAATTTTTTCAATCCCTTTAAAACATAAATGCATAAAATTTTTAATATATACAACTTAAAATCACTTCTATTTAAAGTATTTTTATAGTATATAATGTAATTTAATGTAATTTTTTACGTTTAATTCTAATGAAAAAATCATAATGATAAAATCATTTTTTGATTTAACTGCACTTCACCATGATTGTAGCAGAACTACATGTTTAAGAGCCCCCCCCCCACTCAAATTTTTGATAATGATGTAAAACTAATAAACTCTTAAACATAATATAACTCTTAAACGTATACTCCATTTGTTATCAAATTATTTCTTTTATTTTGTCAAACTGGCTGTTTTTCAACCAATTACATTTTTTTTTCAAACTTTATAGTTTAAATCTAAATTTAAAATGAATAAATAAATTGTTTGGAAATGTAGTATACTTTAAAGATGCATTAATTTATCATCATTATTAATACTTTTGGGGATTCTTAAACCAGTAGTTTTACTACAACCTTGAGCGCAATAGATGCACCTCAAAAAATATTTTTTCATGTTTCACTAAAATTAAACATAAAAATAAAATTTCAATATAGAATATTAAAAAATATATTTTTCTGTCTGTCATAATGCCTTTGTAATTCAACTATGCATCCAATTTTATTAAAATTTGAAATGACTCGAGAAAATTATGTAACAATAACATATTTTCAATTTAAAATGATTCGGTTGGATAGTTTTGGTGTTCTTAAACAGTAACTGATGGACAGACAGACGGAAAGACGTACCGATTGAAGGCACGACTATAGGCTCTATGCATTAATATAATTATACGGATGTGAAAAGACAGCTAGTCCCGAAAGTAATAATTAAAAAGCTCGCTTAATCACTGGTTCTTTACGTCATCATGAAAACTGTTCATGAAATATCATCGTGTCTAAAAAATGTCATTTTTAAGTGCATTCGTTATTATATAAATAAGCAGCTCCTATGATCGCCGTTCAGTCCGTCCATCTGTCTGTCTGTCTGATTACCTAATGGAATGCTCTGAAATGTTAAATATATAATGGCTGCATACATTTTTGAGCTATTTCAAGTTTTATGAAAATTGGATGAATTTTTCAATTACAGGGACATTAAAAATTATTCAGTTACATTAAGGCCAATTGGGAAAAAAAGTTGTTTCAAGTGCATTTCAATGGTATTTCAGACAGAATAAAACTTATATGCATGAATGTACCGGATAAAAATAGACATTCCGTAAAATATACGGTGCAAGAAATGTTTATTATTTATTTACATTGCATTGTCGCCCAAAAGTATTCGTTAGACAATGGCGTTGGGGGAAAACATTGCTTTCCGCGTATTTTCATCATGTAAAACATTTCGTATATAATGAAATTGATATACGTTGCTGAGGTGTACTATAAGTTACTTTCTGCACAATAAAAAGCGCATGTATTTACTGGGACAGACAAATCATTTCGGATACCATACTGTTCCCCAAATACTGTATGTCACAGATGGTTGATAGAGTGCATTTTTAGTTGGGATATGAGTTTACTACGTTCTGTGTATTAATGCCGTAGTTCATGTACAGTTCATATACAGAAATAATCTATAAGTGTTACAGAGTATCAATGAAAATAACTTGAAGGTAGTTTTTAAATTAGCTATGCATTTTTACGCCGAGTTTCATTCAGTTAACCGTGATAAAAGTTTCAGAAAATATTAAGACTGAGGCATGCAAAAAATTGTATGCATAGAAAGCTATGGACAATAATCGCAGAAAGTTTTATTTCAATAGATGTAAGCGTGTTTTAGTTTTAACTAAATTTTAGCTAAAAAATGTCGTACATATATAGGTAACATGCAAGATACAGAACTGTACAAAAATATTCATGTGTTCTACCGTCTACTAGTATAAATTTCTGAAAGTCAAATTTTAACCTGTTATGCTCTTTAACGCTTTATAATATAGATGAAATTGTTTAAGAATTCTGTCCTATTTTCTGTCTGCCCGAACTTCAATTTGCGTCAATATTGTTGGATTGCTCAGTAATTGACATATATTTTTGAGATGTACTACACCGGTATGTTCGGCATCGAAAACAAAGTACGCAGTTTTCATTGATTATTTACAGAAAGTACAGTTCTGTATTTTGCATGTTATCTATATATGTACGACGTTTTTGTAAACGATTACAATATGATTTATGGGAAATGCCGTACTTATGTAAATATGTTTCACTAATAATCATCATCTACTCTGTACTTGTGTTCGCATCAAAAAGAGCAAAACTACCCAATCAAATGATTTGGAATTTAATTTATAAAGTCATTGGGGAATTTTGTCGGCTTTTTTCAAAATTTTATGAAAATCGAATCAGAGCTTAAATAATAAAATCTTTCTTCACTGTATCCTATCATAATTAACTAATTTAATTTTATCCTATGAAATGCTTCTAGGTTTTCATGTTGATTACGTCCTCTTTAAATGGAGTCCTTTCCTTGCCTTATTACTGAATTTAATACATGTAATCGTATTAAACTTTGCATACATGTACTTTTGTATTAGAACTTACCAGTTATTGTATCAAAATCTGAATAATTCTAAAACTAGTTATATAACGAACTAACATTACTTGCCACGTTTGACATGCAAATTCTAGCTTGTTCTCTTTTAATTTGTCTACTGCGTTATTTACCTTACGGAGAATAACCGAGTAAACTGGATTTTGAAACAAATAGTACATTAACAACTTCTAACTTTCAGAAGTTTCTTCTGGAATTACAAATATATTTTGTAAATTACAATTTACATTTTCAGGATGTAGTTTAAGAATGTTTTACTAAAAAATACTTCATATATAAAGAAAATGCGTATTCTGTAATTTTTTTTTAATTCACTTCTCATTACTTTATTTCATACCAGCTTAATTCATTAATGCTATCTATTTTATAAAGGCCAAACGTATCTGTGCGTAAGTCATACGTTATTTTGTGAATAGCAACACTTTGAAAATTGAAATAAAATTTGGGTTTTGGATTTTTACTACTATAAATTTTTAAACTTTTAAATATCGCGCAATTTTAGTTTTTACACTGTCGTATACGGAAAAAATATACTTTTAAATGCAATTTATTTTAAAACTGTATCTTAATTTATTTTGTTATAAAACCCAATGGATTTTGATATCATTTACAAAATTTCATTTCTACTTAATAGAATATAAATAGTTTGAAATTTGTTTCAGCTAATAGCCCATCGAAAATCCAATTTATGAATCAAAAAGATCAAATTGAAATACCAGTTTTTCTTAAAGGTGAATAAAAATGTGAAAGGTGCACAAGTAAATTAAAAAATGGTGAAAATAATGTCGGGTTTAAATTCGGCTGGGGAAAATTCTATGATCGAGTCAAAATGGAATATATATATATATTCCATTTGTAATATATATATATTCCATTTGTAATATGTATATATATATTCCATTTGTAAATGATATCAAAATCCATTGGGTTTTATAACAAACTAAATTAAGATACAGTTTTAAAGTAAATTGCATTTAAAAGTATATTTTTTATATTGAAATACTAGCATGAGAGCCTTTATTGATAAATTTATCATATTAACAGAACTTTATTATTTGTACGATTACATGTACGGTTAAAATTTAATTTTAACAATTTCTACAACTGAGTTTTATAGAAATAGTATTTTGTTAACTTTTAGGCTAAATATCATTTGTTTAAGATTTAGATTTACTAATATAAGTTGAATTTTTTATTGTTTCAAATTTGTAGATTTATTGTAAATTAATAAAACAGTTTCTTCTTAAAAATTTTCTGTTGTCGAAATTCAACGAGTCCTACCTCGTATTTATAATGGGATTGTTAAAACTAATTTAATCTATGCAAATATATATTTCTTTATTCAAATCCTTTAATTAGATATTGTTCCGAGGATGTTTGTAAACTACTGTTTTAATCTTATTAATATCTTGTTTTAATTTAATAACATGATGAGTGTTTTAATAAAGATAATTACAAAAAGAAAATGCAGACAATTGAATTTGATGTTAACAATTAGAGCATGATAATAACTATTCATATTTTCAATTCGTTACTGCTAACATAATTATTAGATATTTAATTGAAGTCACGTCATTATTATGGAATGTTTTTTATAAATATTTGTAAAAGTTTCCAAAGTGTTTTTGAGATATATATTACACCTGACAGTCGCACATGTAAGTTCTAGAAAATAATTTAAAGCAATAATTCGGGTAAAGGAGACAAAAATAAATTTAACAACTTTATCATATTAACAAATGAATAATGCTCTCTGCTTAATAAGACCTTATAAAATACATATCCAAATAATACTGAAAACGCATCAATATTCGATTTCCTATTCTTTACAAAATGCCTATGTGTGGAACCTTGAAGTGGCCAACGTATGCGTAAATATTTTTTTCAATATGCTGTATGTAATGAAGGTTTAAGAATAATATTTTAAAAAGAATGTAAATTTAATTTATAAAGCTACAAAAAAATTGAATGATAGAAAGGTAAATGCTTAAAAAGTGTTATAATTTATATTTTATAAGTAACTACCATGTCATATTTAAAGTACAATAAATATCACCATTCTGAATATTTTTGCCACCGTTTTAAATCAAAGCGATGGAATGATGATGTGGGAAATCCTGCAAATTTTTAACATTTAAATTTTAAATATTTTAAATTTGTGTTCTGCAACTTTTTAATTTCGAATTTTTAAGGAAATGTTAGGAACCATTTATAACTTATAATAACTCATAACATATAACTCATAATAACTTATATAACTACCATAACTGTAAACCATAACTACCGTAACTACCATACTGAATTTCGTATTTCTATCCCCCCCCCTCCCACAAAACTCACATTTGTAAAGCGTTTTTTGTTCCTGCGTCCTGTTTGGGTTAGTAGCACCAACATAAGATACAGCCAATATTGGAGCAAGGATTGGCATTATTTTGAAATCATTATTTTTCTAGCCAGTTTGTTAGTCCTCGTAATTGTTTAAAAATCGCTATTTAAAACTTTTTCAAAATGCTTTCACCCGTTTTAAATTTTATATTTTATAGTAAGTGTTCTTAGTGCTCATTTATATCTTATAAATAATTAACATACAAAATTTCATGTTACTAAACTCTTTAATAACACAAAAATAACATTTTTGTGTTATTAAAGAGTTTTTGTTTGATCCTGTACGCTCTTTCGACTCGTGAAATTGACATATTCACGATGAAATTGACGATACATAGTCTATTTTCGATTCGAGGTGAACACCATCATTTTGGTACCATTACTTTTTAAATTGTTTCGGTAGTTCCGGAGATTACCCTCTTTAAATAAATAAACTTACTTCAGATAATAATATAGATATAGATTTAAAGATAAAACACATATTAATATTTTTTTTTCAATTTTGAAAGATACCGAAAATCGGATTTTAATTTCACATAAATATTGCAAAAAATAAAACTGCTTTTTTAAGATATGCAGCATATGCTTCATCTGTGTTTAAAAGAATTCTTTAGATGAATCAAAAATTTCCATTAACTTACGTTCGATAGTTGAGATTTAAATTATTCTGAGATGTTAGCTTGTAATCAAATCCCTGGAGACCCAAGTTGTGTTTAGCTAATTTAGTTAATTAAAATTCCTTCCAAAGTGTATGAAATTTTAATGTACTTTTCATTAATGTTTATTTTCTCTGTTAAATAGAGCAATTCAAATAAACAAACTTTTAAAATTAAAGCGATCAAGAAAGCAACTTAATAAAGTATAAACTTATTTTCTACATTATTCAATATTTATTTATGTAAATCACTAGTATTTAAAATGCATGGTAATTTTTATGAATAAATAACTTTTTTTACGGTTTGATGCACATATTTCAAACTATTTGACAATAAATTTTGTGATTGATTTAATTTTAGATTTATCTGTTTACGATTTAAATATGAGAAAAATATTTATCCTTAAGGGGGTCTGCGACACATTTTAAAATAATTTTTATTTATTGAGATAATTTTTTTAATATTTTTTGTGATAGTTAATTATATTATTAGTAAACAAAATCACATGATAAAACACATCATAGTTGTTTTTAAAATACCTTTTAAAATTTAAAATTTATTAAAAATGTGAGATGATTTAAAGTCGTTATAACTTGAAATATCATTTGTAGATTTTCGATTTTTAATGTAAATAAATAAAAATACAAAAGTTTTCCTTTCAATTCAGCAATTTTCACAGTCTTAATTAAAATAAACATTAAAAATATTTTAACTAAAAATTTGAAAAACAAATGATGTAACTCTTTTAAATCATATTTTTTTTAAAGTAAGCATTTTTTTTTTCAAATTTGCGGAATCAAAATTGAAGTAAAACAATTGAAAAGACATTTTTGAATTTAAAACCATATATCTTAAACGGTTCTTGAGTTATAACAAATTAAATAGCAGAAATGATGCAAAAATCCATCATGAAGAAAAACAGATTTTCAAAAAAATATTCGGTCCCATAAAAATCCGTTGCTTGAGAGATAGATTTTAAAAACAAACCAAAACATAAAAATTAATCTTTCTTGTATTTGTACAGTCATGAACTTGATTTATTACCATTTTAAGTATATATTTATGTAATAATAAGCATCAAATCACAGAGATGAACGGACAGTCAGATTTCCTTAGTGAAGTATTATCATTCAACACACAATGAGACCCACTTAAATGGACACATTGATCACCGATCAATTCATAATTACTAGCAGTATCGCCTGAGAACGACGGCAAAAAAAGATGTAAAATTGAGGTTTCTCCAAACATGACAACTTATGGAGTTTTAAGATTTTCTTAAACTTATATTCCCTAGCTATTCCATATTATTCTGACTGGTTAATCATAAGTCCGCCACTGGTAAAATGTTGAATGACAAAAGAAGCTCCGAAACTCAGCATCTTGAAATATAATATCGAATCAAAATATTCGAATTAATTTCTGCACTTGGCTTGAAGTGTTTGGCAGTGGAGAGGACAGATTAATGCTGGCTTCTAAGCTTTCGCTGGTGTGAGTGCGTTTTACGCGGCGAAAATCGTGGAATAATACAACCTTAATGCCTACGCCTAGTGCCAATGAAAGGTATCAGGAGATGGAGAAAACAGCGGAGCCAATTACGTTATTAGCTAGCAAGTAGAGCGTCACTCCAGAATTATATTCAAGTCGCGAAGAAGAAAAAGAAGTGCATGGACCGGAAGATTCAAAGGGATTATGGGGTGGCAGACGATATTTAATAAAATATCAAAAATTAAACTTCCGAATGAATATTTTTTATTCTAAAAAGGAGAAATGAAATAATAAAATAGATTAATAATTCTAAATAAAAGATTGATATTTTAATAATACAACTGAGTTCTTTTTAGGAAAATAAATAGCAGATTACGCTGAATTAAGGAACATGGGAATTTAGATGGTAATTGAAATTTAGAATATTACTGACATATAAGTAAAAGTAGATTTTTTTAAGAATTTGGAACAAAATCAAAATGGGAAAATAACGAACAATTTTTATTATTACATATATATTACAGCATTTCATTTTCAAATATTAAAGATTACTCTGTTCACATTAAGAACACCTTAAGAATAAGTTTAACTATATTTTACAATAAAAAAAATAAACGGAATTAAGACCTCAAAATGTGAAGCAGGATGTAGCAATACCAAAGTTTTCTTCTAACTTATGAAGAAATTCAGCGAGATTAAACAATTTAAATTCAGGACAGAGCAGAGTAAAAGGGCATGTTAGAAAGCTATAAAATCAGCTTATTAAATTTTCAAAGCACGTTGAACGTTTCGTGTATTTATTTAAAATCATAAAAACTGACATCACTACTTCGGTGTCGAAAAACTTAAAAATCATTAAATATTTTAAAACAAGATAACTGAGATAGACATGCACTTAAATAATAACAAGATGCTGCTTAGACGGTGGAAAGTTACAGAATTTTCAAATCAAAAACAGAGTTATCGCATCTATTGTAACCACCGTACAAACCATTCTATTTTTAAATACACTACACTGCAAAAAAGCTGCATGAGAGATTTACCTCAGCAGAGATTCCAGAAAATGTCCATAAAAAACCGTACCCTTTTCCGGACGGAACCCTACTATTTAATTGACCCCTATATTTATACTTTTATCAACGGTCTTTAGCCGTAAAGCACAAAAAAATACGGAAGTTAACTGTATATTAGAAAAAAAGAGACATATTCCGTAAATTTACTAGATAATTCACGATAAAGAACCTTAAATTTACATTTTTTACAGTGTATGTACACAATTAATCTATTACTGCACATCACACATATATCAAAGAAATTAGCATAAAACAAAATGCTGACAAAAAAAAAAAAAAAAAAAAAAAAAAAAATGTAGCCGAAGAAAAGTCCCCCGCAGTCAGCTACACGCGGAAATTTCGTCGAATGGGAATTGGCTGACAAAAAGAGCAGACAAACCAGCAATCTGTGGATGCAAATGATTTTTACTCGTAGTTTGGTAGGAAGTAGTGGCAGAAGAACTAAAAATACGTTAAGAGCCCACACTACTGATAAAAAAGAACCGGTTGATAAAGTAAAGCTTATGGGGGCGTTCTTTTCAAATACCTCGTTCAAATTTTAATATTTGCATGTTTATTTGCATAGGTTAGCTGAGGATTAGAACCGTGCTATTTTTTTCTTTCGATTTTAAATTACATACTTTTTTATATTAGGATAGTTTCAATTTCATAACCAGTTCGAACCGGTTCTGAAAGTTAAAGTATGTGTGTTTTTTTTAATCTGAAACCAAAATCTAAAAAGTAAAAACTAGCCCGGTAATGGATCGACTTCAGCTATCCTATGCAAAAGAAATCACGTCAAAATATTAAAATTTGAGTGAGATATTAAAATAAATGCCCCCATAGACTTTACATTATCATCCGGATCTTTTTCAATCAGGAGGTGGAGTCTTAAGACCAATCCTAACATGCCAAAATATGCATGCCTGCCTGTCATATCGCATAAATATCGAGTATTGCTATCACAGTGCCAAATTTAAATTGTAATTTATACGAATCATGAGGATTCTAAAGATTTGAAATTCTGTGACTTAATTCCGTGCATTCCGTTCTTCAGATATGATTATCACTAAAGCTGTGTAAATCCCACAAAGTTCAACACAGCAGAGCTGCGTATAGGGGTTTTGGCCCCTCAATGTAAACAAAAGTCAAGGATTAATAAAAGCTGAAGACTGATGGAAATCCGTGTTTAGTTCTCGAGATACAACTTTACAGAATTTGTAACAAATGCAGTATAGCAGCGTCACCTATGGAGCTTTTTAGATCAAAATATAAACAGCAACAATTCGTGTGAAAGCCTAATCAAATCTGAAGTTTGTTGGAAATCTGTGCAATCGCTCTTGAGATAGAGCTCGTGCGGAAATCTTAAAAAAAATGGACAATTGAAGCGCCACCTATTGAGAGATTAGATCCAAAATGGAAAAAACGACAATTCATTTCAATGATTAACTGAATATTGAGGAATTTTTGTGCATTGATTCTGAAGATAAATCTATTGTGAAAATCGAACAAATTGTAGTTTGTAAATGGCACTTCATGAGCGATTTTCAGCAAAATATAAAAAACGTCATTTCATATTAAGGACTAACTGAATCTGAAATTTCATGCAAATCCGTATATTATTTCTGGAGATTGGGCGATTGCGGAAATCTTAAAAAATGCAGCATAGCAGTGCTATCTATCGAGCTATTTACACAAAAGCGTCAACGAAATCAATTCATGTCAAAATTTAACGGAATATGAAGTTTGATGAAATTATGTGCATTATTTCTGGCGATCGAGAATTTGCGGATATCGCTCAAAAAACAGCATAGCAGCGCCACCTGTTGAGTGATGTATACCAAAAATTAATCAGCAATAATTTACATCAAGGACAAGTAAATATAAGTTTATATTGATTTCGGTGCATTAGTTCTGGAAAGTGAGCGCCCACAAATTGCATGTCACATATAGACAGAGAGACAGAGTCACAGAACCAAACTCACAGACAGGCATTTTATAAAAATATGTTCTGTGTAATCTCGGATCTCTTAAGGCTGCTGGTCCCTCATTTTCCGAATTCCCCTCCGTAATGTTATGTCTATGAGGGTTTCATGCATTTTTATATTCAAAATATCTTCCCCGGAAAATTTATATTTTTAACTTCATTTTTCAGTGTTCGCTTCTTAAAAGATATCCTTTTTACTTACCCATCATACGTAATATAGGGTAAGTCTTGCAATCGTTTTGAAAATCGAAATTTTTTTTGACGGATTTACACTTTTTGGACACTGGAGATTCCGAAAAACAAATTTTTGAAAAAAAAAATTGCCGTCCGTCCATCTGTGTGTCTGTCTGTCTGTCTCTCTGTCTGTCTGTATCTGCTCTATCTCCCGAACAAATTGAGATAGGGACTTGAAATTTTGTATGTGCTTAGTATGTAAGAATGGGACGAAGCCTATTTAATATCAAAATCCTCGATTATCTGGAACTATTTTTTTCGGACTCTCGAAAAATTCGGTCTGATGAAAGGTGTATAAAAACTTTTCTATTTTAAGGAATGGACGTAAAAAGCAATCAATTAACACAAATTTTGCATAAAAAGTGAAGTCGATCGGATTATTAGTTGTCGAGATATTTCTAATCTTGTTTTCCACATTCTTTGATTTTTCATAACCCTGTATTTCATTCAAATTTCAATTCAAAGATATCTTTTAATTGGAAATGAGACATTTAATTCGATGCAAGAAACCGTTAGTGAATATGTTAATTATTTTTAGAGTTATAAGGATGTTTCTTTTATGCAATTCAGTGCTAGCAGAATAGTTTGGCGTTTCATACAATTTATCGAAATTGGTTCATCAGAAATTCATTAACAGAGCATGATGATGTGTTAAAAATACTTAAATATACGTTTATATTTTGTTTTGGAATTGCAATGCATTTTATAAATTGCTTACATATGTTATGTTTTTATATATTATGTTATGCATATCCATGATGGGTAAGTATTACGGTGGCCTCCAACGACTAGTTTCCTTTATTTCTCAAAATATTTCTAAAATCTTTGCTTAATTTCATACTTTATGTTTTAAAACTGGCAAAAACTATAGAATTAATTAATTGTGGATTAAATAATGGGAGTAAAATTTTAACATCTTGAGCGTAGCTTTTAGTGATATTTTGAAAACTAAGAGAAAAATAAACATGCTTAAGAAGAGAACACTGTAAAAGAAATTAAAAATAATAATTTGCCGAGGAGATATTTTGAATATAAAAATGCATCAAACGTCCGTAGACTTAACATTTCGGAGGGAAATTTGGAAAATGGGTGACCGGCAGCAGTAAACGTGTAAATTTGTTTAAAACTTGGAATAATTTTATTAATCCAACTTTCTTGCGAAAACATAAGAAAGTAAAAATCATAGGAAAAATTTTCAGTGCAGTTCAAATGTGTCTTATCCACAATTTACTCCTTTTATATAAGAACACACACACACACACATATATATATATGTAATGAATAACAAGGAAATGGGTGAGAAAAAAGCAACCAACAACTTTTCCTCCTTAATCCTGATGCCGCCTGCAAGCGACACTAAAAAATGCCCTGTAAACTAATTTGAATGCTTCTAAAATTGATAAAATTACATCTAGATTTTTTAAACTAATTTGTGCACATTAGAAACATCGATATATAAAATGGTGCATTATTGGAGATGGTTTATAATATTTTAAAACTATTTTTTGTAGTGCCACGTAAAATTTCTTTCGGAACTGAGAAGGTTAAGCTATTTACAGAAGCTTAAAACACGTATTTTTTAAGCAAAGCTGGTGAACTAAAAAGAGGTAAAAATCGCCTACATTTATAGAATGTAATGAATATAGGGAAAACTAGGGATGGTTGACCCATTTTTTACTAAATGATTTTTAACTTTTTAAATATTGAGCCTAAAACAAAGATTTATATATTATTTTCTAAGTTATACTATCAGCTATCAGATTAAAATTATTACACAACTGTAATATACAATAAATTTGAAAACAAATTCGATTTTAATCATGAAAAAATATTGGGTCAAAGCTCCTCACAATATGGGAGGCGTAACCCACAATATAGAAGGCTAGGCCCGTTGTATTTTATACGGAAATATTAGTAATAATAAATAAATATACAAATGAAAAAAGTTTCAAAAATTCAGAATACATTTATTCTGCAAGTATTAAACAAATGAAATATGTTTTAAGAATGCAGAATACTTTACACTATGAGTTTTAAACTAATAAAATAACTTTATAAAATACAGAATACCTTTATGCTACAAGGTTTAAACAAATAAAATAAATTTTAAAAACAGAGAATACTTTTAAGCTACAAGGTTTCAATAAATAAGTTAAAAAACTCCAGAATAAATTTAAGCTAGAAGGTTTCAAAAGCAAAATAAATTTATTAAAGCTAGAAAATTTTTATGCTAAAAGGTTTAAAACTTTAAAAAACCCAAATTACCTTTAAGCTACAAGGTACAAATAAAATAAATTTAAAAAAAATCAAGAATAACTGAAAACGAGAGTTTATGGAAATAAAACAAGTTTTCGAAACCCAAAATACCATTATGCTACAAAATTTAAAAGTAAAGAATACTAGAATACCTTTATCCTTTAACTGATGATACCGACCTCTCAGACCGCTACTTTGTTTTTCAATTTTTACAGTTTAACGTGTACCTTTCAGTTTAAATACAAAACTAACTAAAATTTTGTTTCGTTTGGAACTTTAGTACTGTCACCAGAGACATTTGCGTTGTTGCATTTTACTTAGAACAGCGTTGTACAATATTGGGTTGGGGAAAAAGAAATTTCGTTTTTTCCCATCAGATAGCTTTAAAGTCGCATATCTCGAGTAATACTTACTCAATTAAGCCATGTTATACAGTGTTTGAAAGGTAACAGTCTCTAAAATATTCTAGATATAAAGGTATTGCCATCTATTTAATCAGTCAAAAGTTATTGTGTTTTAAAAATAGAGATTCCAGAATATCATTTTTGTCACATTTTTGTTTTTTACTTCAAAAAGGGAAACTGCGGCGCAGGCTCATCGATAATTGTGTGGTGTTTATGGTAATCAGTTCTTAAGAAAAACACCAAAGTCAGAATTGGATTGCTCGTTTTCGCTCCGGAAATTTTGATGTTAAAGATGAACCTTTCCCTGGCCGGCCAATCGTGTAAAAAGTCGATGAAATTAAAAAAAAAATCGAGATAGACTGACATATTTCTTCCCGTGACATTGCTACGGAACTAAACATCGACCATAAATCATTTTTGAACCATTTACATAAAATTGGATATCAAAAGAAACTCGATACTTGGGTTTCCCCTGAACTTATAGTGAATGGACAGAGTTTCCATTTGTGAATTACTACTGAAACGAAATGAAATCGAGTCATTTATGAAACAAATGATTATGGGTGATGAAAAGTGAATCACGTACGATAACAATGTGCGAAAAAGATCGTGGTCGAAGTTTCACAAACGGTGGTAAAGCCCGGATAGACGCCAAGGAAGGTGATACTGAGTGTTTGGTGGGATTGGAAAGGAATTGTCCATCATGAGCTCCCCAAACCTGGCCAAGACATTAATTCAACTATCTACTGTGAACAACTAATGCAATTTAAGCAGGCGATTAAAAAAACCTGGCCAAAATTGATCAATAGGAAAGGTGTTGTCTTCCATCACGACAACTACACACATCTTTAGTCACTCGGCAAAAACTGAAAGATCTTGGATGGGAAATTTTGATGCCCCCACTGTATAGCCCGTACCTGGATCTGACCGATTACTATTTGTAACACCCCTTGCGGAACTCTTTTAATGGTGTTAAGCTGGCTTCAAAAGAGGCTTGTGAAAATCACCTTGTTCAGTTTTTTGCCCAGAACTCCCAGAAGTTCTATAGTGACGGAACTATGGTTTAACCAGAAAATGGCAAAAGGTCATCAAACAAAACAGCACATATATTATTGATTACTTTTTTAATTTATATAAATAAATTCAGTTTGAAAAATACGAAAAAAAGCGAAATTACTTTTTCCCCAACCCAATATATTAAGTACGAAAACACTTCCTATAAGTTAATGTCGCTTTAAATTCAGTTTTGATGGAGCAGTGTGACAGACTGCTTGTCAGTAGATATATGCTAATTTGTGCCCCACTCTTTAAAAGTCAATTAACAAAATTTTTTCTTTTGTATCACACCTGTACCTTTACAGAATTAATTTACATCTTTTTTTTATTATTTGGAAAAAAAAAGTTGTTGTTCTCGGCAGAGAATTAAGAAATCTAATGTATATCTCAATCTTTTTGTTGGTTGAATTCCGAAACTTATTTATTTTTGTTTCCTAATTGGACCAAGTTTAATGTCCAAAAATGGAATATTTATGTTTTTTTTTTCGTTTTCTGATTGGTCAAAAACCTGAATACTTCTATTGCCACGATGAGAAAAAGAGTAATAAAAATTAAAAAATATAATAATAATTTAAAAACAAATTGTGATAGAGATTTCAAACAAATATCATAAAAAAGTGCATTTTTTTTTCTCTACGCAACGGTGAAAATATTTAAAATGTGCGATGCTAAAAAGTTGAAAAATTTCAAGTTCCGAAAATTGTAAAAGTAAAATTTCATTTAAAATTTTTTTGTGATGGGTCTAAGAATATCAATGTTTAATTAATGTCGTATGAGACGTTCATAAGTCAGTCTTATAAACTCCTTCAAATAAAAATGCACATTTTAAATAGTTAAAGTTGTCATTCTTTAATCTACTGGTTTTTTTTTATTATTATTGGTCTAGGAATATTAACGTTTAATGCATGGCGTACGTAATATAGGACACTTTATTATCA
Source organism: Maratus speculifer (assembly GCA_964019185.1). Lineage (NCBI taxonomy): Eukaryota > Metazoa > Arthropoda > Arachnida > Araneae > Salticidae > Maratus > Maratus speculifer. The sequence continues at coordinate 454,433,362 of OZ025291.1, forward strand.
CCGTAAAAATGATGTTTATTATTATTATTAATTTAAACATAGAATTTATTTATAAGTGTTTAAAATTTGATTTGTTGTAATTTGTTGGATTACAACTTTGTTATTTTTAATATTATTTACAAATATAAATATTAACAATTTATTATATACCGAATATAATAAAAATATTTCCCAAAACATTTAATTAAGAAAGCTTTGACCATCGTCAACCCATTACACATTGACTCAGTCAAGTGTCCTACATAGCCACTTTGTAATGAATAATACAGAATAATTTTAAACTTTATTTACTGTCCAAACGTCATGCCTGGAATGAAAGCTCAATATTTCTGAGTTAATGAAAACCTACTTACCTTCATTTCTATGACATATTTTATCTGAAAAACTCTTACAAAATATTTCTAAAAAACTTTTTTGTTGAAAACTCTTCACTACTGATTCTGTCTGCACCTTTTGCACTTAATAAAAGCTCAGTATTTGTACGTTAAAACCTACCTACATTCATTTCTATGACATATTTTATCTGAAAAACGCTTACAAAACATTTCTAAAAAACTCGCTCTTTTTGTTGAAAATTCTTCACTACTGATTCTGTCTACACCTTTTGCAATTAATGAAAGCTCACTATTTGTACGTTGATTAAAACCCATTTACTTCCATTTCTATGAAACGAAGATAAGTGTTTGATCATTCCATTAGCATTGATTGCCATCTAGCAATAAAAGTCTGAATCACATTTAAATATGAAAATGGACAGCGCGGCGGGTCAAAGCTCTCGTATGGTCAACCATCCCTACATTCCCCTACTAAACTCTAAATTCAACAAAACCTACTCTTAATAAAAAAAAAATGGATTCAACATACATACTCACCTTTTATCTACTGCATTATGAGTTCATGAAAATTTTACATTCCAAAGCATTTTACGTAAATTGTTTAAACTAAATCAAAAGATTTACACAATCATTTCATAAATTTCTTAAAGATTGGAGGATTTTGAAGGAATAACTAAATTTGAATTTACATGGATTTTGTAAAAGGAATTTAAAACCCCACTCAAATCTTTAAATTTAAATTGCTTTCATAGAATTTTGTAGAATTATCAAATGTATAAATATGATGTTCTTACGATATAAATATAGAAATATTTCCGAACTAAAAAATCTCCAGATTTCTCTCTCAGCGCCAAGAACGCTGGAAAAGATATAAAGCCAAAATAAATCATCCTTTTAAAAATATATCTGTTTTATGTAATCATTAACCAATAATGTTTTTGGAACAAGATAAAGTAATGAGTCTGTAACTCATTCTAAACAGTATTACAACTAATTGACGTATTAAAAGAATTTTATAATAAATAATTTTAATGGTACTTATAAGTACCGTCGGTAGATAAAGGGTTAATTACCATTGTTTGGAAATAGCAGAGATAATTTTATATTCTTATGGATTATCCTCTTATGTAATTTAAAATTCAGTCCAATTTAAAATCCTCATTTTCGTAATTTTTTGGGATAAATTATGAATAAAATTTTCGAATATTTTAACAAATTGAATATCAAAAAATAAAAATAAAATTTTTCCATTCGTGCTTATAAAAAGAAAAAAACTCTAATATATTTACACTTAGTTATGTGAACACTGAAGCAATTTAAAGTGATCATAAATATATAGGGGGAACTGGGGCACATTGATACACCCCCTCTACAGCTCACAGGGTCATTACAGGAAGTTTCACAACAACTCCAAAATGTGATGCTAGTGCACTCAACTGCATACAGAAAGACTTGGAATGATTCAGTTGTTTGATAAAACGGGATGGGTGATTTATTGTTTTTGTAGTTCAAAAGTAAATTTGAGTTGTACAATTTAAATGGTATTATACAACTGTTCTAGTTTTTTCAACCGAAAAGAATACTCTCCTTGGCAGGTGAAACTATTCTTTATCAGTTTCTCATTCTTTTTTATTATATAAATTATGGAGTATTGGATTTGAGACTCATTTTATTCAAAATGGCTGTATGGGGCACATTGATACAACCTAAATCCTTTTCCAGTTCATTTTTTCATTACCTTTTATTATTTTTTTACAATGCACTCCTTAATCCAACCATTTTTAGATAAAAATTTCTAATATTAGTTTTTATTGAAGTGAAATAGCTTTAATTTCTTTATATTAGAACATTTTATAGTATTTTTGCAAAGTGAAGACGTACGAACTTACCCAATATATAATGCTAGTAGAATTTTAAAAATAGGAAGGCAGCCTGGAAAAATCTCAAATTTATATCAATTCTCCAGAGAAAAAAGTATTTTCTACATGAAAAGTGTTACGTAAGAGAAACAATTATATTAAAAACAGAATTTTTAATATAATTATCCTTTATTTTCTGTTTATAAACCGATTTATAAACAGAAAACTTGGTAAATTTTCATCTTTCCTAAGAAAGGAGATAATGATGGGGTTGAAGTACCAGATATGACAAAATTACCACAGCCAACAATCAGACAAGAAACAGCCAGAACATCAGGTCATTATACATTTCATTTTGATTGCTTTAATATTGCTTACAAATAAAGTGTGGGTGATTTGAATTTTTATAAATAATATAAAATGGTTTGCTAACTATTTTTCTACGAAATATATGCATTGGTGTTATTTTGTCTGAATTATTCTCAGACGTGTCAAAGTGTATCAATCTGCCGCGGGGATGGGGCACATTGATACAAATTACTTTTTTTGATTTTTTTAAAATTACATTCAAAAATAAACACAACGATTGTACATTTTTATAACACACTACACAGATTTTGCTGACATCACATAGAAAAATAACTTAAAATTTTTGTTTTCTAGACAAAAAAAAAATTTTTTTAGAAAAAATCTGTATCAATGTACCCCAGTTCCCCTTATATTAAAAAGTATTTTTTTCTCAGAGTTTAGTTCTTAAATTCTAAAGATTAACCGAATTTTTTTTTTAAAGAAAAGTCTTTTTATCGCTCAACAAATATTTTTCTTAAAAGATTTATCTCTCATCACTTTTTCTAGGCTATCATTTTATAAACAAAAGCTCTTAAAAAATTAGCTTGAAATATCATAATTTATATTTTGTTCTTTTTCATTCTTTCTTTCTTTTGTTTGATAAGTTAGGTATCAAATATATCAACCTTTTGAAAGACAAAAGAAGTAAATAGCAGACGCATTTTTTTTATAGCTTAATACATATTTTTATCTTACTTATTTTGGATTTACATCATAAAATACTATTGTTTTATCAAGATGTTTCATGATTAATATAAATATATATTTTAAATTTTTTATAACTTTGAAGTGATGTTTAAAAAATTCTTAATAATAATTCTTAAGTTAAAAACACAAAAGTTTAAAAGTTGATTGAGTTTTATTTTACTTAAGTACTTTTTATTTCTTACATCATAAAATGCTATAGTTTTATAAAGATGTTTCATGACTTATATAAATATAATTGTTTATGTTTGTTTTTTATGTTTTTAAACTTAAAGTGATGCTTAAAAATTCTTAATAATAAGTTTTACATTAAAAAACACAAAAGTTACAAAGCTATTTTTTACAGCCTGTTATAAGAACGATTAATATTGTAATAAATTATTAGCAGATGATTATATTGATTGCTAGGCATTTATAGTCAGAACCATTTAAGAAATAATGCATTGTTTTCTTTAAAATCATAATTACTTTTATGATTTAGTTAATGTATTTCATTTGAGGTCTTGTTTAATTGTTTACTTACTTTGAAAAAGTTTTAACAAAGAATGTTTGAGAAATTTTAGTAAAATATAAATTGCTTAAAAATACATTTAACATTAAAATTAATAACTTAAAATTTTTGTAAATACATACATTAAGTTTATTATATCCTTATGTCAAACAGTAGCAGCTGTCATTATTCGCACATTCTTGTCGGAGATTGTTCCGTATTAAATCACCGCCAATTCAAATTTGTTTAAAAAATGTTTAGTATTTTATTTATTTTGAAGGCTTGAAATTTGTACACTAAACTTGGAAACTTGTAATTTATGTTTTCATAGTTTATCTTTGTGAATCTTTAATTATTATTACTTTTTACAATGTATAAATTTTTGTTGTGAAATCTCAAACTGATATCTAAATATAAATGCACAATTTATTTTCTTCACATTTACATGTATTATAAATATAATCTTACGCATTTCTCTTACTTATACCTTATGCCTCACCTCTGTCTTTTTTTTTTTTTTTTGTTCCAATAAATGAAATTTTGTTGTTAACATTCCATTCCTTGATCCATAAACTCATTGTAATTTTTCTTATAAAAAATTAAGTTCATTTATTCCTAAAGAATGATTATATTATAAATAAAACCAGTGTAATTTTCCAGTGTATGTCTCTTTTAAAGCCTTTTGTGTTCTTACGGAAAAGCGCATTACAGAGAAAAAATGAAATTAACATACCTTAACATTCTTTAGAAATCTAGAACTTTTTTTTTTAATTCTATCTCTTTCTAATTACGATATAGTGTTAATTTTCTAAACATACACATTCTTATACAATTGCTTCCAGGAAAAAAACAGCTTTTTGCGTAAAAATCTTATTCTTATTTTATGCTTATCTGTGACTTTATTAAATTTGTCCAAATGTTGATTGTTTCCTACACATTTCCTAAACATTTTTTAGTCAAATCATGAATAATTCTAAACAAACTAACAAATTAAATGCAAGATGCTAAGTGTTTCTTTTGTTTTAAAATGAATTAGATTTATGTATTACGATTGTAAGCTAACTTATTAAAAAAAATGGATGCATGCAAGAACAAATTACATTTTAACTTTGAGAAAAATACTTGATAAAATGCACAGTGATTTTTACTTGAAGTTTAATTCTTAGTCCTGCAGTTAGCATTCAAAAATGTTTCCCTTTCTTGTTAATTGTAATTGCGATGAAAATATAATTTTTTATAGAAAGATGCAAAGTTCGCCTACTTTTATATTTAAATATAAGCGTGTTATTTGTAAACAAGCTTATCAAATTAAACGATATAAAGTGCGTTTGCAAATGAAACTTCCAAAAGGTCTCAGGAGTCGCATGTATCCAAACATAACAAGAAAATGAAACAATTCTTCATGCGTAACCGTTATACATTTTTTTCCCACGTGTACTATCACTTGTTTTTTCACTTTAACAGACCTTTAAAGTATGAAATTGTGTATGATTATATCTAAACAAAGCTTATATGTAACATATTTTAAAACAAAATTTCAATCATAACCATCCATATATGGAAAGTTAATTCTATGTGTACTTGTGCTCATGATTTATGATCAGTATATGGCCATCACATAGGAATAAAAATTACATTAGTTACAAAACAAATAATTTAGTAGTAACGTTTTCAGTACTAAAAACTGAAGCATAATTTCTGGAGATAGAACATGTTTATCAACTTTGTTGAAAAATGTTTAGTGATGATTTGACTAATAAAATGTTTTCAGTATTACAAAGTAGTCTTGCTGAAAAATTAAAAGTTTCGTATGAAGGAAAACTTAAGCAATCACATTTGGATAGATTTAATAAATTCACAGATAAACATAAGATAAGATTACAGTTTTTAGTCAAAAAAGCAGTTTTTTAAAGCAATTGTATAACAATGTATATGCTTTAGAAAATTAGCACTATACCGTAATTAGAAAGAGAATAAATTAAAACAATAGTTCCAGATTTATAAAGAATGTTAAGATAGGTTTATTGCATTTTTCTATTGTAACGCGCTTTCCTGTTAGACCAGAAAAGGCTTTAACAGTACAGTTTTACCCAGACTTACATCTCAGAATTAAATATATATATATGTGTGTGTGTATATTGTTCCATTTATAATCTAACCATTATTTAGAAGTAAATGATTTTATTTATTTTTACATTAATGGACATTAACATTTTCTATTAGAAAAGGAATGGACAATAATAAGATTTAATTAACAATAAGTTTTAATTTATTGATACAAAAGAAAGTCAAAAAAGTAACAAACAATAAGATAATATATATGATAAATAATAAGTCGTGTATTTATATTTGGATACCTGTTTGAGAGTTCAATACAATTGTATATACACTATGAAAATAATAATAATGATTAATAATTATCCACTATGACAAATTACAAATAGAAAATTTCAAGGAACTATCCAAGAAATAATATAAAAGCTTTCAAGCTAAGCACGATTTCACAAAGCTTTTGTTTAAACAGTTAAAATTTAAAATAAGACATTTTAAGAAAATTTTTTTAAACAAAATTAAATATTGGTTTCTTCATTTCTATCTATTTTTCATTAAAATTTTCATCTTAAATAAATATAATGCTAGACAAAAATTCTAAATTAATAGTGTTAAAATAACCATGATTAAGTTAGTTTTGAATTTTTAAATTCTGATAAGCAGATGAAAATACTTACTTGAGAATCGGTACCCCGTGATAAAGTATTATTGCGGGTTAGTAAGATTTTTGAGGGAAATGATGAATTCGCTTTAAATATATTTCATATACTTTCCAAAACTAGAGGGGATCAAAGGAAACTTTTGTTTGAAAAAGCTTTTATAAACCCTGATATTCTAGTGCTTCTATTAAGAGGAAGGAATGATTTTCGAGTTGCGGATTACTAATAACAGAGCTTTCAAATGGTCCGCAAACTGAACACCAATATTTTTTAACATAAAAATTCATAATAGGTTTCTATGATATTTGCGTCAAAATTAACCTTCGAAAGTGATTTCTGTGCAGTAGAAATCTGTTGCAATAGCAATTTAAAACGAAAATTGGTCTAAGATAATATTTATGTTTAGTCGGCGGACCATTTGGGAGACCTGTAATAAGAGATTATATTAAACTAGCTGAACCGCCCGGCGTCGCTCAGGTCCATATTAACAATATTAAACGAACTTGAAATTTGTGTGATTTTATCATTAATTCGAAACATGTAGAATTTGCATTGTTTGAAATACGTGGCCGCTGACGATGTGAAAAGTCGGTTTAAAAAACAACTAATATTAAGCTTTAAAAATACTCAAAATGAACATTCGAAAACGCGAGAGGGAATATGTGTCCAACGATTCTGTGATTTTCGTGTGAAAGTGTTGGTATTTATCCGTAAAAATCGCTGTTAAGTCACATAACTATTTTTTTCACACAGAAATCCCAAGTGAACTATTTTGAATTTCAATCTAATTATATCACTCTTAAACCGACTATATCGTGAATGAAATCGATACTCGATGTTAGCTAAAAGGTTTGTATATGGTATTATAATTTCAGAGCCATTTAACAAAAATAAGTGCATATTTTTAATCAAAGCATGCGTAATGTACACTCTGTGGACAAATTCCTAACCGTAAACTTTTGTACCATAACCATAACTTGTCTGTAACATAACTGTGAATTAACAGTACCCTATCTTAACTTAAATATAACATAATTGTAACCTAGCCGTCACATTATTGTAACCTATCCTTAATTTAACCATAACGTAAATGCAACTTAACCTTAACCCAATTTTAACTTAACCGTGATCTAACTCTAACCTAACTGGAAATTAAACATAATCTAAAACTTACCGTAATGTAATTGCGACCTAAATGTTACCTAACCATATATTAGGTTCATGTCCATGGAAATTATTTTGCCTTGTTCGGATCGTGTTATGTTTTTTTAGAATATTTTCGTCAGGTTCAGATTTGGTTCGATTCAGATTTCAGGTATTTTTTTAAATTGGATAATAATGTTCTGGTCGGATTTATGTCCATGGAAATTATTTTGCCTTGCTCAGACCCAGTTATGGTTCTTTGGAATATTTTTGTCGGGATCAAATTTAGTTTAATTCAGATTTCGGCTTTTTATTCAAATGGAATTTTGGGGTTCTTGTCTTCTTGCGTGTTCACTGAAATTATTCTGCCTTGTTCGAATAAGAACATGAATCACTGGAATTTTTTTTGTCAAATTCAGATTTGGTTCAGTTCAGATTTCGAGATTTTTTCAAAAAAAAAATTTAGGTTCAGATTCGGTTCATGTCCATGGAAATTTTTTGTCTTATTCGGATCCGGTTACGGTTCTTTTGAATTTTTTGTCAGGTTGAGATTTAGTTCGATTAAAAATTTCAGGTATTTTATTTTTTCGAATTAAAGTTTTAGGTTCGTATCGGGTATATGGCCACAGAAATTATTTTGTCTTACTCGAATTCGGTTATGGTTCTTTCGAATATTTTGATCGGATTTAGATGTGGTTTGGGTCAAATTTCAGGATTTTTAAAATGGAATTTTTTAGGTCCAGTTTATGACCACGGAAAGTATTTTGTCTTGCTGAGATCGGGCTATAGTTCTTTGGAATATTTTTATCGATTTCAGATTTCGTTCGGGCAATATTTCGGGTTTTTTTTAAAGAAAATATTTAGGTTCAGGTCAAGATTCATACCCACGAAAATTATTTTTCCTTGTTTGGATCGGGTTATGCTTCATTTGAACATTTTTGCGGGGTTCAGATTTGGTTCGGGTCAGTTATCAAATCCATATTTTTTTCAAATCCATGATCCAAACAGAATTTTTAGATTCGGGTCGGGTTTATACTCGCGGAAATTTTGTCTATCATGGATCGGAGTATGGTCTGTTTTTTTTTTTCTGGTTGGGATCGGGTTATGTTTTAATTAGTCTGAACATTAAGGTTATAATCAGGTTTTCTACTATTCTTTTTATGGCTATTTCTGGTAAATAATTTACTTTGCTATTTGATAATTTATTATGGTGTATGAATCGTTTGCGAATTCAACAATTGTACGCCTAACAGCTATTTTATTTTTGTTTTAAAAACAAATTAAAGCCATAATATAATTTTAAATTGAATAGAATACAATTAAATTTAATAAATGATTAAAAAAAATAAACTTCTAGAAAAGTGTTGTGTGATTTTTTTTTACTGCAACACAGCTAATGACTCATACATTCTAATGTTTGAAATGCCAAAATTCTGCTTACAGCCATACAGTAAAAATAAACTAATAGAGTGGAAGTATGTCTTGGGGTAACGCCAAAAATTTAACCTTAAAATCTGCTACATTATGGCCAAATAAGCACTAACAAACCATACACGTCGATTAATTCAAACTTGTTTAAACCCGTATTTCTTTGTTTTTGTTTTTTTACCTTTTAAATTGTCATTGAACAGATATTTTTCTAAAATTTCGTTTAAAAAATAACGTGTTGTGCCATTATTGGCTGTAATACACGATCGGAATGCATAAAAGATACAAATAGATCAATCATAGGCAAGAATTATTTGATTATTTTTATCACATGACTTTGAAATATCAATACAGAATCGTCATTTAAGATTTTGCTTGGAAAGTTAACATTCTTTCGTTAATGTCTTAAAATCGTCTGCACTCTGAAATCTAGATTTAGATTAATATTTGTTATTTAAGTTTTCATGCATGATTTTAAAAGAATGTTTTCTTCAATATATTTTATATATTGACATGGAATTATTAATATGTTGTTAAATCATAAACATTTTTCATCTACGTTATAAAGTATGAAAAAAAGAAAACTTTTAGTAATACAATTTTTATTTCAAATCAAATGTTTTCAATATTTTATTTTATTTTGACATTTAATTATTTCTAATTTTCCAATTTCAATTATTTTAAAAGCAAATATTTATTTTAATAAAGAATATAATAAATGAAAGATCATTTTAAAAAATTACTATTTTTTCGTAAAGTATGCTTCAGCTGTAATTCATTTCGTTCAATTCGTCTTATTAATACAAAATTTTTCCACGTCCTTTTGTTTGGGATATTAAAATTTGAGCGATAAATGGTTTCATATTGCAAACCTTTTTTGCGACTTACTTTACCTACCTATCTTTTTCCTCCATGTCGTACATCAGCTGTGATAAATAAAAAATCTTCATTTACACTGACAGTTTGCCAGTCTATGAATTTTAAATCTCTGTCCCAGCTTTTTTAATTATTTCGGCGAAAATGTTATGCAACCAACCAACCATAAGCAAATGAAGAGCTAAAAAGAAGAAAAAAGGCGATTTTTTTATGAGAGTGAGCTTTGGATTTTAATTAATTACTCGGTTAATAAATAGAATTTCGAAATTCTGAAGCTTTCAAAAAATTTAGTCCCTCGTTCATGCTGTAGATTTTGCTAGCCATCACAGACACACACACACGCAGACAGACAGAGCGTTTTGTTCTTTTATTAGTATAGATTTTCATAAACCTTCTTGTTACGTACAAACATATAATATCTTTTATACAATGTGATGATATATCTATGCAAAATAAACTTATATTAATCATTAATGGCATCGATTTATCTTAAAAAATAATCAATTAAGACAAAAGTTTTCATTGTTTCTATAATAATACTCAATTCTTATGTCAATTGTATAGCAATACGAGTACCTTTACACTATTTAAAGAGCAGCTAGGCAGTCAATCCGAATTCATAAACATTTTTAATTGAGTCGAAAATTGTTAAAAAAACAGGTGAACTATAATAAAGACTTTGGCACTAACAGAATAACAAAAATATTAACATATAATAGACAATTGCACCATATTGTATTGAGAATTGTATTTTAATTTTATTAGTATTCAGAACCATAGTGTAAGCGCTAATCTAATTCGCGTAATTGGATAGAATTTCCAATGATACTGAACTTTTCAGGAGCTCAGTCGTTAGCTCAGTCGTAGAGTTCAGTCGCCTTTGAAAAACTAGTCGTTGGGGACCACTGTAATACTTACGCATCATGTATATGCATAATATAATTTACAAAAATAAAACATGTATAAACTATTTATAAAACGCATTGCAATTCCAAAGCAAAATTTATACGTATATTTAATTTTTTTTAATATACACGGTAATGCTCAATTAATGAAAATTACTGATGAACCAATTTTGACCAATTGTATAAAACGACAAACTACTCAAATAGTACCGAATTGCGTGAAATGAACATCCTTATAACTCCAAACATAATAATCCTATTAACTAACAGTTTATTGCTTCGCATTTCCAGTTAAAATATATCTTTGAATTGAAATTTGAATGAGGTACAGTGTCATGAAAAATGCAAGAATATGAAAAACATGATTAGAAATATCTCGGCAACAAATAATCCGATCGACATCATTCTATATGCAAAATTTGTGTTTATTGCATTTTACGTCCACTACTTAAAATAAAAAATATCGAAAATTTTTGTATACCTTTCACCAGAACGAATTTTTAGAGAGTCCGAAAAAATAGTTCCGAAAAAATCGAGGTTACTGATATGTGATAGGCTTCGTTCCATTCTTAAATGGTAAATACATATACAATTTCAAGTCTCTGTCTCAAATTATTTCTTTAGATTTCTTTTCTAAAAATATGTTTTTCGCAATCCCCAGTGTCTAAAACATTTAAATACGTCAATTTTCTTTTTCGATTTTAAAAAGGATTGCAAGATTAACGACAAACGATTGCGAGAGTATTATACTACGTATAATGGGTAAGTAAAAATAAGTAAAGATAGAGGCAAGTACTTTCATGGAACTCTTAATGAATCTGTTGTTGTTGTTGACGTGTGCCCGGATTGTAAAAAGGGTTGCTAGAGCTTCCATTAAGAGCCTACACTGCTGACTAAAACAGACCTCAAATTTTAATATGTATATATATATATATATATACACTGGTGGACAAAATTAAGAGATGCAAACCCAAATTAAGAGATGCAAAGAGAAGGCATTTTCCAAATATCTCGAGAAATACTGGATAAAAGTAAATGAAAATTGGTATGGATATAACTTATAGTATGACAATAATATGTGCAAAGCAAAAATTAAAGTGCCATTCATTGGCAAGAGTTATTGCCAACAGTCCAATGTGGACTGAAATTCATGATGAAAGATGGCAATGAAAGTGAGGCTTGTATGGTGTGTAGTCGCCTCTAGTATGGTGTGTGGTCACCTCTGACAGATAGACAGCATGCACAACGAGTATGCATGCTGTTAATAAGAGAGTTAAGGATTGTTTGTGGAAAACTCTCTCACTCTTCCACCAGAGCAGTTTTTAACTCCGGAATGGTTCTGGGTGGGGGTTGGCGTCTCGCAATAGCCCTTCCAAGAGCATCCCAAGCATGTTCAATGGGGTTAAGGTCAGGAGATTTGGCTGGCCAATCCATTCGATGAATATCCTCGCTTTCCAGATACTCCTCAACGGACGTCTACAGTGACACAACTGTCTAGGGACCTTGCTGCTGCCACAGGAATATTAGATTCTAGGAAGACTGATGCCAGGAGCCTCGGTGAAAGAGAGTTGTATGCCAGGAAGCCCTCCATTTGCATCCCACTCACTCCCTTCCACAAAAGAGAGCGTGCACAATGGTGCAGATAGCACCAACACTGGACACAGCTCCAATGGGCTAATGTTCTGTTCACAGATGAGTCCAGATTCAGTCTTCAACTTGATTCTCGGCGAATATTCATATGGAGGGAACCTAGGACCCGATACCATCCCAGTAATATCATGGAAAGGGACTATTATGCTGGTGGCGGACTGATGGTTTGGGCAGGGATCATGCAAGATACACGCACACCGCTCCATGTGTTTGACACTGGTTCCGTGAATGCCCAGAGGTACAGGCAGGAGATCCTACAATTCTACGTGTGTCTTTTCAGGGGCGCTGTTGGCCCTGAACTAGTTTTTATGGACGACAATACCCGACAACATAGGGCTCGCCTGGTTGAGGAGTATCTGGAAACCGAGGATATTCATCGAATGGATTGGCCAGCCAAATTTCCTAACCTTAACCCCATTGAACATGCTTGGGATGCTCTTGGAAGGGCTATTGCGAGGGCTATTGCGAGACGCCAACACCCACCCAAATACATTACGGAGCTAAAAACTGCTCTGGTGGAAGAGTGGGAGAGTCTTCCACTAGCAATCCTTAACTCTCTTATTAACAGCATGCATACACGTTGTGCATGCTGTCTATCTGTCAGAGGTGACCATACACCATACTAGAGGCGACCACACACCATACAAGCCTCACTTTCATTGCCATCTTTCATCATGAATTTCAGTCCACTTTGAACTGTTGGGAATAACTCATGCCAATGAATGGCACTTTAATTTTTGCTTTGCACATATTATTGTCATACAATAAGTTATATCCATACCAATTTTCATTTATTTTTATCCAGTATTTCTCGAGATATTTCAGAAAATGCCATCCATCTCTTAATTTTGTCCACCAGTGTATATTTGCATAGGATAGCTGAGGACGATTCACAGCGGGACCAGTTTTTAATTTTTCGATTTTAGTTTTAGATTAAAGAAATATACTTTAACTTTCGAAACGGTTCTGAAATTTAAACTGTCTTAATATAAAAAATCTAAAATCGAAATTTTAAAAGTAAAAACTAGCCCGGTTGTAGATTGTACTCAACTCTGCTATGTAAAAAAAAAACATTTAAAATATTAAAATTTGAGTGAGATATTTGAAAAGAACGCCCTCATAGACTTAGCATTATCATCCGTGTCTTGTTCAGTCAGTAATGTGGGCTCTTAAGATTGCACTCAAAGGGTTGAGAAGATGTTCGACAGATGAAGATATTTGACAATCTGTGGTGTGCTTTTAAGAGCCCACATTTAATGTTTTAACGTTTTTAAATATTAATGTTACACATGAAATAACGTGTGTTATTATTAGAAAATTCTCAAATTTGAATCAAATATCCAAATTATACAAAATTTTGCTAGCTTACAAGTACTTCTAAAGAAAGAATAAAGAGATTAAAGTTAAATATAGATTAAAGTTAGATCGTTCCGGTGAATATTGCTTTTCAAGATCTTAATAAATTGACATCTATCTTTGTCAGTTTCAGATAAATGATTTTCAGAAAAATATATTTTAAAATTATTGATCTAACGTGTTATTAAACTTGAAGCACATAAAAAAATCGTTCAATGAATTATCCTAAATATTTTTTATTTAATCGAAATTGTAAGAATTTTCATGAGAAATATCTACTCTCTAAATGGTTATTGTTTTTTCTATATTTTTAAGATCATACTTATTATCGAAGCACGCTTCAATTTTTTTAATTTGTAAAATTAGCAACCTTCTAAACATAACACTTTTTCACTTTAATTGAAAAAAAATAAGTACTATATATAAAACAATAACACTAATTTCGCACTGTTAATGAAGTACATTTAACAATTGATAATTTACAATTGGAAAAAAAATCAAATTCGGTGCAGAATTCTCCTTGTTTACTGATTTAAATCGAAAAAATACAATTAATCGTATATATATTACTTAAAATTTATGCATCTTTTAAAAAATGTATTTTTAGAACTTTAAAAAAGGCGTTGGACACTATGCTCTACAGACAAGGCATCCTTGTCTGAGCAGTACCGCTTAAGCATTCAATATATATTCAATTATATGTATTTTTACGTTTTAAATTCATAATTTATAAAGTAACTATGTTGTTATTATTTTTTTACACTACGAAGCAAATATGCATCCTCACTATGCATATTTGCATCCTTGTACTATTAAAAAAAATCTATTGCTATCCTTGTACTATTTAAAAAAATCTGAAATTCACAGATATGTTCTTTATGAATTTTACAGAAAATGTTCCTCTTCGCGAAAAAAGAGCATTTTTCATTAAAATTTGAATTTATCCATTATATTTCCTGAAAATAACGAAACGGTCGAAGATGGTAGAAAACAACGGAGATACACCGTTTTCTACCGCAAAGCTATTTTAAATGTTTATAAAACTAACATATCGTTGCACAGAAATAAAATAAAAATTCGATGAAAGAAACCTGGCTTTATGTAAGGTTTGTACAATGCTGCTAAAGTATAACGGTACTGATACAAACAATTTTTGGAGCAATAAATTAACGAGACCATAATTTAACCACTCATTGAGAAAAAAATCCCTAATAAATTATTTAATCAAGCTTTATTATAATTATTCATTAACCATAAGAAAAATCATAATAATAAATTAGTCTTATTAATTAAAACTTACAAGAATTAGAGCACCACCGATAAAATTACAATCTACAAAAAACACAGTGCAGAATCTATATTTTGTCTTTAGAATCCCATATATTTGAAAACCCTGAGGCTTGATAGCTACAGCAACGGAAACCCACACCAAAGTTCGTTTGTTCGAATGATCCCGACGATAATACATTATTCCCCCAGTCAATAAATATGAGGAGCTTCTCAACTGTTCGATAGATGGCACCATCAGTCAGATTTTTAAAAAATTTTCTAATGAAAACCACTGAGTTACCACATCTTTGCACGGAGTTTTTACTTTTTTTTATTTCCTAGAACGGAAAATCTACTAACGGAATGGAGAAATTCTGGCAATTTTGCTGCCAATGGTATAATTGTGAAGATACAATTTCTGCAGCAACTTTGCTATTATGTATGTAAGAAAGAATATTTAGCAAATATGTATTCATAAAATGTAATGGTGTGGTTTTTTGTTCGATGCTCATTGGTGCTATCTTTTTATGGCACCTATGTGAGGATGAATCTATGTATTATACCTACAAGAGCGAATATCAAATGACATCTCGTATACTAATTTGTTATAATTTGTTTTACATTCCAATCTTATTTATTCTTTGAAATCTCTAATTTATTAAATATTTGAAAAACATTTTTGAATCTTTTGATAGTTTCAATTCCGCAAATTGATTAATGTTATTCGTTGCCTGATTGGTCCAAGTTTAATGTCCAAAAATGGAATGCTACCGTTTTTATTTATTCGATTTCTGATTAGTCCAAGTTTAATGTCCAAAAATGGAATGCTACCGTTTTTATTTTATTCGATTTTTGATTGGTCCAAGTTTAATATCCAAAGATGGAATACTTCTTTTGCCACGATGAGAAAAAGAGAAATTAAAATTAATAATTTAACAACAAATTGTGATAGAGATTTAAAACAAATTTCATTAAGAAGTTTCTCTACGCAACTGCGTAAAAGTTTACAATGTGCGATATTTTGAAGTTGAAAAATTTGCAGTTCCGAAAATTGTAAAACTGAAATTTCATTTAGAAATTGTTTGTGATGGGTCCAGGAGTATTAACCCTTTCCGGCACACTGTGCCCGGTCTGGGATACCTAATTTTAATTCAAAACTTGCAAACGGCACCAGTAATATTTTGGTAAAATTTTGCTTTTAAAATAAAAGCTTAAATTAAAAGATTCAAAATATTTACAAAAATTCGTTTGTGAATTCCGGTGTCAGTCGATAATTTCTCATTTTAGTACAGATTTTGCCCGTGCCGGAAAGGGTTAATGTTTAATCCATGTCGGAGGTAATACCCGTAAGGCATGGTGACGTCACTGCGACGTCGTTGTGAAGTCACATTGTGACTTTGTGACCATGGGTTGTCGATGTGAAGTCACAGTGACTAAAATGTTAAATCGTTATGGCCGTTTTAGAGCTCGTTTGTGACGTCACATTGTGATCACTTTGTGAAGTCACGGTGAGACAAATTTGTGAAAAATGTGTCATTTGTGACTACTTTGACATTAACATTGTGACGAAACTGTGGCAAAAGCCACGATATTTAAATCGCCAGAAACATGTTTTTTAAGTAAATAACATATTTTGAAGAATATTTGTAATTTTCAAACATTTTTAAGAAAGTTACATCTCAGTCACAATGTGACGTCACTGAGTGGTGGCATTTTGGTCACAGATGTGATGTGATCAAAGCGACTCGCATTAAAGTCATTGAGACGTCACTGTGACCATGCATGCTATGAGGGTATGAAGCGTTCAGAAGTAAGTCTCATGCACTCCATCCAATAAAAATGCTCACTTTAAGCAGTTAAAGTTGTCTACCTTTAAAGTATTTTTTTAATACTTTGTCTAGGAATATTAATGTTTAATGCATGGCGTGCGTAATATATGACTCGTTATGATCATCCTAAAAATGATGCTTATTATTATTATTAATTTAAATATGGAATTTATTTATAAGTCTTTAAAATTTGATTCATTGAAATTATCATTTTCCCAAAAAGTCGTTGTAATTTGTTAAATTACATTTTTTTGTATTGGTTTCATATTTTGTGTTTTAGAAATGCACTGGTTCTAACTGGTTCTACAACATCATGTTTTATATATTTGTTATCGTTTACCATTTGTAATTTTTTTTTCAAAGTCAAAATAAAATTTAAAAAAAATATTTATAAAAAGGAATTAACTTGATAGATGACGAGCTTTTATGCTTTCAATTTCAAACGCTATTTTGAAAAAAGAAAAAGAAGGCTTTGTATACCCGCCTTTATACAAATGAAGTCTAAATATCCAGAAGGAAAATAAATGGCATCCATTTTAAGAATGTTCTTTTGAAAGAAGAATAAAATATCACTCGCAGAAATTCTATGGTATTATTCTTTGATATTTTCTCTTTAGTTTTTATTTATTTTTTGTAAATAAAGAATCAATGAATAAATCTGCAAGTAAATAGCTAATAATGTTTTTTCTTATTCTCAGTAGAACGCAGCTTATAATGATTGGGCATATGGAAGGGATATTTATTACAAAATTTCATTATAATATAATACAGTGAAACCTCCAAATAAAGGACACTCCGAATAAGGGACACATCTATTTCAAGAAAAAAGTTCCTCTGTCCCTCATTTGGAATTTTCATTTGAATAAAAATCGAATAAAAGACACCCTTATAGGTGTCCCATAGGAATCCTTTATTCAGAGATTTCACTGTATAATGTATGATATATGATGTATGTTTGATGTATAAAAGTGTATTTCAGAAATAAAAAGAAGGAAATTACTTTTCTGAAATAGATAGATTTAGCAAAATTAAAATAACATGCTAAATTATGTTCATGCGTGTATAAAAATTACCAATCAATGTAGACCAACAATTACCAAAGTAATCAAATTAGTAAACAAAGCCAATATTACTTTTCCCAAACTCCATACAATTTAATTTATAATGATGGGAAATATCGAAGGGAACTTTATTAGGGAAATTCATTATAATATAAATGTCTGACTAGGGAACTGCAAGTCAATGATTTTGAAGATTGTGGTATCGTTGGAAAGATCTCATCGTGAGTAGCAAAAAACTCAATGGAACTACCCGTCGCAAATGATTCATTTTCGAAATATCCGACAATTTATGTCACGTAGCTAGTGCACACTTAATGGGGGACCGCAAAAAGCTTTAGTCTCGATTTTAACGAAAGTAGTATCGTTGAAGAGATATCATCATGAGGTATAAAAAACTCAATGGAATCATCCGTCGGAAATGAGACATTTTCGAGATATCCAACAATTTGTGTTCCATTGCTAATGCACACTGCTGGGAAACTGCATTAAGTAACATAAATTGTCGGATATCTCGAAAACGGCTCATTTCAGATGGTTAGTTCCATTGAGTTTTTTACTTCTCACAATGATATCTTTGCAACAACATAATTTTCATCAAAATCAAGAAAACAATTTTTTGCGGTCTCCCATTAAGTGTGCACTAGAACAGTATGCACTAGCTTGCGACACAAATTGTTGGATATCTCGAAAATGTCTCAATTCCAACCGGTGATTCCATTGGGTATTTTAATACTCATGATGATATCTTTTCAACGATACCACTTTCGTTAAAATCAAGACTAAAATTTTTTGCGGTCCCCCATTAAGTGAGCAATAGCTCCATGACATAAATTGTCGGATATTTCGAAAATTGATCATTTGCGACGGTTAGTTCTATTGAGGTTTTTAGTGCTCTCGATGAGATCTTTCCAACGATACCACTTTCGTCAAAATAGGTGACTTACACTTTTTGCAGTTCCCTAGTGAGTTATACTAACATATTTCAGGAGTAAAAGACAAAAAATACTATTTGAAAATCAGAAGTTTTAATTAATGGAAAATGGAAATTATATGATAAATTCAGAGCATACTCTTCTTAGAATGTAATAAATAAATAAATAAATAAATAAATAACTGTAATTCTTTACATTTAAAGTAGCAAAAATCACCATGTTTTCTAACATTTTATCTGTACACTGTCCAAAAATATAAGGTAAATCAACAAATATGGTTTTTATGAAGCTATAAAAGTATGTAGTTTTATAAAAGTACCTACAAAAATTAATAAGTAAATTTTTATCTGCAATCCGGGTTGCTGCTACGTAAAAAGGTCTAGGCATCCTGGTTTCCTAAAAACCTTTTAGAAACCTTAGAAATGTTTTTGATTTACATCACAAACCTGTATCTATTATATGAATTTTTACTGTTGCTGTTATAAATTGTCCAAAAAATCATAATTTCCTAGAAAAATTTTAGAAACTACGTAATATACGTAAACTATGTATATATACGTAAGTACGTAACTATGTAATACTACGGTGTATTTCAACGGTGCATATGAGTGTGCAATGCTTATACCTGTGTTGTTAAAGTAACTTGTTAAGGTTATAAGTGTGTAACACTTATTAATATTTTAATTTTGTATATCATTACAAGAAAAAAGTATTGAATTCCGTAAAATTTTCGAATTTCGGTTTTTGATTGATTTATTCCTTTTAGGGGTCAGAGAATCCAAAATTTTTACAAAATGTCTGTAAGTCTGTTTGTCAATATGCCTGACTTTATAGGACATAAAACGCATGGGCACTCAATCTCAAGAACTAATGGACTAAATTTAATAAAACTTTATATTCAGTTAGTCTTTGCTATAAATTTGTGCAGATTAGTTTTTGCTGAAATTCACTAAACAAGTGGAGCTGGATTTCTCACAATTTTTGCATTTTCGCAAGTTCTTAATTCAAGAACTGCAACTTGCTTAATTCAAGTTCTTAATGCACTGACTTCACTGATTTTGTACTTCAGATTCAGTTTGTCCATAACCGAATTGACCTTTACTGCATTATAGGGTAAATCTTTTAACAGGGTGTGTTACTATGGAGCATTTTTAGCGATTTCCATAATAGCTTTATCTCAAAACCAATGTACGTATTTAGTCTGATCCTATTAGTCCATAACACGAATTGACATTTCTGGAGTAAATCGCTTTGCAGGTGGTGCTGCTATGCAGCCTTTTTCACAATTTCCGAAATAGTTCATTCTCGAGAAATAATGCACTAATATTCATCAAACTTCAGATTCAATTAGTCTTTGACTTGAATTAACGTTTTGTACCTCTTGATGTAAATAGGTCAACAGATACTACAGACGTTACTATGCTGCATTTTTTTGTGATTTCCGCAATACTTCTGCCTCTAAAAATAATGCAAGTATTTTCATAAAACTGAAGATTCAGTTATTTTTTAATATGACATGCTGTTGCTTACATCTTGATGTAAATCGCACAAAAAGTCGCACAGTTGCATTTTTTAGGATATCCGCCGTAGCCCTATCTAAAGAACTAATCCACGGATTTTCATCAAATATTGGATTCAAAAATATGTTATCATAAGTTGTTGCAAATCAGTTTTCCGTGTAAATCACGCAGCAAGTGAAGTTATTGTGCTGCATTTTGCATGATTTAAGTTGTTTTAGCGATAGTCATATATCAAAAACTAATGCACGGAATTTCATGTCATTGGAATTCATTTCATATCAGGTTGCCCACCCGACTATTTCAACAGCCAAATTAGTAAAGAAAGATCCTTAATTATAGCTACATGATAAATAATTCGATATACGGGATTATTCACTGAGCACGTTTACAATCATATACTGCATAACTCATAAAGAAAGATTATTTCCTTAACCCATAACAATCTAGCTGTACCATTTGGTACCTAGGATCTCTAGGACAACAATACACATATAACATTTTCTCAAATAGCATTAAAATATTCTCCTAATGTTCCTAATAATGATCTTTGGTTAAAAATTAAAAAGAATATTTGAATAATGCATAAAAAAGTGTTCTAAATTTAACATATCTTAAAGTCTAATTTCAAAAACGTACTTGAAAACATACGTTGCGTATCATAGGTAACATGCTTGAAAATTTGAGTAGGTATGCTGTTCTAAAGTTTTCATTCAATTAGAGAAAAATTAAAAAAAAAAAATGTCCAGTTAAACTGATGGCATTGAGCTCACAGGCTACGCATACTAATTGTACATTACAGCCTTATATTTTCAAGGGTTAATTCCGTTTGAAAAAAAAATTAAAAAGGGGAAACAGCTCTCCCCTTTCCCCTTTTTAGGTGCGTTCGTAAGTAAATACGTAGCACCTATAGCGGTCGTTCAGTCCGTCTGTCTGTCCGTCTGTCCGTCTGTCCGTCCGTCTGTCCGCATATAACAACGCAAAAACTACCCAACAGAATCTTTTGAAATTTAAAATACATAATTATTACATAATTTTTTCGAGTCATTTTAAATTTTAGGAAAATCGGATGCATAGATCAATTACAGGGGCAATCAAAAGTATTCCATTACATTACGGTCAATGGGGAAAAATGTTTCAAATACATTTTAATCGTTTGAAATTTAAAATACATAATTATTACATAATTTTGTCGAGTTATTTCAAATTTTTTGATAATCGGGTGCATAGATCAATTACAGGGGAAATCAAAAGTATTCAATTACATTATGGTCAATGGGGGGAAAAGTTTCAAATGTATTTTATACGTTTGAAATTTAAAATACATAATTATTACATAATTTTGTCGAGTTATTTCAAATTTTATGAAAATCGGATGCATAGATCAATTACAGGGACAATCAAAAGTATTCCGTTACATTACGGTCAATTGGGAAAAATGTTTCAAATGGATTTTAATGGTGTTATACTCATTCGAACTTAATAAAATTTATATGCAACTATAAAGTACATATGATAATATACATTTTACATAATTTGCGGTGCAAAGAACATTTGTTATTGATTTACAAGACCACACAAAAGTATTCCATTACGTAATGGTATAGGGAGAACATTGTTTGGTGAGCGTTTTAATTGTAATTTACTATTTACAGTTTTATGAGATTGATATAGGAGAGTAATATTTTTAAAACTTCGTTATCGTAGGAACGCACCTCATTTGCTGCACTTCACATGCAATTTCCAACTTGTTTATACTTAATCATTGAACCCCCTAAACTATCAGGGACATGCTTTATCATATAAAAAATCTATAGCCAAAATTCACAGCAAATCGGATAATTCTTAATAAAAACCCATTTAGCATTTATATAAATTAAGAGGAGTTATCCGCCTCTTTTATACTCAACCATTAAACTTCCAAAACTATTCAGAGGTTTGAACGAAATCTGACAACTCTGCTTGAAAAACCCATTTATATAAATTAAGGGGAGGGGCATTACAACCCCCGTTCCCCCTGTTTATACTTATTCAATGAACACCAAATAACAGTCACGGAATCGCCTCATCAGAATATCCTATATCTAAATTTTGAACGAAAGCTGTTAATTCTGCATGAAAAACCCGTTTATTTCAATTAAGGGGAGGAGCATGAGCCCCCCGTTCCCCCTCTTATACATATCGAATGAACTCCCAAAAACTAATCAGTGAAGCGCCTTATCAGGATATAGCTATATACAAAATTTCAAGTGGATCGGATATTTTTATCATGAGTTATCGCGTTACGCACGTACACACGCACGCACGAACGAACGAACGAACATACATACATACAGAACGGGCGGGCACATAAGCTCTCAGGCTATGACAGCCTGTGAGCTAAATAAAGAATAATGCCCAGTTAAACTGATGGCATTGAGCTCACAGGCTACAAATACTAATTGTACATTAAAGCCTTATATTTTCAAGAGTTAATTCCGTTCGAAAAAAAATTAAGAAGGGGAAACAGCTCTCCCCTTTCCTCTTTTTTTATACTTAATCATTGAAACTCCTATACTATCAAAGACATGCTTTATCATATAAAAAATCTATATCCAAAATTCAGAGCAAATGAGATAATTCTTAATAAAAACCCATTTAGCATTTATATAATTTAAAAGGAGTTATCCTCCTCTTTTATACTTAACCATTAAACTTCCAAAACTATTCAGAGATTTGAACGAAATCTGACAATTCTGCTTGAAAAACCCATTTATATAAATTAAGGGGGGGGGCATTAGAACCCCTGTTCCCCTTATTTATACTTATTCAATGAACACCTAATAACAGTCACGGAATCGCCTCATCAGAATGATCCTAATCTAAATTTTGAACGAAAATTAATTCTGCATGAAAATCCCATTTATATCAACTAACGGGGGGGGGGGCATTAGAGCCCCTGTTCCCCCTATTTATACTTATTCAATGAACACCTAATAACAGTCACGGAATCGCCTCATCAGAATGATCCTAATCTAAATTTTGAACGAAAACTTAATTCTGCATGAAAATCCCATTTATATCAACTAACGGGGGGGGGGGGGCATTAGAACCCCTGTTCCCCCTATTTATACTTATTCAATGAACACCTAATAACAGTCACGGAATCGCCTCATCAGAATGATCCTAATCTAAATTTTGAACGAAAACTTAATTCTGCATGAAAATCCCATTTATATCAACTAACGGGGGGGGGCATTAGAACCCCTGTTCCCCCTATTTATACTTATTCAATGAACACCTAATAACAGTCACGGAATCGCCTCATCAGAATGATCCTAATCTAAATTTTGAACGAAAACTTAATTCTGCATTAAAATCCCATTTATATCAACTAACGGGGGGGGGGGCATTAGAACCCCTGTTCCCCCTATTTATACTTATTCAATGAACAACTAATAACAGTCACTGAATCGCCTCATCAGAATGATCCTAATCTAAATTTTGAACGAAAACTTAATTCTGCATGAAAATCCCATTTATATCAACTAACGGGGGGGGGATTAGAACCCCTGTTCCCCCTATTTATACTTATTCAATGAACACCTAATAACAGTCACGGAATCGCCTCATCAGAATGATCCTAATCTAAATTTTGAAAACTTAATTCTGCATGAAAATCCCATTTATATCAACTAACGGGGGGGGGCATTAGAACCCCTGTTCCCCCTATTTATACTTAATCAATGAACACCTAATAACAGTCACGGAATCGCCTCATCAGAATGATCCTAATCTAAATTTTGAAAACTCAATTCTGCATGAAAATCCCATCTATATCAACTAACGGGGGGCATGAGCCCCCCGTTCCCCCTCTTATACATATCGAATGAACTCCAAAAACTAATCAGGGAAGCGCCTTGTCAGGATATACCTACATACAAAATTTCAAGTGGATCGGATATTTTTATCATGAGTTATCGCGTTACGTACATACGAACATACATACAGAACGGACGGGCACATAAGCTCTCAGGCTATGATAGCCTGTGAGCTAAAAACTATCAATTTATTTTTCAGTAAAATCTGAAAATGTCATTCTCTTTGTTGATGCAGAGAAATATGTGCAAAAAGAAAAAAAAACTGTAATTTTGTAATAGTGGCAAATTGCTGATTTTGCAAAATACTAATTTGACCAACTTATTTAATATTGTTTAAAAATCACTTGGAAAATATTATCTTGTTTCAAACTATTTATTAGTTAGTTTCAAATTTAGTCAAGTTGGTTTCAAATATCTATTATTTAAGATTGTTTAATTGAATAATTTGAATTATACACGTACTTTTGAATTAAGAAATATGATTGTTTACTGATATTCAAAATAGCTAAACGTTTTCTGCCTAAATGTTGCAAAATTTTATGAATTTTATGCATAATATTACATAATATTTCATAACACATATTACATAATATTTCATAACTTTTACATAAGTGAAGCGTCGACCTGGCCTTCAATCGCCGTCAGCGCTACCTATTGTTTGAAATTCGAACCAAAACAAAAAATTACGGTAAAAAAACTCCTGACATTATACATAACCGTCCTATAAAAACTTTTTAAATAGCTGTCACCGTTTGCATGTTATTGAATTTTAAAATCCATCAGTCACTTTTGGGACACTCGGTATATATATATATATATATATATATATATATATACATAGGGTTATGCATAAATAATATTACAAAATAAAAATGTCACTTCATTTTTAGTTTTTTAGTCTCATTCTTGCGCTAAGCTATCTTTTGATTATGATAATTGCGCTTTTTTTAATTTAATTTTCTTTTCCACTTGTATTCATCCACTGTTTCATAGGAAAACATTGTGTGCATAAGCCAATGCTGCATTTCTCTAACAATGAACTCCCCATTAAACGAGCATTGTTGAATATATAATATGAACTTTAAAATCTTCAAGTTTACTTAAAATATAATTGAAATAATAAACTATAGATGTTAATAGTTAATTTTATTTAAAAATATCTTAAAGACGATTATAAGTATCTTAAAGAACAGCTTAAATAAGATTTTCCGTTCTTTCCTTTATACGTAACCAATGAATCCTAAAAACTAATTACATAAGCACCTTATCACATAACCTATATCGAAAATTAAAAAGAAATCGGCAAAATCTGCGTAATCCGTTTACCTAAAGTTTTTTTTTGTGTGTGTGATTGTGGAGTAGTTATCCCCATTCCCCCTCTCTTTATATTTAAACAATGAACACACACAACTAATGATAGTAGCGCCTTATGACAATGACCCTATATCTAAGAATTTGAACGAAATCTGATAATTATGCATGAAAAATCCATTTAAATAAAGGTGCGGCGGATTACCCTCGCCCTTTTCCTTATCCGATACTCCCAAAACTAATTAGAGAAACGCGTTGTTAGAATAAACCATATTTACAAAATTTGAAGCTAATCGGGTATTTCTATCGAGAATTACAGTGTCACGTACATACATATATATGTACATATATTCGATATACAGAATCTGCAGGCATATTAGCTTTCAGAATTAGATAGCCAGATGAGCTAAAATATGTCAAATTACATTGGCCCAGTTTAACTAGATAAGCCTAAGTAAACTAGAAAGTTGGCACCGAGGCGCTCATTGGATTCAATAAAATCTTGCCAAATTCAATTGGCATAGGATAAACTAGATTGGCCTAGGATAAACTAGTTCAGACCAATTTAAATGCAGGCTGAAGTAGTTTATCCTATGAGCGTTAAGCTAAACTAGTTTGTACTAGAAAAAACTAGCTTTTCCTAAAGGCATTAGGATAGACTAGTTAGGCCTAGAAATAACAAGTTTATTCTATCGCGTTAGGATAGAATAGTTTGACCTAGAAAAAACTTGTTTATCCATTAGGCGTAATGCTAGACTAGTTTGGCCTAGGAAAAACTAGTTATTCGATGGGCGTTAGGATAAACCAGTTTGGCCTAAAATCGGGTTTGGCTTGTAACATATATAACAAATTTATCTTCAATTCTCAAAATATTATATCACCAGTCAATGATTGGGTCGATTTCATAGCTGCAGCTGTAAAAGAAATAGAAAATCTTGGATTTAAAGAGTTTGTAAAAGTTGATACTGAAATTACGTAGCCGAAAACTGCTGCAGAAAGAAAATGAAAAGATCACTTCCAGAAAAAAAATAGGAGTTTTGAATCTATTAATGATATATTCGTTTTATCATCATCTAATACTAAAGTTGGTGAAAATTTTGATTATCATCATACCACAGACATATTAGCGATACGAAATAAAGAAAATGCATTACTTTCTTACAAAAAATTTTGGATTTTTGTTTCTCTTCCATCTATTTAAAGTTAGTTAATGTCCTCGTTAATGATGGAAACTTAATTTTTATTTTCTATTTCCTTGAAAACAAAGGTTTCAATGACATAAAAATAGATATTAATATTCTATAAAATATTTTATAATTATTGTGCAAAATTTTTAATTAGTCATGAGTTTATTGCCTGAATTATGCGGTATGTCCCAAGGTACAACATTTTGTTGTAGCTTAGGGCAGTTTGCCTTCCCTGCTTTAAATGAGAGGCAATTTTTTTATTTTGTAACTGCCTGATTTTCTAAAAATATTCTGCCGTTAAATTTTAAGTTAGATTATAATATTTCAAGTAAAAACTGTCCCAAGGTATAACATATTCATATAATATTAATAATTTGTATTACTCATATTGTTTCTAATAATATAAGTAAAAATAAATTTTTGTACTTGAAAATATATTTCATTCAATGATTTTTAAAGAAAAATATAAATTTAAAAATTTCTAAAAGATAAAAAAGTCTAATCATAAATATTAAATTATTACGATGGCAAATATTGAATAAAATATTAAAAACTTTCTTAAATCTTAAGTATGGAGATACTATATGAAAAAATAAAACGGTGTTACTTTTAAATTTAGTTCTATGAAAATTGAAGTAATTTAAACTTATCTAAAAAATGTTCTTTATTTTTTTTTTCTTTTTTAAAATTTAGTCTTAAATTCTAAAGATTAAACGATTTTTTAAATAGAAATAAAGTTAATTTTATCGTACAATAATTTTTTTCCTTAAAAGTTTTATCGCTCATCATTTTTTATAGAGTATCTTTTTTTTTAACTAAAGCTCTCGAAATATTAGCTTGAAAAATCGTGACTTATATTTTGTTCTCTTTTTTTAAGTTTTATGCAAGTTATGAAATATATAAGCTTTTGGGAGACAAAAGAAGTAATAAACGAGATACTCATATTTTTTACTTCTTAAAATACATTTTTTTATTATTATCTTCCATTTATATCGCCAAAAAATCTCACTACACATTCTTACGTTAAAATGAACACAATAAAATCTTTATCAGCTATTGTTATTATAACAATCGACAAATATTTTTATTTACCGTTACACACTTTAAAACATGACACTTAAAAAGTATATTTCTTTTTTAATTATAAGTACTTCCTTATTTTCAATAATACACTTTAAGTTAGATCATAATTAGAATAGTTATTTAAAAAATGCATTAGCGAAGAATGTCTGAAAAAGTTAAATAAAACATTATTAGATTAATTAAAAGCGCACTTAAAGTTTGAGTTAATAATTTAAATTTTATATAAATGTCTATATTATATTTATTGCTTCCTTATTTTATACTACTTATAAAGCAATTTATATATATTTTTTTTTACTTTAACTTGTATGCATAGTTGTAACATAGGAGAATATTATCAAGTAATATCATCGATCGTAAGAGTTTATTCAATAAAATATTTCTAGTATTTTTCCCATAACCGTGTATAAATAAGATTCAAAATTTCAAAAAATAGCAATGGAGGGGACACTTTTGGGGGGAGTCGACTATGTAGACGTTCTTAATTTATATATATTGAACGCTGTAAAAAATAAATAAAAAAGTCCGCCAATTTGCGGAAATGTCTTATGGCTGAATTACTGAAATGTTTCCGTTTTTTTTTCTTTTTTTTTTTCTCCAGAAAAGTTTTATTTTTGCAGTCTCCGTTTTTTTAAACAGTATTTTCATCACAAGAAGCGCTTGCGTAACGATGATGAAAAATACAGCAATCTCATTGGATGATTTTATAGAAATAATTCCATTTTCGAAACTCTGTTATCTTAAAATGGCAAAAAATATACGGAGAGATTCCATTTTTCTAACAGAACGGAAAATTCTTCATCAAATTTTCATGGAAGACAACCTTTCAATAAACGAAAATTTCTAACTGTGTATATTTTTAGTAATTAGCCAAACTTAATTTTACGTTATTAGTCATTAACCAGTCTTTAGTATCCGTACATTATTGGAGGAATTTGATTTGTATGGAAAGCATCTCAATTCAATTTGGTCTCTTAAAAAGATTTCTTAAAATCTTGCATTAGTGGACGCTATCTCTGCAGTTTAAGAACACATATGGTTAAAATTGAAGGCCAACCAAACATCAAATTTTAAAGCAATATTAATAATAACAATTTAAAAAGGCTCTATTTACCATATCCAGATATAAGAAATTTATCAGTGCACCACAAGTTCGACATACTGTCATATTGCAATTCTAGTTGCATAATCAATAGGATTTTGAGGCAGTGTATGCATTGTATTTATAGATATTGGCATACATGATGGATTCTCTCTACAACCGCACAATGTTCGGAAGGTAAGATACTTAAAAAAAGCGAAATATTAGTTCGGTAGTAGCAACAAAATAATGCGTATCACTTTTCCAACAATGCACAGGTAGATTCATCGACTCGAAAAACTTGAAGATTTTTCTTTCCTCCACCGCTTAAGGCCCCACAATTGTCACAGAAAAAGACCCGGATGATAATGTAAAGTCTATGGGGTATCTCCCTCAAATTTTAATACTTTTACATGATTTTTACATAGGATAGCTGAGGACAATCTACAACCGGTCTAGTTTTTACTTTTTTAATTTTAGTTTCAGATTAAAACAAAAAACTTTAAATTTCAAAACCAGTTTAAACTGGTTCTGAAATTGAAACTATCATAATATAAAAATATATAAGCAAAATCGAAAAAGTAATATCTAGGCCGGTTGTGGATCGTACTCAGCTATCCTATGCCAAAAAAAATCATGTAAAGATATTGATATTTTATATAATGGGTCTGTTGTCAGAAAACACAGAAAAAAAATCCTTGTCGGCTCTGTCTATTGGCGGAGGTAGATTTCAAAGAGTGCTCATTTCATTAACAAAAAATAAAATGTGATTAGAAATAAACCCAGTTTAACAACGTTATTTGGCTTGTTTTGAAAAAAAAAAATATTTTTTCTGTAAGAATTGGTTTTAGCAGAATCATCCTAAGCGAAATTCGGCTCAAATACCCATATTGACAACATATTTAGAAATATATTCTGACTTTATTAAAAAAAAAGACGAATGTGGAACATTATATAGGTCCTAAATAAGCAAAACTTGCAATTGAGAGTAAAACTAAATTTAAGAATGAGTCAAAAAGTAAGCAATTTTTTATTTGAATACATCCTCAATTCTTCAATCATCATCGCTTCCGAAAATTTTTTCAAATTGCCCAATTTAAAAACTTTTTCTGCCTTTATCAAAAACCGATCAATACGACACTTTATACAGTCCCTTAATAAGAAAACCTGTGATTTAGATGCGTTTGAGAGCAAAAATAGATTTAAAAATGAGTTTGGAAATAAGCAATTTGTTATTTGAATACTTCCTAAAATTTCAATCACGATTGCTTTGGAAAATTCTCTTCAAAATGCCTGCTTTGATAAAATTTTTTGAAATATATTCAGTGTTTATAAAAAAACTGGCCAATGCGTCAAATTATATAGTTCTCAAATAAGCGAACCTGTCGTTTGGATACGATTAAAATAAAAATGAATTTAAAAATGAGAGTTTAAATATAAGCAGATTGCATTTGATAATTGTTGTTGTGCGTGAACAAATGCTTGATTTTGTTTTGAAAATAAGCGAGAAAATGAAAGTATTTTTTGATTGAAAGTGAAAGTAATTATTTGGAATAAGCCTAATGAGAGAAAATTCGGATTATTATTAATTGCAGATTATTATTAGTCCAAGAAACTACTTGTACTTTCAACTGTATCAATTATTGGCTAACTCATTTTCAAAACTATAGCAAATATTTGTATAAATAAAGAACTGTTAGTTATAGTCTCTGATGAAGAGCCTGGATAAGGCTTGAAAGATTAAGGCTAGAGAATAAAACTATATATAAGGCTGGATAAGGCTAGGAAGCTGCCAGAAGTGTGAGTCGCCGATTTTGACGAAAGTGGTATCGTTGGAAAGACCTTATCGTGAGCAGTAAAAAACGCAATGGCGCTACCCGTCAGAAATGAGCTGTTTTCGAGATATACGACAATTTATGTCATATAACTAGTGCATACTCTTTGAAGAATCGAAAAAAAGTAGTTTAGATTTTGACGAAACTGGTATCGTTCGGAAGAGTCTATAGTGAAGAGTAAAAAACTCAATAGAAGTACTCGTCGGAAATGTATATCTGATCAACAACTGATATATATTTATCCGTTATATCTGATAATTTATGTCACGTAGCTAGCGCATGCTGGGCTAGTGCACACTTAGCGAAGGGCCGAAAAAATTGTTTTCTCGATTGTGATGAAAATGATGTCATTGCAAAAATATCGCTGTCAGAAGTAAAAAACTCAATGGAACTACCCATTGGAAAGGAGCAGTTTTTGAGATATACGACAGTTTATGTCATATAAAGCAGTTCCCCAGCTAGTGTGCATTAGCTATGTGACACAAATTGTCGGATATCTCGAAAACGTCTCATTACCAACGGGTAATTCCATTGAGTTTTTTAATCCTCACGATGATATCGTTTCAATGATACCACACTTGTTAAAATCGAGGTTAATTTTTTTTGTGGTCACCCATAAAATGTGCCAATCGGAAGGGAGCCGTTTTCGAGATATACGACAATTTATGTCACATAAACCGGCTCGGAAACTCCGAGCTAGTGTGCATTAGCTCCGTGACATAAATTGTCGGATATCTCGAAAACAGTTCATTTCTGACTGGTAGTTTCATTGAGCTTTATACTGCTAACGATAAGATCTTTCCAACGATACCATTTTTGATACCATCAATCGATGACTCACACTTCTTGCAGTTCTCTAGTATGACATTTTAAATAAAATTGTATATCAGCATCTCTGATTATTTTTAATCGCCTTTTCAGTAAAACAGTGAACTTTTAAAAGTTTCTATTACATATTTTATGTTTAAAACAAGGTAAAATTAAGCTCCGTCACTTGTTTTTATTTTTTTTCATTCTTTTTCCATTATCTTTTTCATTATTTTAATTTCTTTTATGTAAAATAATGAACTTTCTAAAGTTTATATTAGGTATTTTGTGTTTGAATCAAGGTGAAAAATGCATTTCACCTTATGATTTTGTTTGGCTAAGAGTACATGTTGAATAAATTCAAAAAGCTACCGGTGTCAGCTATTTTAAATAAGCTCTCATATAAAGAAATCAAAATTTTAATTTAAGCTCTCATATAAAGTAAATCAAAAGTTTCTGCAAAACATTCTTTCTGTGTTTTACATACTTGCGATTTCCAAGAACCTGATATCTTTGCGGTATTTATTTGTTTCCAAATTCAAGAGATATAACTTACTGTCTCTTTACTTCGATAAAATTTTACAAGATGTAAATATTGAAAAGATAATCCTCAAAACTAGATCAAGGTAAAGCACCATTGCTGAATATGAAAAGTTTTAGAAAGTTTCGTACTTCAGTTATGCCGAATTTTAAGTGATCTTAAGTATACATTAGATTGTACATTTCAATCAGACGAAATACAAATTTCAGACACTATTCATTTTTTAACGTTCTAAGATATGAGAGAAATATTTTATTAGAAGCACATGTAAAATTATGAAATATTTTTTATTATTAATTATGTTTCCAGATTTTTAAAATAAATTTATCCTAAAAATAATATTCACCTTATTTAATAGAGGTATTTAAGATCTGAATATCATTGTTTTACAATTGCGTATTCAAACATCCGGAAGCACAATAAATCCTTATTTATGAATAGTTATAGAAAATTAAATGTATTTTCTGGTTAAAAGAATACACACGATTCATATAAAGTTCGACCGAAAATTCTATTTCGTTTTCGGTTCAAAGAAGCCCAATGGCGTAGTGATCAGAACATCAGACTACGGTGCAGGTTGTGAGTTCGAATCCAGACTGGGCATGGTGCTCTCAGTCTTTCATCCCTCGGGGGTCGATAAAATAAATACTAAGCTTGCTTGGCAACTAGTCAGAGGGGGTCTCATAAGAGGCTGACCACCTTGTCGGGACATATGCCGCATAGCACATCGGGGCTCAGGGGGAGCATTTTCGGGGCAGATATAGGAATCGGCAAAAATAGGGATGGGCATTTTCGGCTCTGATCGTCTATAAACTGATATGCCACAGAGTTTTTTTTTTTTTCTAAGCTTGAAAAATTTGTTTTTGTCTAAAATACTGCTGGAAATTTGTTCAGAATGAAACTCGACTAAAACTATATATAGTATTCAAAAAATCTTATTTCTTGATCCGGTAATTTTCAATATTTCTCTTTGATTTGAGCTGTCTCATTAATTCTGCTCAAATGAAACACCATATATTTATTGTTTTGAACTTAATTGTTTATCAGTGACAAGTGTTAAATATATTTTAAAATGTATTTTAATGGCCGAACTTTTAATTTTTTTATCAAAACTGATCGATATTTTTGTTGTATAGGTCGGGCCGAGCCGGGTAGAATTTTTATTTCTATGGGTCGGGCTGGGCCAGGTCTGAAATCTTCGGCCCGTGCAGACCCCTAAAGATTATATATGGTTTGTTTAATGATATTTTATGTTATTTACTAATAAATTTATATTATATGTATGCATCTGATAGTAATTTCAGTATATTTATTTGGGATATTTTTATGGTTATGTCAAGAAATGATTTTCGACTTTTAAAAGGAATACAGGATTTACCATATTGTTACAGCGTATATACGGTTCTTTTGATCTTATGGTTAGACAACTTCAAACTCTTGCTTATAGAAAAGTAAAAAATAATTTATTTACAGAACTTCAGAACAACAGAGTCTTCGAAACTCACAAATATTTCTAGATATTCAAAAATAATTGTTCAAATCTATCGTATAAGTGCAGATATAGGTTCCAGAGGCTCTTTATACAACCTCTCAACACTAAATCACATTCAAAATAACGTAAATAAGACTCAAGCAAACTTGCTTAACAAACGCGTTGCTCACTCAATGACTGACTGGTAAATAATAACCACCCAGCTCGCATCCGGCTCTCCTATATATAGTCTCGCCGCATGCGGTGGAAATTTCTGCAACCTTCTAGAAAAAACTGGAAAACCACGGAACAACATTAAATGTATCAGTAGACCTAAGGGGGGGTTACCATAAACAGGGAAGGGTTACCATCGCCAACAATCGCCAAATTTGGCGACCAAAATTAGTCGCCAAAAGTGACGCCAACTTGGCGATATCTTTACTATTTCGCAAAGCTGCCGTAGACATACACTGAAAATAATAGACAAGTTTGCTTGATAACAGAGACAATGTAACAAAAACTAATAATATTAGTAAAGAAATGGAGCTTAATAAGATTATTTACATTATTTTACAGTACAAACACTAACTATTTACAAAATTCGTAACACTACCCCCTTCTCAAAGACTGCACGTCCCGGGCAGTGCAATCCCTGAGTTAGAGGTAAACACTTAAAATAAACAAATAAATAAATAAATAATAACAATAATAATAAGATTTACATAAATAAGAACTAATTACTATTTACATATTTACAAAAAGTGACTTTCATGACCATGGTCTGAAATTCAAGTTTTGAATTTCTAATCACTTTGGCCAAAATAAGGGGCTAGCCGGTTATAATGGACGACCTTGGGCTTGGTGTGTGGCGATTTTCGTATGCGTACAATGACGTCATTCAGCCTGTTGACGACTGTGTAAGGACCGTCCCAGTTTCTTTGTAATTTTGGCGACAGTCCCTTACGACGTATCGGATTCCACAACCAAACTTCGTCACCTTCGTTGAACTCATGTCCTGTTGCATTTGTGTCGTAACGTGTCTTCATCTTTTCCGTTGCCAGTCCGATTCGGTTCCTCGCTAGACAATGAATCTCCTCAATCCGTGCCTGGAGTTCACCCACGTATTCTTCAGGCGACAAAGGAGCGTCAGGAGGACGGCCAAACAAAAGATCCGCAGGCAGACGAAGATCACGACCAAAGAGCATTTGAGAAGGGGAGCAACCAGTGGCCTCATGAGTGGCACTCCTGTAGGCAAGCAGGAAAAGAGGCATTTTCTTATCCCAGTCCTGTTGGTCTCTAGACACCAGGAGAGAGAGGCTATTTAGGATGGTACGATTGAACCGCTCCACCATGCCGTCCGATTGAGGGTGTAGAGGTGTTGTTCGAGTTTTGTCCATGCCGAGTAGTTCACACATTTCCTTGAACACAGCCGAATCAAAGTTTCTTCCTTGATCAGAATGGATTTGAAGAGGAACTCCGTATCTGGAAACCCAGTGTTGAACCAGTATGTCTGCTACGGTTACCGCCTCTTGATTAGGAATGGCATAAGCTTCAGGCCACTTAGTGAAGTAGTCCATGACAACGAGGATGTACTTATTGCCATCAGATGTTCTAGGAAGTGGACCCAGGATGTCTAGAGCAATTCGTTCGAAAGGAGCTCCTACATTATAACGTTGCAATCGCCCACGGGTTCGCCTCTTAGGACTTTTACGTGCTACACAGGTGTCACAAGTTCGACACCACTTCTCCACATCACTGCGAACATTATTCCAGTAGAAACGCTCTCGAACCTTTTGCAGGGTCTTCATTACACCAAAATGACCTCCTGTGGGACTACCATGCAGTTCTTGAAGGACCATAGAAATTCTCGACTTAGGGAGTAGTAGTTGCCATCTACATGTTTTTTCCGTCGTCAGACTCCCATTTTCGGTACAAAATACCGTTCTTCAAATGTAGGGAATCCCAGAGAGCCCAATAACGTTTAGTCGTAGGATGGTAATGGGCCATGTCTTGCCAGCTGGGTTTCCTGTTGGACTCCTCTTTCAGCTCTAGAATTGGCTTAATTTCAGGATCAGCAAGTTGATCTTTACGCAGGCTCTCGTCACTCCACGGATCTTGCGATGATGTAGAGCCAGTTGTAACTTGTCTTACTATAGGACCTTTGACATTAAATTTCTTCTCAACCCGGTCGCAGTATCTACAATTCTCTGAGCAGGGTCTTCTTGAGAGAGCATCTGCATTTCCATGTGATGAGCCTTTTCGATGTCGTATCTCCATATCGTACTCTTGAAGTTTTTGTATCCACCTGGCTATCTGGCCTTCAGGGTTCTTAAAATTCAATAGCCAAGTTAGAGAAGCATGATCAGTTCGGATCAGGAATTTTCGACCGTATAGATAGTGATGAAAATGGTCTATGGCTTTCACTACAGCAAGAAGCTCTTTTCTTGTTACGCAGTAGTTTCGCTCTGCCTTTGATAAGCACTTGCTGAAATAGGCGATAACACGCTCCTGGCCGTCGATTTCCTGGGACAGTACAGCGCCAATGCTTTCGTTACTTGCATCCGTATCAAGTATAAACTGTTTATCGATTTGAGGATATGACAGATTTGGAGTGGATGTTACGGCCTCCTTAAGCTTTTCGAAAGCAGCGTCACATTCCTGTGTCCACATGAATTTTTGATTGGCTTCTGTTAATTTATGAAGTGGTCTTGCAATCATGGAGAAGCCTTTGACAAATTTTCTGTAATAGGTGCATAATCCTAGAAAGCTCCGAAGCTGGTGAACATCTGCTGGACGACTCCAATTTTTCACGGCCAATATCTTCTCCGGATCAGTCCTAACTCCTTCAGCCGAAATGATGTGTCCAAGGTAGGCGACTTCATTGCGAAACAAACTGCACTTCGAAGGGCTTAACTTCAAATTAGCTTCCTTTAATTTTTGTAGCACCCGCCTGAGGTTGTTCAGATGTTCATCAAAAGATTTTCCTATGATTATGATATCATCTAAATAAACAAGACATGCTTCATATGACAGTCCCCGGGGAACCGTTTCCATAAGCCGTTCGAAAGTTGCAGGTGCGTTATACAGACCAAAAGGCATTACCTTGAACTGCCATAATCCTTATCCCGTTGTAAAGGCAGTCTTCTCGCGGTCGTCCGGATGGATCTCTACCTACCAGTAACCACTCTTCAGATCCAGAGTCGAGAACCAAGTGTTGCCCGCAAGTGTGTCAAGAGTGTCGTCAATCCTTGGCAGAGGGTAACTATCCTTTTTGGTGACGTCATTCAGTCGGCGGTAGTCTACACAAAATCTTGTAGAACCATCCTTCTTTCTTACTAATACAATGGGAGACGCCCATGGACTTGTTGATGGTTCGATGACGTCATTTTCTTCCATATCTTTAATGAAATTCTGCACCTCTTCTTGCTTGGCAAAAGGTAATCGTGTAGTGTGCTGTTTAATAGGAGAGTGATCTCTCGTGTCAATTCGGTGTTGTGCCATTTTAGTTCGTCCAAAGTCTTCAGATGTTTGGGAAAATAAACATTGGAATTCTCTAATTAAATTTTCCGCAGCTTCCATCTGTTTTGGATTTAAGTCTGTATTTTGTAACAAATCCTTGACTAAATTATCTGAAGATTTCTCAGAGTGACTGGAATTTTGACTTATGCACGTCACAGGAGCACATGACGCTATCACCTCTCCTTTCTTGATAGTCCTCGTCTTATCACTGATGTTAGCAATTCTGACTGGAATGGTCTTCTTCGAGAGGTCCACCACAGATGAAGCCAGCAATACTCCTGCTTGCTTACTATTGTTTTCAGGATAATCTATATGGCCAAATCGATAATTAGTTTTATTTTTAATTACAGCAGGAACCAAACATTCTGTTCTTGCATCTAGATTAATGTCTTCTTTGGCTATTACTATTTGTTTACATTCAATTTCGTTATTTAATCCAAAAAGACTTATTTCTTCAAATTTTGAGATCATTTTTTTATTTTTGAAATCAAGTCTGAAGTCAAACTTCTTCAGAAAATCTAGTCCGATTAAGCAAGGATCTGTTATGTCAGCCACATATGCCGTATGGTAATATTTCGTTCCTCCAAAGTTGATAGTTAAATTGGCCTTTCCATATATGCCTATCTTGTCGCCCGTCACAGTTTGCAGGGTAACGCATGGTGGAGTCCAGATGAGTTTAGATTTCAATTTTCGAGCCAAATCTTCTCTTATTATTGTCACATTGGCTCCTGTATCGACAATCATACGGCACTGAATTCCTTTAATAAAGCCTATCACATATAATTCGTTATCACCGCCGCTCATTTTTGATATCTGGAGGATCTTCAGGTGGGGCTTTTCATTCTTTGGCAACCTCCGCCCCGCGAGATGGCCAAAATTTAGTTTCCCTGCTGACTGTTTGAATTTATCTCACGTTCGTGGATTTTGGGGCAATTTCTTCGGAGATGTCCTGTATCACCGCATCCCCAGCACGTGAGATTCTGTCTTCTTGAACTTGTTCTTCCGTATTTTAAAGCTTCAAGTTCTTGATTTATTTT
This sequence comes from Maratus speculifer, assembly GCA_964019185.1. Lineage (NCBI taxonomy): Eukaryota > Metazoa > Arthropoda > Arachnida > Araneae > Salticidae > Maratus > Maratus speculifer. Next base: position 454,471,508 of record OZ025291.1, read on the forward strand.
CCTAATTTCTTTCAAGACGTCGTTCTCAGTGTCTGAGCTTTTGTTCACCGTTGCCCCTCGGACTGAATGACGATCCCTTCGGCTGGCTTGTGTAGCTGCTTCCAACTTTAAGGCATATAGTAGTGCAGCCTTTAAATCCTGTACATTTGCCATTCTTACCGCTCTCTGCACTTCTGGATTTTTTATTCCGTCTACAAAATATTGCAGTGAGAGCATTTCCCGTACATTTGTTGGACAGTCAATGAATGCTAAATTTGCAAGCCGTTCAATTTCCGAGGCAAACTCTTGAAGGGTTTCACTCGATTTTTGATGGCGGCTCTTCATTTGTATTCTCGTATAATCCTTGAAGAATTTTTCGCCGAATCTCATTTCAAATGCACAACTTAGAGTCTCAAAATTGAGTTGCGTCATATCGGGCAATGTTTGCAGCACGTCGGCGGCTTCTCCTCTTAAAGATGCTGCCAGTTGACAAGCTTTCACCTCGTCACTCCATTTGTTCGCTTCGGCTACAATGGTGAATTGGGTCTTGTAAACTTGCCAGGAACTCTTTCCGTCGTATGTCGACAGCTTGATGTGCACGGGAGAAGCAGGCGGATTTCTAAATTCTTCATAATTACCACTGGACGCTGAAAGCTTCTTCTCAAGATCTTGTACTTTTTTATTTAGCTTTTTATCTACTTCACCTATTTTCTCTTCAACGTTACTGATTTTCTCTTCAACGTTACAAACTTCATTCTGAATTTTCTCTTCTACTTCCGCCATTTTCCTTTCCATTTTCTCTTCAACATTACTAACTTCATTCTGAATTTTCTCTTCTACCGAATCTATTCTTCTCTCTACCGACGAGAACTTTTCTTCTAAAGTTTTCTTCATTTCTTCTTGGCTTTTATTAACTTCCTCCTTTAATTCTTCCATTCTCTCTTGGCTTCTTCTCATTTCTTCAGTCAACTCTTCTTGGCCTTTATTCATTTTTTCCGCCAACTGTTCTTGGCCTTTATTCATTTTTTCAGTCACTTCTTCTTGGCATTTATTTATTTTTTCCGCCAGCTCTTCTTGGCCTTTATTCATTTCTGTCTTTATGCCATTGATAGCATCTAATAGTTCTTTCATTTGTCCGTCCATTGTTCTCGTTTTCGCCATAAGATCCCGACTCCTGACACCAAATGTTACAGCGTATATACGGTTCTTTTGATCTTATGGTTAGACAACTTCAAACTCTTGCTTATAGAAAAGTAGAAAATAATTTATTTACAGAACTTCAGAACAACAGAGTCTTCGAAACTCACAAATATTTCTAGATATTCAAAAATAATTGTTCAAATCTATCGTATAAGTGCAGATATAGGTTCCAGAGGCTCTTTATACAACGTCTCAACACTAAATCACATTCAAAATAACGTAAATAAGACTCAAGCAAACTTGCTTAACAAACGCGTTGCTCACTCAATGACTGACTGGTAAATAATAACCACCCAGCTCGCATCCGGCTCTCCTATATATAGTCCCGCCGCATGCGGGGGAAATTTCTGCAACCTTCTAGAAAAAACTGGAAAACCACGGAACAACATTCAATGTATCAGTAGACCCAAAGAGGGGTTACCATTGAGAGGGAAGGGTTACCATCGCCAACAATCGCCAAGTTTGTCGCCAACTTGGCGATATATCGCCAAATTTTGCGACCAAAATTAGTCGCCAAAAGTGACGCCAACTTGGCGATATCTTCACTATTTCGTTAATCTGCCGTAGACATACACTGAAAATAATAGAAAAGTTTGCTTGATAACAGAGACAATGTAACAAAAACTAATATTAGTAAAGAAATGGAGCTTAATAAGATTATTTACATTATTTTACAGTACAAACACTAACTATTTACAAAATTCGTAACAATATACTACGTATGATGGATAAATAATAAGAACACACCACTTTTCATATTTTGTCCAAGATGATGTTGGGAAATATCATGAATGTTGTCATCCATTAATTACCTAATCAACTTAAGTTGAGCTTTGTATGCAACTAAAATTAATTTTAAAATTATACTTTATTTTCATGTAACAGATGATGGTTGCTGTATATTTTCTTTAAAAAAATATATATATACTTACATATTTCAACATATTGTTAAAGATCAAACAAACTAAAAATGACCTTCAACAAATAATTGTATCACATAATTGACAGATTGTTATAAATATATAAAGTACTAGCATATTTAAATTTGTTGCTTACATACAGAAAACAAATTCTATAATCTAATATTAAATAAATCTTATTTTATTAACTCGTAATGAAACAATTCACAAATTTACGTATTAATATAATTTTTTATTTGGAATATTTTGTTTGATTCATTAAATGAGATAATAATAAATCTAACCCTAATCTTTTTTTTATTTATATTACGTTAAATATTGCTAGAAGAATACCCAGAAAAAGTTTCGATACATTATCTAAGAACACAGTAAAAAATTATAAACATAAATAAAATGTTGGCATTAAACAAAGAAAAATAAAAACTCCTCTTAGATAAAATAAGACATATTTTTAAAAAATTATCCTAAATGTTATTTTTATGAAATAATAAAAAATAATAATTGCTTTTCTTACATCTAAAAAGCAGATAAACGCATCGTTGATTTTGTGCATTAAAATTGTTATAAAATTTTATTGCATATCAAAATATCATCATACAGTTTGTTGTTTATTTAAATGAACACACTACGTTTGAAACCATCTCTTCAGTTTTGAATAATACTATAATAATATGAGGTAGCAATATAATTAATATTATAAATTAAATAAAATTAAAATGAAGAAAATATTGTAGAACAGTTTGATTTACTAAAATAGAATTTTTTTATGCAGATTTTGAATCTCCGTTTTTTTTAAATTATATCTAATGTACACCGATTATTTGGAGATCTATTTTCCATAGTAAAAACAGCTTATCTCAGTTACTTGAAAAACAATTTTGCTTTTATACAGGACGCTTTGTAAATTTTTCTCTTACTATTTTTAAAGGATTTTCTTTTAGGTATTTTAGTAGTTTGGAATATATTCTGTACTCTTTAAATACGTTTCTTTGTAAAATGTATTTTTCCTTTATTTTGTCACTATTGGGAATACCGAGATTTACTTTTTAAAATATTCTTTGGTATTGAATTTTGTGGTTCAATAATGTAAATCTTGGCACCTTCAGCAAATTTTTCAAAAAATTCATATTGATTGTAAAATTCCTCCTTTGCGCAATATATCGTCAATAGTAGATGAAAACTCGCAAACTTGACGTTATTATCGCTATCGGCACTAGGCTTGTGTATTGTTACTGATAGTCATGAAAGTAAATTTTCAAACTAAAATTTGACAATATCGGCCAACATTTCGCCAAATATTTGCAAATTTAGCGGAACGTAGCCAATTTTGCGAGACCATTAACTGTCAGAAAAAACCCACTGTTGAACAAAAAAATAATTCTTTGAAGCTTCATTCTCACTGACATGTATTGAAACCGTAGTAACCACCAATCAAATTTCTTTTAAACAATTGACCTAACCTAGTGGTCTTTCTAGTATCTTTAAAATATAGGATACAAATTTAAATCTAAATATTTTTTAAATAAAATTTACATACGCATTCAAATAAAAACACACAAGATTTATTCTTATTAATATTTGATAGGATATAATATCTGGTAGAATATTCATATCTGATAAATCATGTTTTAAAAATAAAATAATGTTATTGCATTAAAATATACAATTAAACAAGCATGTGGAATGAAAAAAGACAAAAAAAACTTCTCATTAGCATAGTATAGTTAATAAATGCGCTAGGTCTTTCTAAAGAACTTTGCTTTACATCATCAGATGCAAAGAAGCTAATACTTAGAAGACAAGAGCGTGTTTGTTTTTCTATATACCTCTTTAAGAAAGAAAAATTTATTACGAAAATCCCGTCATATTTCTTAATTTTATGGTGTTATTATAAATTAATGTTGTACTTAATGTTAATGCCTTTTAATGTTCGTTAAGATAGAATGCACAAAATTATGTTAAAAATTATGTTAAATGTGTGTAAAATATATGTAAAATATTTTGACACGTTTCAACAGTTGAAAAGTGATTTATAAAATTTTTAATGTATTTAAGTTAACACATTTAAATTCAGACTTTTTCATTAGGAAAATTACAAAAAACAGAATAATTTATTCAAGTTATATAATTTATTCCTCTGCAGAAGCTACTTCATGATAAATAAAAATTCAAAGAAATATGTATTAAAAGTTAGCCCGTTCCTCTAAATAACGCTTTTCAATTTCTTAAGAATCTTACATCAATCTTTGTCAGTTTCAGATAAATTATTTTTCGGGAAAATATCTTTTGAAATTATTGATCCAGTATCTTACGAAACTTGAAACAGAAAAATTTTTAAGTATATTTTTTTAAACATTTTTCGATTTAATAGAAATTTATAAGAATTCTCATTAGAATTATTTAATCTTCAAACTGGTAATTTTTTAAAAACGATCATAAAAAAGTTATTAAATCTTTTAGATTTTTAAATCACAAGATTCTAAGAAATTCACCATTCACATATATATATTTGAATAAACAATTTTTATTGTACTTGAGAGGTGTAACCAAAAATTAAAAATAAATATAGACATGTATCGATTTCATCTAATAACAACCATAATCATAATAAATTTTTAATTAATTGTTTTTACTTTATTATGTTTACATTATAATACTGTTGCAGCGTATATGAGGTTCTTTTGATCTTATCGTTAGACAACTTCAAACTCTTGTCAGAAAAGTAGAAAATAATTTATTTACAGAACTTCAGAACAACAGAGTCTTCGAAACTCACAAATATTACTAGATATTCAAAAATAATTGTTCAAATCTATCGTATAAGTGCAGATATAGGTTCCAGAGACTTTTTATACAATGTCTCAACACTAAATCACATTTAAAACAACGTAAATAAAACTCAAGCAAACTTGCTTAATCGTAGCTCACTTAATGACTGACTGATAAATAATAACAACAACAGCTCGCATTGCTCTCCTTATATAGGCTCGTAGCATGCGCCGGAAAGTTTCTACAACCTTCTAGAAAAGTCCAGAAACCAAGGAAAAACATTCAATGTATCAGTAGACCTAAGGGGGGGTTACCATAGAGAGGGAATGGATACCATCGCCAACAATCGCCAAGTTTGTCGCCAACTTGGCGATATCTCTAATATTTCGCAAAGCTGCCATAGACATTCACTGAAAATAATAGACAAGTTTGCTTGATAACAGAGACAATGTAACTAAAACTAATATTAGTAAAGAAATGGAGCTTAATAAGATTATTTACATTATTTTACAGTACAAACACTATTTACAAAATTCGTAACAATACATTATATTATTTTTACATCATAAATTTATTAATTATTTTTTATTTTTAAATTTTACTATTTTTAATTTATTATTTTTACAATAGTGCGCGTGGTTTTTTAATTTACATCTTATTGTCTCATGAATTGACCGTGAAACGATTTTCATTTGTATTTTTATTTTATTATGATTATGGTTCTTATAAGATGAAATCGAAACATGTCAATATTCGATTTTAATTTTTCGTACACCTCTCTCAAGTAAAATAAAAATTGTTTATTCAAATGTTTAAAAACGCTTCTTCAATATTTCGATTGTCATACACATAATATTTCCATTATTGTTAATTCGTTTGATTAATATCCCCTTTTAAAATGTTTTGCCTATTTTGGGAGGGGACGGGTTTAAAAAAGTTTCCGTAAGTATTGGGTATAAGGCATTATTAATGGCAAGCAATATTTGTTAACCAACTAAATTAGCATGTTAAAGTTTTTACGTTGCAGGAAATGTTCGCCTGTATAGGGGAAGGTGGGGTACAATGGGACGTTTCTCAATAAATATTTTTTTCTAAATTTTATTAACATTTATTCTTACTTTAGAGCCAATTCGACATAAAGTATAAACTTTTCTGCATCAAATAAACCTAGTAATTATCTAATATCGCACATAAGCAAAGAAAAGGACAAAACAGTAAAGATGTTTTCTGAGTAACTGTTGTTAAAATTCTGAAAAATATGATTTTATTCAACATGATGTAAAAAACTTAATTACAATTATGAATATAATCATTCTGAGCATTCTCTGATTGGCTGTTTTAAAAATTCTTTATATGTGGGGGAATTATATAACTTTAAAATGCTTCTATTGCACATAAATTTGCACTTAAAGCGCAACACTTGTCACAGAAAAAGACCCGGATGATAATGTAAAGTCTATGAAGGGCATTCTTTTCAAATATCTCGCTCAAATGTTTGTATTTATGATGATTAATGACGCTTTATACATGATTTTTTGCATACGATAGCTGAGGAAGATTTACAACAGGGCTAGTTTTTACTTTTTCGATTTTGGTTTCAGATTAAAAAAAAATACTTTAACTTCCAGAACCGGTTGTGAAATTGAAACTATTTTAAATAGAAAAAGTAAATGAGCGGATGTGTCAGTTTAAGTCACTTAAAAGGGTGGTAGTTGCCAGGGTGTGACGTCAGTCAGATTTCATATATGAACATACATTTGACAAAATGATATGGGATTTTAAGAAGAAATATTTTTTTCAATATGTATGTTATATAAAGTAATATAATAAAACTGGTAATCACTAAGCCGTTTTCAGTACTTCTATTTCCAAAACGAAATAATTGTCTTATTTAATCACAAAAATTCTGCATTAAATAAAGCGTATAATTATTTAAAAAAATACATTTAGCACAAGATCTAGAGAGGAAATATCTATATATTCTACAATACATGAAAAATAAGAAATATAATCTTGTATACTTATCACCTTATATCACATTCTAATTGTGTTTATTCTTAAAGATCACATTTTTTATTGCCGTCATATTACATACTCCACAAATGCACAGATGTTTTAATACAAAATTTTCTTTTATATAATTGCCATATTTTACCATACACATTAAAAACATTTACAAAGGCAGAAAAATACTTTACAAAATACTTTAAAAATCACATTAACTTCTTGATCGATGGCGATCTTTTGTGCTCTCAATTTCAAAAGGAAAAGATTGCTTTGTTTGTTCTTTTATTAAAATGAGGTCTAAATATCCAGATGGAAAATAAAAGGCCCATTTTAATAATGTTATTTTAAAAAGAGATAAGATATCGCTCTTAATAAAAGTTTTCGTATTTTTTTTTTACTTTTGTTTGTGCTAATAAATTAACTATGAAAAAATCTGCAAGGAAATAGCTATTTTTTCTGTTTCTTCTACTTTCGTATCATTCTAAAATTTAATATTTAATGAAAGAGAATATAGAAAAACAAATTTATTACAGAAATGCATTATAGTATGCACGTTTTATTAATAAAAACGTATTTTAAAAGTTAACAAGTCAGCGAAAATCGTTCAACAGCCGTAGAATATGAAGCACTTTCCAACACTGTCTGCATTGTTTAAAACATATACAAACATATCTTTAACAACATGATAAGGGATTATAAGTAGATATATGTTTTTCAATATGGATGTAAAATGTAATTTACAATATGTATTTAAGAAGTTGCAGTCACTGAGCAGTTTTCAGTATTACTATTTCTGAAACAAACATTTGTCTTATTTTATCACAAAATTTCTACAATGAATAGCATAATTTGATACATAAAAAAGTATTTTAAAAGTATTTCAAAAATATTTCAAAACAAGAGAGAAAGAAATCAAGAGTCAATCATAGTTTATAACACATTCCAATATAATCTGTACAACACATATTCCGCTTATATATTTTAATTAAATTTTCTCCACCTTCATAATTTAGGTTTATAATTGAGTTAGGGTACTCACGGTTCATTCACGATATAGACAGATCAAACATGAAGCTAGGAAAAAAGAAATTTCAGGCAAAGTATATTTATATTATTGGCTATTTGACTTTAAATTTTTAAGTTATATGTTTACGTTTTTTGAAAAACAATATTTTTTTGCGTAAATTATTTGTGATAAAATTTAAGTGAAGTAAGTAATTCAAAATTTTATGATAAATGAAGATTTCGTATAAAAATTCTTGTCGTTAATTCTTTTAATCAAATTAAAATTTCAATCAAGTTAAAATTATATTTAAATTCAAAGCAATCACAAGACAGTGGTATTCTATACACCTGTACAAATAGCAGCACTCTAATAGTTGGAAAGAAAATCTTAGTCTTTTTTACATATTGTGAATGTATAAATGTAATATAATTCTTTAAATGAATTTCGAGATACCTCATAAATTTAGATAATATCAGATATTTCGATAAATGGCAGATGATTAACAGTTTTTACTCGTAGCTGATAGGGATTCTGGCAACGCGGACATTTCACATTTTTTCGGGACTTATCGACTTTATGTATGTTCGAAGACGTTATTCGTTAAATCTCTATATATGAATATTACGCTGACGGATGCTGCACAAAAATCACGATTATGTGTTAATTGTTTAATGGCAACGTAAAATAAAACTCATCTTATTGGTCACTATGCAAAAGTCTTTTGGTAAGATTTAGGGTGTGGTAAATTGGATTTATTTATGTTTTGTTCCTTCGCTGCAATTAAGGAGCTTCAAAATATCATTTATATTTTTTATGTTCTGTTTACAAATAAATAAATAAATAAATAAATAAATAAAATTCATGAATTTTAAAGTTATGTATTGTAAATGAAATAAGTGAAAGGATTATATTATTATATTTTAAATAAGTAATGAAATACGATAAAATTCCATGGGTTCAATATTTGGTAGTTTATTATCTGTGCCGGTCTAGCATAAAAATAATGTGTTCTTCATTTATCAGCACGGATGTCATATATACACCACATTGGCACGTTTTCTTTTCTCACGCCAATTTGGTGAAAACTTCTTTTTCAAATGCCAGTTACATACATATTTTTTAATTTATATTATTTTAAAAAGGACATAATAAGTGAAAAAGGTTCAGTTAATAATTATAGAATAAAACAATTTATATCATTTGAAAAAAGAAAACAAACAGTTTATTGATAAATAAACAAGAATAGCCGGATTACCATGTGAGGCACATATAATTAAAACTTTGTTGCAGTCGCGCCAATGTGGTGCATGCATGACATCTGTGTCTATTTCTCTAGCAGAATCTTCTAATTTTGCAAAAAAATGAGCAAATAAAACGAATTATGAATAAAAGCAATATGAATTAAAGCTTAGTATACATTCAAGGGAGACCAACATGCTCGCCAGGGGCAACTAGTTAACTGAATTTCGCTCCAAACATATGGCACTGTCTTTAGTATAAATCAGGAATCCGCATAGTTGCCAAAAACTTGTTACGGCCGGTTTTGGCATGATATTAAAAACACTGCGAAGAATCTTGCGTGTCGAAAAGCTTCAATTATTTAAGAAAAAAACTTTTGAAGGAATTAATTAGGAGCATCGGCACAGTATCAGAAGAGTTTTATGACAATGGCGCAATAACTTTCCACTGAGGACTTAAATTTCCTTTTGTTCTCGAAACATATGAATAAAGTTATAATCTGCACTTAAGCGCAGTTAATAATGGTTTAGATAGTTTACTGTGGTACTTCTAGTAAATCCAGATTTATTTATCTTTTCAAAATACTTTTTAATTATATATCATAAAAAGAAAAGTCACGCATAAAAAGTTAAAAAGCTAGTAGAATACTTTAAAAAACATGATAGGGTTAATCATGAATCCCATGATAGAAAACTTCCCATGATGATCCCATGATCCCTTTAAATCCCATGATAGAAAACTTCTAGAAATTATGTAATTCAGAAAATCTGACTATACACCAGAAAAAAATCAATAGCTAATTTCGTTTTATTTAAACACGGAATATTCTGTTATTAAAGAAAATATTGCTGCTTTAATTTTCTGGTGGATTTAAAATATACGAATTAAAATATCCCAAAAAATTTCGGGCGATTTGGGATCCAGAGGGTTAAACATAATTTTTTCGATACAATTCATTTTACAAAATTTTTAAAGATTATTAATTGCAATTGCTTTTAAAAGGACATAATTTCTTTTTTTCATGTAAATATGCTTACCAACTTTAAAAATATTAAACTCAAATCGAGTTCCGGTTGCAATGACACTTTTCACCTTTCGTTTAAATAATTCAAAATAATTTATTTAAAAAGTGCAACACGATTTTATATAAACATTCTCGTTTCAAGATTAATTGGTCTGCGAAAACAGATTTCCACACTGTAAAAAAAATCTGTAAAGTTACTAAATATTTTCTATGGAACTGGGATTCTTAGAGCTTTTTATGTAACGGTAACAGCAATAATTCATGTAACAGATACAGATTTGCACGATAAATTAAAAAATCTGTAAGGTTACTAGAAATTTTTTATGAATCTGGGATTTCTAGAATTTGCATGTTATTGCAACCCAGCTTACAGATAAAATTTTAGTTAGATAACCGTAATTTTAGTAGTCTCGTTTGTAAAGTTACAGAGTTCTGTAAATTAAACTGTAACAAATATTAGTTTTGTACATTTTCATATTTTCTTGTACAGTGCACAGATAAAGTGTTAGTAACCATGCAGATTTCGGCAGCTCTACATATGTAGGATTACAGTTTTTTTTACAGTGCAGAATGCAAGCATTAATATACCTGCAGAAGATTATTAAACTTTGAGCAATAGAGATTTTTTAGAAATTTTAAGTAACAGAAATACTCTTTACATATGCAGTAATGACTCTTTATCCTATGGCATACCTTATATTTGGTTCAACACCTTTAAATTATCTAATTCTACAGCATAGAAACTATTTAGTTTTACAGACATCTCTATCAAATAATATACTTTTGCTTTTCGATACAGATATATGAACCGATATGAACCACAGCGAATGGGACTTGCAAACTAAAGAACACTCAACACGATAGCAATCGAAAGATCTCAGGAGCCTTCCCTGATTTTTGCAAATGATTTTTAACAGATTTTGTTTTTTACGTTTTAAACACCAGTTGATCTTGTAGTGGTAAAGTTTTATTAAAATTGTATTGCAGTTTTGGTAAAAAAATATTTTTAGTAGCCTTACCAAATCACGGAACAAAATTTTACATTCACTAAATGAGAAATAACTATAGAATATTTAAGACATATGATCAGTTTAATACAGACTAGCGAAAACATTTTCACATACCTATCTTTGTAGGCAGAAATATTAATTAAAAATACATACATATTACTTCACATAACAATTACCGATTAAATCACTTCGAAACGACGGTTCAATCATTAAGATATTACGAAAACACTTTATTTTCCTACACTTGAAAAATAAAAATTTTGAATGTTGAAAGAAATCTGTAACTAATGATTCACATATTCCAATTGTAAGGTCTTTGTTTAATGCCTTGCGCAGTTAATTTAATCATTCTGCAACTTAATTAGCATTATTTTTTTCAAGGATTTCGAAGGAGAAAGTCTATGTTAATTAAGCAGTGTATTTTATTACCATATGCGAAGTTTTGGAATTTATGTTATTTCAGCTAATTAACAATGATTTTATTGCACTTGTCATGAATGGTATTGTCAAATAGGGGTTTTTTCATTCTAAATATTACACCGTTTCTTTAAATATCACACTATAAAAATGTTTCATTATATGTTATTATTTTTACATGTATACATTTCAATAGACCCTCTTATAATGGATTTAACGACTACAAATTGATTTGGAACATAATTTATTTTTATTAAACCGAATTTTTATCTCCTTATTTAAATATAATCTAGATAAAGCAGTGTTCGTACGACCAAATTTAATATCACATTCATGTTCACTTTTTCTAATTCCAAGTTTTCTCTCAGTTTTGCTTATGTAATATGTTAAGTCACCATTTTTCTGTGATATAAGGAATTTTATAAATCCTTGTGAGATCCTCATGTCGTATAGGGTCAAATTGTTTATTAAGTACATCCATTAATTTTGATTGATTTTAGTTGAATAGATTGTGACACCGCCACCAAAATTAATGACCGTGAAACGATTTGTATTTTTTTATTATTATGATTTTGGTTCTTATTAGAAAAAATCGAAACATGTCAATAATATTTGTTTTTAATTTTTCATTACAACTCTCTCAAGTAAAATAAAATTTATTATTTAAAAAAAGGTAAATTAAGCTGATTTTTTCAAGAGATAAATAAATAAATAAAATTAAAACGATGTTAAAATCGAAATCAACTTCATGCTCTTTGTTTTAGAGGGAAAATTAATCTTTTAATGGGATATTTTTTATTCTGTTCAAAATCATAATATTTGAAGTCTGTGAATTACACTATAAATTTTTAACAGACAAAAATAAACACTTTTATTCACCAAATTTGCCACACGTGAATGTATTATGAATTAGAAAACTTAATATAAAAGTTTTTTTTCTGTTTTCATTCTGTTCTTAATAGATTACAAAAGTGTTGCTGTCTAGAAATATTTAATATCTTACAAAAGCATTGCTATCAATAAATGTATTCTAAAAATACTGTCGTTAATTTTGTTGAAATAGTGTTGTAAAATGTGTTCTTAAAAATATTTTCTTACAATAGTGTTGTGCTGCACATCACTTTGTAGACAAAATAACAAGACATTGTAAACATTACACAATTTTGATATAAAACAATACATGTAAAAGGGTTATTCCATGGTAACTTAAGTTACTGCAGTAAATTGTTATAAATGTAATTTTAGTAATATAACACAAAAAACATTCAAATGTAAAATTAACTTGACTTGTCAATGAAACCTACCTAAGGGTCTATTTGGATGAAAATTACCTAATAAAATATATTCAAAATTGCACTTTATATGATAACTTATATTCGTTTTCCAGTAATGGCAGCTACCATAGTAAATAAAACGGCCAAAATTTAAGCAATAACATTAAAATTAGGTAATTTTACTGTAAATTGGGCTTTGAGTAAGTTTATTTAGCAAACCATGTCAAATTTACATTTTGAATAATTTTTAGTATGTGTTATATTACTACAATTATTTAATACTGTTCAAAATGTAACGTAAATTACCATGGAATGACCCAAAACACATTCAAAACACTTTCTACATGGTACATTTAAATTTACATAATTTTAAACAGGAAGTAGGAGACAGTTTGCTTTTTAAAATGAAAATTGCAGGAGATGACTGAGTGAGTTTATTAATTTTGCCAATAAATATCAATACCTGCATTTCTGAAAAGAAAATATGTAATTTTTAACTACACTGTTTCCTCTGTCTTTTTCCTGGCACAATACATTCTCAACATATTCACAAGACAATCAAAAACTATTTTAATCAAAGGTGTTAATTATTACGTTCAGTTAGTGTTGTAAAATTGCAGTGTAGTTACTAAAAATGTAGCGAAACATTTTATTTATGCTTCTATTGGATGCATAACAAACATTGTTGAAGAAATGGCAATTTAAAATTAATTATTTACTTTTAAATATTTACACTACACTGTAAAAATTAATTAAGAATATAGTATTTTTAAAATGTGTGTAATAATTTACAGATTTATTAATTTTTACCTTTTACTGATAATAAAGAAACGGCAGTTGAGCACATTGCAAGCAGTATCAATAAAATATGTTATAACCTTCCCGTTAAAACAAATCAGACCAAAAACAGATTTCAAGACAGTAAATGCATGTTGCTACACGCAAATAATACATAATAACTCACCGAAAGGCCAGATAGCTATGTAGTTAAAAGTTAATATTAGTAAAGATGCACTTAGTATAAAAGCATTTCTTAATAATCACGAAAAGGATTTATTATTAAATTGGGGAAAAGCAGATTTTTTTTAAAATCAAAGAATCATATAAAATAATCTCTGTTACCATATAAATGAAATTTCAACTGTTCTATCAGCTTTTTGATGGATAACTGTTGTATAAATGAAATTTAAATTTCCAAAAAGTAAAAAAAAATCATATAAATTAATTTTCCTATGATGAAAGGAAGATTTTTTTTAAATATTTCGTTAAAATATTGGTTTTGGAATTATGATCAACTTAAAAAATTATCCCTTTTATATGTATACATGTAGGCATACATAAATATATATATATCAGGGTTCATGCACATTACTGGAATTTCTTGAAGAGGAAATTCATTTCTATCAACATTTTCGTACAAAAAATATCCGGTGAAATAATGCAAATTTCATGCTGGTCATGCTGGCCATGCTGATCATGCTGGCTAACGAACTCGGGTGAAACATTTGTATGTACTATGTGCATACCAAGTTTCATTCAAATCGGTTCATAAATACGATAGTTAAAGCATGACAAAAAATCATATATATGGGTGATTCTCAAAATAGGGGACAATTTCAAAAGTGAAATCTTAAAAAAAATTACTGAAAAATTTCTCAAAAAAATAGGTGTTGTTAATATAGTATTAGGTATACTTTACATGTAGTCAGCAGAGCTAAATATTTAAAAATTAACTTAAAAAAATTATTAGTATTTTTTGAGCCATGCTAATGACAAAATAAATTGCATGGAATAAATATATATATTTTTTTTATTTTCTTCCTTTTTAAATATTTTTTTCTATATTTATTAGCCTTCCTTTTCAGCAAATGGTTTCCATTTTTACATATACACATATAAAGAGAATAAAAACATTATCAAAGAGCTAACTTTGTTTACATGAGCAACATTCTGACACTAACAATGCAAGAAGCTGTCTTAGTGATTTTCTGACAGATTTCATGCATATTTTAGGGATAATAAATGTAATACCTAAATTTATATGTAAAATTAAACGTTATAAAGGATACAATATAAGCACTGGTTACATTTATGCACATACGAGCCTTTAGAATGGACAGAAAACCATGCTAATGACACTGTTATTTGTCCATGCTAATGACAAATTTTAATTTAAATAAGATTATGAGCCATAATATAATCACAATGCAATAGTCCTTTCTGGGGCTTTTTAAAACACAAAAGTTCTATGCAAATAAGTAAAATAAAAATTTTAACTATAAAATAAACATGAAAATTATTATCCATTCTAATGACATGCAATTGATGTAAGCCCCTAATATTCAACTTCTATTCTTAAAATACAATACATGATTCTATTTTCAGGCTGGGATAAAATGGCTACTTGTTGCCATGGACAAACTTTATATTTTCAAACTATTGTCATATGTGAAAATGAAATTTTGATTAATAACTAGCTGTTATAGTATGACCTTGTTTTGAAAATAGAATATGGAGGACAAACTTTAATTCTTTTTTATATAAATAAATTTTATTTACTGTAATTTTATTTTTAAAAAGAAATTTATTGGATAAATCCTCTCCTTGATTAATTTAAAGAAAGAATAACATTTGTTTTATTTTATAAACATGATATTAACTCTTGAAAAATGCTAGTATACACAAGGCACAGCTGCTGCTAATGACATTTTGAATATTTATTCTGTTATTTTAAGGTGTTTTTAACTAAAAAGTGAGTTATTCTCGAGTGCAAATAATGAATAATATTAAGACAAACATATCTAAATATAAAAACATAACAGAAAACCTCTTAATTTTTTTTGTATGCCGAAAGACATAAATTGTCCCCTGTTTTGAGAATCACCCATATATATATGTCAACATTTGAACGGAGGGTAGTTTTGGGGTCTGGAGGTCATGATCGGTGAAAATATACTAAAATTTTCTGGAAGTGATTTCCTCCGGACGGCTGCAATAGGTACCTTTATACTTTTTGTAATGAAAGCTACCTAAAAGAGACTAAATTAAAGTCTTATGAAGAATTCCACTCAAATGTTCGAAACATTCAGTTTTTTGCTCTAAATAAGAATGACGAAGATTTGTATAATAAAACCGATATTATATAATAAAATTTATATAATAAAACAGATATTATCGTATCAATTGAAAAAAACTTAAGTTCGAAAAGTACAAAACAGATAAAACTAACAGATTTCTTTAATATGAAAAATAATTTTTTAAATATACATTTTTTAAGTATTTTATTAAATTAAATAGTTTTGTTGGATTTTTCTAATAAGTTGAAGTGAAACCTAAATGTACCAGTCACCTCTAAGATGTGGCCACTTTTACTCAGTCCTAATGCAGGCCGCTCTTTGGAGGTTTTACTGTATATACATGTGTGTATGTGTGTGTATACTCAAGTCCAAAATTAAGGTCACAAACATAAAATCTGTTAAGATACATGAACTGTTCTCTGTATTGCCATGAAATTTGACACAGAGATTTATCACAATAGAAGAATGAATGCAGCAATATAACAATCTCGATAAAATTTTAGTTATGAATTAAGAAAATGGTATATCAAAATGTGTTAAATTATGAGTCAGAGATAAAAAAAATTATTCGCATGAAAAATCTATGGAATATGGAGTATGACCACTATGCACTTCTATGCAATTCTCATACTGTTTATGAATGCTGATGATGTTTCTATGAAAAATGCTGCATATGAAATTATACTTCTTACGCGACGTTTTCTCTATTTTTATATAATAACCTTCGATTTATTCTGTTGAGCCGATCCAAAATATCAGATAAAAGTGTGTGATCGTCAAAGTTAGTTGGGTGAATTAGTCTTCCAGTATTTGTCTTGGATGAGTCAGTTGGAAGAGCATTGGTGGCTTCAGTCAATGCATCCCGGGTTTGAATCCTGGTCTGGATTTTTTTTCACCCACTTGGAAAGTTTACATCGGTTATAAGTCATTTATAGTTTCAATAGTCGTGTTATAAATTAATCTAACGTTATTAACCCTGTTGATTCTTTTCAATGGCGGAACTACATACAAAGAGAGTTTAATTTTTATGATACTTATTTTTTATGTATGAGAGAAAATTGTTGAAAACCGAAGATGATTAAGAGAAAAGTGTATGTGCTAAATGCTTCTATTTTTTCATGTCAGACGAATAAATTACCAAATGATTATTATTGCATCTTAATATCGGAATTGATGATAAGTAAGAGCATTTGTCATTTTCTAGGAGTGAAGGATTTGTGTCTCTAGACAATGACAACATACATGTCATACTCAAACTTATTTTATTGTTTTGTTTGCATGGTTTTATAAGCAACTTAGTTGGGATATAACCTAAAACAGCATTGGTGAAGAGAGCACATCACTACGTTTTATATCTGTTATCTGTTAATCTATTATCTGTTAATGCATATCTTTTAAAATATTCATTCTTGTATACGTAGTCAGTAATTTGCTGCATAAAATCCTGTATTTATTTGAGAAATAAATTAAAACTAAACAATGAAAATTGGTAGAAATCTTAACTTGGTGCTATTACCTCCGGACACATTATGAAAAGAATTAGAACTCAGACAGACAAACTGATGAACTGAACAAATAAACCCTGGAAAGTGTTGGAAAGTGTTGGAAAGTGTTGACAATAGAAAGCACGCTTATTCTCCTAAGCCCCAAAATATTATTTTCGTTCATAAAAGTGAAAAAATATAATCTATAAATTCGTATCATTAGCAAGTAGATAACCTTTAATGTAGCTTATGAAAAATTACATTAATTTAATTTAAATTTTTATTGGCCTGTAATTTTGTATTTTTAAGATCTAAAACATTTAACGCGTTTATTCTGTCGAGATATCCTAAAAATTTGAAATTTAAATGTGACGTTATTATATATTATTTAAGTTACTCCATAATTATTAAACCATTTCGGGTCTGGTGTACTATAAATAGAATATGTATTTTAAGGAAGTATTATTTTGTTTCAAGAAATCTTTTGCTACTACTTTAATGTAGTAATGTTAGAATATGTCTATGCATTTACTATATAACTTCATTTCTGTTTAGGCATTTAGTATTAATAATAATTATTATTATTTCATTTATTCATATTGCGCTGTTTGCGATTCTTTTACTTTAAACACATGTTTTGGTCTCTAAATATAAATTAAAAGTTACTTTTCTGAAAGAAGCACGAAGTATTAGAAAGTTGTAACATAAGTAAGATCTAATTGTAAAACAATGTTTTCTAAATATTTATAAAAATTCTTCCTCAGCCTGTTGTTACATGAATATTAATCGAATGGACGGCAAAACAACAACATTCCTTATCTTTCAGGCAATGAAGCATTTGTTAAACACCAATTAATCTATTTCGATATCTAGTGTTAATATTATTATCGTAAAGTTTGTCTAAAAACTGAAAAAAAATTCGGACCCGAAAGGGTTAATTTAATCTTCAATATAAAAATACTTTTGCGATTTTTTAACGCTAATCTCTAACAATCGTACCGAATTAATCATAAGTGAAAATGACTGGTTTAATTCACACATTTATATATCGGTGAGAATAAACAGCTTTTATAATCTATGTCTGACAGAAAGAAAGAATTATGCTCCACATTTTTCGTGAAAATGCTGTTGAAAGCATATGTTATGCTGGAAAATGTAATTTCTCAGTTTTGTATTTATGTAGACAGATTATGTAGCTACAGATATTTTATTTCGTGCAAGAATACACGATAGAAATACCTTTAATATAGACGGCATTTTAAAATGACTCGTTACTCAATGTAATGTTTAAACGCCTCTCACAAATATTGTTTATTGCTTATTAGAGGATTTATATTTATCAAATTACAGTTTGAAGCATAATAAATAGTCTTAAACTTGTTTCATATTTTTACCAAGTAAAGTAATGTTTTAACGCCTCTCACAAATATTGTTTATTACTTATTAGAGAATTTATATTTATCAAATTACAGTTTGAAGCATAATAAATAGTCTTAAAACTTGTTTTATATTTTTACCAAGTAAATACATTTCATTTCGCTAATTTGTAATTAAAAACTTAAAAAAATTGTTTTAAAATCTTTTAGCAGGGGCTGAAATTATTGTAAAATAGCCTCATTTTTTTAAATACATTTTTAAATTATGTTTTCTTTGTGTTATTACTCAATGATTAAAAAATTCTTACACAATTATTTAATTATTTCATTTTATCAAAAAACCTGTTTTACTTAAATGGAAAAGAGCTATTAAATTACCTTTTAGATCTTTCATATTTATTTAATCGAAAGTTGAAAAATCTGACGAAAGGAAAAAAAATCGTTTCAATAAAAAAATATCCTTATTTTAGTAAGTATTGCATGATGTTTTAAGTTTTATATGATACAGACAGACGTCGGTTACACGAACATGCTTCACGTAAATTACTTTTAGCACGAGCACTTTCTGATAGCCTAATTGTATGTATTGTATTTAAGTTTGAATAATACGAACTACTTTTAACGGTGAAAAAAAAGTGTTGAAACTTAAACGAATTTTGACTCCAATATCCAAATTTACATTAAATAACAATTAAATACTATTATTCTATTCTTCTTCTTACTATTATTTCTTTTCAAGTTTTCTCGTTTAAAAAAGAATAAAAAAATCATTGAAATTTTAAATAATAGGTATGCAATTTCTGTTATGCTCATGTTGCAGGTTAAAATGTAATGCACTATATTACCAAAAGACTTGTTTAAAAAATATAACTATTTTAAATTTTTAAAATTTAATGACATGTGAATTTCTATTATAGAGAAAAAGAGAATAAAATACATTTATAATATAAAAGTAATAAAAAAATATACGAATTCAAACATGAATTCAAAATCATGAGTATAATTTAAATCGATGAATTGCTTAAAAAGAAATGTCAAATTTTAAAACTAAATCCACAATAACAAATAATTCATTTCAGTCAAATTAAATTCTTTCTCTTATAGACTTCTAAAATTTCAACATTCTCATGAACAGTAAAGTTACCTTTTTGATAGAAATATTATTGAATGTATTTTATTCCTAGTTATTCATATTACTATAAAACATTTGGTTGTTTCGATAATTATTTCAGAATCTCGAAGTTTCCTTATAAATACATACATAATTGATTGTCATACTTTATTTGAGTTTTTTTTTTATATTATGAAAAGAAAAATTGATTTTACTAGAGGAAATAATTATGCACACTATTTTCTGTTTTATAAAACATGCTACAAATCAGTTTGTTTCCTTTTTTACTCCTTGACTTTTAATAATACAAAATGAAACCAAATGCAAGACATCATCATTTTAACTATTTACATATGTAAATTATTCGGCATATTTTAGATGGATTCGATAATTTTACAGAAGTGCAATAGTTTACATCCAAAAATCTTATAATTTTGATTTATTCGGTACAAAAATATCTGGAATAATATTTAGTCACATATATATTTGGTTTTTAAGTGTGGCATTTTCGAATTCAAAATGTCAAATTCCGAGGAAATATTTAATGAGTTGCTTACTAATTCGCTGAGAAAACTTTGCATTTCGGACATTCTAACAAAATCATTGACTATATTGAGGGAAATAAACTCACTATTACATGTTTTGCTAGTGCATTATATTTTAATATTCTTAAATATTTGTTTTACAATACTCTTAAATATCAACAAATAAAAGGAAGTAGCTTTTCTTACCAATTTAAATAGAACAGGAATTATATACAAAAGGTTTCGTGGGGCAAATGGATTATGAATTTACAATGTAACTCAGGCAATTTTAGCAAATATTTTTAAAAGCTTATGTTCATTTGAATTAAAATTGAAACCTTTGTACATATGTTCCGTTAGGTTCACTCTATTAGGTAAAAAAATTCAAAAATACATTTTAATATCTAAAAATCTTGTATAAAATAAGCTATTAAGTGAATAATTTGATTTATTTATATATCCTATGAAATTGTTGGTAAACGTACAAACAATAATATTGATTATCAATAAAAAGTGATTATTATGGATAAAAACATACACGACAAAAAATTCGAAAAAATATTCACTACTTATACATTTAATTTTAACTAAAATTTGTAATACTTTATCATTTAATAAATAGAAACAGAAATAGTAATTATGTATTTTGTGTTTAACTCGCTGGAGTATTGGAAAAGAATGGAAGTACATTATATAAATAGTAGCAATATTATTGATAGATCATATTCTTTAACTGAAGCAGACTTTTTTAACCACCTTATTAGTTTCAGTTCTCAAAATACATTTTTTTAATTCTAAAGAAATAAATGTTGTAAGTTTCTTTTATCGAAGTCTTCATTTCGAACATTTTGGCATGATTCGAAAAAGTACGTACATTCATTTTATTGTTTTGTAAATTTCGTGCATAATTATCTCTGCCTATGTGTTGTTGGTTAAACAATTACTACCGCGAGTGTATATAAAATATTGGTAAAGCGATGGTTGATGTGGAATATTGAAACCTTTTTAACCTCTTCGCTACTGGCGATTATTACAGTATTTTTAATTATTACTGAATTATTTCTTCTCTCGTTTGACTTCAGAGCGAGATTTTTGTTTTATTTTCATTAGCTCGAATCTTAGAATTCGAAACATATTATTCTTATATCAAAATTTCATTTATTTTTGAGTATCATTAATAAAATGGGACAAAACTGATGTACCCATTTGGGTACTCAGGGACTGAAGAGGTTAATATGTTGTATGGAACGACGAATCTAAGTTTGAAATTCTTGGGGAAAAAAGAGAATTTTTGTTCTACGTTGTGCCGGAGAAATATTTGCTGACTTGAGTGTTACCATCTGCAAAACACTGCAGTGGCTCTGGGGCTTTTTTTCTGGGTATGGAATTGGAGATTTGGAACGGGTGGCAAGGAACTAGTAAAAAAAAGCACAAAGGCCACTGCGCCTGGGCTGAGTTTCATTGCGATAAGCTCATTTTGCAATAAGATAATGACTGAATAATTAGTTCGAAAGTAAGCAGAGGATATGCAGAACAAAAGAAGCAAATGTGTATTAAAAATCAGGCATGACCTCCTCAGAGTCCCGATCTCAGAATTATCAAACTTTTATGTAAAGATCTCGATACAAACGATTGTAAACGATGCCCTTCATCACATACAGACATATGAAGTGATTTATATGAAAACAGAAATAATATACCACATGTTAAAATTGATAAATTATTGTTTGTATGCTGATACTGATAAAAAGGTTATAAAATGCAAAGACGGTTTTTTTTTCAATGAAAAATCCTTTAAGTTGTTTCTACCATTCAAAAAAGTATTTTAACAACACAACAATATCTATGACTGCAAACAGAAGAAAATTCGTAATACATCTCCTCTGCACATGGGTAACTCTGTGTAACTAAAAAAAATGATTGTAGAAAGCAAGAAGAAAGGTACTTGCAATAATCTATCCACAAACAAACAGATTATGAGGACTGAGCGTAAACATACCTCTGTAGCCAACTAGCCCCTGTCACCTCTACGTATGTGTATTTTTGTACAATAAATCCATTTATAAAAATGCAACATTACATCCTGGATGATATTTCAATAATCTGTTTTGTTAAATACCTATATTTTCCCTGAACTACGACTCCTATATAGATTATCGATTGCTTGATCGAAAGCTCGTATAATGTAGAAATTTTTATTCGTTGGAAAAAATGGGTTAGAAGGATTTTTCGAGATTTGCATATTAAAAATTTTCGTGAGAATTTAATTGCACTCGTTGTTAATTTCTCTGCATGTTACAGTTGCCATTAAATAAGGATACACTTTTAAAAATATTCATAAAATAAATATTACACATTTGTTTTAAAAATTTGCTTATTTTGGATGTAAGTATTTCTATATATACACGGATACACGAATTTATTTTTAGTGTTTAGACAAAAGACGCATATGTTTTCTATCATCCTAACTTGTAAATAATTGCTATAGTTTTTTATTCCCCATATGAGTTCTTGTATCACCCCTTATCCATTTGACACACACATACATATATATATATATATATATATATATATATATATATATATATATATATATATATATATATATATATAATAACAAGCGTTTTATGTGTTTTCTTTTAGAAAAGAGCTTAGTTGAAATAGGTTATTTTAAACAGGAAATATATATCTTTCCTTTGAAGTATATCTTTGAAGATTTAGTCCAAAAGGAAAGATATCACTAGGAAAAAAAGAAATTTACGGAAATTTAGGATAAGAGTGAAACAAAAGAATGAAAAAAAATATGTTTCAACGAATGCATATTGAATAAAAAAATATATGTTGAAGGATGTTGGAAAAAAAAACCAAAGCTAGATTATAAAAAAGCAAATGTAACTGTACTAATGACTAGTTTAAAAACATATTTTTAATTTTTGAAAAATTTCTTTTAAATAATTTATATATACTGTATATATTTTTTTAAAAATCCGAAAAAAAGAAAAAATTCAATACAAAAACAAATAACTAAGTAAATTGTTCTTTATATGAATAAGAAAGTAATGAAGTAAAATATCTTATTTTCTTTAAAATAATTTAAAATAAAAAGCTAATATACGTTGGTGTTTAAACAATAGTAGTCCCAAGGGAATATCAAATATCTGTATTCGATGTTTGATGTGGAATATTGAAGGTACCTGTATATTCAATATCAGAACGGTAGCTGTTACATTAAAAAATTTTTGGTGGGAGGGGGGAAGTTTTAATGACTTTTTAAAGGGTTTTTTAAGAATGAGAAGAAGCGGTAGAAAGCTAGTTTGCACTTTATGGGGCCAGTTGATGAGATATGGCTTCATTACTATGGCCCCGAATTCAAGCGACACTATTTATGCCTCATACAGTGTACCAAATTTAGGCCTATAAGCTTCAAAAATACTTCCTTTCACTTCCACCTCCTTCTTCCAATTCTCTCTAAAAATGTGTTAATACTGTACACTGTTAAAAGTTTTGTCCTGGTTTGAACGAAATTTTGTTGCTCAGCTGTTGCCCCCAGAAAATGGTTCAACCGGATCTCCAACAATTGTAGATCCAGTAGAACCATAGTTCCAATTGCAATTGCATCTCGTTCCAACAGTTGGAACTATGATTCAGCCGGAGCTGTAGTTCTTGGAGCTCCTGTTGAACCATCTTATATATGGTGACAGCTGATGAACACCAAAATTTGATTTAAACTAGGGCAAAAGTTTTAACTGTGTAGCTACGGTTCAGAAATTAAACACGAATGCATCAGCGCAAGCCTCCAATTTTTGTCCAACCAATCAAATTTGTCAGTCTGCATTATCATCTAAAAGAAAATTGACATTTACAACGAAACTGTCAAATAGATCATCCATCTGATTAAGATTATTACTAGAATTTGATAGTTGAAACATATGAGAATACTATTCAGGTTTTTAAAAAGACATATGTCAATGCATATGAAATGTGTAGTTTTCTCAAAGTTGCAATAATTCCATAGTTTTCAATACTGTTTTTTCCGAAACGAATCTTTGTTTTATCGAATTGCAAATTTCCTTCATTAAATAAATTAATAGTTCTATTTGAAAACAGCTTTTAATTGAGTTCTTTTTAGTAACAAAAATAATATATTACGCCGAATTAAGGAAAAGGGGAACTTTAGCTGATAATTAAATATTAGCATATTACTGAATTATAAATAAAAGTATATTTTTATAGGAATTTGGAGCGAAATCGAAACGAGAAAATGGCAAAAAAAATATTAATACATATATATGGTACATTATGATTATACGACAAAATACAATGTAATTGATATAAATTAAGTTTTATTTAAATAATCTAAAATATAGCGAACTTATTCAATAACTACGTACTCGATGGTCTTCGACAGCGACTGTGTAGATGTATATTTTAAATTTCTTATCTCCATGGGTTTACCAGTTAAAAACGGCCATGTATTATAATTAAAACGATAAAGTGAGATTACTGGCTACCCTACCAAACTCGATATTACTAGTATTTTTGTCGTATCAGAACTGATGTGCGAATAAATAAAAAACTAATAATTCTGGAATATTTAATACGTTAATTTCCAAATTGCTAACTAAGCGTAAAACCACCTTAGTGAAAACAAGTAAGACATGGTGACGTCACTGCAACGTCGTTGTGAAGTCACATTGTGACTTTGTGACCATCGATTGTCGATGTGACGTCACGTGACGTCGATGGGAAGTCACAGTGACTAAAATGTGAAGCCGTTATGACCGTTTTAGAGGTTTTTGTGATGTCACATTGTGACCACTTTGTGACGTCACAATGTGACCAATTTCTGAAAAGTGTGTCATTTGTGACGACTTTGACATTAACATTGTGACGATTTTCTAAAAATTTTTAAGAAAGTCACATCTCAGTCACAATGTGACGTCACTGAGTGGTGGCATTTTGGTCACAGATGTGATGTAACCAAAGTGATTCACAGTGACGTCATTGTGACGTCACTGTGACCATGCATGCTATGAGGGTAGAGTCCAAGTCGGGGATCGAACACGGAACCCTTGGAATAGCGCTCGAAGTGCCCTACCATGAAAGCTGCGAGGACGATGCCCAGCTTAGCATTTCTCACTTCAGATATTGGTTAGGCTACAATTAGCAGCACAAGATGGAACCGTCTTCATGAGCATACAGTCTTCCGGGTTAATGCGAAGCTGAACATCGTCCTCGTAGCTTAAATGATAGAGCACTTCGAATGCTATTCCAAGGGTTCCGGATTCGATCCCAGGCTTGCACATTTTTCACTAAGTTGGTTCCACGCTTAGTTAGCAATGTGAAAGTTCACGTATTAAATATTCTAGATTTTCAAGCGTAATTCCACTGATGAGAATTTATTGAGAAATCGATTAATATTAAATATAACTAATATGTCTGATTTCTATAACGTTTTACATGTATATACGTATGTAAGGAACCCGAGTCTTGGCATACGTTCGTGGGACCGTCATCAATCGAGGAGAGGGATGTAGTCGTGGAGAGATGCGTGCCTTCAGGCGATGAGGCTCAGAGATCCGTCGCGTCCAGCGTGGAAGTGCCGGGGAGAGAAATTTGTCGATCGCGCCGAATCAATCGTCCGAATGGCCGGGGAACGATTGTGGTGTTCTACCATCGATAAGCAGTTATTTTTGTTGAATCATGAGGTGTGATTGAGAGACAAATAACGACACAGTATTTTCACTTGGGGCCTGGTTTATTAATCCTTTTTGGCAGATCTTCTGGGAGAAACCAGGTCCCTGGAACTTGACGCTTTCTTTTTAAAAGTTCGTTTATTTGGGCAGCATTTTATTAGGCAAGTGTTAGGTCAAAAAAGCCACTTATTTTAGGCGCTCCCGCTATTTAAAGGACGTTAATTCGCATTATTTCTACCAGGTCGCGATACTAAATAATGGGTGTTACTCTAATTTTAATTGGTTAAGAAATATCTGGGCAGTATGACGTTGTTAGGCGCAGTTTTCCAGGGTTGAATGCTGATTCTACAAATTAAGAATTGCGTTTACGTCAGCTTTTTTAATCTTAAAGAACATCCAAAAATGATCTCTGAAAGCAATAAATGTTAGGTTGGGAAAGAACGTTAACTGGGGCAAAAGAGCTTTAAGTATTAGAATTAAGGTTAAAAGAAGGGGCCTTTAAATTTTAGGTTAAAGTTAAAAATATTAATTGGGAACTTTAAGTTTTTGAATTTTAATTTTAAGTTTAAATTAAAAAAAGGCTTTAGGTTTTATCCTTTCATTTCCCCCCCCCACTAAAACAAGAGCCACAGATCTTGCTTGCGAGGTCTGTGGGTCTCAGCTCCCCTAAATATTTTACCTGGGTTTCTTCCTTATTACTAAAAGGGTCTTTTTTTTTTCCTTCAGTTTTACAACGTCAAGCCAGCTGGACCTAGTTTCTACATTATTTACAGGTTACATGAAAAAGGTTATATGAAAACATTATTCTTTACATAAAAAACACTATATTACAACAAAAGATTTGTCAATATTTTGGCATTGAATAACATGAACACTGATAATGTTATGGATAATGGTACTGATAATGCTACGAATAATGTTATGGATAATGCTATGAATAATGTGACAGATAATGTGTGATGAATAATGCTGCAGCATTTAAGGGACATTCTCGAGAAGGACAACAAAAAAGAAACATTAACCAAAATCATAATATCAACACTTAAAATAATGAAACACATATTGACTAAAAAACATAACATTTAAAAAATAAACTTTTTTTTTTCACTAAACAGTTTTCTAAATGTCTGTGATGTTTCCTTTGGTTGAAAGTTTTTATGAAGGAAAGTCCTTTGGAAACATTCTTTATGTAAAATTGAAATACTATATAATATAATAAAATATTCAAAAATAAAATACTAAAACACACACAAGTTATTGACATTAAACATGGGTAAAAATAGCAAAATACTCAAAAAATATGATATTCAATATTATCAGCAAAATACAATTGTATAATAAATGCACATTTTTTTTTCTGAAAATACTGTATGTTGACACTGAAATATCACCAAAAGTAATTACAACACAACACAATTTTAACACTATATAATATAATCACTATATAATAAAACACTATATAACATAATACTAATTATAATACTATAAAAACTCTTTTTTTTCTCTCTACTTAATTCTTAGGTCGCACCTTTTCTAACAATGTACAGTATCCAGCTTTAGGCTTAATTCGAGGCTAACTCCAAAATACAAAAATGTCAGACCTCTGAAAACTATAGCTACTAAGTAAAAATATAAACTTGCTATAATTTTCACCATGCCCAGTGTTAGTGGGAGATGGGTTTCAATACTTTGTGGTGAAAGATCATCCAAAAAAAAAAGTGCCACTTGCACTATAGAAAAGGAAAGTGGGAAACTGACATTCACCTACAAAGGGCAAGCGAAGCAGTTTTGCCAGATTCTCCGTTCAACCTGGAAAGAGAATCTGGGAAAACAGTCCGGCTAAAGACGGGTGGTCAAGGAGTGGAGGACCCTTACTGATGTAACACATTTCATCATATACTAATAACATTTTTTTTAAATTTAACAGTGCTTTTAAACTGTAACTTTCATCCTTTACCGCTGGGGGTTGAGGGTTAAACATCCAGCTGGGTCCTCTTCCAAATACTAATGATAGAGGGACGATAGAACAGCAAAAATAAAAAATTGAAAGATGAAAGAGATAGATGGGGTTTTATTCATGGTTGAGTTTGAGATTTTGAGGAGAATGGTAGTATCTTAACTTGGATGAATGGACAATTTCAGAATTTCTCTTAAAATGTGGGCTGGGTTTATCGATTTCAAAAGTGACTTCAGAAAGTTGTTTCAGAATGGTGTATGGTCCAGAATATGGGGAAGTTAATTTACGGGTATTAGGATAATGAAATTATTCATACATTACAAGGTCACCAACTTTAAACTTTACAGGAAGAAAACGAGCATCATAGCGGACTTTATTTTTCTTATGGTAAGCAATTGTTCTTTCTTTAGCCAATTTTCTAGCTTCATCAACTGGAGGATAATAACTATTATTTGGCAAAGGAGGATCATATGGCAATTTTCCTAACAATAAATAACTAGGGGTAAATTGAGTTACAGAATGAGGAGTATTGTTATATTCAACTAAGACTTCATCTAACAATTTAGTCCAGGGTACTTTCTTAGAAGAAGAATTAGCTTTACACTTTAATCTGGTTACAATAGTCTGATTTAGGCGTTCAATTTTTCCGTTCGTTTCGGGGTGGTGACTACTTGTCAATCTGTGTTTAACATTGTAAGTACGAAGAAATCTCTTAAATCTGGAAGCTGTAAAGGCTCCATTTCTGTCAGTTAACAATTTTTCTGGTACTTGTAGTTGAAATAATTGTTTCAAAATGTTTGTATAAGTTTCAGTAGTTACACTTTTTGAAGGAAAGCCCCACACATAGCGAGTTGCATGGTCAACCTCCAAATGCAAATATTTTTTCGTAGAATTGTAGTAATTAAATCCGCCAACAGAGTCCAATGCCAAGCATTCAAAAGGTATATCTGTTGGGGGCATCAATTGTAACATGCCAAATCTTTTTTGTTTACACTTTTTGTTTATTTGACATGTATGACAATGTTTTACAAAGTTTTCAATGTCCTGATTGATATTAGGCCAATAATACTGTGGGGAAATTAAATTTATCATTTTATAAATACCAGGGTGGCCAAATTGGGTGTGGGTTTTTTCTAAGAGGGGTAACCGTAAACACATGGGGACAACAATCTTATACAAACTTTTCTTTTTAATTAGAACAACATCATTTACTTCAGTGTATTTTTTACCATCTGCTGTCACATTTTCCTTTTTCTGGCTGTCTCTTACTTCATTCAAGTCAAGGAGATGTATAATATGGTGTACATTTTCTGAAACAGGTTGTCTTGATAGCATATCAGCTTCAACATTAGTGGAGCCCTTTTGGTATTTGATTTCATAGTCAAACATACTAAGTTTGAGAGACCAGCGGAAAAGACGTCCTCTTAAATTTTTAACATTTTTGAGCCAGGTAAGTGCCGCATGGTCCGTATGGATGACAAATTTTTGACCATGTAAATAATGATAAAATTTATCCAAGGCATCCACAATTGCCAAACATTCTAATTCCGTTATTGCATATTTTTTTTCATGATCTCGAAGATTTCTAGAGTGATATGCTATTGGGTGTAATTTTCCCTTTTCATCTACCTGTTTCACAACACACCCTACTCCAAGACTTGAGGCATCTACAAACAGTTCACAAGGCACTTTGGGATCAAACAATCTTAAGATAGGTTTTTCAATCAAAGCCTGTTTTAGTTTCTCAAAAGAATATTGACAATTTTGGTCCCATACATAGGGGACATTTTTCTTTAACAATTGGTTGAGAGGATATCTAATTTCGGCATACTTAGGAATAAATTTATTATAGATATTAATAGATCCCAAAAAGCGTTGCAACTCTTTTACATTGGTTGGTGGTTTTAATTTCTTAATAACTTCTACATTAGGATTGTCAGGGGTAATACATCCATTAGAAACTTCATAACCAAGGAAATTAATTGTTGATTTAACAAAATTACACTTTGATAACTTTAATTTGAGGTTTTCTTGGACACAAATATTAAATAATGTCTCTAAATGCATCAAATGTTCTTCCTCATTTTGAGAAAATACAATAACATCATCAAAATAACTACAGGCAAAATTCATTTTGTACTTATTAAAGATTCTTCGGAGTGTGCGGTTGAATATCCCAGGTGCGTTTTTTAATCCGAAAGGTAATCGCAACCATTCAAATAAACCGAAAGTGGTCGCAAATGCCAATTTTTCGGTGTCTCGAGGGTGGATAGGTATATGCCAATATTCACTGGCCAAATCGAGAGTGGAAAAGACCTTAGCTTGTGCTAATTTATCCAAAAGGGTATCAATTCGGTGTAGGGGTTCTGCGTCTGTCTTGGTAATAGAGTTTAATTTTCTGAAATCTACACATAAACGAGTTTTCTTCCCTTCTTCGCGCTTGTAAACTAAAGTGACAGGCGACGAATAAGGGGAACAACTCTCTTTAATGATTCCTGCCTGTAACAAATTTTGGACTTGGTTTCGGATTTCTTCCTCTTCTTTGGGTGATGTACGGTAAGCCCTAAGTGAAACGGGAAGGTCAGAGGTTAAATGGATTCTTTGGGGTTCTATATTCACACAGCCTACATCGTACTTATCTTTTGCAAAAATACAGACATATTTGGCGAG
Organism: Maratus speculifer; assembly: GCA_964019185.1. Classification (NCBI taxonomy): domain Eukaryota; kingdom Metazoa; phylum Arthropoda; class Arachnida; order Araneae; family Salticidae; genus Maratus; species Maratus speculifer. The sequence continues at coordinate 454,502,248 of OZ025291.1, forward strand.
AAGAGCAGGTAGTTGTTCTTTAGCCAACTGAACTTTGGGCCCATGGTCAGAGGTTTCAAACAACTCCGGTTCAAAATTTTCTTCAAATATCTCTGCATTTTGGATATCTGCTTTTAGCGGGTGGATATATGGTTCTGACAAATGCAAAGTATGGTGGGATGATTTTTTTGAAATATTACGCATAAGTGATATTTTTTTGTTATTTTGATGGATTTGCATTTTAGAGCAATCAATATTTAATCTAAACAATTCACAATGTGGTAGCCCAATTAAAACATATGATAAAGAGTTATGAATTATAAACAGTTCAATGGTTTGAGTTATTTGTCCTAATTGCAAACTGACAAGGCATTTTTCTTTCAAAGCTAGAACACCTTGAGTTTGTGCGACTGAGATACTCTTTTGAACTTTAGATAGTTTTAGATTAAATTTATGGGCTAAATGATATGGCATTACACTGATAGAACTACCTGTATCTATCAAACATGGTAATGAGTTTTCAGCTGTTTGACAATTGTTCATTTTTTGTTTGGATACATTATGTGTTTTGATATACCCGGGTATTATTAATTGTCATTGGCTCTCTTCTGTATTTTGTTGAAACTCATTATCAGTCTGATCTAGATTATGGGTTGAAACACTTGGATTTGGTGCTAGGGCAGTAACATTCAGCGTTTGTTTACGAAAAGGGCAATCTCGCACCCAATGATAAGCATTCAAAATGCCCACATTTAGACAAACCCGGCAAGGCGTTGGTGGCAACGTAGCCTGATAATGTAGGTTTGGGCGTTGTTGATCGGTCTGCATAGATATTGGGGGAATTGGTTGCATCGGTCTAAATGTATTTCTTTGTGGGTTTGGGTTAAAATGTCGAACTTGAGGTGATTGGTATGGGACACGATAATTCCATGGTCGGTAGGAATTTTGTCCATGGTCAATATGGGATTTAAAAGGTTTCCATTGTCGATATTGAGGGGGATGCTGAGGGTTGGGCTCAGTCTTCCTGTCTGTTTTATCTTTTTGCTCTAACTGCAATTTACTTAATTTAAATACTAATTCTCTCCGTTCATTGACATCAGCAGGCGCATTTGTCACTACCAACTGTTTCATCTCTACCGGCAATCCATCAGTAAGACCGTCCAAAATGAAACGCTGATCTAAACCTAAAGTGCGTCCTACTTTAGTTTTTTGGTGGTAATATTCATTTAAGTCACCTCCAAATTTAAATTTGATCTGGGAGAAATCTGTCAATGATAGTGTATCAGGAGTAGTGTAATGTTCGGTGAACAATAACACTAACTCTGACCAATGGAGGACATGAAGACAGTTGTTGATATATAAGGTAAGTGCGGTATCTTTTAGATACTTTTGGATGTTGCGGATTTTCCACAAATCATCCTTGTGTTCCTCTACACAAACTGACTCAAAGTATCGCAGCCAAGGAATCCATAACATCTTCGAGTCCGAAGAGAATGGCACAATTTCGGGATCTTTTCGACATGTGCCTTCACTATTACCTGAGGACTGAGAATTTGCTGCATTAATTTCCTTTCCCGGAGTCTCGGGAACCACATCATCATTTTTGGGGGGGTCGCCTACTTTCTCTGATGGTGGGGCAGTACTCATGATGTTTACAAATAAAATCTCACAAAATCGTAATATATTCCAACATAGTAACACATACAAATAACATTAAATAATTCCAAATATAATAGTAAAATAATAGTAACCTGATATTTAAATCATTTTTTATAACTCAAATTATGAATCTTAATTTAAAAGATAATTTTTATTTATCTTTTTCAACTTGAAAGGAGCAGAATTGAACAAATGCAAAACGAACTTTACAGCAAAAATTAAAAATAAAATAAAAATATTTTATCATGTTCATTCTTAGTTCACTCTTCTTTTTCTATGATTAAACTCTTAACTACATACTAAAAATAACTTTTAAAATAACACAAAGTACAAAAAAAAAAAATCAACTTTACTTTTTTTTTTCAATAAAATGCCTGAATTTGCTCCTTCTAACTTTTCATATTAAATAAAACATCTTACCTTGAACAATAATCCGCGATTGATAGAAAAAATGGAACGAAAAAAAAATAAATAAAAATACACGCGCACATTCTGTTCTTTCTTTTTTTCTCTTTAAATGTTCAAACTATCGGAGTTTGATCCGAGATACTTCTCCTTTCCCTTTGAAACAAAATCTTTGCACAGCGCGGCGCACTCACAGGGGTTGCAGAACGAAAGTCACATCACACCAAACAACTGTAGTTATCGCGTTTTGGCGAAAGATCATGACGTATTCCGGCACTAGTCTTCGGACTGAGAGGACATCTGGTACCGCTTGTATCCGCCGATCACGTTCCTGGAAGCAGAGCGATTTCTCCAGGTTTCGTTTCACTTGTCAGGTTTTTATCCTGCCGACCCTTTGTAAGGAACCCGAGTCTTGGCATACGTTCGTGGGACCGTCATCAATCGAGGAGAGGGATGTAGTCGTGGAGAGATGCGTGCCTTCAGGCGATGAGGCTCAGAGATCCGTCGCGTCCAGCGTGGAAGTGCCGGGGAGAGAACTTTGGCGATCGCGCCGAATCAATCGTCCGAATGGCCGGGGAACGATTGTGGTGTTCTACCATCGATAAGCCGTTATTTTTGTTGAATCATGAGGTGTTATTGAGAGACTTTATTAATCCTTTTTGGCAGATCTTCTGGGAGAAACCAGGTCCCTGGAACTTGACGCTTTCTTTTTAAAAGTTCGTTTATTTGGGCAGCATTTTATTAGGCAAGTGTTAGGTCAAAAAAGCCACTTATTTTAGGCGCTCCCGCTATTTAAAGGACGTTAATTCGCATTATTTCTACCAGGTCGCGATACAAAATAATGGGTGTTACTCTAATTTTAATTGGTTAAGAAATATCTGGGCAGTATGACGTTGTTAGGCGCGGTTTTCCAGGGTTGAATGCTGATTCTACAAATTAAGAATTGCGTTTACGTCAGCTTTTTTAATCTTAAAGAACATCCAAAAATGATCTCTGAAAGCAATAAATGTTAGGTTGGGAAAGAACGTTAACTGGGGCAAAAGAGCTTTAAGTATTAGAATTAAGGTTAAAAGAAGGGGCCTTTAAATTTTAGGTTAAAGTTAAAAATATTAATTGGGAACTTTAAGTTTTTGAATTTTAATTTTAAGTTTAAATTTAAAAAAGGCTTTAGGTTTTATCCTTTCACGTATATATGTGAAAATTGTGAACATAGTTACGTAGAATATTGTCCATTCAATGTAAAGCTCTGTCCTAAAACATACCTATTAGCAAGAAAATTCCATCAAGATCACTATTAGATTTAGCAAACATGTGGCACCGAATCGTAAAACAACAAATAAATATCCTTTGATATCTTTTCCACTAAATGAAAACAGAAGGGTCGGATATTTTAAATAGCCTTTATTAATATTCCACCTCATATGAAAATAATTCCACTCACGTCGTAAGATGCAGCCATCATAAGTAAAATATGTTATTTAACATAGAAACTTCATCAGATAAATTCTTCTCACCAGATGGAAGTAGTTTTATTAACTAATAAAAAAAAGTAGAAATCTCACTCCGAATCCAATGTATCAAGGCTTCATTAGATTCTGCGAAAGAATACGGGATTTTACGGCTGAGTTCTAAGTTAACAATTACTTATTTAGAAATAGTGATTTTAACCAATGCGAAAATTTTGCCCAGCGAAAACGATAAAGAGTTCCCTCAGACCGTCAGATGATTATCTAATGCAGTCCGATTTCTAGAGCCACTTATAAGGGGAATTGTGGGTAATAGAATGTTTTTTAGAACAGAAATACATAAATATTATGCAACAAATAAAAGAATATACTTAAGTAATATGATTTTAGAAAAAGAATTGGTTTGATAAATTAGTGCATTTTTTATAATAAAATAAAAATATAAACGCTGAGTAAATGTATGGAATTAAAATTAATATGTTAAGATATTATAAACAGAAAGGGGAAAAGTTAAATACTATGATATTTTAGAAATAATCACTTTAGAATTGAGGCAAAAAAATATTATTACATATCCACCTACCCAAAGAAAGATAGCTGAACTCGTAGCTCTTATGATCCAACAAGTTTATATTACAATGACTTGGATTACTATTTTGTCACCTGAAGTCGATTTTAAAAATGATTTTATTCATTTCTTTTTATTTATTTCTTTTTTTTTAGAAATTATAACACGAACTAGTGGAACTGTTTATAAAGTTGCAATGACAATATATTAATCTTGTTTACAAATTGCAAACCCAATTGTTTTAAAATTAACATAATGATCTTAAATAAATACAGTAAAGTTTCAATTTTATTTTCAGTAAAATTACATCTATTTCCCACTATATTTTGATGTATTTTCCTAAAACTAAGATTTTAATAAGATAATACCAATGAAAATATTTACTTAAAAATAAGAATCTAAAAAAATAATACTTCTGAAAAAATATAGTAATAATTTTCAATTCCAATAGAAGGAAATTTAACTATACTTAAAATATACACACAATTTTGCATGCGAAATGAGTAATAGATATTTTTCAAAGGTAGTAACTGCATTTCATTTAAATCTTTTCTTGTCGTTTCTAACGAATTATTAAACAATTCACCGATTAATGATGCACGATACTTGTATGTAAAATTTATAGATATTTAAATTAGTCCAATTCTACCTTTCTGTTAGTATTATTTATAAAAGCTTTAAATTGTTTCATTTTCTTATTTCTTACTACAATAATCGAACGTTTAGAAATATTTAATTATTGTATATTAAATTAAGTAATTAAATTCATTATATATGAATATCATTCTGTTTAGTAAATTTTATCAAACGGTAAAATTATTAAATATTTCGTTGATTAAAATAATGAGCATTATTTTAATTACATACAAAGATAATAAGACATGAAATTTATGATAATTGCAAATAATAAGAGAATAGTAATGACATTTGTAATTTTTCCATTTTTGAATTTTGTGTGAAAAAATTCCGGTCCAGGATTCGAACCAGGGACGTATTGGCTGAAGCTGCCAATGCTCTACCAACTGAGCTATCCCGGACACGAACACTGGAGTACTATTTCACCCAATTAACCTCAACGATCACTTTATCTGGTCTGATACTCTGGATCAGCTCCACAGAATAAATCGACGGTCAATATATGGAACTGCAGAAAATCGCTGCATACGAAATTATATTAGATTAATTTTTTAAACACAATTCAATCGGTAAATTAATTATAACAGAAGTTTTAATTAATTTACCGCTATAATAATCGTGTTTAAAAAATTAATAGAATAGTAATGGTTATTTTGAATTTGATCTGCATTAAATTAAAATGATTCTTTCATCGGCATCATAAATAGAATTTCTGATGTTAATTAAATAAATTGAGGAATAACTAAGAGGAATATCGTAAAAGCATGAGTAAATTCTCATTTGAATTATGAAAATACTGTAATAATGGAAGCATATTATAAATATGTTCATAATTAACCCTTTCGGGTCCGAATTTTTTTCCCTTTTTGAGAACAAGGCTATTATAACCTTAATAATGCTGATCGTAGCTATCCAAATAGACATACTGATCGTTAAAGATTATCTTGTTGTCTGAAATGCAACGAAAGTGCTTAATTAAATTCATATTGATATGATAACAGGCTAAGGAAGAGATTTTGGAGACGTTTGGAAAATATCGTATTACAACAGGGTTTAACATATATTACAACTTTCTAATGCTTTCTGCGTTTTATTACAGGTAATTCGCTCCAAAAAATAATCTATAATTTTGTTTATTTATTGTTTATAAATTGTATTTATTTATTTGAATAACATACATCCGACTTGGGTGCTCGAGAAGAAAGGCTGCTTATAAGACATCGTCAATATACAAGGACGAGATAGCACAAGGAAACTTACAACACAAGAGGAATACAACCAGGAGCTCCACAAAAAGTGTGTGTGCAATGGAGCCAGCAATAATCGAACCCACAATCTCCAGGTTAGAAGAGTGGCGTCTTAACCACTCGACGACAGAGGCTCTTCTATAATTTACTTTTAAAGAGTGAAATATATGTTTAAAATAAAGGAATTACCAACGGTGCAAAGATAAATAAGTAAATTTTTATTATTATTGTTATTACCAAATGTCAAAACATATATGAAGTCATAATAAGAAAGGCACAGACATATACAATCATTTCAATATGAATAAAAAAACGAAATAATTGTTAAGAGAAAATAATATTCCATGAAAACACATGTACTATTAATAGTTCACCAGACCCGAAAGAGTTAATTTAATTCATATTTCTTTCATAAATGTTTTTTTTTTTTTTTTTTTTTTTTTACTTTCTAAATGAATAAATTTTTGGATTACTGAAAGAGGGATTCTTTTAGTTTTAAAAGTCTGAATAACCATGAGTGCTTAACGTTCATATCTGAATGCCATGCCATTCTCTCATTAGGAAATCGTGGGGTGTTCTAAAAGACTCTCAAATAAATATTTCAATTATTGAAATAATAATTAATATCTCAGCATGTTATTGAGATAACTCAAGAAATTTAGATTTTTAACGTGAACAATAAATTCTACGCTGAATTCATCAAACTGTAATCTGAAGATTTTATAGTTAAAATTTTTACATTCATTTTATATGCCCCAGTCATGAGTGGCTACCTACTCACAAAACATTTGAATAGCTCCTTAATCAATTCAATGTCTGTATTTTTCAGAAAAATTAAAAAAAAAATCAGTGTAAAATTTTCAGACCCGGTAATTTGTGACATTTGAAATAATTTGCAAATTCCCAGGTCACTTTTACCCGATACGCTCATCGTTCTAGTAGGTGAAATTTTAGCTAATCCCTTTAGAAAAAATTGTTAATGGCTTATGCTTTTATTGGATTATTAATAATTTTAGGGTGTTTAAAATAGGTGTTTTTAATTGATAAGCGAGGACATTCGAGGTAGGTGAACAAAACCCTAATAAAAAATAAAAACATAAAACAATTAACAGAGATAATATCTTCTTAATTTTCTAGTGAATTTTCTTATCCTTTTGCAAAAGATAAATCAGCAAATATATATATGTATGCATGTATTCTCTTTTATCTTTTTAAATAAAGTTTATTAGTCGTCAAAATGGAATCGATGGTACTTTTGTCGTCAAAAATATTAGAATTTTCGTTCATAATTCTTTAAGTAATATACTTTGAATGGTGTGTTATATAGAGAAAAAATCCCAAAATAATATTTACTTGACAGTGCAAGTTTCATCAACATCCATTTAGCTGAACTCAATATAAAAACAACCGAAACGAAATCTTCGCTTGTATTTTGCACATATAACTAGACTATTATCTTCTTCACTTTCTTAAACGCTGGCAGTATGCAAAATACATTGGTAAATATCAAATATAAAAAACATATTTTAGATATTCAATGTAAACTATTAACATTCCCAGTAATGATAAAAATTTGAACAATATTATAATTTCTATTTTCTGTCACATTTTTTATAAAAACCTTCAAATTTTATTTACATTTAACAAAATTCTTAAACACATCTAATGTTGTTTTTATTCAATAATTGATTTTGTTAATAATGCAAAACTAACAACGTAACTATTTCTAGGAATAGGAAATTTTTTATTTGTTTTCTCATCTTTTCTCTGAAGATGACTTAATTACTTCCAGTTATTTAGATAACCTTAGAATTTTTAAATTGTCTTCTCAAAGTGAACTAATTAGGTAACCGTGATTTTTGTAATGAACGTTAATTATTAGACCCGGCACATTTTATTTTGCTTGAATCCCGGTAACTACCCGTGTGATGTTGCTTATCATCACAGTAGCTGAAAGTATTGAATTAGTCTAATTTTCGCATGCAACAGTTGTGCGCAAGCCACAGTAAAAGTTACACGTGGCTAACTAACACTAATACGGTGGTAAACACTAATACGGTTAATTTAAAGTAATGCCATTGTAACACGGAAGCTATATTAAAGCATTAATTATTAATTAAACCCATAAAAAATGTAGTGGTGGAAAAAGAAAGACAGCAAGTTAAATTAAACAAAGATATCTTTATTTAAAAGCAAAAATAAAAATAAATGTAAATAGTCGACAAGTTAATATAAACTTATAAAAATACAATTAAAATCTCTTTTAAATATTTTTGTCAATCAAATTTTTCATTTCAAAATAGTTGACTTAAACCATTTCATTGTACTAACATATTACTTGAGGAAAAAGTTTTTCATGAAAAATAAAATATATTTACACCGGAGCTCAAAAAACATATCTTTACCAATGCTTATGTAAAACTATATGTGAGAAACATGGCAACCTGAAGGAACTTATTTTCAATACCTCCACTGTCAGAAAAACATATCACCGGCGAAACCAAAAATGTCATCATCGATGTCTTCAGAAAACAATACAAGTCTTAAAAAGTCCAACATCCATTTCCCTCGGAGTCGTACGAAAAACTGGGCTTAACAAATGACAAAATACACCTCAAACCTTCAACTGGACCACCAACAAACAACAACAAACGAAGTATCAATTTTTATTGCTTGAAATATGCAGTCATTTCCCCATGGGTTACTCCAGCAAAGTTCAGTAAAAAATGATGAAAACATGCCACAGCTTTTGACTAAATCGGTATTCAACAGACTTCAAGAAAAAGGAAGACAGTTCTTCAAAGTAGCTAGTCCGTCGGTAATATTAGACTTATTTAAATTAATTTAAAATCATTGGGGATAAAACAAATGTTTCACCGGGTATCAAACTGGAACTCAAGGACAAAGAAATATTATGATACTTCAAAAGCATTTCAACAACTCAAGCTCCTCTAACATCTACACTAAATGGGAACATCAACTGCACTTGAGGTCAACGATCTCTCTCGGTATATATACGATTCAGTCACGCAGAAAAGGATTCTACGCATACATCACCAGCTCCCCCTACAACCGGTTCTCACAATACACATCCGGTCATGCGTAGCAGCACTGACGATCGGGATCAAATAGAGCTGCTTACGCCATCTATTAAGGATTACTTGTACCAAAGCTGTTGCCGGCTAAATATGAGAAACGCTAGTGAGTCAGAAGCAAAACAAAGATGTCGTGAGCTGAAATATTTATCTATTGTAAATAAAAATCCCAAAGCCCCCCCCCACTACCTACCTACCTACCTAAATAAAAAATATGAGAAACTGAAAGATTGAATTATAGAATATAAATAACAGAAAGTTCTTCATTTATTTTTAGAAATAGAAGGCAAGTAAAACAAAAGATATTATAGAGCTCCTCCAGACTTAGCTTATTTACATAAGCATGTACAGTGATGAGACCACAGAGCATATATCCTAACAAAGAGTAACTGAGTCCCGCCCGCGCAATTAGTGTAACAATTTCGCGCCATGTTGTGTATAGATTATTTTACCGAGATTCAAGCAAAATAAAATGTGACGGGTCTCACAGCCCCAGCCCCCATGACGCCGGGTTAATATGAAAAAAAATAAAGCATATATATCTGTATATTTACAATTATGGATCAGCTTTTAAAAACGTGGATACAAAATACATGTAGATTTATTTTACACTTTTAAAATAAAAATATAATTATTTTTAGAGTAATAGTCTTTTTTGTGATTTGTATTTTTATAATCCATATATATTTGGCTTTATATACAAAGTAAATGCACCTCTAGTGGGCCACATATAAGTTTTGGACCACATTTCTGTAGTGGGCCACTTATAAATAAAAAATAAATAAAAAATAGCCTATGTTCATTCCACTCCTATAATCTATCCATATGCAAAGATTCAAAGACATTAATCCATCCGTTTTGAAGCCAAGTTCATTCCAATTTTTCGGACACACTTTCACATTTATAATATATATATAAGGATATAAGGATTGTATTTAAATGTCATCCATTCGGTTCGACAGTTTTTGTTCTGTTGTATGCGGGCGGACCAGACGACGACTATATGTGCTACATATTTATATAATAATTAAGAGACGCATAATAAAAAGGGTAAAGTGAAAGTCGAATATCATCTATATAAAAGTATCCCATTAAATATTTCGATTTGACGAACAATGAAACATAATTTCAACTATAAACATAATTATATTCAATATAATGAACTGTCTGAAAACTAAGTACCTCCTTTTTCAAAGCTTCCCGGAATCATTAAATGCCAAATAGGAGAGCAATTTTGTAAACTTCTTTTTCTCATTACCCGTAATGTATTTTTTAAAGAAAACAACTCAATTTGAAAGGTTTAAAAGTCGACTTGACATGAAAGTAAAGTAGCTATTTGCTTCGAAATCATTTATAAAAAAAGTTTAAAACATTATTTTCAACCTATTGCGTCATCAATGACTTTCGGAACCTAGAAATCAAATCATTCTCACTCCCTTCCAAATTTGTCGTGTCCCCCCCCCCCCAAATACACCACTACACGTGTTTTAAAAGTTTAAATAATTTCTCTCAAACTGAATTTTAGACAAAAGATTTAAAGGAATCTGATTGACTAATATTTTTAATGCACACTATTAATAAATTGTTTGGAATAATTGTTTTTGCTTATAATTATGAGAATATGTGGAAAAAATGATTCGATTTTAATATATTTACTTGAATCATGGAATAAGTTCGTTTTGATAGTTATCCAAGAAGTAATAAAGCACCAATAAAAAATGCACAGTTAAAAAAAAAAACTGACAATTTAGGGAAAATCCCTCATCATTCATCTACTTTTAGTGTAAACAAAAAATCAACTTATTTCTATTACCGATATCTTTCTGAACATTCACAATATTTGACTGGATTTTTTAATGAGTTTCTCAATAGAATTAGCTACTAAATTATGTAAAAAAATCGCTACCATCGTTAGCACATGCGCAGATAAAAATTATTTCATACATAATTTGTAAGATATTTAATAATTACATTCCAATTGCCCTTTATTGTTTCTACTTCTTTTTACCAGTTTTTCAGAAACAGAACTTAAATCTGGAACTTTTCAAACTTATGAAACTTTTTGAACTTTTCAAAGAAATCACTATGTTTCACATGCTATTCTTATAATAATCAGTGGTCATGTCGTATTTTGTGTTCCGAACATTTGTGTTCTTAAGCGATAGAGCATTTCGTGCTTTTAAAATGCACAGGGCTACCCCAAATATTATAACTTATCTTTGACGTTTGTTCCAAGAACCGACAGTGCAAAAACTGAAGATATCAAGTACAAGAAAAACTTTTCCTTTATGGAAGAGTAGTAATAGGGAAATCTAAAGATCCATGTCTGCCGGAAGGCACATTAGATTTATGGATCATTAGATTTATATCTTTAGATTCATGACCATTATTTTTAAATAAGGTTTTATAATTCGTATAAAACTTTATGTAACCACGTATGATATATTAAATTTATCATACCTGTCATTAGATTCATAATCATTAATTTTGCATAAGGCAAAAATTAATACTACTAGTGATTTACGCGTAGATTTAACATTGTGTTTTCCGTACAATCAATTTATAAATGATTGTACGGAAACACAATGATAAACCTACGAATAAACCACTAGTGTTATTAATTTTTGTCTTACGCACCACTTCAATTCCGGCACACATTGATTATTATATTGCCCTATTATTACTCTTCCATAAAATGAAGTTTCTTTTCTTCTGCTCGAAACCTTAGTTTTCTGTGCTGTCAGCTCTTGGTCTATAACTTATAACCCTACCCTAATTTTCACTCATATTTATTAATCATTTTACTGCAATTTGTTACTGGATAACCTCAAGCACATTTAAGTTTTTTTCAACATTTTTACTACTAATTTTTAAAAATAACAAAAAGAAACTTTAACTATTCATTTAACTAAGAGAAGTGACATACATAAAAATATTAGAAAAGTTAATGTATACTTAAAAAACATTTTTCAGTTTGTTTAAACTTAGACTTTCGTATACAATTCATTATTAACTTTCAAAATTTTAAAAGAATATTTCAGTTGTTATGAAAACAAAATAAAAAAAGCTTTCGAGTACATTACTTTCACAAAATCACGGAAGCAAAATTTAAACCTCAAAAGGGGAAATGTGGAATTTTTCAGATTTATGATCAGTTTATATAGAAAATTTAAAGAATTTTCACATACTCTTTTTTGTAATAAAATATGTTAGTTGAAGATAAGAAGCACGTAACATAACAATCTGATTAAATCATTACAATAATACGATAACACTTAATTTTTCCTTCGTTTCAAAAATAAAAATTTCTCAATGTAGAAAAAAATCTGCAGCTAATGATTCACATATCTAATTTGTTTGCTCCTTATTTAATGACTTGTTTGGTTAATTTAATCCTTCTGCAGCTTAATTACCATTATTTTTTAAATGAGAAAGCTGTGTTAATTATGCAGTGTATTATATTACCAGATGTAAAGATTGGGAATTGATGCTAGTTTAGCTAATTGACTTCGATAACAATTGTATTGCACGAAAATAAAGACTTGACTGGAATTCTACACAGAAATATGATTTTTTCCCCTAAATTCTACAATATTCCTTCAAATTTAATATAAAATATTTTCTTACATGTTATTAATTAGATATTAGTTTGTAAAGGTTTTATTATGATTATTTACTTAGCGTTTAATAAAGAAAGTCAAGTCAATTAAACTGAATGTTTCAAAAATATGAATAAATATGTAAAAATAAACTATGATAAGAGATAAAACAATTTCATGCCGATTGTTATATAGAGAAAATTAGCCTTTTGTTGCAATATTAATGCTTTATTTTGTTCAAAAATATTATACTTGATGAATTTTGTTATTTTTATTAAAAAAAATACTTACAAAGATTATTTATATAATAATTAGGACTAACGTAACTCTACAACTCCTGAGTTACAAAAAAAGGTAAGTTCATATTATATAGTTACTTTAAAGCGTTTAAACTGCACGATGGAAGCATTTCAGCTTTTGAATAAATTATATAATGCATTTAAAATTTTTAGCTTTAATAATTACTACCTTATAGCTCAGACAACAAAGCCAGTCGAGTACATAGCAAGCAATATAAACAAAAAATGGTATGATGGTATGATCGCACTTACCACTGAGACCTAAAGCATTTTAAAGTCCTATATTAGAAAGTTTGAGAATCAATAAATTATTCCATTAAAATCCTTTTTTTTTGTAGCACCATAAATTTCTAAATATGCAATTTTGAAAAAAAAATTATCGGACTATTAACACAGATATTTTTTTATTTCTTTTAAACAAAAGCCATTTAAAAATACAAACTAATCAATAATTTCAAATAATTTTTCAGTAATCATTTAAAACAATAAATGTCTTTTAAGTTTTATATTATATTTTGACTATCTGTCTCGGTGACTGAAGCGGCACTCAACGACTTAACTTTTCTGAAAATTGCTTAAAATTTAAAGATTTTTTAAAATTAAAGTTTTTTAAAAATATCTTATGATCAAATTAACAAATATAAATAATGTTAAAATCTCACAGTCTGTTTATGTATAGCTACTTCTGGCAATATGCAGTAAGGATACGTATAAATCTAACGACACATACGGGTTACCATATGTTTTCAATTTAACTTAGCTTTCGAAATATAAATTTTTGTGTAACTTTTAACGAGATTTCTGTAGGCATAGCATCAAAATCATTCGTTAAAAAAAGCATGATATTGCCAGTTATTCTAAATTATGAATAAATATCGGTGGAAAACAAAGTAGGGATTTTTTTAATAAATTTATTGAGGGTTTGATACATATGATCTTTTTTTAATTAATGATAATATATATAACTTTTGATTATAGGATATATATATAATATGGTTTACAGATTTTTGTAGGCATAGCATCTAAATCACTGTTTTCTGTGAAGGGAAAAAATAACAGGATATCGCCGGTTATCCTTAATGATGAACAAATATATCGGTGGTAAGCAAAGTGAAGCTTTTCTTTAAATAAATTCATTAAGGTGTGGCATATGATTTAAAAATAATAAAAAGAATATTGCCCAGTTAAACTGATGGCATTGTGCTCACAGGCTACGCATACTAATTGTACATTACAGCCTTGTATTTTTGTTAATTCCGTTTGAAAAAAAAATTAAGAAGGGGAAACAGCTCTCCCCTTTCTCCTTTTTCATACTTAATCATTGAACTTCCAAAAATATCAAGTACATGCTTTATCATATTAAAAAATCTATATCCAAAATTCAGAGAAAATCGGATAATTCTTAATAAAAACCCATTTAGCATTTATATAATTTAAGAGGAGTTATTCCCCTCTTTTATACTTAAGCATTAAACTTCCAAAACTATTCAGAGATTTGAACGAAATCTGACAATTCTGATTGAAAAATCCATTTATGCAAGTTAAGGGGAGGGGCATTAGAACCCCCGTTCCCCCTGTTTATGCTTATTCAATGAACACCTAATAACAGCCACGGACTCGCCTCATCAGAATGATCCTATATCTAAATTTTGAACGAAAACTGTTAATTCTGCATGAAAATCCCGTTTATATCAATTAAGGGGAGGAGCATGAGCCCCCCGTTCTTCCTGTTTATACTTATTCAATGAACACCTAATAACAGCCACGGTATCGCCTCATCCGAATGATCCTATATCTAAATTTTGGACAAAAACTGTTAATTCTGCATGAAAATCCCGTTTATAACAATTAAGGGGGGGGGGGGATGAGCCCCCCGTTCCCCCTGTTTATACGTATTCAATGAACACATAATAACAGTCACGGAATCGCCTCATCAGAATGATCCTATATCTAAATTTTGGACAAAAACTTAATTCTGCATGAAAAACCCACTATATCCATTAAGGGGAGGGGCATGAGCCCCCCGTTCCCCCTCTTATACATATCGAATGAACTCCAAAAACTAATCAGGGAAGCGCCTTATCAGGATATACCTATATACAAAATTTCAAATGGATCCGATATTTTTCTCATGAGTTATCGCGTTACGCACGAACAATACGAACGTACATACAGAACGGACGGGCACATAAGCTCTCAGGCTATGATAGGATGTGAGCTAAAAAATAATGATAATGTATACAACTTGCTCACTTGATTTTGAAAGATATAGTACCAACCTCTCCCATTGAAATTTGAAACTTTTATTATAGTTCAAAGAATATTATAAATGTAAAATGAGCTAAAATCTAATGAATAAATGAAAGAAAAATCTAACGTTTCTTGATTTTCAAAATAGAAAGATGGAAATTTTGATAATTTTTTGGCCCTTGAATATTCATAGATTCAATAATTCTTGTTAAATTTCCTAGAATTTCAGAAGAATTAAACGAGGATTTTGATTCGCTAGAATGCATTCAAATTCAAAAATTGATGAATATGTCGACATACGAAATGAAATTGGCTGGAAAATAATGACCATCTCTAGTTTCTGGTATCTGAAAAACTTCTGTCTCTGTTGATGCAAGTACTAGTTTGATTGATTACAGAAGATTGATTTGTGAATTTAATTATCCATTCTTATATAATTTTATTAAAAGATACACAGCGTATATTCCACTAAATATGACATTTCCATTTTTTCATTTAGTGAATATATACGATATCTGTTTGACAATCCCGGTTACCCCATTTGTAATTATAATACATTCCATTAGAGAGACCTTGACCTGGTTTTCATATTACTTAGTTGTTAAAAAACTCTTTTTTTTATCATAAGATACATCCCTACCAGTATATATATAAATTATAATGTTTTTTAGGCATATATCAGCTATGGTATACAGTAAAGAGTTTAAAAGATTTTAAATGCGGTGCTTTAAAAAATAAAATTTTTTATAGATTAGAATAATATTTACATCCGGATAATAGTTTTTTGTCTATTTCCGGATGTCGTAAAATTATAGAAAGCAATTAATGTCTTATATAAAATATTTAAAAACATATTAGAAGAGTGTATACTTTTAATAAGTAGAACTATCTGATTCGTTCATAAAACTATAATTTAAATAAAACATGTATGTAAACAATACCAGATATAGTAAAAGAAATATTTGTAAGACTATTCCCAAAAGCTGTTTAACAACTGTAGCATTTAGGAGTAAGATTTAGGTTGTGAGGGAGTGACCTTTGTGATAAAGGCACTCTAGCATTTTTTGACATCGTGACGTCAATGATTTAACATTGTGTAGCGTGAAAGCGACATTTATCTTCTCTTTTACTTTAACTTTCTAGAGCGTGTGTGTCTTCCTCGGTTTCTACAGTTAAGTCGTGGTTAGAAGTAATATGTAAATTTGAAGTATCTCAGTTTGCAGCATATAAAAGCTTGGAGTTTGAGTGTGTGAGTGTGTCTAGCGGCGAAAGCCAGCTATGTGTGTCTAGCGGCGAAAGCCAGCTAGGGGTGTCTAGCGGCACAAGCTAGCTAGGTGGTGATGACAAGCAGTGGATAGATTTAAATCGAGTTATAGCAAGTTACTGTTGAGCCTCCAGTGAGTTAGCCAGGAGTTTTGCAGTGAGCCGCCAGCAGCATTTGTCGACTCATTCAGAGCGGAGCGATTCGAGAAGTTTGCCGTTGGTAAAAGATAGTAATTATTTACGTTGAGGATTTCAAAGTTAATAGAGTTGCACAGCCACGGCTGTTTAATAAAGTTTTATCTAGCAGTTTAGCTGAAGCTTGCATGAGAAGTTGATTCGAAGTGCCTCGATTGAGGCTAGTGTCGGAGCTGTGAATATGAGTTTAATATTTTAGTACTGTTACTAGTTATTAAAATTAAAGAACGGAAAGCTCCACTTTCCTTGAGCCCTAACCGTTTAAATAAATTGGTTTTATCTTATATCACGAGTTATATATTCATTCAACAATCACCAGAACACCCCTAACGGGCAACCGTCCGTTACAAGGTCTCTGGAGTCTTACTTTTTACCTGGCAGTGCAATTTAGCAACATATCACTTTTTTTTCTCAGCCCCTATTGAACATAAATTCCTAAAATTTTAAATGTAGACAACTTAGTATCTCTTGTATTTAAAATAATTTTTAAACATTCTATGTTTAAAATATATATTTTTAAACACTATATTTTCTTTTAACACTATATTTTCTTTTAATGTTTAATTTTGATGGGAAAATTAGATTTAATTTTTGACTTGCACCCACTGAGCGCAAGATTGTAACAAAACTATTGGCTTTGGATACGCCAAAAGTATTAAAAATTATGTAAAATCAATGTATCTTGAACGTATATTTCATTTTTAAGCAATTTATTTATTTATTTATTTTAAATTGGATGTATTTGTATAAAAAAGAATTTTTTCTCAAAATTTTATTATTTAAATTTAAATATTAAATGAATAACTAAATAATTGGATTTAAAATAAAGTATACGTTCAAGATACATTAATTTTGCATAATTATCAATATTTTTGGGAGCACTTAAACTAAAAATTTTCTTACAATCTTGCTCGCAGTGGATGCAAGTCAAAAAATAATTTTACATTTTTCATCGAACATAAATATAAATAAAATACAATACAATTTAAATGTAGACTATTTAAAAAATAGAGAAATATTAAGATGTCTGTATTAAAAATTTTATGTGTGTAGTAGGGACTGAGAAAAAAAAATCAAATGTGAGATGTTACTGAAATGCACAGCCAGGTAAAAAGTACTGTAATACAGCGTTTTAATAGAGTTACATAAGAGTTACATTAAAATAATTATTTTAACATTTTGAAATTTAACGACAACAGAATTTCATTATTACCGAAAAAAGGATAAAAAGTACTATATATTAGTATAATTCTAATCTAGTGTTTCTAATTTTAGAAAATTTAAAATCAAAACCTGTTTTTCGTAATTTACAAATTTCTCAAAATAAATTTTTAATTCTTAATAAAAATCAACAATAACATAGTTTAGTCAAATTCAATTCTTTTTTTTATACACTTGTATAACTTCTTCATTATTTTTTATTTTATGCATCCTTACCAAAAAAAAATCTCATCTGATTTTTTTTTAATTCTGAGGTATACCATTAATTATAGAGTATTTTTTTAACATTCTAAATCCTTGAAATGCTACTTATATGAGGACCCCAGAAGCCAAGGGGTATAAGTGATGAAATTGAAAAATTTGAGTTAAGTGCATAGGGTATCTGGAAATATGCTTTTTTCATTTCAGGTAAAGAAATATAGGTAATTTTCTTATTATTTGGGGAGTAATAGAGATAAACCACTTTTTTCGTAAAACAAACAATATTGATTAATTATACATTTAAAGAAAATTGTACTCTATTTTTTTAACAGTTATTGAAATGAGAGTTCAAAGATTAGAATGCAACAAGCAGATGTTTCCTATTTCAATTTAGTCAATTGTTATTGATGTTCCAATTTAACATAAATTATCTTTAAACTCAATTTACTCCAAATAGACATTTTGTCACTTGTACCCAGTGTTCTCGCTGACATTTGACCAACGTTAGTAATTTGGCTAATTAAAAATGAAAAACATTCGCCAAGTGAGAAAAGTATTAGAAAAATAGATTCGCCGTGTAGCGCAAAAAAAAAAAAAGCTTTTAATTCTTTAATATATTTCTTTTTTTTCAATATGTTCTAAATTAACCCAAGTTTTTATAACTGTGACAGCGATTGTTATTAATCTAATTTCAACTATCCGCTACAAATATAAAATATGTATACATTAAATATATATGCATATGTATGAAAAACGAAAATGAAAAAGCAAAAATTGAGCACTAGCAATTTCGCGAATCTAATCGTTTGTTTACTCGCCAAATGAAGAATTTAGTCGCAATTTGGCGCATCGGCGAGCGACAGCGAGAACACTGATTGTACCCCTTGGCTTCTGAGGTCGTCATATATAAGTGTGAACAAATCCCCTTATTTTAAATCTTATATTTTTTTTTATGTATGTTTTAGCTTGACAAACGTTAAATGAGTTTTAAAAAACGAAAACAATTTTGTATAATGTTTAATAATTTATAAAACAGGCTACAAAATAGTTTATTTCACTTTGGGATCCCCCCTTTTTGATTAAAATATAACCAAGTGTAAAATAACCAAGTGCACATTGAAATATTTCTGCGTATTTTGGAAATTTAAAAATATAAAAAAAAGTATATCCATAAATCCCAGAATTCGGAAATATGCTGTTCTTTTAAATTCTAAAATAATATTTAGAATAGTATATGTTTAACTTGTTAAAGTAGTATTTTAGAAATTTGAAATGTCAAATACTGGGAAAATAGTTAATGATATGCTTATTAATTCACTGATGGAAATTAATTCACAGAAAACTTGGTATTTCGAAAATTTTAACAAAATCTTGAACTACTTTCTTGGAAATAAAATCCATATTAAAAGTTTTACGGCATTATTATTTAGCTAATTTTAAAGATTTTGTTTTCTCTCTGACTGTTAAATATGCACAACATGGTTTAAAAAAAAAGGTTTTTTTGCGTATTTCTGTAGAACTGGAATTTGTTCTTATTTCATAGTGGAGAGAATTTTCAATGCTTTGCACGTTTCATGTATTCATTATTATCGTTTGTTAAGAGTAAAAATATTGTTTTTAGCTATATTTTTTATAGTTAAAAAAATTTCCCACCTTTCAAAGAAACATATATTGAAACTAGACAGTCAGATTTTTACCCGAAAATATAAAAATATTTCTTTTATTTTAAGATATATTTTTTATTTCATTTTAAATTGAAATGTTGCAGTATTTTAGTAATATAATTATTTTGAATATGAAACGGCATAAGAGAACATAAAGACTTTTTTTTCAGTTAGGCTAATACGATCTATTTATAAATTAGAACGATTGTGATAAAATTAAACTAGATGTATATTACGAAAAATATTACTAGAATAGTAAAACCGCGATTTCATGAGAATGTTTGCGAGCCTTCCAAAGCCGTTTGAAATCTTTCCATTAATTTGTAATAAATTTATGTCACAATGCGTAGGCCTTAAAAAGGGTGAACTGAAACACAAGACTCTGCTCTGGATATAGGTTCTTATGTGTGATGCTTCATGAAATAACATAGATATATATTTTTTATTTTTGTTAATTAATGTTACTCATTATAAAGAATTTAAATATTTGTAGGTAGAAAATTATATTGATCCACTGTTTTGATCTTAAAATAGAAGTTGGACTACATTTCTATATAAATTTTAGATTAAGGTTTTTTTGAGTATTGGCATATAATAAAATACTACGGAACGCTTGTTGAAATATATGTAAAAAATAATTTTTTATGTTATTATTAACTATAATTTGGTGATTTTACGTTTTTATGTTTTTGGTAGTAATAATAATAATTAAAAAATACGTGCTTAAAATATTTATTATAATATTATTTATTGAAAAATTGCACATTGCATCCTTTTTTTATGGGCAATTAAAATATTGATTCTGTCAAACCCATTGCAAAGAAGAGCATTGAAACCGCTTCAATGAATTGAGAAAAACGGGTACATCAATATTAAAGATTTTTCTTACTATTTTAAAACTATTGATGTCACCTCAATATTTCATTAGTGTTCGAAATATTTTGTAAATGAAAGCAAGTTTAATTCAAAAAACTATTTTGAATTAGATTTTAGCAGGTAAATAGTTTTTTATCTAGTTTGTTTCTAACAATTTGTAGATGAGACAAAAAATACTTGTACCGCTGTTAATGTATACTTTCCATTTTAGATTGCATCTATTTTTTTCTGTGTGATCAATAACAATGCTGCATCTGTCAAATCGGCCGAAAAACAATGTTGAATACGTTTCAATGGATTGTGAGAAAGGCATGCTTTAATGTTGAATATTTTTCATATTACAGTCGAACCTCGTTAATACGCGAATCAGGGGTCCGACCAAAATTCGCGTATTAAACGGGTTCGCGTATTAACCGAAGGTCGAGATACTAATAACAATCTATGCGGAAAAACACATTTTTTGTTAATTTTTAGTGTTTTTAAGATATAAAATGACTTTTTATTTATTTTAATCCTGATATGCTTAATAAGCAGGAACGTATGAAAGCTGAAAATTCAAATAATCGTTATTTTCTCAAGTAAAAATCTTATGTCTATTCACATTTAGATTTATTATGTATGACACATAAAATTGAAAAAGACGATCACAAAAATTTCTGCAAACCATATTAACTAAAACTAACGTTATCAAAATTGAAATCTTTGTTAGCTATACGGAACAAATTCATTGAAGTGGTTTAATTTTTTTTCATCATTACAACCCCCAGGTTTCAGAAAAGAACATCCATAAGTGTCTGTATAAATAATTAATTTTTTTCATTTTCTAATATTGAACATTTTTAATTCTTCATTATAATTAAAAATTAATGGTCAGAACTCCTGATAATTAGCAGGCTTCAATTATGTGATGAATATGCAATATTGGAAGTTTTTATTAAATATATTAATGATACTTATGATTTTATTAAAAATCAATCTAAAACTTCATTAAAAATAGTAATTGAATCATTTATTGCATAAAATTTCTATTTGTCACAAAATGTAAAAACATGAAAAAAATCTAGCAAAAAATGTAAAAAAATAAGCTTTTTGGCGGATATTGGGTTTTGATTTTTTTTTTTTTGTGGGGGGGAGGTAATTAAAAAATTTTGTTCTTAAAATATATGCATTTATTAATTTTATATGTTTCTCATATTATTTTAAAATTATTGTTCCCACCTCAATATTTCATTAGTGTACAAAATATTTTGCAAATAAAAGCAAGATTCATAAAAAAATAATAATAATAATTTCTTTTTGGAATGTAAAT
This sequence comes from Maratus speculifer, assembly GCA_964019185.1. NCBI lineage: Eukaryota > Metazoa > Arthropoda > Arachnida > Araneae > Salticidae > Maratus > Maratus speculifer. The sequence goes on from OZ025291.1 coordinate 454,524,180, forward strand.
AATTTTTTATTTAGCTTGTTTTTAAGAATCGATTGATTAAACGAAAAGTACTTGTACGCTGTTTAAGTATATTTCCCTTTTTACACGACACTTTTACAATTGCAATTTGTAATGAAAAAGGATAATTGTAATTTCAAAGGTACAGGAATTTATTCTCATCATTACAACCTCCCGGCTTTCAGAAAAAACATCCACAAGTGTCTATAAAAAAAATAAAATTTTCCATTTTCTAAAATTAAAGATTTTTAGTTCTTTATTGTAATTGGAAATAAATGATCATAAGTTCGGGCGATTGGAGAGGAAATTAATTTTTAGACACATCTTTTCAATGATTATAAGTTGATATACTTTTGTTTAAAGGATGCTTACTACCATTTATCAAGAGGAACTCTAATTAACACTTGGTAAAGTGTGTTTTGGACATAAAGTGGGGATTACTTCTTTAAGTTTTATTAAATTTGCTATGAATATACAATATTGGAAGTTTTAATTTAATATATTAATAGTACTAATGATTATTTTAAAATAAATTTAAAATTTGGTTAAAAAATAGTAGTTTAATCTTAAATCGCATAAATTGATTCGTCACGAAATGTAAAAATATGAAAAGAAATGCTGTAATAAAGAATACATGTAAAAAAGGAACTTTATTTTGAAAATTTTGTGTTTTCATGTTTTTTTTTTTTTTTTTTTTTACACGTACTTAAAAATATTTATTGATTAATTTTTAAAACACAAATTTTCTGATTTCAAAATTGCACATTGCATCTATTTGTTTTCATTTTTTGCTGTATGATCAATTAAAATACTGCTTCTGTAAAATCTACTGAAAAAAATATTAAAATAATTTCAATGGATTATGGGAAATGGGTAGTTAAATATGAAATTTTTTCATATTATTTTAAAACTAATGTTGCCACCTCAATATTTGATTAATGTTCGAAATTTTTAAATAAAAGCAAGAATAATTAAACATCTATTTGTATTTTGCTTATAGAATATAAATAATTTTTTATCTAGTTTGATTTTATTAATCTGCTGATTAAACTAAAAGTATTTGTACTGCTGTTAATGTACATTTTTTTACACTATACTTTATTTCATTTACAATTGCAATTTGTAACCAAAAATAATAATTGTAACTATTTCAAAAGTAGACGATTTTTTTTTTCCATCCATACCACCTCAAGGATTTTAGAAACGAACATCCATAAGAGTCTCTGTAAATAATTAATTTTTTTCATTTTCTAATTTTGAAGATTTTTCTTTCTTCATTGTAATTAGAAATTAATGATCAAAAGTACAAATAATTAGTGAGCTCAAAGTGAAAAATTTGGTGAGGAAATTAATTTTTACACACAACTATTCAATGTTTATAAGTAGATATACTTTTTTAATGGGAAGCTCAATACCAACTCTAATTAGCACTTTTTAAAGTGTGCGTTTGACATAAAGAAGAGGTTACTTCATTGTACTTTATTCAATTTGAGATGAATATGTAATATTGGAAGTTTTTATTTATCACATTTAATATTTTAATAATACTAATGATTATCTTAGAACTCAATTTAAAAATTGTTTAAAAAATACTACTTTGATCTCCTATTGCAGAAAAATGTGTCACAAAATGTAAAAATATGAAACAACTAATGTAATAAAAAAATTGAAAAAAATTCACTTTATTTTGAGGATTTTGTATTTTTATGTTTTTTTATTAAGAAAAATACGTACTTAAAATTATTTATTAATTAATTTTAAAAAACCAGAGTTTTCTATTTGCAAAATTGCACATTGAATCCATTCTCTTTTTAATTTATTGCTGATTCATCAATTAAAATGCTGCTTCTGTCAAAATCTGCTGAAAAGTAATGCATTAAATTAGTTTCAATGGATTGTGACAAACGAGTATTTCAATATTAAATGTTTTTCATATTAAATTATAACTATTGATGCCACCTCAAATTTTCATTAGTGTTCGAAATATTTTTCAAATAAAAACAAGTTTAATTAATAAACAATTTTTAATTTGCTTTTAGAATGCAAATAGCTTTTATTTATCTATTTTGTTTTGAACAATCCTTTGATGAAACTAAAATAACTTATACGCTGTTAATGTATTTTTTTATTATCTTATTTAATCCCTTTTCTTTATTTGTTCCTGTATGATCAATTAAAATACAGATTCTGTCAAAAAAAAAAAAAAAAAAAAAAAAAAAAAAAAATAGATTTTGAGAAATGCATGATCTGATACTGAATATCTTACATAATATTTTATTATTGTTGCTACCTCAATATTTCATTAGTGTTCCAAATATTTTGTAAATAAAAGCAATTTTAATTAAAATGCTATTTTTGATTTGCTTTTAGAATTTAAATAGATTTTTATCTAGGATATTTTATATAGAATAGATTTTTATCTATAGATGTTACTCAACAATATGTTGATTAAACTAAAATTACTTGTATCACTGTTAATGTATTTTTTATACATTGTATTACATTTTTTCACTTTTTTCTGTATCATCAAATAAAACACTGCTTATGTCAATAGTCTGAAAAAAATTTAAATCGCTTCAATGGATTATGAGACATGGTTACTTAAATATTAAAAATTCTTCATATTATTTTTGAACTGTTGTTGTTGTAAGTTTAATTAAAAAACTAATTTTTATTTGCTTATAGTATGTAAATAGTTTTTTATCAAATTTGTTTATAAGAATCTGTTGATTACACTGTAAATACTTGTACCGCTTGTAAATGTATATATTTCTTTTTACACTATACTTTATTTCATCTACAACTACAATTCACAACCAAGAATAAAAGTTGTAAATATTTTCAAAATGGAAATATCTTTAGTGAAGTAGAGGAATATATATTCATCATTATTACCTCCAGGTTTTCAGAAAAAAAAGCATCCTCTAGTGTCTCTATAAATAATCAAAATTTTTCTTTTTCTAATATTCAAGATTTTTAATTCTTAAAAGTGCACACAAATGATATACATATATACATACAATAAATACAATAAACTCAACTGGCGTGAAAAATTAGTCAGAGCCAGGAATCGAACCCGTGACCAGATCATTCCAGGTTGCTCTCTAACCACTAAGCGACTCCGGCCGATGGCTGAGTTTTTATTTTCCCATTAGTAAACTAAGTTGGGGAAAGTCATCTTCCTTCATTAAGATAGACTAGGATGACTAGACAACTATGAATAGATTTATTACTCCATCTATCTACGATATATATTAAAACACATCTTGATATAGACTAAAAAACATTTTGATATATATTAAAACAATTGGTTTGTATAAAGGCATTATGTGTGTTTATATGTGTGTTTTAATAATTTTTAATTCTTCATTGTAATTAGATATTAATTATCCTAAGTTCGGATAATTAGCGAGCTGAAAGTAAAAAATTTAAAGAGGAAATTAATTTTTACACACAACTCTTCAATGATTATGAGTTGATATACTTTTATTTAAAGGATGCTTACTGCAGTTTATCAAGTGGATCTCAAATTAGCACTTGGAAAAGTGGAGATTACTCCATTGAACTTTATTCAATTTGGGAAAAATATGTAAAATTGGAAGTTTTTATTTATCGCATTTAATATTTTAGTATTAGTAATGTTTATCTTAAAAATCAATTTTAAATTTTATTAATAAGTACTACTTTGATCTTATATCGCAAAAAAATTCTATTTGTCATGAAATGTAAAAACACTTTTCCAACTCATTTATGTTTTAATATAAGTAATAAAAAAATAATGTATTTTTGATTAAAAAACCCCTTTTTTAGCGTTACTTTGTATAAAGAATGCTAAATTGTGTCTAAAAATCATTAGAGTTTCTTCTTTCAAAAAACACAGACAATGTACTGAGAATTTTAAATATATCTAAAGAATTTTTTTTCAAAAAGACGATTCATGCATGCATATTATTTACTGAAATAATGTGTAACACATTGTAAAGCTATCAGTTACTGACAGTTTTGAAACTGACATTTAAATAGGCAAATATGTTACGTTTTATCAGTTAGGTACTATTAAAAAGGCATTTAAACTCAGAAAAATTAATATATCTAAAACGAATTATTGTATATAAACATATAAAGATATGTTATACAAATTGGTGCCTAAAATCCCTCCCTTTCAGCATACCTGTAAAGATGTAGTGAGTTTTGTTCAATTTATTAGCCTAAATGCAAAAACTTTGAAACGGATCAGTGTAAACTACATGGATGAAATTTCATTTTCCCACAAAATATTTCTTTGTTCCGATTTGGCACATAAATTTCCATACATTCTGAAATCTATGAATTTTTCACGGAAAAAATATTTTGAACCAATTCAGTGAAATAAACTGAAAAAAATATTAGCTTCCTACAAAATATTCTTTGCAGTGAGTTTGACACAAAAATGTCTTAAAAACTTATAATCTTTTATACAGCCATTTGTTGTTTTCGTTTCTGTTTAAGAATATCCCAAAAATCCGAAACTGAAAATCTTTTCACAACCAGTTCCAACAAACCTCTACACTTAATCTTTAAATATTTACGCGTGATATTTGTTAAGAAAGGGCCATTTGAAAATAAAATTCGAACGAATTAAAATTTTCGAAACCCAAATTTATTTTCAGATTCTACACACATTTCTCTATTTTTCAACACAGAGGCCAACTTTTTTAACACTTATCAAAATTTACTACTGGATTTTGAGTACCCTCCTTATAGGAATTTGCCTCCAGTTTCGATAACCAATTGGTCACAACCATTTATAAGTCTTCGTTATCGTTTTAGAATTTTAAATCAAGATGATTTTTGAGATAGTAAAATAATATGGAAATTGCTTGATTCCAAAACGGTGATAAGGGGGGGGGGGGGGAGTTTCAAAATTTCCCAGCCACAAAAATCCAATAAAGCTCGGATTTCAGTTCGCCTGTGCGGCTTTCCATTGTGATACATTATAGAATTTACCTCTGTCAACATGCTGTGTCTTTCTTTTTGACGAAGAAATATTCTGTTACTACTTCGAAAGGGGCGGGTGATTCGATATTCTTGAACATTTTAAATATACAGACCAAGCGTGCAGATTATACACAGACCTGCAACAGAGCACAGATGTTTCCAAGAAAGACCGAGAAATGACGGAAGCACTCTTGTGGCGGGTGAGCCACAGATTACTGTACGAAAAAAAGATCCTTAGTTAAAAAACACCCTTTTGTAATTCAATGACATCCATTAAAATTTAAGATATTGCCGTTTGGTTTCAAATTCTGTTAATGGCATTCCTGATATTGTTTTCGTTCTTATAAAGCTGTCTGAGGGGTTGTTGCCACACCACAGCTGAATTTTCAATTATTAATTTGAAGGAGCGATGCTGTTTGGGAAGGGCACGGAAATCATAAATCATCGATAACTCCAGGAAGGTTTCAAATTATTACATTAAGTTAACTATCATAACAATATCCTATATAAATTGTGCAAGTGATGCCTCAGTATGTGTAACTGAATGTCATTCTATTTATTTTACATAGGTAGGTAGTGTGCTTTGAAATTTAATGTAGGATATTCAAATTTGCGAATATATTGTTCTACGTTTGCTACAATCCTATGTTTTAAAAATTTTCCCATTCGGATAAGTCTGTTATCCTGACTTTTTTTTCTTTTAAATAATTGTTTTTTTCCGCTTCTGATTTGGCTACGATCGACTACTTTCAGAAAATCGTCTTTAGTAATTATTACTTTATCCTTTAAAGCAGTATTTATTACTAATAATGCTGTTCTATTAAAAATATCATTTCCGTCACAAGCCTGTGCAACCATTGGGAAATAGTTACCATTTACCTAGTTGAAAGAAAATATTCTCTTGCAAATATGCTTTTTGTTTCACATTCTTTTGTAAGACTGTCAGAAGGTTAAAAGAACTTACAGATTGCAAAATTTTCTTATAACTCTTGCAGTTGATCTGTTTGAGATGTTTCTGCTGTCATATTTTTGCATTGCATTTTTTCTCATTTTTTCAGGCTTTATGACAGTATTTCAAGCTGTCATCATTCGATTACTTCATTGATTCGTAAAAAAAATTCTATTACTGCAGAAACTTTAAATTTCAAAAAGAAGTTAAAATGTTTTTACACTTACATTGGGATATATCGGACGAAGTTTTCTCAACTGATTATTTAAACGATACAATCGCTTGCAAAGAAAAAAAATAGATGGTGCACTTGGGGACTGCCGCGGAAAAGCTATTGCATTGCATTTTTTATCAACTTATGCAATTATAATTATTTATTTATTTTTTATTTATACAGTTTTTGTTTGTCTTTGATATTAATTCAAGTTACACTTTTTGAGCGTGACGACTGATAACATTTTTTTTTTCTTTTTTGAATAAATGTGAAGTTAATATCGTTTAAAATATTTTTATTTTCTTACAATACATATAGGTTAATCAGGAATTTTTATCATTGAAACTATACGTTTATGGTAGCTGAAATAAAAAACATAAGTTTGAGACTTGATATTCTGAAAATATCTGAAAAATACTGCGTCAATGTCTGCCGAAGTCTACCGAAGGATACCGTGCCGAAGTCTGCCAAACTGAAGCGACGTTAGCCAGAGTGTTAGGTTTTTTTTCTCGTTTCGGAAATCCTAGATTCTTTCGCAGCCCGTGATAAAAGCTATGCAATACCTTAATAAATTACAAAACAAAATTTGGCCGCGATACGAAAATTAGATCGCGAGTTATAAGCATTTTAACTTTTTCGACCCTCACCGTGGAGGGGCGGTCTCCTGTCACCAAAAATTAACACTGTTTCATAATAAATCACCAAACAAAATTTGGTCGCTCTACGAAAATTAGATCGCGAGTTATAAGCATTTTAAATTTTTCGACCCTAAACGTGGGGGGCGGTCACCTGTCACCAAAAGTAACACTGTCGCATAATAAATTGCCAAACAAAATTTGGCCGCACTACGAAAATTAGGTCGCGAGTTATAAGCATTTTAAATATTTCAACCCTCCCCATGGGAGATCTCTTGTCACCAAAAATTAACACTGTCTCATAATAAATTACAAAACAAAATTTGGCCGCGCTACGAAAATTAGATTGTGAGTTATAAGCATTTTAAATTATCGTTTTTTATTAAATTTTCCGGTATATGTCTGTATATTTTTTAAGAAACATATTTTAAACATCATATGTAGCAATATATGTATTACTGTTTTATACTCTTATTTGCGCAATTATTTTCAATTTATAAAAAGTATTTGCTTAATTAATTTTTAGATGTTAAAAGAAATAATTAAATATTCAGAAAGTATTTTATTCAACTTTTTAACTAATTGACAAAGAATAAGGACACAATATCTTTATTAAAAAACTTTTTACAAAGTCTAATTCATTGATTTTTAATACCTTATTCTATTGATGTTAATTAAATAGAATCAATAGAAATACATTAATGAATAGCTCAATTAAAAAAATCTTTTTAAATCGGAGAAATGGTTAAAGCAGTTTGTAAAAAAGTATATACAGAAAAAAGCAAAACGCTTTTAACATTTTTAGATAATTTGAAAAATCTTTAGTTTTATAATAAGAGCTATTCCATCTCAATTCAGGCAGACAGTATTGATATGCGTCAATTCACCATCACAGATTTTTTTCAAAAAAATTCAGTAGTTAGAACTAAGTGATATATAAAATTTCCTAAAAGGATTTTTCCCTAAAAAATTTATTTCTCTGATTACAGTACTTTAAAGTTCATGATAAAATTGACAGTTTTCAGAAAAACTGAAAAACGCTTCATTTTGAAATGAACACAATACCTAACATATTCAACATATATAGTCAATTTATTTTTTATAAACAGTTATTAAACTGAATTTTACTTTAGTATAGTTTTAAAAAATATAGTGACATTTTGACTTAATTAAAAAAATTAATTTTTAAGTACAAAAAATACAATTATTAGTGAAATTAAGATTTTTTTTCAGAATGAAAAAAAATATTTTAAAGCTAAACATTGATGGCAATCCAAAGACCTTTAATGGTAGTTTTACAGCAAATTTTATTTTAATTCTAAGGTGCTTACAACTTATGTAATTCAATTTTAAATTATGCAAAATTTTGTAAAATCACTACTTTTGAAATGCAATTTCTCAAAAACACCATTTTTTAAAAATCTGATAATATGCTCAATTCATACCTTATTAGTCTCTAATAAATACCTTACTAGCAAATCGTGTGTTTTTGCTTAGAAAATTTTATATGATTTTTTGAAAATAACATGTTGTGTGTATTTTTCAACAGACCACAAAGTCAAGCTCTTCCTTATTTAACCGAACTTGTTATGTAATTAATATTTCAAACTAAAAAATACATCACTAGTACATAAATATTACTGTTAAATTATAGCTAATCATTTGCTTAAATTTAAAATTGCGTAAAATACAGTCAATAATAAAATTAGTATTGATCATATGTCATTTCATTCCATACTCATAAATGTGTTAAATTTATCTACAGTGTGTAAAATATTTTGTTATATAGTATGGATATAATATATTTATATGCAAATACATACATAACAGAAGAATTAGGTAGTGAAGGTTTCTTAAATTAACTTCAACTCCTTATCGTTGAAGGTATGAAGTCGCTCAGATTGTCCTATTGTAACTGGTTATTCTGTTTCTAGAAGCACATTTTCCAGTGGTAATGCACATTCATATTTTTCTTTCCAAATTCTTTTGGCCACTGGAATGCTTTAGCTATGGACCATGTTGGGTACACGAATGATACTTTAATATCATTTAGTTCTTGTGATTGATATACCATTGATTTGTCCTATCCAACAATTATTTTCATAAATGCATCCAATGAAATCACCGATTTGGAAACTATGTATTGAATATTGTCTTTTCATTTGGCTGAAGGTTTCAACTTTTGTTAATTCATTTTTATTTGCTCGTTCCATATAATTTTCATTATTTACAATTACTCTATAATGTTTAGGTCTAATACCAACAATAGATTTTGCATTAGCATATTCTTTCTCATTATTAGTACTATAGGATTGAATAATATTTCAGTCTGGATGGACTAGAATGTTATTTTTTAGCAGAGAAGATAGTTCAGCAACAAATGAGACAGAATCTTGGATAGCTTTTATTGGCTCCTTTTGGAGATTAAATTTTGTTGCATAGTGCTTGTCTCACTCCCCAATAGCACCACATGCACTTTTGACATGGCCAGTACCTGAAAATATCCACTACTTCAGTACAATTTTATTTTTGTGCAATTCATAAAACTGATACTTGTTTTTAAAATGTGCTCCAGCTCCATCTGATATATGCACAGGTGATTCCAGTGTTTGTAATTGGTACAACTTAAATATTTTTTTTAATTTTTCTATGTCACAAATAGCATGAGCTGTATCATGAGTTAATCATCAGAAGCTCTGATAAAACTCTTTATTTCTTCTCTAAAATATGGTGTGCAGGTAAATGACGATATCTGAGTATTCTGCCAGTGGTAGCTTTGTACTTCATTTGGAAGTATTAGTGAGTAATTTTCAGAAAAGTCAAAATGTATCACAAGCGCAGATTTTTTTAAAGAGGTTTGGCTTATTTAATTTTATGATTAGGAATTTTTGAAGATTAGCTATATTTATCTGCCATAATATTGTGCATATTATTATTTTTTCATTAAACAATAATATTATAAATTCAGAGAAATAAGAAAAAGCTCGATCTTCTGGTTTTCTGATAAAAAAAAAAAAAAAAAAAAAAAAAAAAAAAAAAAAAAAAAGAAAAAAACTAATTGGAAAAAGCCTAAACTTGGAAAAAAAAATCTAATTCAGCTGTAATGTATGTATTTGCATATTAATATATTATATCCATACTATAGAACAAAATATTTAATACACTGTAGATGAATTTAAAACATTTATGAGTATGGAATGAAATGACATATGATCAATACTAATTTTATTATTGGCTGTATTTTACGCAATTTTAAATTTAAGCAAATGATTAGCTATAATTTAACAGTAATATTTATGCACTAGTGATGTATTTTTTAGTTTGAAATATTAATTACATTACAAGGTCGGTTAAATAAGGAAGAGCTTGACTTTGTGGTCTGTTGAAAAATACACACAACATGTTATTTTCAAAAAATCATATAAAATTTTCTAAGCAAAAACACACGATTTGCTTGTAAGGTATTTATTAGAGACTAGTAAGGTATGAATCGAGCATATTATCAGATTTTTAAAAAATGGTGTTTTTGAGAAATTGCATTTCAAAAGTAGTGATTTTACAAAATTTTGCATAATTTAAAATTGAATTACAAAAGTTGTAAGCACCTTAGAGTTAAAATAAAATTTGCTGTAAAACTCTCATTAAAGGTCTTTGGATTGCTATCAATGTTTAGCTTTAAAATAATTTTTTTCATTCTGAAAAAAAATCTTAAATTCACTAATAATTATATTTTTTGTACTTAAAATCTAATTTTTTTAATTAAGTAAAAATATCACAATATTTTTTAAAACTATGCCAAAGTAAAATTTAGTTTAATAACTGTTTATAAAAAATAAATTGACTGAATATGTTGAATATGTTTGGTATTGTGTTCATTTCAAAATAAAGCGTTTTTCAGTTTTTCTGAAAACTGCCAATTTTATCATGAACTTTAAAGTGCTGTAATCAGAGAAATAAATTTTTTAGGGAAAAATCCTTTTAGGAAATTTTATAAATCACTTAGTTCTAACTACTGAATTTTTTTGAAAAAAATCTGTGATGGTGATTTGACATGCCCTGCCTGAGCTGAGATGGAATTGCTCATAAGACATTTAAATTTTAGCTCTATAGAAATCATTTATAATAAATAATTAAATTTCAGAGAATTTATTTTCAAGAATGAACTTTCATCTGAAAGAATATCGTTATCAATTAAGTATTTACGCTTTTTTAACTCTGAAAATAAAACAAAGTTTGTCTTACTTGATAGCCAAATTCTTTCTTTACAAGAAAAATAACCGTTTGTTAAACTTTAGTGAAAACAACATTCTAAAATTTGGCTTGCATAAAAGTAAAGTAATTCGTATCTTAATAATATGTACATATTGATAGAAATCATGAATGGCTATAAAATACGATGAAAAATCTATAAAAATAGATCATAAAGTTTCTACAGATGGTAAGTAAAAAACATATTTGTACATTATTACGCAACATGACATTCCAGTCTAATTAGTAAATATCTTTCTTTGTCATTTAATTAGTAGCAGAAGTAATGACACAAACTTATTTTTAATACATTCTTTGAAGAAAATTTTAATGATTTGAGGGACAGCTTTATTTTTGTGTACATCATCGAATTTCGTTTTTATGAGACATAAAAGGTATTGAAAATTAAAATGTTGTCTATTTTTCAATTCAATTCAATAGTATGATGTATTCTTAATCTATGACAGCTTCTCTGAACATATTCTCATTGTATAATCTATTGTGTGGTCGTAGCTTTTTAACTGTTTTAGTTGGATTTCGTTTACAAGAAGATGATTTTGCGACAACAAGTTTCAGAGAATTAATTACGAAATGTAAAAAAAAAAAGTTTCGTTTTGTTTTTGTTTTTTTCGTTTTCCTATTGGTGTATGTTCATAACTGCATTATTCATTGTTAGAAGAAAATTATTGTATTCTATCATAATACTTAAACATTTTTAATGTTAATATTTTGCATTGTATAATTTATTGAAGTTAATCCTTCAGTGTCGGGGGGGGGGGGTATTATATTAGAATTATTTGTAATTTATATTTGGAATTTGGGATCATACATTGTTCGCTAATTTATGTAACCATAGAAACGCAAATCGTCTGTTGCTTTATAGTTGTTTTTCGTTTTGCAATAAGGGAACTCTACGCATCGCAGCATGTTAAATAAAGTATATACAGTCGTTTTAAGAATGTGAGTTTATTATGTTGAAATGAGTGAATTATGTTACTACGTATTATTACAGGGGGCAATCTACCATTGCTTCTCTTTTTATACTTGATTAATAAACATCCACAAGCAATCACATCTAATTTGAATGAAATCTGATAATTCTGCATGAAAAACACATTTATCTATATTATAAAGGGGGAATTAGTTTCTATTTCACCTTCCCTTCTTATTCAATGACCTCCCACAACTAATCAGGAAAGCGCATTATCAGAATAAAGCTACATCCAAAATTGAAGCAAATCGGATGTTTTTATGAAGAGTTATCACATTACATACGTACGTACATACGGCGAACGTACATACGTGCTTACGTACATAGATACAGAACCTGAAGGCTCATTAGTTCTCAGGCTCTGACGCCTGTGAACTAAAAGCACGTAAGATTACATTGTCCTAGGATAAACTAGATCAGCCTAGGATAAACAAGAATTTTGGTGATGAGACGGTCATTGGTTTCAGTAATATCACGCCAAATTGAATTCGCCTAGAATAAACTAAATTGGCTTAGGACAAACTAGTTCAGACCAATGAATAGCAGGATAAATTATTTTATTCTATGAGCATTAGGCCAAACTAGTTTGATGTAGGAAAAACTGGTTTATCTTATGGGCGTTAAGATATACTAGTTTAGCCTAGGAAAAACTACTTTATCCAATGGGCGTTAGAATAAGCTAGTTTGGCCTAGGCCAATTTAGTTTGGACTAAAATAGGGTTTGGCCGGTAACATATGTATTAAGTATCGCATAAGGTGCTCGGAATTCTTGAACTAGTAAAATTATACTTTAAATTTTGCCTTCTTTAATGTATGCATTTTCCCGATTCATACAGGCAAAAAAACTATCTGTTTTGAAAAACCTGTGATAAAACATTAAAACGCCTGTAAAAGACTCTCATCCCGAAGGGACGAGAGTCTTTTACAAAACTCATTTTTCTTATACCGTGGTTCAAAAAATAATAAAAAGAAAAGCCTTTGAGTATTCACTGTTTAACTGATGTTGTTTAATCAAGCATGCAATAAGCTATTAGAAGTTAAACAACACCTGATTGGATCTTAAATTTTCCCAATCAAAGGGAAATGAATGTAAACCCGATTACATTGAGACCCGCCACATTTTTATTAAAAAACATACATAACTAAATGTTTCGCAATTTTTTAGAAACCTATCAAATAAACATGTTTTAGAGTTCCAGAAAGTTGTGACAGGGATTAGCGAAAGTTGCTGGCAGGAGACAGAGTCCCTTAGTTAGATACAAGAACAATATAAAATACATGAATTTGGTAAAACAATACAAAAATAATCAAACCATGTTTCTATTTGAATTACATAAATGAGTGTTTAATGAATCTATGTTTAAAGAAAATTTAGTACCCACTGTATTTTTCATTAATGTACTTATTCTCTTTTTCGAACAAAAAATGTATTTTAAAATTGCAAACATAACTTAATTTAAATAAATATAGAAGAAAAAATAGAATGGATCAAATGAAAAAAATTATTGTTTGTTTCCAAAGCTTCTTATGTAATTCCATTTTATTTTTGTTTACATAATGAATAATTTATCCTTAAAATATGGTTCTGTATTTCTGCTACAAAGTTCATTTCAAACGGAGAGCAGGTGCATTTAACTCGTAAATTTAAAATTGTTATTTTCTGTTAAACACCCGCTTTGAATGGATGCAGAATATTCAAGAACAGATAATGTAATTTATTTACAAAATTGTTGGGCGCGCTGAAATTTTTGTTGTTCGTTACCTAAAAATATTTATCCTTAAAACATTTGCTATAATAAAGTCCAATGGAGTAAAGTTATGCTGTAAACAAGTAAATTATCCTGTGTACAAAGTGCTTATATTGCAATATAAGTTACTTTGTAGGAATAAAAATATAATTTGAACAGTGAAAGAAGTATAAAGTAAATTCTTTTTTATAGTTTTGGGATCTTAAGTAGGACATTAGTTAATTCATGGTAGTTTTAACTGTGATGTCCTAGTATATTTCTAACCTTCGATTAATTAAAAATTAAAGAAAAGTAATTATCGCGTCAATCATGGATTATGAAACGATTTCCAGCATTTCCTAAAAACTTTAAGAGAACTTCGCTGTTCATTAAAGTAAGTAAAATACCCTGCTAGAAATTTGAGGAAATAAAACAGAATTCAACTATCGCCTATTGCTGTAAAATTACTTATATTTTGCACAGTCCTGTATTTTATTAACACGTACATAAAAATTGATTTGAACAATTAATTTCCATAACCAGAAAAAACTCTGGACGTATTTTGTGCAGCATTGCATTTGAGTTCTATATTTTATGTACGTGGTGTTCATTCTCAATGGTGGCCAATGGCTAAATTTTCTAAACCATTTATCTTACACATGCAGTTCCAATTATTAAAATGTTTTAGATAAGATCAAATGAATTAAAAGCGATTTTAAAGAATAAATACATTTCTTTAAAAAATCAAGAAATGTAATTTTTTATACGATCTTTTGGTCATATAAGTTAATTTTGTAAAATTTTCCTGTTAAACTAGCAAGCAAGACAATAAAATGTACCGTTCTTCTATGATTAAAATTTACTGAGTAATAGCTTTTAAAGTTAGCGCACTTTTTTTGTTAATAAGGGATCTTTCACAAATTTAGTATAAATATAATTTCGTCAGCTATATAAAGAAATGGGTGAGAGTAAAAATAACATTACAGTACAAATTAAAAAATTTTAATCATTTCGACACATTAATGCAAAATATACAATTAATAATAAATATATAAAATAAAACAAATAAAATGATGAAAACTAATTGCCTACAAAATTATGTATATTTACTAAAATGTTATTAGCTTGCAAAAATTAGGTTACGTAATGGTGATTAATTTTTTATAATTGAATCTTATGTATTAGATATGATGAATCTGAAATTGACCTTCATTTTTTTTACCACCACGTAAACAGTTCTTGGAAGTCATACATTTTTAAGTTAAAAAACGAAAAAAAAATAGCGTGAATTTGTTATTATAAAATAGATATGTTTTTAACTTTTGATAGATATTTTTGTGTATTTTTTTCCTCTGAAACTGAAAATGACTTTCATTTATAACCACCGCGTTCAAAATTTTCGCAAATTGCAGATTTCAAAGTCAAAAGGGTCAAAGGTAAAATTAAACTTTCTCCGTCACTTTACCTATTTCATTAATAAAAAATAAATAAAAGTTAAAAAACACAAATATTTTCGCTCTGTGTTACTTAATCTATTTTTTCTTATACTTCTAGCCAGTAATATATACGAAGTATTTTGAGTTACCCAGTAAAATAAGTATAAATGATAACCAACGAAATCATAATATTAATAGATTGACATCGGATTTATGTCTGTGTGTAAAATTTAATCTCGATTGGATATTTGAAATTGAGTTAATATTCGAGTACAAATTTTGAACTGTAAAAACATACATGCGATCATGGAATTTAAATAAAACATACAATCATTGAAGTTAAATAAACCTTATAAAAATAAAATAATTTTTGTTAACAGTAATCATGAAATGAAACAGTCTCAACTCAGAACAAAATGAAACATATGCAAAATACTATTATTTTGGACATTCTGAAATTTAATTAAAGTTATTTCATGCGTATTTTATGCTCTTTGTAAAAAGTCATTCAAATATTTTGATTGAATTAAGTTCTTCGACTACTGCAAGGACTTGGCAGATGTTCACTCACACCATAGTCGAATTCATTGTTTTTTTAACGGTCGAAAGTGGTGTAAGACATGCATATTTAAAATTTTATAACTCGGTCAATTTTAATGTTACATGAAGAAGACTTTTTTGTTTTATTTGTTACTGAAAGAGGAAAAATTCACAAATTTTTTAAATTATTTTTACTAAATATTTTTATTTTTATACGGTAAGTCGGAAAGTTTAAATTTCGCAATTTAAAAAAATGATTTACTTAAAAAAATGATTAGAATGAATTTGTAATTGGAAAAATATGTATGTATGACTAACGGACATCCTTGACAGGATCCCTTGAGACCCTAACAGACCCTTTGAGAGTGGACAGCCTGTATATATTCTACATTGTATGCTGAAATTTAATTTACTAAAAAAACCGCTCAACATGTTAATAATTAACTTTCAGCAATTTACACCTATAGAAGAATAGTTAAATTTTTTTCCACAGTTCTGTGAATACGCCATAATTTTTATACACGCTGCATATTAAGCTAAAAATCAATCAATTCTCAAACACACTTTAACCTACTGAAATTCTAAAAATTTCTAGAATTTCTAGACATTCCCATTTCTACACTGACATAATTGATACTTTCAAATCTGTGCAAATTGATGTTTTCATTTTCTCATGAAACGTTGTTTCATAAAAATTTTAAATACAAAAAATAAAAGAGACTTTATTTATTTAAAAAAAGGAAGTATCATGAAATATTCTTCACCAGTACGGATGTCTAAAAAGAAAAAAAATCTAGTTGACAAATAGAAGCCTTTGATATGTAGTTTTTTTTCTATTCCAAGGACAAGGGCGATTTTGTCGGCCATATGGGATCAAACAGGAAGTCAACTAATGTTCTTCCATATCCCCCAGAAAAAAACCGGGATAAGAGTTTCTTGCATCTTCAGTTGTGCGAAATAAAATGATATGTTTCATGGAACGTGCAATGGTTTAGGGATTGTTTCAGTCATACAATCATATGACTTTGATCTGATGCTTTCACCACTCATATGCAGATAATTGAGTTATTATAGACATTCTGCATGTTCAGTATAAAGTATTAAATGGTTTTTAAACATTTAATACTTTATATGATTGTTTTCGTCCTTTTTTTACGCCTCACCAGTGGCCGAGAGGTACTGACCTCTCGACTGGTAGACGGCAGGTGCTGGGATCGAACCCAGTCGCGACCGCCGGCCTAACCGGTGGGAGTTTTCGTGGTTTTTTTCGAACCTTGCATAAACAGGGGTTAGGTTACCTTAGTAAGACCACCCTACGTAGGGCACTCCCCCTCTGGACCTATATCTTTCGAGTAGATAATCGGCCGACACAAAATAAACCAACTCTATTTTGAAATGATAATATAAATTTATAGCTTTGCCGTAGAATATGAATAGTATTTATTCTGTTATAAAAGCGTTAAGGGGCGGAAAGTAATATACAGCAACTAAATATGTTTGATTTTAATAAAGTATTAAATATATATTAGTGCTTTATTATTTTTTTCTTAGAATATATTGTAAAAATCTTTTTTTAGATATACTTTCTCAATCTTAACGATACGCAATGAGAATTAGTAATAATTAATATTTCCTTCAAAACAAGCTATCTTTTATCTAATAAATTCAAATTGTTAATCTATAACTATTAAATTCTTACATACATCAATACAATAAATATTTATTCATTTAAATCAAATTAAAAAGCGAGTTACCAGTGCTGAAGAAGAAACGTACACATCACGATAAAACAATATCTCCAAATTCGAAGCGTGGAGTTAGAGTTTTAAATTATTAGTGCCAGACGCAAAAGCCTCTTTTATGAATAGAAAGCAAGTCAAAAATAATTTTTAAACTACAAAAATAATAATAATAATAATAATAATAATAATAATAAAAAAATAAACGTATATTTATTTTTAATGTTTGTTAAATCCATTTGCTTTGTCCGTGAAACAATTTGCATTTGTATTTTTATTATGATTATGGTTATTATCAGATTAGACCCGAAACGTGTCAGTGTTATTCGTTTTTAATTTTTTATAACACCTCTCTCAAGAAATTTTAATTTTATTCAAACGTATACATATATTTAAAAAAAAGAATCATCATCATAAAATATTCTGCACTAGTAGGAATGCTTTAGAAAAGAAATTCTAGTTTAGTATAGAATTCTTTGACATGTAGTTCTTTTTTATTTCAAGCACAAAGACGATTTTGTCGGCCATATGGGATCCAATAAGAAATCCACTAATGTTCTTCATATCCCCAGAAAAAGACCGGGATAAGAGTTTCTTGCAATTTCAATCATACGAAATAAATTGATATGTTTGATCCAACGTGGAAGGCTTTAGGGATTGATTCAGTCATACAACCATATGCCTTTGATCTGATGTTATCACCATCCATATCCAGATAATTATGTTATTATAGAGTCTTTCTACGTCCAATGTAAATTATCTAATGTTTTCCAACCATTTAGTGCTTTATATGAGTGTTTTTAGTCCTCTATTTTGTAATGGTAACACAAATGTATAGCTTTGTCGTTGAATATGAATAGTATTTCTTGAGTTATAAAACATTTAAGGGTGAAGATAATGTACCGCAGCTCGATATCGCTTGATTTTAACACAATATTAAAAAAAAAATAAAGCTGGGTAATTCCACGAGCACATGTCGTGTAAGTCACATAGTACGATTTTCGATACCAGTATTTTAGAACAGAAAAATGTGACTTATTTTATCAGAGCTATTTCGTTAATTGAATAAGGCATGCAAACTTTTCGAAAATAACGGTGGCCAAGAATTTAGCAGTTATTAGGAATGTGACTTACACGACAAGTACTCATGGAAATACTCAGCTAAAAAAAAAAAAAAATGTAATGAGTTGTAAACATCTTTGTTTAAGTTTTACTTCTCCATTTTATAGATACACAATTATAATTTAGTTTAATTAAGACAATCTAATTGCGGATTTCCAATGATATATATCGGCTGTGCGCAAGATTATTAAACACGTGGGTAAGTGTGATCGCAGATAGCAAAGACGGTTTCGTTTAATATTTCTTTCAAAACAAGTTATCTTTTAACTAATAAGCCCAAATTGTTCGTTTATAATGATTAAATTCTTACATAGATAGATGCAATAGATTTATTTTAGAATAGTTATAAAAGGAAATTATTTATTTGAATCAAATTAAAAAAGCGACTTACCATTAATGAACAAGGTAAGTACACATCACAACAAAACTAGTTTACCAGATTCGAAGCGTGGATTTAGTGTTTTTAATTATTAGCGACAAATGCAACATCTACTTTCGTGAGTAGAAAACAAGGAAGCAAAAAATTTTTAAAATACAGTAAAATACATATTTATTTGTTTAATAAAAAGAAGCATTTTAAAATATTATAAAATGTATTTTATATATATTTAAATTATTTTAAAATAGATATTTTAAAATAGAAACTCTAGTTCGCATGTCTTATTTCAAGCACAAGGAAGATTTTGTTGATCATGCGGGATTAAATAGGAAATACATTAATATTCTTCCAAATCCCTGAAAATGACCGGGAAAAGAGTTTCTTGCATTTTCAACCGTACGAAATAAAAAGATATGTTTTATGCAACGAGCATGGCTTTAGGGATCTATTCAGTCACACAAGTATATGATTTGATCTGATGTTATCACCGATCATATCCAGATAATTGAATTATATAGTCATTGCATGTCTATTATAAAGTATTAAAAAAATTATAAATATTTAATACTTTATTTAATTTTTTACGTCCCCTATTTTGAAATTATACTAATACAACAGTTTCTTTCAGGAATATAAAACAAAATAATAAGAAAATTTAATTAAAAAAAGGAAACAGACGTATATATATATATATATATATATATATATATACAGTGGCGGTCAAAAGTTTCCGGCCAGCAAAAAGTTTTCAGTTAATTTGTAAATATACCCATATGAAGAGGAATCTCAAAGTGATATTTATACATTTTATTGACATAATAGTTAGGAACTTACTTATAGAAGAACATGTAAATATCAATAAATTTAACTGAAAAAATTAAGTATAAAGGAAAACGCATGTTCTCAAAAGTTTCCGGCCATCTTCACAAGTTTGTAAAAAAGTGGTATTGTAATAGAAAATTACAGTGATCAACAACATTTACGATTAGTATTTTATCGTATTACTATTTTATTAGCTTTAGCAATAAGTACTGCGGCGCAGCAACGTGACATTCATACAATCAACGGTTAAAGATCGTCTATGGTACGTTTTCCCCCCATTTTTTGCAATTTTGACTGAGTCGGAATATTTATAGTTCCGCAGACGTAACGTATGGTGACGTCACTGCAACGTCGTTGTGAAGTCACATTGTGACTTTGTGACCATCGATTGTCGATGTGACGTCACGTGACGTCGATGTCAAGTCACGGTGACTAAAATATGAAGTCGTTACGGCCGTTTTAGGGCTCTTTTGTGACGTTTCACAAAGTGGTCACAATGTGACAAATTTGGGAAAAATGTGTCATTTGTGACTAATTTGACATTAACATTGTGACGAAACTGCGACAAAAGGGACGATATTTAAATTGCCAGAAACATGTTTTTTAAAGTAAATAACATGTTTTGAGGGATATTTTAATTTTCTAAAGATTTTTAAGAAAGTCACATCTCAGTCACAATGTGACGTCACTCAGCAGTGGCATTTTGGTCGCAAATGTGATGTGACCAAAGTGACTCACAGTGACGTCACTGTGACCATGCATGCTATTAGGGCAGACTTTGTGACGGGTACGTCGGTAATTTTTTTTACCGCTGAAAATTTTTTAACACCGACTCTTCCATAAAGTTCTGTATTACGTCAGCATCATAACACGGTAGACTAACTTATTTCAGCAATATTTTCATTCCGTAAATCGCAGTATATTGCAACTGAATTTTCATGCGGGTCAATAAATTTCAAGTGGTCCAGAAAATATTTTTTTGGTCACTCGACTATTTTTAAAAAATCTGAAATTTTTTGCACAACAACCCTACATGACGGAAGTTCAAAATGACCGTTATTTTAATTTTACTATTTTTTGTTTGTGCATGGCGGCCATCTTTGTTTCATCGTGTTCAGCGATTTTCTCAGATACTAGGATACAGAAAATTGTAAATATCTCGTCTTTTTTTTTTACCAATTGAAATGAGGTTTGCAGCATTTTGTTCAGAATAAAATAGGCTAAATGTACGGTGGTAGAATAATTTTGAAAAATAAATTTTATAGGTGAAATTTTAGCACAAAATTTAAGATTTTTTCCAAAATCCATTTGCAAGAGGAAATTTTTTATGCAAGAAAAACTCTCAACCTTACACAATTTTTTCTACGAATAGATCAAAAGTGCGTGTACTCATACATCAAGTCCCAGATCTGGGAGTTGATTTCTCTTTGCCAAAAAAAATTCTGAAATTCTTCAAAAATTTCAAAAATAGCACTTTTCAGGCTTTGATATCTCCGGTGGGGCACGAGATAACAATTTGAAATTCTGGCCTTTGATAGTATTGTGTAGTAGTGTTATGTACAAAAAAATTCAAGAAGAAGATTTGACTACAAGCTGAGATATCACATGGACAATATGTGAAAACAATACTGCCAAACTCTTGTAACCTACTACGTTATTCTGAACAAAATGCTGCAAACTCATTTCAATTGGGGAAATAAAAGACGAGATATTTACAATTTTGTGTATCCTAGTATCTGAGAAAATCGCTGCACACGATGAAACAAAGATGGCCGCCATTTACAAACAAAAAATAGTAAAAAATTAAAATAACGGTCATTTTGAACTCCCATCATGTTAGGGTTGTTGTACAAAAAATTTCAGATTTTTTAAAAATGGTCAAGCGACCAGTGCTGGACCACTTGAAATGGATTGACCCATGCGGATTATCAATGGTTTTTCTCCTGATAATTCTGTCCTCAGGAATAGTAGTTTTCCGGGGTCTCCCGGACCTCTGAAAGTCCTGAATGCCATAACCATCGTTAAATAATTTTGTAAATATTGTTTACAGTCGATTTTACCTGTCGATAACTTAGCCGCAATATCTCGAGAAGATTGGCCTTTTAGCGACAAACTAATCACTCATTTATGAACAATAATTGTTGAACTTTTCAAATTTGAATTCAAACTATGCTATACACGTTAATTCATTCATAAACAGAACCAAAAAACACTTTACCGATAGAAAAAACTAAAAAATGATAAATGACCGGAAACTTTTAAGAACATGCGTTTTCTTTTATACTTAATTTTGTCGATTAAATTTATTGATATTTACACGTTCTTCTATAAGTAAGTTCCTAACTAATATGTCAATATAATGTATAAGTATCGCTTTGAGATTCCTCTTCATACGGGTATATTTACAAATTAACTGAAAAATTTTTGCTGGCTGGAAACTTTTGACCGCCACTGTGTATATATATATATAATTTTTTCAAATAAAAATACGCATCATAAAATGTTTTCCATCAATTCGGATGCATTAAGTAAGAAAATGTAAGTACATTTACAATTCTCTCACATGCAGCAGCAAGGGCAAGGACGATTTTTTCGACCATATGAGATCAAAAAGGATATCCACTAATGTTCTTCAAAATCCCTTGAAAAAGATCGGGTTAAGAGATTCTTCCATCTTCGAACGTATAAAATAAAATGATATGTCTGATACTGCCAACATGGCTTTAGGGATTGATTCAGTCATTATTGATTGATCAAGCATAAATGTTTGATCTGATATTATCATCTCTTATATACAGTTAATTGAGTTATTATAGCTCCTTTGCAGGTTCAGTATATATTACTAAATGATTCATAACCATTTAATATTTTATATGATTTTTTAGTCCTTTGTTTGAAATGATAATATAAAATTCAAACTTTGACATACAATATGAATGGTATTTATTGAGTTATAAAAGCGTTGAGGGAGAAGATGATATACAGCTGTTTGATATTGCTTGATATTAACGCACTATTAAAAATAGAGCTATGAATATATCTTTTTTGAATAAATATAAAAAATATTTATTTAGGTGTGCCTTCTGAATTTTAATTATACATAATTAATATTCAGTTTGATTAAGAAAATCTATTTAAACATTTTCAAAGATATACATCAGTTGAGTGCAGGATTATGACATAAATGGGCAAGTGATATCGCATATCACACAGAGTGTTTCGTTAAGATTTATTTATTTATTTATTTTCGATTTATTTTAAAACAATTTATCCTTTAACTAATAAATCCAAAATGTTAACTTATAAGTATTAAATTCTTACATAGATAAATAAAATTAATTTAATTATAGAATAATTATAAAATGACTTTATTTATTTGAATCAAATTAAAAAGTGACTTACTAGTCAAAAAGAAGAAACGCGCAAATCACAACAAAACTACATCTTCCGATTTGAAGTGCAAAAACTTTTTGATGAATTGAAATCAAAGCAGCAAAGTTTTTTTTAAATACAAAAAATGAAAGAAAAGTATATGTGTTTTTTTTTTCATATAAAAAGAAGCATCATAAAATATTCTGCAGCAGAACAGCTGAATTTAAAATAAAATTCTAGTTCGGATATAGAATTCTCTGATGCGTAATTTTCTTATTTCAAGCTTAAGAACGATTTGTCAGCCGTGTGAGATAAAATAGGAAATCCACTGATGTTCTTGCGAATCCTCAGAAAAAGACTGGGATAAGAGTTTCTTGCATATTCGACCTTACGAAATAAAAT
Organism: Maratus speculifer; assembly: GCA_964019185.1. Taxonomy (NCBI): domain Eukaryota; kingdom Metazoa; phylum Arthropoda; class Arachnida; order Araneae; family Salticidae; genus Maratus; species Maratus speculifer. The sequence continues at coordinate 454,547,730 of OZ025291.1, forward strand.
GATACGTCTGATGCAGCGAGCATGGCTTTCGTGATTGATTCAGTGAAAAAAGCATATGCGTTTGATCTGATGGTATCACCACTTACATCCAGGTAAATGAATTACTATACTCTCTTTATAATTCCAGTAGAAAATATTAAATGCTTCATAAACATTTAATACGGTCTATGATTGTTTTAGTCTTATATTTTGAAATCATAATTTAAATTTCTAGATTTGCCGTCGAACAGAAATAGTATTTATTGAGTTACGAATGAGTTGAGGTGTCCACACACCTTCAGGAATGATTTCTCGAAAATTTCGCTTGTTATCAATTTTATATAATCACATTTACTTTAAAAGTGTAAAAAAAATATATAAAATATTTAGTAACTATCGAGAAATATTTTTAAAGATAAAAATAGTCAAAATTATACCAAAACTTCGCATTTCCAGAAAACGTGATAACGTAAACGTAAAACAATGTAAATAAATTTTATAAATTGCATAGTTAACAGAATAACCTTCTCTAGGACTTAGACTACACACATTGTAATCGCATTTCTATCTCAGATGATTTTTTTATATACATCTGTTGTGTGCAGGTTTATGGAACACGTGGGTAAGTGCGATCGCAGATTGCACAGACGGTTTTTGTTTAATATTTCTCTCAAAACATGTTCTCTTTTAACTAATGAATTCAAATTGTTAATTTATAATTATTAAATTCTTACACAGAAAATTAAAATTAATTTTATTTTAGAATAATTAATGAATAATTTATTTATTTTAATCAAATAAAAATGATTAAATCAAATTATTTAAATAAAAACCGAAATTAACATTTTTTTAAAATTCGAAATTAAAAAAAATATTGGTGATATAAATACTACTTTAATCCAAGATAAATTTTTTAACGAATTTAAAATGCTTAATTTCTAATAAATCGCAACAGTTTTTTAAGTAGAATAAAAATTAAATAAAAAAATATTATAAATATCCGCGATAAAAAAAAAATATATATATAAATATTTAAACTGACAGAAAATATCAAATTACTTTAAATCAATTTGAATATGAAGGTTTCTGGCTTCGAGATTTGCACTAATAACATTTAGTTTACTAGCGAGATGCTTTATCTCCAAGCTATGATATCTGTACACGAAACGTTGAAATTAAGGTTCTCTTTTAAAACTGAAATCGCAAAAATGAATGAATGATACTGAAAAAAAATATTTGAAAAAATAGACTTTTTCAAAATTTTATGATTTAGTGTGTGAAACGAGGTATTCAGCTGTAAGTACACGCAATTTGATGTCTATCATTTATACAGTTTTTGTGTACGGACTTTGTGAGAGATGGGCAGACAAAGAACAGAAACGAATAGGGATTTGTCTTATGAGCCTAAAACATATATGCTATATATATCCACTTAATATTACATATATATATATTCTTACACTGCCGTACTTTAATTTCAACCTGAATGTAAAAAGATATTTCACAAACGATGTTTTTTTTTTTTTTTAATTAAACCATAAAACGCAAATTCGATAAAATTTGAGTAATAATAAAAAAATAAAAAAATAAATATATTACACGTTTTTACATAAATATAAGAAGGGGATACAAAAATATATAAGATACGATTTGGTTTAAGTAAAATGGCTTTAAAGTAAAAATTTATCTTTATGGCTTTAAAATAAATATTGCGGCCCAAATTTATAAATTTCTTATTTTTCATAATGATGTATAATTAATGAAATAAGTAGTCCTTCACACCAATTATTAATATACAATTGGGATTAACAAAACCTTAAATAAGTGCATTATATATATTCAATTTTATATTAATTTTGCTCGATTTTCCTTTTTCTTATTTAAGGAATTATCAATAATTTTTCTTTGTTAAAATATCTAATAATATCTAAAATTTAAAATTGATAAAAATTTAAAAATATACAACTTACCATCTTTTGAAAAATTTTAAACTGCCATACATCCACAGTAAAATGTACGGATGACTGTTTTAACAGTTTACATTTGAAGAATTAGGTACTATGACAATTGTCTATTTAAGTGCATTCATAATTATGTAAATACGTAGCACCTTTGTTTGTAGTTCAGTCCGTCCGTCTGTCCCTCCGTCCGCATATAACAACGCAAAAACTACCAAACCGAATCGTTTGAAATTTAAAATATATAATTATTACATAATTTTGTCGAGTCATTTCAAATTTTATGAAAATTGGATGCGTAAATCAATTACTGGGACAATTAAAAGTATTCCGTTACATTACGGCCAATGGGGAAAAATGTTTCAAGTGTATTTTAGTGGTGTTACAGTCATTCAAACATAATAAAATTGATATGCATCTATAAACGACATATTATAATATACATTTTGCATAATCTGTGGTGTAAAGAACATTTGTTATTGATTTACAAGACCACACAAAAGTATTCCATTACATAATGGTATCGGGAGAACATTGTTTGGTGCGCATTTTAATTGTAATTAACTATTTACAATTTTATGAGGCTGATATATGAGAGTGATATTTTAAGAACTTCTTTATCGTGCGGGCACACCTCATTTGCAATGCTTCACGTACAATTTCCAACTTATTTAAGTTTTGAGCCAATAGCCTCTGTCAGCACAAAAGGAATAGTAAAGTTTGGTATCATTGTATAAAATCAAATAAAAAGATAGGCCTTATATAATTATGTTTCGAAGAGCTATAAAGGACGAAAAATAAAAAAGGCCTTAAAAATAAAACATAATACCCAGTCGGTGTTGTTTTCTTATTTGTTATTCGATGCAATATGCTAGCATGAGAAGAGGCCTTCTATTAATTTGTGACGTAGGATTAAGGCATTTAACTACAGCAGTTTATTGAAAACACAGGCTAAAGGAGATCCTTGAAGAGCGAAGAACTAACAAAATAAAAATAATGGGGGATAACTAATTTGTAACTATCAACACTCGTATTTATTGCCCTTCATAAGTACCCTTATGTTTATTAAATGTGTATTTGAATGGAATTTAGATTGCCATTCGGAAATTTTTAAATAATTGTTAGTAAAATAGTTTAGAATAATACTGGACAAAACTTTAGTAGTTTTTTACAATTCAAAAGTACAATTTACAAATATATTGTTACAATTAGATCATAACTTACAGAGATTATTTTCAAGAAAGTTTTTTTTAGATTACAAACAAACTTTACACGATATAAATTTTCTTATTAAAAATATTATTGTAGTATATTTAAATGCTTAGTATAGTTTTACTTTAAAAAATACCATTAAAAAATAATCATGAGTAATTATTTCAATTGATGCTAGTTTATGTTTTACTTATGGTGGAAAAGCTATGGGGTCTGGATTTCTAAATTTTAATTTACAGATTTATTATGTTTAATTAGACCATAAAATTGACATTTCATTTTTTTGCCTATACGAATGTATAAGAGCCTAATAAAATAATTAATTATTACTCGAATATTAATAATATTAATATTTTCATGAATCATATATCAATTATTATTATACATAAAACTTAATACCTCTGGCATATTTAGAAAAACAAATAAAAATTTTAAAGTAATGTAAACATACCACAGTTATATATCTTTATAGATTTGTCAAAAGATTCATGATGAACCAGAATTTATAAAAGACATTTACAGAAGATTAAAATCACATTGGCAAGTATTTAGAAACATAGTTATAAAATTACACTTGATTTAAATTTAATAAATTACACTTCCCATTTATACAAGGCTTTTTTAACAAATCTAAATTGGTAAAACCTTCTTAAATACATCGGAAACCTCAAGAGATTCATGTTAAATGAATCTAATTTGTTTATTTTCTTACAAATATTCTCTGTGAATGCTTAACTAAAAATCGTTTAGTACAATTTAGTCAACTTCACCTTTTGAATCTGAATTCCATTGAAACGGAAATAATACTGTGATCAAGGCAATTAAATATCATTCAGCATTCATTACAAGTACTTGAACTAAATTTTGAACATTTACAGCTATACACCATGTGTGCTGTCAAAATGTTAAAATACGTTTTCTTATTTATTTCCTACTTTTCAATGAAAGACATTTTCGTTTTTATTTTGTATTTTTGGTTTCTTTGTGGTTTCATTTTTATTTATTTATTTTTGTTACAGTATGTGACATTATTAATTTTCATTTTTAACATTAATATTTTTTATACGGCTATTTGTGATATGACTTATTTCTTAAATCAGTTTAAGCTTAAAAAATGTTTGTAAATCTGAATCGCCTGTTTAAAATTCTTTTGCAACAATTAACATTTATTTTAAATCTTTATTGTTTCAAGATAAAGATTTAAGATTTCTGACACTTTACTGTTTTTAAATAAAACATTTTCTCACTTAACTTATCTTTAAACACGTTATCCGTTCTCATTACCTACACCGAAATTCAGCTTTGCAAATTAGCTTACTTGTGATCACTCAAAAGCAAAACTCGTTATTAGACATTTTAAGGTCCTTAAATGAGATATGTAATTAAGCTGACTGTCAATATTCACTTTTTTAACTGCTATGATGATTAATGGTGTTAAAGAAAAGCAGTTATAGCCGTAAAATCTATACAATTTAGTACATTTAGACAATTAATTAAAAATAAATGCTTCAATTTAAGATAATTGCAAACTGGTAATTCTCAATTTTCTTTGTTGGTAACGTGTGTACGATTGAAACAAATGTATAATCCTGTTATTTAATATATTTTCTAAGTTAAAAGTTCACTAGGCTTTAAACTAAATTATATTTATCGTTTTTAAATTCAGAAATTATTCGTTGAATAAAATGACATGAGTTTTCAAAAAGCATTAATTTAAGAAAAATGTTACTTATTAAATTACTTATTTCTTATTGCTGCTTTCTTTGAAGTTTTATTTTTATTTATTTATTTTTTTGTTACATTATGTAACGTTATTAATTTTGCAGTTAAGGATTATTATTCTATTTCAGTTATTTTGAATGTGACTTATTTCTTTTAAAAGGCATCAAAAGCTTCAAATACTGAATGTACATTATGGACAGTATGTACCTTATCTCAAAAATATGCGTAGATAGTGGAATAGTCATGATATTTTGGGAAAAGAAGAAACGTTTTAATTGATATTCTAACCAACTTCTTATCATTGTAAAATTATAAAAATTACGTACAAAGTTTAGGCCCGATGACATTACAACGGAATTTGTAAGGGTGTAAGAAATAAGAAAAACCAAAATATTCTTCGATCCCTGTATTTTTTATAGAAAATTTCTGCTTCAATAAAAGAAAATTTTGCGTGCTTAATCTAGATATATTTTTCTATTAAAATATACTGGTATTTAATGTGGAAAGTAACAGTGCCCGTACAAACCCTGTTACATTTTTTTTTTCATTATTTATTACTTAGTTTTTTTTTTTTTTTTTTTTTTTTTTTTTTTTTTAGCCAATTATATGTAAAAAATCGCCAAATATCTTTACGGTTTACATAGCTCTACAGTTTAAAATAACATTACTCCAATTATTTTCCAATAAATGCTTGACAAAATATGGCAAAGCACTTTAGAATTATAACAACGAAGCTTAAAAAATAAATAAACGTAAAAAATAAATTATAATAATAAATTGGAAATAAAGCGTAATGAAAAAATATATGAACCAATAGTTAAATATTAACTATTTACGATTATACGTTAAGACAGTTATTTAGAAATCCTAAAAATAAATTTAGATAATGTTTTATATTTATTTCCTGTTCATTTTCTGAAATAGTAAATATTAAGTTATTATTATTATTATTATTATTATTATTACTGTTATTTATTATGATTATTAAATTCACTGCTTTCTACAAACTGTAAAAAAATCATTTATTTGTATATAACAGAGTTCTACGCCCACAATAAATTAATTTTTGGAAAAAATCATTGAAATGAAGTGAAAAACGTAGGCCTCATTTTTTAGAGATGAACAATGAATGCTTATGGAAAAGTATTTAATATATATATATATATATATATATATTTACATTTTTACATTTTTAAACCTAATTCGCATTTGATGTTTAAAATTTATTTTTATATTCTGAAATCTTATTTGTATTTGCTAAATCTACAGCGTGTAACGAAATTTCGTTAACGCTTTCTAGCGAACTGATCCCACTCCCTGCACAAGAGAGATCTCGATTTCTAAATAAAAATAATATTGCCCAGTTTAACTGATGACATTGAGCTCACAGGCTACGCATACTAATTGCACATTGCAGTCTTATATTTTGAAGGGTTAATGCCTTTCGAAAAACAAATCAAGGGGGAAACAATTGCCTCCATTTCTTCTTTTTATACCTAATTATTGAACCCCTTAAACTAATCAGGGAAATGCTTTATCATATAAAAAATCCATTTATGTAAATTAAGAGGAAGGGCGTTAGCCCCCGTTCAATTTCCTATATAGATCGAATGAACTCCCAAAACTAATTAGGGAAGCGCCTTATCAGAATAAACCTATATCCGAAATTTCGAGTGACTTTGATATTTTTATCATGAGTTATCGCGTTACGTACGTATGTACATACAGAACGGGCGGGCACTTAAGCTCGTTTTGAAGGTCTGTTAAATTGTCGTTTGTAAATTTCGGTGTCATTAGATAATGTCTCATTTTACAAAACAGAACTTGTTCCTGTCAATAAAGGGTTAACCCTTTATAGCACAGTGATCCCACTCAGTGCACAAGAGACTTTTCTCGATTTCTAAAAAAATGTCTATGTATGTATATATTGCACTGGGCGGATCAGTTAATATGGTATCATTGATTCTTTGAACACCTTATATGACCAGAACTTTCCGGATGTTGTTAGGAAATGTTGTTCATAAGAGATTTATAACTATTTTATTGTATCATATTTTCGCTACTTTTTACGATTTGTGAAAAATTCTTCTTCCATGGTTAAAAATGAAGGTCAGTTTCAGATTTATTACTAAAAATTCCATGAAATTGAAAAAAGCACAACCATCACATTATTTCATATTATGTGATATGTTTCATTTATTTATTGATTTGTATGTTTATTTGTTTGTTTTACTGATATATATATATATATATATATATATATACATTTTATTTGTGAAAAATTCTGACTGTGATTGTTAAAAATTAAGGTCATTTTCGGATTAAGGGTGTTCTTAAATCAAAAGGGGCAACTTTGGGACATACATTTTAATTTATTTTTGTTCGGAAATGCATGAAACTAGCAGTTACATGCTAAAATGTTACTCAAAAACTGTCTAATTCAACTCAGTTTTCTGTTTTTTAGAAACGCAATAGATCTTTTATAACAAGCCTTCAAAGTTGACATTTTTTAAAACATTTCCCGACGAAAGCAGAAAAACCGAGTGATCATGCGATAGAAATAACTTATAACACAGTAGATAATTTAATGACCATAAAATGGAAAACTGAGTTTGATACGAAATCGCTTCCATAGTCAGAACTTACGATTTTATATTAAAAAATGAATTTGTAAATGTTTCAAAACGTTTTGCACTTGTTGAGCAGGGCAGTTGAGAAACACCTAAAGAACTAACAAATACGCAAAATTAATAAATAAATATAAAACCAACACAACCATTTCTTCTAATCTTTTAATATCCTTAGTATCAGGTTTTCACACTTTTTATTACTTTTACTAGCGAGCTACGCCCGCTAGCTGGGCCACTTTTTCCAAATGAACCTCGGTAGTAAGCAGTATATAATAAGCAAAAAAATTCATTTAATAAACAAGTCTTGGTGTTCGAATCCTCAAGCACAAAAAAAAAGTAAATTAAAGAGCCATGTGTACTGGAGATCTGTATTTTAAAGTATTGCGACCAGGTTCTTTTCAAAAAAATGCATTCGCTAGAGTTGTAGGCTGTGATCAATAAAATAAATGCCTTTTGAGAACTTTGTTTATTTAAGGTAGAGTTATAAAAATTAAATCATTTCTTACTGAAATAATTAGGGATGGTGCCTGTAACCATTTTTCAAGAGACCTTTGTTACATGACTGAGTGCATGAAGCGAGAGAGAGGCAATTGAATTTTCTCATTCAGAATTCACACATTGGCATCCAGAATTGGCGAAAAGGAGCATATGAAAAGTGAATGATATCATAACCATGAAATTTTCTGTTACGCTTTAAACAATTAAGATGATTTTGAATTTAATACAGGGCAACCAGAAATGGGCAGTCCTAAAAAAATACGCCAAAAAGAATTCGCGCCAATTCGTACGTTAGGACTCTGTTTTGGGAGAATTTATGAAAGACACAATAATGTGGCATGCACAAGGAAAGATTATTACCTAACGAATAAGTTAGAATCACAATTAAGCAGAGAGAAAAGCGATTTTACTGACCGCAAGCAAAGCATATCTTTGTTCTTTTTTTATTTGTTTCCAGCAAGGGTGAAATACGCATCTTAATGAATTCTCTTTATCTGACAGCCGTTTATCAGTAATAAAGCAGATGCTAGATGTTTTTCTTTCTTTTCTTTTGAACGGAAAGTTATTGTGGGATCGAAATAAAACATTAAGATAAACTAGATATTTAATTAAAGATTAGCTTTAACTGTAATTTAGAAAAATGTAAAATTTAAGAAAACTATATGTGATTCTACATCACACCATGGTCCCGTTAAAAATATGTGATTTCGCACTGTGGGCCACGTGCACTTGAAAAAAAAAAAAAGATTGTAGATCGGAACTATGGTCGCTTCGCGCCCATAGTCCCGTTAAAAATATTTGGTTTTGCACGGTGGGCATTACGCGCCCTTAAGACATTTTTCTGTAATTTTTAGTTCATCAGAAGCAGATTTTTACGCAGATTCTGAATATGTAATCAGTTTTTTTCTACTTTAAAAACTGTCTGCATGATGGTTTAAGAAAAAACGCGCAAAAAAAACGCAATTAGCGCCGGTTGAAAAAGCGATTTTCGGCTGTTTCTTCTTTTAGCCAAAGGGGAAAAGTTCAGGTTCTTCACCGCAAAGTAGCGCAGTGTTCTGCCTCGGAGCTCCGTTTGAGCGCCGTTTGGTATTTGAGACATTTTTCATTCCGATTCCCAAGGGGTTTTTAATTCATAACTTTTTTAATTTTGGTCCCACGGTCTCGAAAATGCCCGAAATGACTTCCCCGGAATATTTCCAATCGAAAGACACCTCTCGCGACTTCCAACTCGCCCGCGTTGCGAACTGTAATCGGCTTCAAGCAGACAGACAGAGGCGCACGGATTTTATTAGTATAGACTTTTTATATAACACGATTTGTAAAAAAAAGACGTTTAGTTCAAAATGAATCGCATTTTCTAATTCATCTATATAAAATACATAAAAATCATTTTTTAAATTATAAAAAACAGAAACGTTTATTTTAATATGAAACTGTTTGGTTGAAGTTTATTTTAATAACATTCTATTAAAATACCTGTCTAATTTTCTCTATTAAAATATCAGTTTAGTTTTCAAACCATTACTATAATATTCCTTAATGTATTCAACAATGGTATCAAAACAACTCTTCTCAAAGATAATCTATCATTATAATTAAACACTCCAGCAGTATAGTTACATCTAAAGGCAATTTTCTTTAGCAAGAAATAATATAATACATTATCTTGTAATCATTATAGGTTATTAAAAAACATTACCTTCATATTTATTTTTCCATTTTCTCGAGGCAAAGAAATATCTTAATTTCTATTTTCATTTCTTATTACCATACATATTGAAACTATGCAATCATATACATGTAAATTTATGAATAGTTTAAAATAATGTATCTCAAACAATGAATTATTTTAAATTAGAAATTCATATTTACAAAAATATTTTGTTGTTTTCTTAGCTTTTCGGAACATATTATTTTTCATTTAAAATTTAAAACAGGCTTTTAAAATGCGTATTTTATTATGTATTTTTATTTTCTTATACAGGGTGAGTCATAAATAACAAAATAATAACTATCTCCTTAAATATTGCCCCTAGACCCATACTTCCAATTGCAAAGTTTCATAAAAAAGGTGAATTTTTCGATAAGATAAGTTGCAACTTCACGGGGGGTATATTTTAAAAAATATGAAAATTAAATTTTTATACGGCCCCCAGAGAATAAAACTTCCAATTCGAATTTTTTTCTTATCCATTCCTGAATTGAACAAAAAAAATTTTCATCTTGATATCTTCAAAACTTAGAGAGTTATGACAATTTTAATAAATCGTGAGGTTTCAAGGGATCAGACACAAATTAAAATGGATGTAATTGAAGAAACAATGTTGCTGTAATGGGTCCAACAAACATTTATTTTATTTATTTATTTATAGAGCTAGAATTTTGACTGTTTTGTGATGGTTAACCATATAATTTGTAAGCATTATTAAATCATAAGACTTCTTAACCCGGTGGAAGGCGCGGGTTCCTGTATAACCCCACCGAAAAACTTAAGTTTAATGCAATTTACGCATGTAAATTTATTCAAACATATATAAAAAATGTATAAAATATATTTTTAAGATATAAGTTTCAATTTCAGAATATATTTAAATAAATATCTGCACTAATAATTCTTAAAAAAAAAAAAAAAAAAAAAAAAAAAAAAAAAAAAAAAAAAAAAAAAAAACTTACTTATTTAAAAAAAAAATTACATACCTTTATTGGACTTTACATACATTTGTCACAGACGTAATTAGAGTGATCCTTGCAAGTAAATTGTTCACATTTAATACAACTAATTGTGGTTTTTTTGTCCTTAGCTCGAGGACAAACTGCACATCGTTCTTTACCAAGCTTTATTCTCTTTGGCAAGTTATTATCAGGATCATCATTACTTTCTGTTGAGGGCAAATCAGATTTAATTTTTTCTCGTAATTCCTTGGGCAACATTGACATAGTTGATCTTTTCATAATTTGTTGGTTAACTAGAGACAATGCCAATGTTTTCAAGAACATTCGCCTACTTTTGTACTGCAGAGGAGCATTTTTGGTGGACATAAGTGCAACTCGCGCATTTATAGCTGCCACATTCAACACACAATAGAAAACAACCATCGGCCACCTATTTGTTTTCCTCGCAGTAGAATAAAGTGTAGACATTTCATCAACAGTATCCACTCCTCCCTTTGTTTCATTGTAAAATTGTATTATTTCCGGCTTCTTTTTCTCAGAGTTTTCATCTATCGTGTTATCATGATGCATAGTAGACAACAAAACTACACATTTCGATTTCTTCGGAACATAAGACACTAATGTTACGTCCTTTTGGAATCCAAATATAGATGAAAAAACTTCCCTTGTTTTTGCTTCTAAAAATTCAACAGGAATCACAGCTTTATTTTTCTTCAAAGTTCCCACGATAGTTAGTTTCTTTGATAGAAGCTCTTTTGCTAATGGATAGCTTGTGTACCAGTTGTCCATTGTCACGTTCCTTGCGGATCCAAATAACGAGGTGCAGAGTCGTTTTACAATTGCAGATGGTGAATTGTCGACTTTGAGCGGACCTTCTGGTTGTTGTCCGGCATAAATTTCCATATTATATGTATAAAATGTCCTCGCATCGACTAAGGCAAATATTTTAATTCCATATCTTGCCGGTTTTTTCGGCATGTACTGCCGAAATCCACAACGACCTCGAAACTTTTCTAACTTCTCGTCTATAGTGACATATTCACTAACTGAATATATCTCTTGACACTTTTTATTGAATGCACTGAAAAAATCTCTCACTGCTGCCAGTTTATCTAATTGACGTCGATCTTCACGGTCTTTTATATTATCAAATCTCAAGCATCTGAGAAGAAATGTGAACCGCTTGTAAGACATTGTTTTTCGAAGCAATTCAATTCCAGTTCCATCGGCGCTCCACAAATCCTTTGCATTAGTATGGGATGATTTGTGTAGCCCGCATAAATATAAGAGACCAAATAGCGCTCTCATCTCCACTTCATCCGTATTTCTAGCATCACGACTTCGTTGGAAATTTGCAGATATTTTATCAATAAAAATATTAGTGCAATCCACGATATTTTTTATAACGTTGGAATCAAAAAAGAGTTCCCAACTTTCAACAGGTTCCGTAATACCTGATGCAACTGATTTTAGTCCAGGTAGATGAATAATGATGTTGCACGAGCTAGTTCTCACTTTTGCATTCGGTTTATCTTTTTTCCAGACTGTTTTATCTTTTCCTACGTAAATGTCATTTTCTTGATCGGATTCACCGCTTATATTGGCAGCTTCAAATTCACTGTCACTGTCGTGACTACTATAAATTTCATAATCAATTTCATCTTCACTAGCAGAGTCTATTTCTTCATCTGAAGTTTCAACAGTATCCAGCAGCCCTCTCAATCTCTCCATTTCTTTCTTATATTCCGTCAATTTTCGTTTAGCTGCCATTTTCGAAAAGAACAAAAAATCAAGCGTCCACTATCTATGCGAGCAGAAAACTAATGAGAGGGAATTGCTGTAAAATGCGGTCGCGCGGGGTTGCTAGGTTACCCCAGCGGCAGGTGGCTTTCCAGGAAATGATTGCTTCTCCCTAACAAAAGAAAAACACCTGCTGATGGCAGGTGCTATTGAAAGAAAACATTTTAAAAGTTAGCTACTGAAGGGATGAATAATGACGGACTAATACGAATTCCAGAATAGAAGTTTTTATGAGACTGGGGTGACCCAGGTACCCCGCGCGCCTTCCACCGGGTTAATAAAATATTTTTTTTTGGAAAAATTTAGTTTAAATTAAAATTGTTATAACTCAAAATATTATTTGTCGCGTTATTATTTTTTTTTTTTTTTGAATAAATAAAAATGTCTAATTTTCAATTTTGATTCAGCATTTTAAATAATATTTTTTTTAAATAAAAGTATGTAAAATAGCAATATAAAAAAAGATAAACATTTCTTGTGAACAAATCATATTTTTAAAAGTAAATTTTCTGAGCTGAAAAATTCATTCGACGCGTTGGACATTTTTTTTTTGAGTTGTTAAAAATTATTGAACACGTGGACTGTTACCGTAACCGACGGTTATTGACTTCTGTCAGTTTGAAAATGAGAAATACTGAAATAAAAACATTTGATGCTGAAAAGTGCATTTAGTTTTAAACAAAGATGGGCTCCTAACGTTTAAATGCTTTTTAAAAGTTTCTAGGTGTTTCACTCCGTCCTGTGCAGTTTCAATTTCAGATTTTGTTTAAGTTTATCCATTCTCATCTTCTTTAATTACTGTTTAAATGCTTCAGTTGATTTAAACCTCATTTTTTTATCACGTCGATTTCAATTTTTTTCATTGTGCAGTGACTCACAGAGAGACATTTTGTAAAAACATGTTTTTCGGTACCTCTAATCCCTAAAACGCGTGAATCCATCGAAAACCGGAATTCAAAATTTTCATGAATCAAATACTTTCTTCTTGTAAAGATATATGAAAGAAACTAGTTGGATGTGTCAATCCCAAAACTTTCTTCTATATCATAAGTACATTTTAATATTTAAAGAAAAAAAAAAAAAAACGTGCTGACCCCAAAGTTACCCTCTATCGAATTTCCTCGAACATTTGACCTAGCCTAATGAGATTCTGGTATCCGAAAAGCCTAAAACTCAAAATTTAATTAATATTCTGAGAAAATAAGCTTAGTCGTGCCTCATGTTGGGTAATTTATACTAAAACCTAATAAGCATCTATTTATGTCAAGACCTAACAACATCTGAAATTTGATGGGATTTCGTCCGTTAGTTCATGAAATATAGTTATAACAAAAAAATTACAAAACGTAGCACAGCAACACCATATCTTGGACAATTCATGCCAAAACGTAAAAAAGCGTCTAATTATGTTATGGTGTAAAAAAAAAAAAATCTGAAGTTTGTTGAAATTCTGTGCATTAGTTCTTGAGATATAGCTAGTTTAAAAAAAACCGTGTAAAATATAGCACAGCAGCACCATCAGTTGAAGGATTTATAAGAAAACGTAATCATCGTGTAATTATGTTATATGTCATTTTGTAACAAAATCTGAAGTTTGATAAAATTCTGTGCGTTGGTTGTTGAGATATAGCTATCGGAAAAATCGTGCAAAATGCAGCATAGCTGCACCACCTGTTGCAAGGTTAATACCAAAATGTAATCAGCGTCTAATTGTTATATATTCTAGTGTAGCAGAATTTAAAATTTGATGAAGTTCTCTGCATTAGTTTTTGAGATATAGCTATCGCAAAAATCGTGCAAAATGTAGCATAGCAGCGCCACCTATAGCGCAGTTTACACAAAAACCTTATCAGCGGCTATGTATCTTAAGGTATCGCGGAATCTGAAGTTTGGTGAAATTCTGTGCATTAGTTCTTGGGGTATAGCTATCATGAAAATCATGAAAAACGTGGCATAGCAGCGCCACCTGCTGGTCAATTTACACCAAAACTTAATATGCGTCTATATATATCAAGGGGTCACAGAATCTGAAGTTTGGTGAAATTCTGTGCATTAGTTCTTGAGATATAGCAATCTTGAAAATCATGAAAAACGTAGTATAGCAGCGCCACCTGCAGGCCAATTTTCACCAAAAACCAATAGGCCCTAATTCATATCAAGATCTAACTGAATATAAAATTTTATTAAATTTCGAGCATTAGTTCTTGAGATAGAGCGCCCACAAATTTTTTGTCACATACAGACAGACAGACAGACGGACAGACTCACAGACAGACATTTTCTAAAAATAGACAAAACGTGTTCAGAACCTTCTAAAACGTATAAATCCGTCGAAAACCGGAAGTCGAAAATTTTCATGAATCCAATACTTTCTTCTTGTAAAGATAGAAGAAAGTAAAAATAGATTTAAACCCATCATAAATTTTGAAGCTGAATAGTAAAAAGTAGATTTTTGAAAAGATTTCTATGTAATTTATTAAAATATATTTCCAATGATTCCACTGGGGCCTATATCCTTAGAGGAGATAATCGGCCGACACAAAATAAACCAAACCAAACCAATGATTCAATTAATAGAAGTATTATTTTCGCTCTTATTATTATTAATTTTTTTTTCTTTTTACTAAACTTATTGCCGCAGGCAATAAGTTTTTAAGATACTTTTAATGAGAGTTTAATTAATTTCACTTAATTTAATAACACATTTAATATGTGTTTAATAAGACGGTCCGGTCAATGGGTCGTGCCAGTTACGAGGTTGGACCCAAGCTCGTGATACTGCAGACACCTAGCATATTTCAAGGAAGTTTAAAGCAAAAACCTATACGCCTTTTTTTTTATATCTAAAAGTTAAAGTATTGTTTTGGATCGACATTTAATTAAGCGTAAATTTATGGTCGATCTCTAAAATGTACTTCAAATGAACTGATATCGCTGAGCTCAGAGGTATGCTTAAGTGGTGTAAGTCACGAATTTTGGAAAATTTTGGATTTTAATATCTCTCAGGGATTGGTACATATCGAGATTAATTTTTTTTTTTTTTTTTTTTTTTTTTTTTTTTTTTTTGTTCAATTCAGGAATGGATAAGGAAAATTTTTCTAATTGGAAGTTTTATGCTCTGGGGGCCGTACCGAAATTTAATTTTCGTATTTTTTAAAATGGAACCCCCATGGAATTGCAACTTACCTTATCAAAAAATTCACCTTTTTTATGAAACTTTGCAATTGAAAGTATGGGTCTAGGGGCAATATTTAAGGAGATAGCCTATTGTTTCTATATTTATGACTCACTCTGTATATTTTTATTACTAATTGTACATTATAAAATAAGATTAATGTATTCAGATAAGTGTGTTAAATACTTTTAATGTGCCTTTCTAAAACAAGAATAAAGTTTATATGCACTATGTAAATTGTGAATAGTGAATAGCAATAATTTCTTAAATTTTATGGTTTTGTACATGAAACGAAACCCTATTTGTCTCATTCCTTTGTCTACAGGGTGATTAAAAAAACGTTGACAAAATGATATGACAAATCAGGCCTACGACAAGGATAAAAATGACATAGAAACATAATTCCGCAATCCACTTAGTGTATCACAAATACATGGTGTCTCATCCTAACTCATTTTGAGTTGACGTTAATATGTTTACGAAAAATGAAGTATATTATAATAAAACCTTTAACAGATATTCTCACCTTTATTTTAAATGTGATAACACTAAACAAAAGTGGTAGAAGTTTGAATTATGCACTCCTGCAATATGCATTTGACATCTCACATTTTGGACTGTAATAATCAGTTTATAAGATATCATCAATTGCTGGGGCAGTATGTTTTTCAGATCATTTCGCAACGTTATCACATTTCTGAGAAAATAAGCTACATATCGTTGCATTTTCATTACTATGTTTTTATTTTCCTCGAAATTATTACTTTCAAACCGGGTGTATCTAGAATGTAACACCCTGTATTTCTGATTCAATAAGCAGTTTGCGACCCTATATTCTTTTGTGATTAATCACCCTTGTTCTATGCTTGATTTGTCATATCATTTTGTCAACTTTTTTTTAAATCACCCTGTATATGCCCGTCCGTCGCAGAGTCTAAAAAATCCCTTTCGGCATGGCCTATAGGCGGAGGTAGATTTCAAAAAATTTTCCTCTCAAAAAAAAAAAAAAAAAAAAATGATTAGAGATAAACCCAGTTTAACTACTTTATTCAGCCGCTTTAATTTTTTTTTTTAATTTCATTTTTCTGTAAGGACTGGTTTTATCAAAATCATCTTAAATGAAATTCTACTCAAATGCCCATTTTGGCAACATATTTTGAATTATATTCTTCCTTTATTTGAAAAATTGACCAATATGCTCATTATATAGTTCCTGAATAACAAAAAACTGTTAATTAAATTCGTTCGACAGCAAAATTGAATTTAAAAATGAGTCATAAAATAACCAATTTATTATTTTAATACATCCACAATTCTTTAATCAAGATCGCTTTGAGAAATTTTGTGCGAAGTGCCCACTTTGACAGATTTTTTTTAAATATATATTTAGCCTTTATCAAAAATCTGACCAATACGGCACATTACACAGTTCCTAAATAACAAATAACTGTCAATTGAATGCGTTTGAGAGCGAAATTGAATTTAAAAATGAGTCATAAAATAAACAATTTGTTATTTGAATACAACCTCAATTCTTTTATCATGATCGCTTTGGGAAATTTTTTTGCGAAGTGCTTACTTTGAAAGCTTTTAAAAAATATATATTCACCCTTTATCAAAAAATTGACGAATACGCACATTATATAGTTCCTAAGTAATAAAAAACTGTCAATTGAATGCGTTTCAGAGCAAAATTGGATTTAAAAATGAGTCATAAAATAACCAATTTGTTATTTGAATACCCACAGTACATTAATCATGATCACTTTGGGAAATTTTGTGCGAAGTACTCATTTTGGCAGCCTTTTTTGAAATATATTCTGTCTTTATCAAAAAACTGGCCAATCCGTCATATTATATAGTTCCCCTAAATAAGAGAACCTGTAAATTGGATGCGTTTGAGAACAAAAAAAAAGATTTAAAAATGTCTCGGTAAAAACGCAATTTCTTAAATTTCCTCTAATTTCAATCACGATAACATCGTGAAATTCTGTTCAAAATACCCTTTTTGGCAGCCTTTTTAAAAATATATTCTGCCTTTATCAAAAAACTGGCCAATACGTCAAGTTATATAGTTCCTAAATAATAGGACCTGTAAATTGGATGGGTTTGAGAACAAAAATGATTTTAAAAATGACTCAGAGAAAACGCGATTTGTTATACTTAATCAATTTTTTAATGAGGATAACTTCGGGAAATCTGTTCAAAATACCTTTTTTAGCAGCCTTTTTAAAAATATATTCTGCCTTTATCAAGAAATTGGCCAATACGTCGCATTATACAGTTCCTAAATAAGAGGATCTGTCATTTGGATGCGTTTAAAATCAAAAATGAATTCTAAAATGAGTCTGAATATAAGCAGTTTGGATTTGAGGTTTTTTCTCCAATTCCTATTTTTGTTTAATTTATTTTTGCTATAAGAATTGGTTCTATGAAAAACTTGTCAATATAAAAGTTGTAGATATTATTGTGAAGATGTAAAATAAATTTAATTAGGTTTGATTGCTTAAGAATTGAGTAAGTTATGGGTTTTTTCTTTTTCCTCCCCCCTTTTTTCTTTTCGTTTTTAATTTTTTTCATCGGTAAAAATTGGTCCTATGAAAAACTTGTAAATACAAAAATTTTAGATAATATTAAGTACATTTATATAAAATTTAGTTGGATTTGATATCTTGAGAATTGACGAAGTTATGAATTTTTTTCTCTCAAAAACCATGTTTTTTTCGCCCCTTGAGCCCATTTTTAACTTTATCAAAAAACTGTCATGCATAAACGTTTTGCCCATTTTTTAGAAGTAACATAAACTTTAAACTGATTCGATATCTATTTTAATTAAGAAGTTATCGCGTTTTTTCGATTTTCACAAAAACCCTCCCTATTTCCATCCCCTTGGTCCGATTTTGCCCATTAACGAACTCGACCGAGATTTTATGCTCCTTGATTTTATGTAAAAGTTTGAAGAAGATCTGAGCATAATTATGGAAGTTATCGTGTCTAGAAGAAAGTGATATACACCGATAGATAGATAGATAGATAGATAGATAGATAAACTTTTTTACTGATGGTAGTTTTGGGGTCTAGGAGTCATGATTCGTGTAGATCCGCAAAAATTTTTCAAAAATTCCAACATGGGAGAAAATGCAATATGTAGTATTTCATACGAAATCTACCTAAAACAAAAACTGCTTAAGTACTTACAGATAAATACTTCGTCTCACATAAAAAGTCATAAAATTACGATAATTTTTTTTTAATTTAATCCTTTTTTTAATGTCATCTTTTCATTTTTGCGATTTAAATTTTAAAAGAGAATCTTAATTCAATGTATTTCACGTTTATATCATACCCTCTTCAGACCTGGGGTACATAAATGTGTACCTCCATTCTTTTCCTCATAAAAACTAAACTATGATTTTTTTTTTTTTTTTTTTTTTTTTTTTTTTTTTTTTTTTGCATTTTTACTTTACTTCTATACAGCTAAATGTTTTTTTTTTACTTTAAAATAAAACCAATAAATGTCAGCACTGCTGAATATTACCTCATAAAATAAATATTATTACATCCAAGTATGGATGAGACATAATGGCCAAGAAAGTAAGAAATATTCATGATTATTTAACTTAAATGTTTTTCAATAAAATTTTTTGAAGCTTTTTTTAACATTTACTTGTTTAAAGACATCAATTTTGTTATCGCGTAAATTTATATTACTGACAGTTAAACTGATGTTTTAAGGAGGTTAGTACTTTTATATCCATATTTGTAAACCTAAATTAAAAGTCTCCTGAAGTACTGATTTCATAAAAATGATTCTGTCATCTATGGTGTTATTTCGATTATGCAAAAGTAATAGATGTATATTTGTAGGGTTGTTTTATTCTCAGGTCTGAAAAGGTTAACTTTGATGCAATGCATGTCTCTGGTAAACCGAGGGTTCTTAGTTCGAACCCTGGTACTAGAATTTGAAATTTTCATATTAAGATAAATTTAACTAAAATAAATTTCGTATTTTTTGCCAATTTAAAGGTTTATATATAATTGTTTTATCACTGACATTCATAATATTTTTATAACCCAAAAGCTATTCTGATTTATTAAAGATTCAGCATTTTAAATGTGTTTAAACGATTTATTTCCGTTTTTGTAAATTAAACATTTTATTTATAACTTTGCTTTTTCTTTTGATCTAGCTTTTTCAAAAAATTTGAAATTCTGTATTTTATTTAAATAATCTGATTTGAGCGTTTTTAATTTGATTAAAATAAATAATTCCCTCCTAGAGTTATTTTAAATTTATTCATGCTACCATCTATATAAGAATTTAATAATTATAAACTAACTGTTTGGATTTATATATTAAAGGACTAGTTGTTTTGAAAGAAATATTAACCGAAACCCTCTTTGCGATCTGCCATCATTTTTACTCACTTGTTTTACGTTCCACGTAAGTATAATGTTGATAAAATACTGTAGCTAAACTAGCCTAACTATTTGTGCTTAGGAGAGCCGCCTAATTGATCAAGGCTCTTTTAGAAAAAGTGAGAAATCTGGAGTTCATTGCTGAGTGATTCCCAGGCCCTCAGGTAAAGTGGTTGACAGCAGAGCAGCAGGTGACGAGACTGAACCTAGTTGAAAGCAAGTATCCTACATTGCATCTTGTTTAAAAATAGTCGTTTGGGGGGGGGGGCATCGTGGTAGCCACCTGGATATACATAATATAAAACAGGAAAATCTCGCTGGCATTGTATTTGGCGTCTTGGCCTTTATCCGCTAACCACTCTTAAGATGAATAGATGACGTAATCATTTTCATGTTTCTTTACTGAAAAAATAAAGACGTAATTTTCATTGCCTCGAGAAAGAATTTGGTCAGCCATTTTTGCTTGCAAAAAACACTTTGAAGTTTTACATTACATCATTATTTATCGTGAGCAAACGAGTTTTGTCATTTGCGATCTCCGGAGTGTTAAGTAGATGATATGTTGTTCTCTTTTCTTTGCCAGAATAGGAATTAGGAGATAATTATCATTTTAGCTAATAATTTAAAAAGTTAATAATACTTAATAAACTGTTATGCTGTGTATTGGACGCCTACTAAGAAATTTTCCATTACCATAAAAAAAACGGAAAACAATTTTTATTTTACACTTTCGATCTTTTAAGTAATAATAACGTTTTTTTTTTTTTTTTTTTTTTTTTTTTTTTTTTTTTTTTTGCCAATTCTTTCTAAATATTTCTACTCTAAAATTAATAATGTACACCACCAAATGTTGCACGCAAAATGACGAATTCAATATATCTTTCAACTTAAATTTAGTTTCAGGTCATTTTCTGCACAATTTTTTGAATGTACCATCTAAAATATTTAAATAATAAAAGTTAAGAAAATCGTTTTATTTCGTGTGTGTTTTACATAAAAAAGTTATATTTTTGTATGTTACAAAAACACAAAAATTATAGTACCCTCGATAGAATGTCGTTGCAATACGAACTATAATAAGACATATCTATATATTTTAAGCTAACATACAGGGATCCTTACTAAAATGCCAATAATGTAACCCAAGGTGTAGAAAAATGAACTTAAATAATCCTTACATCGAGTGCGCTACGAATACTATTGATTATAGAACAAAATAATGTACTACGACTTTTTATAACCTATATACATAAAACAAAGTCGTGTTGGTTACACCATTTATAACTCGAGAACGGATGGATCGATTTTTATGAAATTTTGTATGGAGGTATTCGACACCTTAGATTAACATATAGACTACGTTTTACCTGACTACCTAAAAGGAGGGTAATGTTTTTAGTAGTTGAATTTAATGGAATGAAGTGGTAGAAACAATTTGCGGTGTCAGTAGTGGCACAGGACTGAGCGACTTGTTCTACCCGAACCAAAGCGAGGGCGGGCCGCTAGTTAAATATATTTTAAATGGAATACAAAAAAATGCCATGTGTACAATATTTGGCGATGCGCCAAATTAACATAAAAATATCAAGTGCTTGATTTATCGCCACAGATTATCGTCACGAATGTGCACATTGGTGCGATTTTTTTCAGATGCCAATTTGGGGAAAACTTCGTTTTCAATGCCAGTTACATATATATTTTTACCTCTTTTCTATTATTTTATAAAGGAAATAATAATAATAAAACATTTTTAATTAATATTTTTCAAACAAAACAATTTATATCATTTAAAAAAATAAAATAAAAGTAAATAAACAGTTTATTAAGGAATAAATGACAATTGCCGGATTATCGAGTGAGGCATATATTTGCCTTTTTGTTGCAATTGCGCCAATGTGGTGTATTTATGACATCTGCGCCTAATTCTTTAGAAGAATCTTCTAATTTAACAAAAAAATGAGCAATTAAAATAAATTATGAATACAAGCAATGTGGTTTAATGCTAAGTATGCATTTAAAAAGGGAGACAAAACTTGTCGCCAAAGGCGGTTAGTTTACTTAAAAAGCGACTTTACTCTAATTTAATTAAAGAAAATTGTTTTCTATTAATAAATTAGCCTATTCAATGGTTACATAAATAAATAATTGTGGAAAAATTCAGCCAATATATTTTGAAAATTTATGTGAAGAGTAAAATATTATTATTTAACAAATTGTAATTATGAATATCATATAGCTTGCTTGATATTTATAAAAAAAATTTCTAATTTTCATTTAAACAGTGTTTTAAATTATTCAGAATTCACAAAAGGGAGTTGAAATTTCTGTTAAGCATGATATTTTAAAAAAAGTTAATGCAAAATACGTTTCTGCTTTAGGCACTTAAATTGTCAAGTATAATTAGTTAAAATTTCAAATTTCAATAGGGAATGCTCAAAGGATCCCAGGCTCAAGATAAATTATAAATTAATTATTATTATAAATTCATTTACACCGTCTATTATTGAAATGAAAAGAATTTCCAAGATTTAAACAAAATTTTAAAATTCTTTTAAAAAACATTCAATGCTCTGAAATTCATAAAATTTGATAAAGTTGATTAATAAAATTAATAAATTTGACTTAATTTGCATAGTCCCATGACTAAAAATTATTCAACCTTGTAATCTTTCAGCTTTATAATAACTTCAGCTGATTAATGAAAAATGAGTTCGCTCAAATAAAAAAGGTAAAGCACATCTATTGATGAAAAAAGTCGTTAAATTGTGTGAAAAAGAAAATATTATCTCTTGGTATGAAAAAAAAGTTTTTGAACTAAAAAAAGAGAAAAAAAATTTGGAAATATGTATACATATTTTTATTATCTTCTCTCACGTGAAAATATTTTTTTTAAAAATACATCAAATATTCTCAGGTTTCTATAAGCAAAAATTTCCAGACACTCGAGGTTATTAATGTGAAAAACATACGTTTTTATTAATGCTTATGATTTTTACAGCCCTGGAACTTGTATAAGTTCTAACTCTTTATTATAAATTCATTTCAAACGGTTCAAAGTTCAAAATGTTGTGTTAACACTTTAATATTATTAATTACACACTATTTCCAACTTTGATTTTCATATGAAATTTCTGCTTCTGTCAATTAATCGAAGTAAAACGAGTTAATGTGTATCATGATATTTATTAAAAAAATAGTTTTCCCTTATTCTGTTGTCATCAGTTATTTGAAAACAGCCGGCTCAGCAGGACGCGAGTTCCTGTCTGCGCACGAGCCGATGCACAATAGAACGACAGAGAATCGAGAAAATGATACAAAAAGCGCTACGCTATGACAATACTCTTTCCTCAAATAATATTTCCAAATTTAAGGAAGATCTGGCAGCCATAGCCGTAAACATAGATAAAAAAATTTGGATCAATTGTGTATAACTTTATATATATTTCGATAGTACAATAGTGAAAATAGCACGGAAATCGCTTTAACAGAGCCCTCTTCCAAAAAATGTTATTTTCAAATTTAGAGAGAACCTGCTTTCCATGCCCAAAAATTCATGAAAAAAAAATTTTTGTCCAGTTCTTTGTATAATTTCATACATTTTTTATGGTAAAATATGGAAAATTCTACTCACATCGCGATTATAGCGCCCTCTTCCGCCATGTTTTTTTTTCAAAATCAGAGAGGGTCTGCTGACCAAACACTTACAAAAAATTTGGCCCAATTTTATGCATAAATTCACACACTTTTAGGTGGTACATTATTGAAAATTGTACAAAAAATCGCTATCGCAGCGCCCACTTTCTGCTTGCCACGGCCAAAAACACTCAAAAAAATTTTGGTTTAATTCTATGCATATCTTCATACACTTTTTGATGGTATGACATACGGACACAAATATATATACACGCAGACACTACAGACACCTGGACAGACAGACATTTTTTAAAAACATGTTTTTGGAATCTCTGACCCCTAAAACTTGTGAATCCATGAAAAATTGGAAGTCGAAAAACATTTCGATTACAATACTTTCTTCCATTGAATATAAAAGAAAGTAAAAATAGCATCATTCTGCTGACTCGGTTTATTCTCAAACTCTCACCCATGCAAGGATTGAGGAATTAGTGTATAGCAAAATCATTTGCATATCTAGCAGCATGTTTTTTCCAGATACTTTCTCCAAACAAGAAATTTTCAATTTATTTAAACAATATAGTTATTTTTGACATATTAACATGCTTCTGTGCCCGACGTTATTTTCGTTCGCTGCCCTACGGAACGAAGAATGATTTATGCAAATTCGATATCAGATCAAACAGAAGTTATTACAAACTGCGCATGTGAAATAAGTTGCTCTTGCTTTCATATTCGTAAAATCATTTCATTAATGTATAATTTAGGCCATATGTGGATTATAAAGTGACACTACAAATAAATTAACAACACATAGTTATGTTACTTATGTCACATACTTATGTTAAACCTAAATTTCGACAGGTTTTAGGTACAGCCGAGATTTTGCTATTCGCGGAATCTAGGCCTCGCGAATATTAAGGCTTTACTGCTTAGCGAAATCAATTGCACATATAGCAGCATGTTTCTTCCAAAAAGTTTCTACAAGAAAGAAATTTTCAATGTATTTAAAAAATGTAGTCACTTTTGATATATTAACATGCTTCTGGGCCCAACGTTAATTTTGTTAGTTTCCCTACGGAACGTAGAATGATTTATGGAAATTCGATGTCAAATTAAACAGAAGTTATGAAAAAGTTCGCGTGAATAACGTGAAAGATTGAAAGGGATCTTCCTTTCGCGTTCGTAAAATTGTTTCATTATTATATATTTTAGAACATACGGGGATATTAAATTGACACTACAAACAAATTAACGACACATGATAAAGACATGGAACTTTGTATTTACACATTTTAAGCCTAAATTTTGAAAGTGTTTTAGGTGCGGTCAAAATTTTGACATTCGCGAAATTTTAGCCCGTCGAATGTTAAGGTATCACTGTATAGTACAATCAATTCGATATCTAGCAGCATGTTTTTTCTAAATAGTTGCTACAAAATACAATTTTTCAATTTATTTAAACAAAATAGTCAGTTTTCATAGATTAACGAGCATCTGTGCCCGACTTTATTTTCGTTAGTTCCTCTAAAGAACGAAACATGATTTATGAAATTATTACAATGTGCGCATGAATAACTTTAAATATTGAAAAGTGGTCTTGTTTTAATAATCGTAAAATCATTTCATAAATATATATTTTAAACCATAATGGGATATTAAAGTTATACTACAAACAAATTAATAAAACTTGACAAAAGCATGTATTTATACATGAAAAACACATAAATACTTAGTATATATATTAAGCCTAAATTTCGAAAGGTTTTAAGGTGCGGTCAATTTTTGACATTTGCAGAACATAACCCTCACGAATTTTAAGGCATATCAAAATCAATTCGTATCTAGCAGCATGTTTTTTTTTCTAAATATTTTCTATAAAAAATAAATTTTCAATTTATTTAAACAAAATAGGCAGTTTTGATAGATTAACATGTTTCTTTGCCTGAAGTTATTTTCGTTAGTTTCCTTACGGAACGAAGAATGATTTATGGAAATTCGATATAAGACCAAACAGAAGTTATTACTAACTGTGCATGAATAACTTGAAATATTGAAAGTTGCTCTTACTTTCATATTCGTAAAATCATTTCATTAATATATATTTTAGAATATAATTGGATAATAAAGTGACACTAGAAACAAATTAACAACACGTGATTAAAGCTTGGTACCTGCTAGTTACATATGTTAAACCTAAACTTCTAAAGCTTTTTAGGTGCGGTCGATTTTTTGACATTCGCAAAACCTAACTATTGCGAATGTTAATGGATTACTGTACATCAAAATCAATTCACATCTAGGACCATGTTTTTTTTTCTAAATATTTTTTCCAAGAAAGTGATTTTCAATTTTCTTAACAAAATAGACAGTTTTGATAGATTAACAAGTTTCAGTGTCTGACGTTATTTTCATTAGTTTCCTTACGAAACGAAGAATGACTTATGGAAATTCGATATCAGACGAAACAGAAGTCATTACAAACTACCCATGAATAACTTGAAATATTAAAAGTTGCAAGTGCTTTGATATTCGTAAAATCATTTCATTAATATATATATATTAGGTCATAAGTGGATAATAAAGTGACACACACTACAAACAAATTATCAACACATGATAAAAGCGTGGTGCCTGGCACTTACACAGGTTAAGCCTAAATTTCTAAAGCTTTTTAGATGCGGTCAAGATTTTGATATTCGTGAAATCTAAGCCTCGTAAATGTTAAGGAATTACTGTATAGCAATATCAATGCATATCTAGCAGCATGGTTTTTCTAAATAGTTTCTCCAAAAAATAAATTTTCAATTTATTTGAACAAAGTAGTTAGTTTTGATAGATTAACATGTTTCTGTGCGTGATGTTATTTTCGATAGTTTCCTTATGTTACGCAGAATGATTTATGGACATTCGATTTCAGACAAAACTGAAATTATTACAAACCGCGTATGTGAAAAATTAAAAGGTTTTCTTGCTTTCATATTCGTAAAATTGATTCACAAATATATATACCGTATTTACTCGTGTATAGGGCGCTCGCGTGTATAAGGCGCAGCCCTACTTTACAAGTAAAAATGGCGATTTCTTAAAATCTCGTATATAACGCGCACCATGAATTTAATACGCTAATGAAGAATGACCAAATAAATTTCAATAAAAAAAAAAAAAAAAAAAGGTCGAAACAAACATTACACCAGACCAGAAAACAGGACGAAAATGCATTTTTAGACTTCGGGTTGTAAGAGAACGAAGGGTAATAAGAATGAGTGACGGTAAAGAGAATTGTTAATTAGCGTTAAGATAATGTCATTATCTCTGTTGCATAAAAAACTGCAAGGAATGAAATAAATATGCAGTAATAATTCAATTAAGTGACATTTTCCGAGTTTTAATATATTTTTTGAATAATTTCTTGTTTCAGATGTATATCGTTCGACTGCATCCAACAGTAAAAAATTATTCCGTGTATAAGGCGCACCTAGGAGTTTTGCCCTAATTTTTTGGAAAGAAGCGCGCCTTATACACGAGTAAATACGGTATTATAGGCCATAAGAGAATAATAAAGTGACATTACAAACAAATTAACAACACGTGATTAAAGCGTGGTACCTGGTACATGTTAAGCCTAAATTTCTAAAGCTTTTTAAGTGCGGTCAACCTTTTGATATTCGCTAATTTTAAGGGATTACTGCAGAGCGAAATCAATTGCATATCTAATAGCATTTTTATTCTAAACTAGCTGACCCGCCCGGCGTTGCCCGGGTCCGTATTAACAATATTAAACGAACTTGAAATTTGTATGATTTTATCAATAACTGGAAGCATGCAGAAATGCATTGTCTGAAATACGTCGCAGCTGACTTTGTGAAAAATCGGTTTTAAAAACAACAACTAATATTAAGCTCTAAAAATACTTAAAATGAGCAATGAGAAACACGGGAGGGAACATGTATCCAACGATTGCGTTAGTTTCGTGTTAAAGTGTTGATATTTACCCGTAAAAATCACTGTTAAATCACGTAACTAATTATTTTTTTCGCATAGAAATCCCAAGTGAAATATTTTGAATTTCAAACTAATTATATCATTCTTAAATCCGACTATACCGTGAATGAATCGATACGCGATGATAAAAGATTGGTATATAGTATTATAATTTCAGAGCCATTTAACAAAAGTGTATATTTTTAATCAAAGCATGCGTAATGTTGACTCTGTGGACAAATTCCTAAACGTAAACTTTTGTACCATAACCATAATCTGTCTGTAACCTAACTGCGACTTAACATTACCCTACCGTAACTTAAATATAACATAAATGTAACCTAGCCGTCACTTTGAAATATCAATATAGAAGCATCATTTAAGATTTTGCTTGAAAAGTTAACATTCTTTCGTTAATGTCTTAAAATCGTCTGCACTCTGAAATCTAGATTTTAGACTAATATTTGTTATTTAAGTTTTCGCGCATGATTTTAAAAGAATGTTTTCATAAATATATTTTATATATTGACATAGAGTTATTAATATGTTGTTAAATTAAAAACATATTTTCATCTACGTTATAAAGTATTAAAAAGTTCTGAAAAAAAAGAAAGCTTTTAGTAATACAATTTTTAGTTCAAATCAAATGTTTTCAATATTTTATTTAATTTTATTTTGACATTTAATTATTTCGAATTTATCAATTTAAATTATTTTAAAAGCAAACATTTTTTAAAAATAAATAATATAATAGAAAAAAGACCATTTTAAAAAATTACTATTTCTTCATAAAATACGCTTCAGCTGTTATTCAATTCTTTCAATTCGTCTTATTAAAACAAAATCCCTTCCACATGCTTTTGTTTGGGACATTAATATTTGAGCGATAAATGGTTTAATATTGCAACTCTTTTTTCGGTTTACTTCACCACCACCTATCTTTTTCCTCCATGGTTTACAACCGCTGTGATAAAAAATCATTATTTAAACTGACAGTTTGCCAGTCTATGAATTTTAAAGGTCTGTTCCAGCTTTTTTAATTATTTATGCGAAAATTTTATGCAACCAACCAACCATAACTAAATGAAGAGAAAAAAAAGAAGAAAAAAAGCGATTTTTTATGAGAGTGATCTTTGGAATTTAATTAATTACTCAGTTAATAAATAGAATTTCGAAATTCTGAAGCTCAGGTGCATCAGGAGAGATATTGGGCTACTCTCATAAAAATTTTGAGCTTCGTACGCCCCATAGATTTTGCTAGCTATCGCAGACACACACACACACACACACACACACACACACACGCAGACAGAGCGATTTGTTATTTTATTAGTATATAGATAGTTTTTTACAAAATAGAAACTTTCAATTATTTTAAACAAAGTAGTCAGTTTTGACAGATTAACTTGCTTCTGTGCCCGACATTTAGGCTTTATTTTCGTTAGATTCCCTACAGAATGAAGAATGATTTATGAAAATTCGATATCTGATCAAACAGAAGTTTTTACAAACTGCGGATGTGAAATATTGAAATGTGATCTTGGTTTGATATTCATCATTTCATTTATATATATTTAAGGCCGTAAGCGAATAATAAAAAGACACTGCAAGCAAATTTAAAAGACATAATAAACGCGTGGTACCAGATACTTACACATGTTAAGCCTAAATTTCTAAAGCTTTTTAAGAGCGGTCAGCATTTTGGTATTCGCGAAATCTAAGCTTCGCTAAAGTTAAGGGATTACTCTAAAGCGAAATCAATTGCATATCAATTGCAATAATCAGCTGCAATTGCTGAATTTCTGATTAATTATTAAAAAAAATATTTAAAATATAAAATGAATCTAAAAGTATATAAGAAATTTATTTAAATTAAACAAAATATTCGATGAATGTAAAAGCAGTAATAACTAAGTAATTAAGTAATAACTAATTAAACTAAGTAAATTTAATTAAAAATCTGTTTTTAGTAATACGACATTTTATTGGAATACATGTAATCAAAATATGTTTGAGGTGCAGTTTTAAATAAAATTAATTTTACCTAAAGCATAAACCATATTCAAAAATTTATTCACTCGCTTATCATGTGATATGAACAAAACATAATTTTGTAACTCATAAATTTAAATCCGTAATTTGCATTTGGATTGCGCTGCATACTTTAAAATCTCATTAATTGTAGCTACAATACAGTTTAACATCCCTTGCCATCTTATAAATTGTTGACGCGGAAGCACTTCTTGTTTTAGATTTTCAAATATGCAAAAAAGGCCTTACATATGCAAAGTAAAATCATGAAAACTTTATTAAAAGTTCTCAAAAAAATTCAATTCCCATGAAATCATGAACTCCAAAACTGAACTAACGCATCAGGTATTTGAATAATATATTATGGAAACATATTTTAAAGCTTTCTAATGCAAACGAAAATTATATTAAAGTTGCTTTAATCTTTTTAAAAGCAAGAAACAAAATTTGAGTGACCACAAAATATTCAGGTTTGAAAATTACAAAATGTATATTAATACCATTGTGAATCATTTTAGTATATTAAAATAAAACCTCCGTAAAAATAAGGAATTTAACTGATTAAAATGTAATAGAGAAAAATACTAATTTCATAAAATAATAATAATAATAATAATAATAACATATTAATAATAATAATAATAGTGATGATGATGATTTGATATAAACCCAATTTATCACCTTTATCTGACAGTTTTTGTCGAAATTTTAGCGAATTTGGCGAGTTTTTAGCGAAGGCTGTCACCTAAGTGCCGAATTCCCCTCATTAACATATAATCTTAGCTGTTTGATGCATTCGCATATTTTAAAAAATATCCTCAAAAAATGATATTTTGAACTACTATCTTTGAAATTAAGCTTAGATTTTAGAAATGCTTGGAGAATTAAAAACATTTTTTAAGAAGTGTACAAAGAAAAAAGAAGTTAGAAATATGAATATCCCAAACAGATATTTTAAATATACGAATGCATCAAACATCCATAGCTTAATATTACTGAGGCTGAGTGACCAGCCCCCTTGATTTCCGTAACTTTACCAGATCCATGTTAATACGATCATGTTTTCTTTAAACCCTACTTTATCTTAATTTATTTTCGTAATATTGTCCATTAGTAGGGTTTATCATATGCAAAACTTGCTAATACAAAAGTTTCAGATAATGTTAAAAATATGCATGTAAAAAGTTTAAACCGTGTGTTGATTCTTCCATTAAATAAGCCGCTTACTATACTATAAATTCTGAAATTTATTTTATTAGAAACATTCACGTGTTTAATGCAATCCTATATGCAGTACTCTAACTGGTAGCTAAAAAAATCTCCTTACGCCAGTGATAGTTTTTAGGTGCGTTCGTAATTATGTAAATACGTAGCAACTATTGTTGTCGCTCAGTCCGTCTGTCTGTCTGTCCGTCCGCATATAACAACGCAAAAACTTCCCAACCGAATCGTTTGAAATTTAAAATACATAATTATAACATAATTTTGTCGAGTCATTTCAAAATTTATGAAAATCGAATGAATAGTTCAATTACAGGGACAATCAAAAGGATTCCGTTACATTACGGTCAATGGGGAAAAAAGTTTCAAATGCATTTTAATCGTTTGAAATTTAAAACATATAATTATTACTTAATTTTATCGAGTCATTTCAAATGTTATGAAAGTCGGATGCATAGATCATTTACAGGGACAATCAAAGGTATTCCATTACATTACGGCCAATGGGAAAAAGTTTCAAATGCATTTTTCTGATGTTATACTCATTCGAACATAATAGAATTGGCATGAATCTATGAAATATATACTAAAATATGCATTCTGTACAATCTGTGACGCACAGAATTTTTATTATTAAATTACAGGGCAACATAAAAGTATTCCACTACATAATGCTATACGGGGAAACATTGTCTGAGGCGTGTTTTAATTATATTCAACTATTTCACATTTTATGAATAAGATATACGTTTCTGAGGTGTAATAAAAATTTCTTTCTGCATATTTACAGAAACACAAAGATTTCGACTACTATTCTGTATCCGAAGTACCCTCTACTATATCAGCAAGATCTGAATATTTTTAAAACTTCGTTATCGTACGAACGCACCTCATTTGCTACGTTTACGTGCAATTTCCAACTTGTTCATCTACATTATAAAGGCCAAACGTATCTTTGCGTAACGCATACGTCATTTTGCGAATGGCAACACTTTCCCATGCAATTCGGTTTTTCAATTTTTGCTACTGCAAATTTTATACTTATACACATCACACATTTTCAATTTTTATACCGTCTTTTAGAGAAAAAAATGTACTTTTAAATGCAATTTGTTTGAAAGCTGTACTACAATTTATTTTTGAATTATTATTATTATTATTATTATTATTATTATTGTAGTTTTTGTACGGATTTTTTAATCGTGGCATCAGAAATACTCCATTTTCTCTTAAAATTGAAAAAAAAAAAGAAAGAGAGAAATTAAAATACTATTTTGCGAAAATCGTCTGTTATAAAATCAGGCGAATTTCGGCTTTCTATTTCTTTTTTATCAATCAATTAAATGTTTTTTTAGTTTATTGCAAACTTACTTTCAAAAGGATACAGATAATTTTATCATAACTGATCTTTATTATATTTTATTCATTACATACGCGTTACATTACATTAAAGTTTAATTTTAATAATTTAGACAATTAAGTTTTATAGAAATAATATTTTTTTAATTTTAACTTAAAAATATTTTCTTAGAGTTAGACTGACCAATATCAGATGTATTTTTAACTGTAACTAATTTTGTGGCTTTATTATAAGTCAATGAAACAGTTCGTTTCTAAACATTTTCTATCGTCGAAATTCGACGGGTTCCACCTCGTTATCCTAATGGCGGAATAACAAAGATGTGATTTTTTTTCTTTTAAATCTGCTACATTCTTTTTCAATGCTGTTAGGAATTGGTCCTATCAAAAACTTTTCAAGTGCATAAAAATCCAACCCATTTCCACCCTATTTTAATGATTTTCGTATTTAATGATATAAAACGAAAAAGTTTTGCTTCTTGATGGTATGTATCAGATTAGAAGACAGTTGCGCAGAATTATGTAAGTTTTCTTGCCCATGAAAGTGACTTATACATGGGGACTATTTAAGGCATATCCGTTCTATTGAAGACATTTTAATGTTAAAAGCCCTAAAAATTTTTAAGGTATGTAAAACGTTTTGGCCAAAATTAGAATTCATGTGTGGTAAAATAAATTTGGAAAAGAGTAAGGTGTTGTTCAATTCATGTTCATAAAAAATTGTCAACATGAACTCTCATATGTATGAAGTGTAAAGTTATGTGTTTCTTGGACAGGAAATATCATCGTATTAGTATCATAAATGAAATCAATAGAAGAATAAGAAATGGGTGAAATGCGTTTGAGAAGAATAATATTATTATAAAGAGTAATATACATCTTTGTTTCAAAATAAATGTGTTTGACCAATGTGTTTTGCGTGCACTAACTTACGGAGTAGAAACATGGAAACTAACAAAACGGATGGTACAAGGACTACAAACAACACAGAGAAGTATGGAAAGGTGTATGCTAGGCATTACTAGAAGAGACAGAAATAAGATAACCTGAATAAGAAGTCATACGGAAGTTTTTGAGATCGTTGAAAGAATCAAACGGCTAAAATGGAAATGGGCTGGTCACATTGCAAGAAAGCAACACAATAGGTGGAGCAGAAACACCCTATAGTGCTACCTCAGAGATGCAAAACGATCAAGACGATCATTCCAAGTAAGGTGGCTTGACGAAATCAGAAAAGTGACCAGTCTAAATTGGATACTATAGCTACAGACAGGAAATATAAGAAAACTCTAGGGGAGACCTAAATCTAACAGTGGTACAAAAACGGTTGGTTATCATGATAGTGAAAAAAAAATTAATTGGTAGTGGTTTTGAGTTCCAAGGATCATGATCGGACCGTACATATGCAAAAAAATTTAGAAATTCCAACATAGGAGAGAATATAACAGATTGTTCAGAGTTATATAAATATAAAAAAAATAAAATATATTAGTTGCTATATCTAGATGATATAAATATTAAATTGTAAGTGACAATTAAAAATTTATGTGAATGCAGAAAAAATTGTCTATGAATCTCTATTGCTGTAATGCTAAGGTCTATCGTTACGCAATTTTGCAAGTAAGAATTTCAACTCATTGAAAGCGGTTGTAAAATAGCTTTCCCCTTAATATCGCACAATTCAGCGGAAGAAAATAGACACGCAAATGAATGATTTATTTTCTTTAAGTTTACCAGTGTATAATTAATTTCAATATTCAGTGAAAATCTAAGGAACGCGATTGGAGTCGCATGTAAGCAAGAATGCAATCAACAGATTTTTTCTGTTTTGTTTAGTTTAATGAAGGTGGAAAGGCTAGGAAAAGCTTTTTAAATAAATAATATGGCCACAAAATAAGAATATATTCCCTAAATATTTCCATAACATTTTCAAGTTTAATCGTATTAATAAATTATGTTTTAAAAGTAATTTCTTTCAAATCAAACGATAACGATTTTTATTAATTTCAATTTTAAAACACTACATCACACTAAACAATATATTTTAAAATTTAAAGTAAGCTTTTATACCGAAATAAAATTCCTACATTTATTACAAAGGTTATTTTTCACTAAAAAAAGGTTAAACTCATGACAAACAACAGAAAAAAGCAAAGTGTTTCCTTTTTTATCTTAAAAAAATAACACATACCTCTCAATTTTAGGATAATTTCCGTTATTACAAGTTCTTGCACTGCATAAAAATCGACCGTTTCTTTAGCAATCGTTATTTATAGGGTTTACTGTTCTCTTATATTTTTTCGTTTAGCACAAATCAAAATCGAAAATTATCTTTTTATTCTGATAAGAAATCGTTAAAAGTATTTTTTCCAGTTGAAACACAAAAATTAACATGATGGATGATAGTAGAAAAAATTGTTTTTTCAATCATTATGGAAAATTGATTTTAGGAAAGAAGAAAAATAATTATTTGATTATCTGTAGTTGGAAAATTGATTTAGTGTTTGTTCAATGTTTATAAGACAAAAAAATAATTATCCTTCAAATTACATCTTCACCCATGCATAAACAAAAATTACGTTATAATAATGACAAAAACTTATAGTAATACATTTTTTCATATTATGTTAAAGGTATTCAATCGTATGGGAAAGCTCAATTATGCATATATATATATATATATATTTCATATTTGTATTTGTATTTATTTAACTCCATGAACCGAATATATATATATATATATATTGATATATAGATTAAAAAGAAGTCTAGATATTCTATCATATACTACAGCATAAACATAAAATGCAAGTAGATATCTATTACGAATCTGAGTTTTGATTATATTTTATTCATACACGAGTTCAAACACTGTGTATTATATTTATATACGTACAATAGCTAATTTTCAAGAAGCCAAGATAAAAATATTCATGTAGGGTATATAATTAGTTATCGAGATATTCAATATTACACTCACCAGTAAAAGTTAAGCACGAAGATGTAAAATGCAAAAAAATCAACAAATTCTGCTTTGATTGACACAAAATTCGGCAGGAAAGTAGCATATATATTTATGCATAAAACAAAAGCAACAATTATATACAGAAATGAAAAATTAATATTAAATTTTTATAGGTTATCAGAAAATGACATACTGGAGACTTAAACAGAAGAAATATGTATAAAGTGAAAATAAACAACATAAAATGAAAAAAAAAAACATTATAGGGTATGTGATCCCCCCTTATCCCAAAGTTTACGCATTGTGACCATGCTTTTAATAAGGTGGTCAACCACCGCAGAATGAAGCAATCGCCATTCTTCTTGTAGAGCAGTTTCCAGCTCAATAAGAGTGCCTGGAGGTGGGAAACGTAAACATACAGCACGGCCGAGAGCATCCCCAAGATTTTCTATGGGATTAAAGTCGGGCAAATATGCTGGCCACGCATTACGCGAAGCCCCTTAACTCTCCAGATAATCATCGACCATGGCAACTCTATGGGGACGTGAGTTATCCTCCATTTAGAAAAAGTAGGACCAACTACTGCAGCGTACAATCTCACAATGGGCTCTAAGACTTCATCTCGATAGCGGACAGCCGTCACAGAACCCAGTTTAAAGATGTGCAGTAGGGTGGTGCGAAAAAACAAAAGTTTTTATTTCCGAATCGCTATAGTGCGGAAAAGTTGCGATTGGTAAATACAAGAAAAACTAAAAAAAAATTTTTGAAATCGGACATTATCTTCCGATCGCGCCAACCACCTAAAAATTAAAAAAAAATTGAAAAATTTCGATTTTTTCAGAATTTTTTAAAAAATATTACATATACATATATTTTATCACTATAGTGAAAATTATTTATATATTGTACTATTTAATAATAATAAAAAAATAAATTGGGTTTAAAGAATATCTTCCGATCGCGCAAGCTCATTAAAAATCGGGAAAAATTCAATTTTCAGTGATTTTTGATACATTAAGAAAATAATTAAATAAGCTGAGTTTGCAGTCTCATGTTAAAATTTAAATGTAAATTAATACTATTGAGCATGTTATGCTATTTTTGAACAACCGAGATCTTACCACAACGAGATCGCTGCAATGTTTAGAAGTTCTTCAAGGTTTAGAGTTTCGCGCACATCCTGTTAGCCACGTTGCGAAAAATCGTTGATGTCGCCTTACGTTTCCACATGCTTCTGCCCCCAACCTCGTCCACTTGCACAGAGCGCCATTTCGTATCAGAGAGCCCGTGAACGAATTTCGTTTGTTAATTGGATGTATTGTGTTATTAAAAATACATTAACATGTGACAGGGACACGGATCTGTATACGTCGTTGACAAAGAAAATTACTAGATAATCTTTTCATTGTCCTATATTTGGTCATTCAAGAGATTTTCTGCCAAATATTCTTCCAACACACGAAGATGTTCTCCAATGCTACCTTGAGGAGAGGTCTCTATTAGCAAGTAAATTCAACATCATTAACCCATTAACGCCCAGCGTCCTCTTTTGAGGACGGTTACAAAAACAGCAAGAAAGCGGTTTTCTCACCAGTAAAAAGGAAGATAAATATAAGCCTTCTTTCACGAGACAGAATCCTCGATAAATTTAGATAAAAGTTAATTTGATTTTAAAAGTGGTGGGAAATACAAATTTTAAATTTTAGCGAAGAAAATAATTCGGGCGTTAAAGTGAGTTTCTCATTTGTCAGCAATACAGTGGCACAAAATATAAAATATATTTATTAGAAGGCGTCAATCCCAAAAGTGTTTGATTGTAGAATCATTTAGCTAATTAATGCCTACTACGATAATATTCTAAACTAACGAAATCTTATAATCGAGACAAGGAATAGCCAAACCTTATAAAAAAGTTTGATGAATTTAAAAAACAAGAAACTCAACTGTGTGATATTTCAGCCTGCAAATGTGTAATGAATTTATACTGATCCTGTAAAAAGTCACCAGATCTGAGGGAGTGTCTAATTGAGACTAATTGTACGTCTCAAAAACACAACAAAATTTCAGTCATTGAGCATAGATTTATTTACCTCCAGAGAAAGGACGGAATGGGAAAATTTGGTACTAAAGTTTAAAACAAGTTGGAAATTGCACGTGAACGTAGCAAATGAGGTGCGTTCGTACGAAACGAAGTTTTAAAAATATTCAGATCTTGCTGATATAGTAGAGCGTACTCCGGATACAGTATAGTAGTCGAAATCTTTACGTTTCTGCAAATATGCAGGAAGTAATTTTTATTACACCTCAGCAACGTATATCTTATTCATAAAATGTGAAATAGTTGAATATAATTAAAACACGTACCAAACCATGTTTCCCCGTATAGCATTATATAGTGGAATACTTTAGTGTGGCCCTGTAATTTAATAATAAAAATTCTTTGCACCACAGACTGTGCAGAATGCATATTTTAGTATATATTTCATAGATTCATGCCAATTCTATTATGTTCGAATGAGTGTAACATCATTAAAATGCATTTGAAACTTTTTCCCCATTGACCGTAATGTAATGGAATCCTTTTGATTGCCCCTGTAATTGATCTATGCATCCGATTTTCATAACATTTGAAATGACTCGACAAAATTACGCAATAATTATATGTTTTATATTTCAAACGATTAAAATGCATTTAAAACTTTTTTCCCTATTCACCGTAATGTAACGGAATCCTTTTGAATGTCCCTGTAATTGATCTATCCATCCGATTTTCATAAAATTTGAAATGACTCGACAAAATTATGTTATAATTATGTATTTTAAATTTCAAATGATTCGGTTGGGTAGTTTTTGCGTTGTTATATACGGACAGACGGACAGACGGACGGACTGAGCGACAACAATAGGTGCTACGTATTTACATAATTACGAACGCACCTAAAAAAGAAAAAAAACTGAGTAGAAGACTTGGAAGACGAAACTATATATTGAAAAGGCAACCTTCCAAATTTGTTGAAGCGAAAATAAAAGACCTTGAGCATTTAGATGAAATACATGAGAATTTTAATGCTAATGTAGGTATATGTAAAATATCATTACCATGACGGATACAGCCTATCAGATTTAAGAAGAAGAAATTACCATGGCAAATGAAT
This sequence comes from Maratus speculifer, assembly GCA_964019185.1. Taxonomy (NCBI): domain Eukaryota; kingdom Metazoa; phylum Arthropoda; class Arachnida; order Araneae; family Salticidae; genus Maratus; species Maratus speculifer. Next base: position 454,586,144 of record OZ025291.1, read on the forward strand.
GTGGAGTTACAATCTACATCTTTACATTGCGATCGCAATGGTGTATCTGACAGTCAGGTGCTGCTAAAGCGTTGAGTGTACTAGAAGATATTCCTGTAATAACTAAAACAGATAATTTTCAAGTTATTGAGCTATACAAAATTAGAAGAAAACAAACAGAAAGAAAAAAATTACGGCAAGTCAAGTGGAATCAGAAGAACCACATGACATACATTTTGATAGAAAAAAGGGCGATTATTTAGTTATCCTCCTCAGTCCTGAGACAAATATCACGATGGACAACATACACTGTTTAAAATTACTATAAACCATCTTCAAACATGTATCATTCTACATATCAATGCGTGTTATATGGACGCATTTATTGAAAAAGTCTAGAAGTATTTTTAACGATTTTAGAAGTATTTAAATTCTTTTAAAGGATTTTCTTTATTTTCTCGTACAGGCGCTATATTCATGGAGAATATTTGACAAAAAATCTCTTGGGAATGACAAAATATAGGACAATGAAAAGATTGTCTAGTAATTTTCTTTGTGAACGACGTAAGCAGATCCTTGTACCTATCACATGTTAATGTATTTTAAATAACACAATACATCTAATTAACAAACGAAATTCGTTCACGAACTCACTGATACGAAATGGCGCACTGTGCAAGTGGACGAGTTTGGGGAGAGAAAAGGATGTGGACACATAGGGCGACTTCAACGCTGTTTCGCAACGTGGCTAACAGGAGTTGCGCGAACTACTAAACCTTTTCGCCCCGCAGCAATGTCGTCGTGGTAAGATCTCGGTTGTTCAAAAATAGCATAACATGCACAATAGTATTAATTTACATTTAAATTTTAACATGAGACAGAAAATTGAACTTATTTAATTATTTTCTTAATGCATCGAAAATCACTGAAAATTGAATATTTCCCGATTTTTAATGAGCTAGCGCGATCGGAAGATATTCTCTAAACGCAATTTATTTTTTTATTATTATTAAATAGTACAATATGTAAATAATTTTCACTATAGTGATAAAATATATGTATATGTAATATTTTTTTTTTAAATTCTGAAAAAATTGAAAATTTTCAATTTTTTTGAATTTTTAGGTGGTTTGCGCGATCGGAAGATAATGTCCGATTTCAAAAAAAATTTTTTAGTTTTTCTTGTATTTACCAATCGCAACTTTTCCGCACTATAGCGATTCGGAAATAAAAACTTTTGTTTTTTCGCACCAGCCTAATGTGCAGGTCGGTGCGGTATCTTAATGAAATCTCTGCCCACACCATATTTCTTCAGCCTCGGAATGCGTGATGTTAGGTGATGTTTTGGGGCTGATTGCGTGTTCCTTGTTCACGCCATATCCTTATACGCTTGTCATCTGGCTGCAGAGGAAATCTTGACTCATCAGTAAACATGACATTGCTTCAGTCAAAGTCCAACTGATATGTTCCCAGCACCACTTTAATCGTACCCCTCTTGATTAGACGGATAGAGGAACACAAACTTGAGGTACCCGGGCGTACAGTCCACTCATATGTAATCTTCGGCGTAGAGTAGCTGCATATATCGCTTTACCAATAGACGCTGTAACAATAGATATCACACGTGTGGAGGTCGCTCTGCGATTCCGCTTGGACACAATAGCAATACATGGATCTTCCGCGGGGACTGTAACCCTTGGACGACCGACTACGGGCCGTCGGACAACTGTGTGTGTGGTTTGGAATTGTTTTCATAAACGTGAAATTACAGAATGATGAAAAGAGCAACATCTGTGATCGACTGTCCTGCTTCAATGCGCCCCACAACACGCTGGCGCTAAGAATCTTCCATTCGTCTTCTGGAAGTCATAGAAACACGTATGTCTTCAAAACAAATTGTACGAAAGCTTTAAACACCTTCTATCAGCACTTACAATCAACTTCTGTAATCCTTCATAAAGCTGGCTACTTATAAGACTGTCCTTTTTCAATATTTATTGACATGAAAGTACGATTGGCTGTTACCTAACATTTTTTAATACTTCCATCTACCTCTGCAGCAATTTGCATCCTCTTCAATTCTGATTGGTTTCAGGAAATTAGCATTTTCCTCTCCGTGCTTAACTTTTGGAAGTGAGTGTAAAACATGGGCAATTTTTTTGAGGGCGGGGAAAGGGTGTCTCTAAAAATGTTATTTTAAAAATTCTAGTTTAATACAAAGATTATAACTACTTTTTAAAAAGAAGTATTACTTTGATTGGTATGCCTCTAAATAGAATGCCTTAGTATTTTACAAAATTACAAAACCACTATTAAAATTATTACTTGGCCTTTCTTCATCGATTGTATGATCCCGCAAAAATCGATGAACGTATCGCTCACTCGCAAAAAAGTGACACATATCGTAAATACATTTTATTCCAAAGATAGGTTTGATATAGATGTGTGTTCTGCTGCACAAAAAGTTTATGAGTGTAGTAACATGGAAAATCATTTTATTACGATAAATGTCCATATGTGATCTGAGAGAAGGGGTAGATTGTGTAAAGAGGTAAAATTACCCTACACTCCAAACCTCATTCTATGTCTTCATTCTGAACCAGGGATGTAGTGGAGGTTATACATTCTGCATTTTTTTAAGGAACACCGTATATCCTCTGTTTTCCATGAAAGCTATAGTACATCGATGTACTCATACTGATTTGTGTATGTTTGGATCAAAAATGATTACATTGCTTTCTCAATTTTGAAACATAACTTGCTATCAAATCCAAACAAATGATAATTTTCTACCCCATAATTGTTTCTTTCATTCATGGTGGCATAAAAGATGTTCATTATGTAAATATTAAATTATACACAGTATTTTCAAATAATTTTAAAATGCTTGCAAATGGTGTGCTCTTGCAGCAAAAATATTCGATTTAGGTATATTGCCAAATTTTTTCTATTTTTCTTAATAAACAATCAATTAAACTTTTATTTTCAATAATTTTCAGCAAGAAATAAAAGTCAGTATATTTTTATTGTTATTCATAAGTTAAGGGGGAGTTCATAGCGATTTATATTTGAACTCAACCATGGAATCAAAAATAAAGTCATGTGTTTCTTATTTTTGAGTACATATGGATCGGAGCTATTTTCAGTATGTGAAATAATTATAATAGAATATTCTTTACTCAATTTTGAGAAACCATTTTTTCAGCGCACCCTTTTCCTTGAGCGTATACCCTCTGTATTTTTTACGATTACACCACTGTTTTTAACTGCCAAATGACAAGTCAATACAAATAAAATAATATAGAATATATTATTAAAATTACTAAATATATTTATATATAAAGCTTCAAAAAAAAATTTTTAAACTGATAAAAACAATTTTTTCATATCATTATTCAGAAGCAAAAATACATGCCACTAATGTGATTTATGAAAGTTCAAATAAATTAAAAAATAAAAAACTAATGATAAATCGATTTTCTCTGGAATTTCTCTAATGGATTAAAGAAACATATTCAAAAAATTAACTTTTATTGGAATGCTGTGAATTAAAGAATAGTAATTTTTATTTGATTATTTTTCCACTTTCATTAAAGCTATACTTTTTTTTCTTTTTCTGAGAAATTATTAAATATGTTTTACTAGAAATACATTATAAAATTTTTATTCAGAGATTTTTTTTAGGGTTCCGTCCCCACAAAGTAAAAACGAAACCATTATAAGATTAGTACAGTGTTTGTCTGTCACAGCGTATTTACTCATAAAGTATGATACGTGGAAAGCTCAAATTGGGGGAAGTAATATAAACTATTGACCGAAATATTTACAAATTATCACATTTACAAGTGTATTTAGGATGGGGTAGGGGAGATAATTAAATTACTTAAAGAAAAAAAATCTTTGTATATCGTGTGGGGTATTTTGTGACAGTTTTCATTATACTGAACTCAAAACTATAATTCTTATTATTTTAGGTATTATATTTTCGGAGATAACATCGAAAATATAGTGCAAAAATATGTCCCTCCATCTAATTCTGAATGTACTAAAACAAACATTCTGAAAAGATTAGAGGTTATAGATGTTACTTTAAACCTTGCAGGAAAACTACAGCGATTACTCTAGATCACATAGTTTTTGAGAAAAGCACCTTTTTCTACTACACATAATTTGTGATTTATGGGCATTGAGCAATATTGTGGAGGAATATTGGAGGTACCTATCGTAGCAGAAGTACAAAAGCATTGTTGACAATGATTTCAGAAAAAAAATTCGTACGTAATTAGCCTAGATATTAACCCTTAAAGAGAAAGACGATTTGGACATAACTAATGACGGGGCCGATATACTCTGCATACCATTGACTTTTAAAGCTTAGATAAAAACTTTCAAAAATATATTTGTGTAATGCAATGAAAAGTATCTGTATTAAAGCAAAAAAATCATGCTGTTCCAAACATACTAATTTAATTAGCACTAATAGCATAAATCTGGGTACGTACTCATTAAAAATTAAAAACAAATTATCCATTTTAGTACCAGAATTATTTAAAATTATTTAATGCAAAATGTTCCTTATTTCGACTCTAGCGGCAACGACTTTACAAAATTTTTTGGCAATAAAATGTCTGTTTTTTTTTTAAATTTATTTTGCATGCGAACCTTACATAAATACTATGCAATCAGTTACTAGTTTGCTTTGGGTGGTTCTCTCATTACGACTCTTGTTTATTTAAAAGTTAATTAAAAACTTATCTGGAAAAACGCGTCATGGAGAAAAACGGCTTTGCCAATTTGCGTGCTTCTTTCTACACAAGCTCCTTTAGCACAATAGCAAATTTAAACATTGAACAACGATTTTCTGTTAGCTATACTGGAGAAAGAAAAAGTTATTACTATGCTGGATTTAGTTTTAGTACTCTGATTGACCAATTTTAAAGTGTTACAGTACTTAATATCTTTTTAACCCCTTAAAATGCGAACAACGTTTCTGTTATTTAGAATTCTCACCGGTAAAATCGAAAAATTTGGTTTAAAAAAAAAAAAAAAAAAAAAAAAAAAAAAAGCTATTTTTCAACATTTTGCTGCAAAAGTTAAAAAAAAATAAAATTTCATAAAAAGTTTCTGGTCAGAATATCATTTAAATTAGGTGGGATAAAATAAATTCCTCCACCCATCGGGTGTAAATACTGTTTTATACCACCGCGATCGTGTTATTATTCCGGCAGTGAAATAGTTATTGCATGGGAGTAATGGGTGTTTAAGTAACCAGATGTGTTTTTTCAGCAAAATTATTATAATAATAATAATATTTGAAAATAATATCGATTTAAAGGTAGCGAATTTGTGCTTTTATATAAAACTAAGAACGTACGGAAATAGGTCAAATATTTATAAAATTTAATAATGTGAACTAAATTTTTTTCAAAATAATACCAAATAGCATCCGTAAAATAGAGGTAAATGTATTGTGAATCATATAATAGATAAATCAGATAATTGCAAAAATATTTATAAAATATATAAATGAAAAAAAAATCTAATTGAAACATTTTCGATATATTCCATGTTCATTACCTTATGAATAAAACATAATGCATAATACTTAATCTTATTTTGCCATTTATATTTAAATTGAGTTTAACATATCAAATATTTATACATGTTAGAATTTAACCTCTCTTCATTGTCTAAAAATTGCTGATACAAAAGAATAAAAAAGGAAAATAACTATTTCTTCCCCTAAAATGCAGGAAAGGTACGAGCATTAACTATTAAACTTAATTTAATAAAACCCAACTTACATTTCATAAATAAATTATATTATCACGATACTCAAGGGGACGTTTAGATGGATTTATTTGCAGAATTTTATTTAAATTTTTATTTCGAACAAAGTACATCTTATACTTCAAAGTACATTTGTCAAACATATTTATATATTTTTTCTTTTTATTATTGAATGAAATTTATAATGAAGTTACCATAGCTAAAAAAGGAACAATGCAGATTTTATCTGAAGCCTTAGGCTATGAAAACGATAAATTATTGTTCATTCATGTTTTTAAAACAAATATTGTTATTCTGAAAAGTGATAGTTCTGACCTAAAGCTGTAAATATATAAATGCCAAAGTTATTTACAGATATTGTAAAATTGCTGGCAAATTTCCAAACATGTTTGAAGATTATTAATTAAAAAACAAATTCGTCGACTAAACTCGGTCGATGCAGCCTTTTTTATTAAGAACACTGTTTGTTTGGTTCATTGTGAGTGAAAATGCTGGAAGTACTTATGCACATTTCTGTGTTTTCATAATAGTTCTAGAACTCGGTAATATTTTCATGCACTAAAATAGTGTATCACGACCATTTTAAAACAACATGATGGATAAAACAAACCAATGAGCTTCGTCAAAATCTTAATTTATGTGCACATGCTCACTCACATAGCAATTGATTAATATATACGAGTTTTGTCCCGGGCAAATTGATTTTTAAACAAAAAGTCACTCACATTAGAAATTCAAACTGATACATCTCAGGTGTTTGTTAAGATAAAGGCAAAACGAAAAATACTCCAGAATTCATGTATTAAGATCAAACACTTCAGAAATAACCTTTTTTTTCAATTTCTAATTTTTTGTTTGCACATCATTATACATTTAAAAGATTTTTGACAAACTTAAATGGCTGCCATTTTGAAACAAGATGGCGGATGAAGTTGGCCAATGAACTCTGTCACGACATTGATATATACTATCTACACACGGAGTTATAACCAAATCGATTTATAAATATGCGTATTATAGCGTAACAAAATTCAGAACGTTTCAAAATGTCAACCACTCAGAAATTGAAAGTGCTTTAGCTCAGCCATTATTTAAGATATAGATCAAACAAAAAATTCTCTGGAATCTTTGTATGAAGGTCAAACACACAAAAGAAAAATCTTATTCAATTTCCTACTTTTTTGCACCTAATTTTAAAATTTAATTAAAAAAATAATAATTCGACATTTTGGAACAAGATGGAGGGTGAAACTTGCCAACGAACTCGGTCGAGACATTTGTATGTGCTATGTACACACCAAGTTTCATTCAAATCTATTCATACATACGATAGTTACAGCATCACAAATATCATATATATATATATATATATATATATATATATGTGGTATTTTATACTTTTACTTTTCAGGTTAAACGGTAGATGGCGCCCCTTGTCTATTCCATGGAATTATGTAAGGAACATAATGTATCTACGTTCCAGATAGTTGTTCTGTGTTTACAATATGTGTATATGTCGTCTGTAGTGCCGTCAGTTTTATTAAATATGTTTGTGTGTAAAAAGTCGCCCACCTCGATTATTTTAGTACTGTTCATTGCCTTACATTTAAATGCTTAAAGATAGTATAATGGCGACGAGATGTTAAAAGTTTCTACCGTAAAAATTTTAAAGGAATAACGGCGCGCCCAAGAGAAATGGCTTCTTCTTTCGTTTTTGCGTTCGACAAACATACAAGGTAACAGCAGCTTTCCCGAATATATCAGCAGCTTTAAAACAAGGGGGTGGTAAGTACATTGAATTTTAAAGTACTTTTTTTTTCCTGTGTTATTGCATAAAGAATACGATGTTTTCATTCAAGAAATATGATGATAAAGTAGAAACATTTCAGGCTTATATTAAACGCCTGGAACAGAATTTTATTCTGAATGAATTAAAAGAGGAAAAAAAAGTTGCAGCCCTTTTATCTTGCATGGGCCCTAAGCTGTATAATTTACTGAGTAATTTATGTTTCCCTAAAGAATGTGAAACATTAAAATATTCGGAGATTGTTGATATATTGATAAAGCATCTAAGCCCCGCCCCCAACAAATTTATTGAAAGAATCAAATTTCGTAAGTGTTACCAAAATGAGTCGGAATCAGTTCAAGATTTCGCTGCTAGATTAAAGAAAAATACAACTTTTTGTTGTTTTACGGGTGATACATTAAATGAAAATTTACTTGAACAATTTTTACGCGGTTTGAAAAGCGAAAGCATTCAAAATAAATTGATTACGCAAGTAGAGGATTTAACTTTTGAGAAAGCAGTGGAGAAAGCTTTATCCTTACACAATGTAGATATTGAAATTTCTGAAATTAAAAATAAAAATTTCAGTATTAATAAAATTTCCAGTTCAAAAAATGTACACCCAAAGAAATTTTCTCACGACTGTCAGAAGTCAAATGTCAACAATCATATAAATAATACAATTCCTGAAGCAAATAAAAGTAAATTAAAATGTTATAGATGCGGAAATACTTCCCATCTAGCCAATTCATGTAGATTTATTAATGCTACTTGTAAAATATGTAAGAAAAAAGGCCATATTGGAAAGGTTTGTAGAAGTAAAACTTTCCAAAAACACGTAAATTCGGTAGATACAGTAAATGTATTAACTATAAAAAATACAGGTGCAAATCCTATTAAATTATCTGTGTTAATTGAAAATAAAGCCAGAGCGGATATGGAATTGGACACCGGTTCGGGAATTTCTGCTGTTCCTTTAAAAAGATTTCGCAGAATTTTTCCTGATTATAAAATATTTCCTCCAGATGTTCAGTTAAAAACTGCAACTGGTGAAATTTTTAAACCTGTAGGTTATGTTGAAGTAAATGTTACTTATGAAAATAAAACAGAAAAGTTAAAATTATATTTGATAAAAGAAGATACTTTTCCATTATTATTTGGCCGCGATTGGGCCTCTGCATTCGATATTTTTCCACATAATTTAAGATCTGTTTATGTTAATGAGACTGTAAATTATTCTGATAAATTACAAGAATTGTTAAATGATTTTTCTGATTTATTTTCTGATAAAGTAGGGGAAATTAAAGGGTTAAAGGCAGAGCTTTACCTTGAAAAGGATGCTACACCCATATTTTGTAAAGCTAGGACTGTTACTTATGCACTACGTGCTGCAGTCAATGAGGAATTACAAAGATTAGAAGAAGCAGGTATAATTAAACCAGTTACAAATAGCAAGTGGGCAACCCCGATTGTTCCAGTGGTAAAATCTAATGGTAAAATACGCTTATGTGGAGACTTTAAAGTCACATTAAATAAATATCTGAAAGTAGAAAAATATCCCTTGCCTAAAATAGAGGATATGTTAGCTACTTTAAGTGGTGGTGTTCATTTTACAAAAATTGATTTAAATCAAGCATACCTCCAATTGCCCGTTGATGAGGAATCCCAGGAATTATTAACCATTAATACACCTAAAGGATTATTTCAGTTTCTTAAATTACCAATGGGTCTTAATAGTTCTCCTGCTATATGGCAAAGAAAAATCGAACAAATTTTAAGTGGAATTGAGGGAATTACAATTTTTATTGATGATATAGGAATAACTGGGGAAACGGACGAAATTCATTTGCAAAGGTTAAAGCAAGTATTAGAAAGGTTGAGAAATTATAATATTCGGATAAATAAGGAAAAATCATTCTTCATGGCAGATGAAATTACTTATTGTGGGTATAAAGTGGATAAACATGGTATTCATAAAACACCAGATAAAATAGAAGCAATTGTAAATGCCCCTAAGCCAGAAAATGTTTCCCAGGTAAAAGCATTTCTTGGTCTTGTAACTTATTATGCAAAATTTGTACCGAATTTATCGACAATTGCACATCCTTTGAATAATTTGCTTAAAAAGAATGTAAAGTTCAACTGGTCTTACAAATGTGATCAAGCGTTTAAAAAAATAAAAAGAGAAATTACTTCGGACAGAGTGCTGACGCATTTCAATCCTAAATTACCTTTAATCTTAGCTACGGATGCTTCTCCATATGGTATCTCTGCAGTTCTTTCGCATGTGATGCCAGACAAGACTGAAAAGCCTATTGGATTTGTATCCAGAACCTTGAATAATGCCGAAAAACGGTATAGTCAAGTAGATAAGGAGGCATTAGCAATAATATTTGGTGTTAAGAAATTTTTTCAATATTTGTACGGTAACAGATTCACTTTGTTTACTGATAGTAAACCATTAGTTTCAATTTTTTCACCTTCTAAAAGTATTCCGGTTTTATCAGCTGCTAGAATGCAAAGATATGCCATATATTTACAAGCGTTCCAGTATGACATCCGCTATAAGAAAACTACTGAACACGGTAATGTCGATGCACTCTCACGTCTTCCATTACGTAGTGAAGATTTGCCCCACGAATATAATTCAAATGAAGGACTTGATGAATCGGAAATCATTCAAATAAATCAACTTTCTGTTTTACCTTTAAATGCTAAATCTATTGCTTCAGCTACAAAAACCGATCCTCTTTTGCGACAAATTTTTCATCACCTCATTTCTGGTTCAGAAATTCCTAAGAATTTACTTTTTGGTGGTAAACAAGAAGAATTTACTCTTCAGCATGGTTGTATTTTAAAAGGTTGTAGGGTAGTTATCCCAGAAATCCATCGACAACAAATATTAAAGGAATTACATTTTGGTCATTTTGGTATAGTGAAAATGAAATCTTTAGCCCGTAGTTTTTTATGGTGGCCAGGAATAGACCATGATATAGAAGATATTGCAAGAAATTGCTCTATTTGTGTAAATTTGAAAAATAATCCTCCTAAAGTTGATACACATCATTGGGAATGGCCTACTGCTCCATGGCAGAGAATTCATATTGATTATTTTGGTCCTGTTAACGGAAAAATGCTTTTGTTAGTGGTTGATGCTTATAGTAAATGGCCAGAAGTATTTATAGTTCCTAGTACAACTTCAGAAAATACAATTATTTGTCTTTCTTCTCTCTTTGCACGATACGGTTTTCCTATTTCTTTGGTATCAGATAATGCTAGGCAGTTTACATCTGAAGAATTTGAAATGTTCTTAAAAAGTCATGGTGTAAAACATAAGTTTAGTGCACCGTACCATCCATCTACAAATGGACAGGCTGAGAGATATGTGCAAACGGTCAAACGTGGATTAAAAGCCTTAGCGTCTGAACCAGGTACTTTACAAATGAAGCTGAATAACTTTCTTATGCAGTACAGGAAGATGCCACATGTTACAACGGGGGAAAGTCCTGCATCTTTATTTCTAAAGCGTCACATAAGAACAAACATAGATTTGATCGTGCCAAATGTTGCAAATTTTGTTCATGAAAAGCAAACTGCAAGGAAATCTAAAGTTAAAGTAAAAGAATTTGAAGTCAACCAGAAAGTAGCTGTAAGAAATTATACTCCAGAAGCCAAATGGAAAATTGGTCGAATTGTAGCAAGAGAAGGAAAATTACATTACAGAGTTCAAGTTGGTTCGAATATTTGGAAAAGGCATGTGGATCAAATAACTAATGTAGGAGAAGATATTTCTTTAACCAATGATCCAAATTCAGAAGAAAATGTTACAGAAAATTTTAGAAGTGAAAATACAAGTGTGAAGCAAGATGATTTTCCACCCTTACAGTCAAGTTTCACAGATCCGCAACCAGTTGACTCTCATGTTCCAGTTGTTCCAGATCCTACTCCAACTGACTTTCATAATCCTGATTCTTCGAGTTCTAATTCAGCTAACTCTGATAATATTCACCAAAAACCGTCGGTTCCTACTAGTGCTACAGTTGATGCCCCTGAACATGTAAAAACTAATTCTTCTTCTTCTCCACAGGTACTTAGAAGGTCCAGAAGACATCGAAGAGCTCCTGACCGACTTCATTACTAAGTGGGGAAGAGCTGTGGTATTTTATACTTTTACTTTTCAGGTTAAACGGTAGATGGCGCCCCTTGTCTATTCCATGGAATTATGTAAGGAACATAATGTATCTACGTTCCAGATAGTTGTTCTGTGTTTACAATATGTGTATATGTCGTCTGTAGTGCCGTCAGTTTTATTAAATATGTTTGTGTGTAAAAAGTCGCCCACCTCGATTATTTTAGTACTGTTCATTGCCTTACATTTAAATGCTTAAAGATAGTATAATATATATGTCAGTATGTGAACAGAGGATGGTTTTGGGGTCTTGAGGTCATGATCTGTGGAAATATAACAAAGATTTTTCGGAAGTGCTTTCCTTTGGACGGCTACAATAGGTAGCTTTTTACTTTTTGTAATGAAGGCTACCTGGCTACCTAAAATATTGCAGATTAGACAATAACACTTATTTTGTCCACGTCAAATGACTAATTTTGACCAGAAAATTTTTTTTCCATTGGGAACAACAACAAAATAATCAAGCTATAATAGTAAAATTTACTTTTATTTATTTTACTAAATACTTAAAAACATTGATATAAAGAATGCTGCTAATAGAATTAATTAATTTAAACCCATTTAATTGCAAAATAAAGCAACGCAATATTTTAAAACCATAATTATGCAAATAAAGTGAAATATCATATTTTAGCTAAAAACTGGTTTTTAGATTTCTGTATTTCACTTTTTTTTCATAAAAATAAAAGAAAAACCTGCAGTGAAGTTTTAATCCTCACACAAGCCATTTCTTAAAATTGGTAAATTAATTAAACTTTTGAAAATGTATAACATTTTACTATATCAGTATAAATAATCAGAAGGTTTTTTTTATGTTTTCTAATCAAAAATATAAAATAAATGTAAATTAATATTTATATGACCAATATATTAAGACATTATCAGCGCAGTGTTAAAGATAAACGATCGTTTTATGACCATTTTCTAATGCTATAAGATAACCTACGCTTCCTTTGCATAAAATGTTGCTTTATTCTTCGGTATTAGATTTTACTTTATGACCGAGATAATGCATTCTTATCGAAAGTAATGGGAATGCTTAGAACAACAAACTTATATTGAGAACAAATATTCTTTCATACAAGTTCAAATACTAGCAAAAGATATTTCGATAAGTTATTTTATTTTCTTTTTGCATGAAGTCAAGATGTATATATTAGAGAAATGAATAAGAGAAATACATTTTAAAAATTTATTATAAGAATTTTTATAAAACACACATACTATATTATTGTAAGTTGTCACTATATTAAAAATTACATCAATAAATTGAATTTTATTTTAAATATGTGTAACATCAATATAAATATAAATAAAAGCAGAGCGTGTTAACTACGTATACTGATAATCCTATCATAATAATGTATATTCCAAACGAATAAGTGAAGAATAGACAATAAAACTATTTATTAGCTAAAACGATATCACTTTACATAAAACATGTAAATATAGGTTAAATATATTTCCTTTATAACAGATGTAAATTTTCCATGTGGCTGAAAAATGTCCGGGTCAAGATTCAAATAAGGGATGTATTGGCTGAAGCCGCCAATGCTCTTCCAACTGAGCCATTCACTAAGCCATTGGAAGAGCATTCGCGGCTTCAACCAATACATCCCTGGTTCGAATCCTGTCCCGGACTTTTTTCACTCACATGGAAAATTTACATCTGTTATAATTGATTTACCGATTGAAAAATCGCGTTGTAAATTAATCTATTATATTTTCTTTAGTTTATATTTAGTGTATGCTCTTTTCCTTTTTCATTTGGAATATTTATTATTATGATATTTGTGAATTTTGCTTGCAATAAAATACAGTAAATTTAGTATGTGAAGCAGTTTTGTTTTAAAATCCAACATTAAAATGACTGTTTTGTGATTTAAAAAAATTAAATCGATAGATTAAGGATCAGGCCCTACTGTGACCATCTCTGTTTTCTTCATTCGTTCTTAATCTAACCATCTTAAATTTTTATACAGCAAATGTACCGGGCAGGTGTTCAACCCGACGCGGTGTTTCAGTGATTTCTGTTTCCAAGTAAGCGTAGTACTCATTTTATCGATTCCAAAGTTTTAACAGGCTGGATAGACCTTATTTTTAAATTCTAGCTACAAAAAATTTATTTCCACTCGCAAAGCTGATGTTACATTTTATAATAAATCATTTTTATTAAACATTTATTGACACTACACCACAATTCCATTCCCGTTTAAAAAATTTAATTTGCCATTTGTTTTCTCAGAATATATAAAATTTAAACTGGTAGATTCATAATTAAATTAATGTACTTTATTTGTTTGGAATATATATTATTATAATAGGGTTATCAGTAGACGTATTAAAGGCGTTGGGTTCTTATTTATATTTACACTAGTTGCCCGGGACCATAGATGTCTTCAAACAAATTGCTAATATTTAAAATCTCCATTCATACTAAAATAGAAAGAAATTAAAATTTTATCTGGAGAATATTTTAAATTTTAGAATATTTTAAATTTTATCTGAGTGAATACAGGTATGTATTTATGTTACGGAAACCATGTTCTAAAATGATAAAAAAATATAATCGTCAATTTTAGCTGTTTTGAACCACAAAAAATGCAATAATTGAATTATTTTAAAATTAATTTCTTCAATGAGACCTACTCAATTCAAAATATTCTTAGCGCGCGTGAGTAACGTCCGCTGTACAAATGGACAAATCATAAAAGGAGTAATTACCTAATTTATTATTTTTTTATATTGTACCATGAATGGATTTTGAAGACCGATTGTAAATGAATCAGGAGGAACAACATCATCAAAACAGAAAAAAATAACAATTGCGTGTGCAATTTTGTGCTAGTTATAAATTTTAAACTTTTGCTGCATCGCCATTCCTTTGCTTTAATAGAATATCTCTATTTTAACCAATGAGAATGCTCCTTAAAACAGTGAAGTAATCGTTTTCAATAAAAGCGGTGGAGCAACGATGCAGCAAAAGGTTCAAATTTTTAACAGTGTAGCATTCAGCCGTGAAATGCAGTTGTTAAATCCCATATTTACCGTCTGTTCTCATTGGCTGAAAATTTCGTTGCCGCTGATTGGTGGCTAGCTGCAGATAGCCTCTAACTTGGCTGCTTGTTTGCCGTTTATTGATGAAAAGCTGCAAATATCCTGTTACCCAGTAAGTTTTATTTTTTTTAAAGAAAATCTAAATTTAAATTTGAAAATCCGGCTGCGAGATTCACATTGCGGTGTTAACACCCACACATGACAAAAATTGCAATGACATGGGTGTTATAATTTCGGCTTTATCCGTGGTTAGCAGACAGGCAGACAGACAACTCTTATTTTATATATATAGATTGATATTGTACAAATTTCAAATAAACTTCAAATTTATTATAGTGTTTTTTTAAATATACATAATAATAAACGAAAACTGTTTTTTAAATGCTTACAATAATTTTTAGCAATGTAATTTTATTATTCATTTCTATAATAATATAAATCGTTACTTCGATGGAGTAGAAAATAAAAAAACTTATTGAAATATATATTTTGTCATTATTTGAATTTTAATAGAATAAGATTTGTACTCAGTATCAATTAATATTTCTAAACGTCTCCATTACTTTAGATGAGAAGGAATTTAATAAATAAATTGACAGAATCCTCACGCAAGCCATTTTCATATGTTTTATACATTAATCAAAAACTTTAATATGTATACATAACATCATACTATAGCATATTAAATAATCAGAATTTTTTTTTAGTTTTCTACTCAAATTTATAAGATATGTTTAATGATGCACTGCCTGAGATACTAAATTTAATTGAATACTTATACGACCAATACATTAAGGCATTAGCAACCCAGTATTAAAAAAAAAAAGATCGTTGTATCATTATTTTTATGGTATAAGATAGGCCAGGCTTTCTTTGCATAAATTGTTGTTTTATTATTCCGTATTACACTTTATTTTATGACCAGAGTAACGCGTTCTTTTTTAAAGTAATGGGACTGCTTAGAACAACAAACTGATATTGAGAACAGATATACTTTTGTTTAAAATTAAAATAATGGCAAAATATATATTTTAATAAGTCATTTTATTTTTCTCTTTAATAACGATACAATGCATGTTGTTATACCAATGTAGTATGGAAATATATTGATAAAAGCTATTATAAGGATTTTTATAGAAGATTCCATTTTCATTCTTGTAAATTAAAACTATATTTTAAAAATCATTTCAATAAATTTAACTTTTTTACGTATGTAAAATCAATATAAACATAGTTAAGAGTACAACGTCAACTGATACCCATATCATGACAATGCATATTCCAAACGTCAAGGACAGGCATTAAAAATATATTATTGCTTAAAAGACGTCATTTTACTAAAAACATGTCAACATAGATTTCTAATGTATTTACCTTAGTTAATGTTTAGTATGTGCTCTTTTACTTTTTCGTTTAGGATACATATGATAATGACATTTGTGTAATAGCTTGCAATTATGTAGGGTAAAATAGCATGTGAAGCAATTTTGTTTTATTATCAACTATTAAAACGATTGTTTAATTATTGAAAGAAATTAAAGAAATACATTAAAGATCAGATTCTCTAACGTCTTTACCTTAATCTGAGAGATACTGGATATATAAGGGGCAGGTTTATAGCCTAACGCAGGATACTTTCTATTATCGATATTGTATATTACTTTCTCTGATCTCTGTTTCAAAGTATACTTAGTATGCACTTTATCGACACCAAATATTTTACAGACTGAACAGATCTTGTTTTAAATTCTAGTTATGAAACATTTATTTTACAAAGCTGCTATTACATTTTATAACAAATCATTTTTATTAAACAGTTATTGACACTACTAAACATTTTCATTCCTGTTTGAACAACCCCATTTGCTATTATTTAAAAATTAAATTGGTAGAATATTTAATCCTCACACAAGTCATTTTTTCATCTATTACATTAATCAAAAACTTAAAAAGTATATAAATATGTCATGTTTCTACATCATTTTAAATAATCGGATTTTTTTATGATTGATAATCAAATATATAAGATATATTTAATGAGGCATTGCCAGATATACAAAATTTAAATTAATATTTATACGACCAATACATTAAAGCATTATCAGCTCAGTGCTAGATATAAATGATCGTTTTACGACTATTTTCAAATGCTATCAGATAATCTACGCTTCTTTTGCATAATATGTTGCTTTATTATTCAGTATTACATTTTATTTTATGGCCGGGATAACGAATTCTTTTCATAATGGAAGTTCTTAGAACAATAAACTGATACTGAGAAAATATATTAATTCGTTCAAATTCAAATAATGGTAAAATATATATTGCAATAAGTTATTTCATTTTCATCTTTAACTAAGACATAATGTGTATTACTATAGGTATGTAGTTTCGAAATGCATTGATAAAAATCATTATAACAGTTTTTGTAAATGATTCGTTTTATAATTACGTAAATTAAAAATATTTAAAAAAATTGAATTTTTATTTGACAATTGTAAAATATGTTTGCACTAATGTACTTTATATATAGTATGAGAAGTTTTAATAAAGCTTTAAATTGTATTTCTTTATTATAGTTTCTAAGTATTAAATTATACAGACAAGTATTCTTTTATTCAATTTAAAATAAAGGTAAAATATATATTACAAAAAGCTATTTTATTTGCTTCTTAAATGAAGTCACGATGTATTATATAATAAATTATAGAAGAGCATTATCAAAAATAGCTGTAATTTTCATAAAATATTCCGTTTTTGATTTTGTAAATGATAACTATATTTTAAAAATATGTTTGCTTAAATTAGAATTTTATTTAAAACTTAGGTAATATCAGCGTAAATATAAATAATAGCATAAAGTCTTAACTAAGCCTACGGATAACGATACCAAAATAATACATATTCCAAACGAATAAGTCAAGAACATACAATTAAATTATTTATTTGCTTAAAAGAGGTTTCTTTACTAAAACAGTCAATATAGCTTTTGTAATATATTTACTTTATTTAATTTTTAGTGTATGTTCTTTTACTTCTTCGCTTGGGATAAACATCGTTATGATATTTCTGTAGCATGCTTACAAAGATTTACAGTAAATACAAGAGGAGAAGTCCAAAAATAAGTTTCTCCTCCCAGACTGTGGCCAGAGTTGTGTATAAAAGCAAAAAAATAGAATGAGACATTAAAAATGAGACCTATCTTTATTTTTGCACATAATTACCAACTACATTGAGACATTTATCATACCGCTTGATAAGCTTCAAAAAGCCATTTAGGCAAAACTCAGGGCTTTGCATACGGAAAAAGCGCTTAACGGCTTGTATATATGCAAAGCTCTGATGCTTTCCTGGCGAGCTTTTTGCACCTTATCAAGCGGTATGAACAAATGTCGCAATGTGTTTGGTACTTACGTTGACAAATAGATTTATATCGTATTTTTCATGTCTCATTATATACTGTGACTTTCATACACACCTCTGTCCACAGATGCCAAGGGGAACTTATTTTCGGACTCCGGCTCTAGTCCAAGAGCCGACCGCACAAAACCCTAGACATCGAGCACAAGAAAAAATCCTTTATTTTATTAAAGATGATTAATAGGGGAATCTAATGATCCATGTCTGTTGGAAGCGAAGTGGTTCTGTAGCCAAAAATTGATACCACTAATGCTTCACTCGTACGTTTGACATTGTGTTTGCCGTACAATTAAAAGTATGAAAACATGGAAAATTGGGTGCAGGAAAACATAATTCTAAGTCAACGAGTCAACCAATAGTGGAATTCATTTTTGGCTTATGCACCACTTCGCTTCCGGCAGACATAGATGATTAGATTCCCCTATTACTACTGTTAAGTAAAATAAAAGAATTTTTCTTGTGCTCGATGACTTAGGGTTTTGTGCGGTCGGCTCTTGGACTACTTGTAGTATGTGACGCAATTCCATTTTAATACCAACTTATCAAACGATTGTCTTGTTATTCTAAAAAAATAAACATATATATTAAGGATCTAACCGTACACTCTCAGAAATAAAACTCTCATTTTTGACGATTCAGAAATCCTTGAGCCTTATTTCGTCGTTTTAGACAATCATTTCGTTTCAAAATCACGTGACTTTTAACGAAACGTGAACTCTCAAATATTTGACTTAAGTGCTTTCTTAACCATGGTCAGACTTGATGAATTTCAAGTAAACTGTCGCGGTAGCTGTTTATAGAAGGACTCGCTGTTGTATCTCCTCAAATCTTGCGATTTTAGCAAGGATATATTTGCTTGTTTAAAACAGTACTTTTTAGCGTTTTCCAGAAAATGAAATATAGCAATTATTCCTTCTGGATTAGTTTTTTCTTTTTTTGTTAAAGTTTTTAGGGATGTTTGTTACTATTTTTATTTATTTATTTGTAAGTTGTATTTCGTTATGATTTAATTCGAAAAAAAAATAACTTCGTTCTACAAAACCGTTCAAAAAGTAAATTTGATCAATAAAATTTTAAAATTCCAGGATCTATTTTATATCCAATATATTCTTTTTCACTCAAATTAAAAATATACACAATTTTTCTCTATCCCCTCTGTAAACAGTAAGTTGTTAAGATCTTATCCACTTACTTAAAATAGTAAAATCTCTCCCAATAAGCACTTCTTAATTCTCTATTTCTGAGCAACAAATTAATTAGTCCATATTTTAATTATTCCTTAAACAAATAAATTTCCCCTAGATGTTATTCAATTAAACCATAACCATTAGAAAATCATAATAATAAATTCGTCTTATTATTTAAAACTTGCAAGATTAATGAAAGATTTGATAAAATTACTATCACATTATAAAAATTTAAACACACACTATAATCGACTATATGTCTTTATAATCACATTAACCTGAGCAACCGTTGGCGTGAACGTAGAGCGTCGAACTGCCGCACCAAACGTTGGGAATTCGAACCTCACCTGTGATACGTCTTTTTTGCTTCTGTCAATGAATACAGGAGCTTCTAAAAAATTCGATAGATGGCAGCACTAGCCCTTTTCTCACGAAATTTTTTGACGATTTGGTATCGTCAAACGAGTGAGGAAAATAATTTCATCAATTTGACGAAGTATTTGTTCGGAGAATTTCCCAGGAAACGGTTTCGTCAAAAACGAGGAAAATTTCGTGAAATCTGAGTATTTATTTCTGAGTGTGTACTCTGAAGAACTCTGTTTTCTTAATTTTGAACCAAGATATTCTAGAGATCGCATGTATCGGGCAGGTGTTCAGTCTAACGCGGAATTTTCAATAATTTTTCTTTCCAAGTAAGCGTAGTACACATTTTATCGGCTCCAAAGTTTTGACAGGCTGAACCGATGTTTTTTTTAATTTTAGTTCTAAAACATTTATTTCAATCTACAAAGCTGCTGTTACAATTTACAATAAAACATGTTTGTCAAACTGTTAGTGTTACTACTCCACAATTTCATTTGTATATGTGTACTCAGAAATTCTAATGCTTAAATTGGTAGAATATTTAACCCTTGATTGCACCGAGTGCCGCATCTGGCACATATGTAAAAACTCTATATTTTTTATTATGTGCCATTAATTCGGCAAATATGATCGCTGTAATTAATCAACAACAGTCCAAGGAATTGAATAATGCTCCTTTTGTCCATGTCAGATGGCTGAAATTAAGGTAAAAAAGGAATTTGTTTTCGGAAAT
This sequence comes from Maratus speculifer, assembly GCA_964019185.1. Lineage (NCBI taxonomy): Eukaryota > Metazoa > Arthropoda > Arachnida > Araneae > Salticidae > Maratus > Maratus speculifer. The sequence continues at coordinate 454,606,648 of OZ025291.1, forward strand.
AAATAAATAATCAAACTATTAAGGTAATATTTGCTTTTATTATTTTTTTTAATAAATACTTAAAATATTAACTTAAATAAAGGTGCAGAGTGTTAAGAAAATAAAATTAATTAACTCCATTTAATTGCAAAATAAAGCAACATAATTTTTTAAAACCCTAATTTTGCATATAGCCATATAGCATACATGCCATAAAATATCTAATTTTAACTAAAAATTTGAAAATATTTTTTTTTTCTCTATTTTACCAATATTAGACCAATCTATAAATTTTCAACATTTAAAAAAATGCAGTGAAACGTTAATCCTCACACAACCATTTTCATAAATTGGTAAATTAATTAAAGTTTAAAAAATTAACATTTTAGTATATTATTTTAAATAAACGGATTTTTTAAATATATTTTCCAATCAAAATTATAAGATATATTTAATATTGCAGTGCAAGAGGTAGAAAATTTAAATGAGTATTTATACGAGCAATATATTAAGGCATAAGCAGCTCAGTGTTTAAAGAGAAACGATCGTTTTACGACTGTGTTTTAATACTATCAGATAACCTAGACTTCCTTTGCATAAAATGTTGCTTTATTATTCGGTATTTCATTTTATTTTATGACCGAGATAACGCATTCTTTTCGAAAGTAATGGTAGTGCTTAGAGCAATAAATTTATATTGAGAACAGATATTCTTTCGTTCAAATTCAAATAAATTGTAAAATATATTTCATTAAGTTATTTCATCTGATTATTCAATGAAGTTACAATGCATATTATTATAGAAATATAATATGGAAATGCGTTGATAGCAATTATTATAAGGATTTTAATAGAATATTCCGTTTATAATTATGTACTAGTTCAATATATTTGATAATTTTATAATATTTATAATGTAGATTCTATTATATATTGTTTTATTTCAAAAATCGGTTCATTTTATAAAAAATACATTTTATTTAATCCGTCTGAATTTAGACTTATGAATTTACTGCACCCTGTTCCCGCATTATAAAATATTCTATTAGGTATGAGAACGCTTTTGTTAAATGCTTTCTGCTACACCAAGATTTATTTGCAAATGTAGTATCAAAGGTGGATAAAATAAAGAAAAATTATTTCCCTTTCAATCAGTACTTCTGAAAGCAACTGTCAAGAGCTATCTCTGGGATTTTAACAATTAAAACAAAACTAAATTTCTAAAAACAGCAGCTTGTACTTTCCCTTCTCTTCAAAAACATACATTTCTGCAAATTTTTTATAGCTGCATCTATATAATATTTATTTTAGGATGAAATTTTGACTGTCAGCAGATGTTTTTTTCTGGTTGTAACGAGAGATTTTTTCGATTTACAGGAAATTATTCATCGTGTCAGTTTGCAATATCTTCATATTTATTTATTTGGCTATGTTACTTTAACAATGCGTTTCCGTCTCTATTTGCATATTTATCGCCAAAACGGCAAATATGCAATATGATTTGGCGCAAACCACAAGCCAAACACAATGTAACATCTGCACCGATTAAAATTTTAATTTTGATTTTATTTCTTGTGCTGTATAGACTATGAAACTATTAAGAAATATGAACTGATATGTCCTTAAAAAAGTGATGTTTCAACTGCAACCACTTTTGCAGGGGAACGGCACACCGCGGCAAACTTCCACCAGTAAATTAATGTAGGAAATTTCATTGTATATATAATATGAATCATCACTTTAAAATATCAAAATACTTATGTTATGTTAAAAGTGATACATTACAATAAAATGACAAAAATACCTTTTAATTTTGCATGTTTTTTTTGTATTTAACTCAACCCATTAATGGAAAATTTCCATCATAAATAATGTGAAAAACTGTATATTTTTTCATTGGTGGGAGTTTAGTTCGGAAATAGTAGTTTTGCAACATTGTGACAAGGAAGACCATTTCCTATGAGTGTCAATGGAAAGATTATAGCGCCTAGACAAATTGATATCAGTAAAAAGAAACAGAAATTTTTTGCCATATTCGTAAGATGAATTTCACACCAATAAAGAGCTAAAATAAGACGAAAATTTCTATGCAAGTTTACTGGTGAAAGTTTTTGCCTGAGATAACCAGAATTTCTTTATCCGATCAACACAAACGGCCGTCATCTTATGGCAAACTCCTCAATTACTTGATTCTCTCCTGATTTACAATACACTATATGTCCCCTCCTTTTTATTCGTAACTCCATTGTATAAATAGGATGCAAAATGTAACGTCAATTTTAACGCTCTAAGGGTCACCTTCTGAAAAGGGTCATCACGTAGTATGTTTGTTCTCCTGCATTAAAGTAAACAAAAAAGGTGTACTCTGGAGAGTTTTTCTTTTAGTTAACTGCATAGAACATTGGACGAACTTTAGTATGAAAATTATTCCTTTTTTTTGTAATAGCTACGTAAACTTCCGTCGATACGGACACAACTACACTACAATATGCTAGAAAAAATGTACTTTAAATATAATATATTAAGTTTTAAATGACATATTAAATTTCTAATTTCAAGGCTTTTTTTCTCATAACAAGGATAAACTATTTTGAAACATAAATATTTTAGTAAATATATTAAGATTAATTCATAAATAAATATCATAATATTTAATAGTTATTAATAGTTATTATAATAATATTGAATAGTTATAGTTTAGTTTAATTATACTTAATAGTAATGTTTCATAGAATTTGAAAGAATCTTTTTTTTAAATCAAAACAAAAGCATAAAAAATTAGAAAATTATTGAAATATGTAATAATATTTTAGTAAATATATTACGATTAATTCATAAATAAATATAATAATATTTAGTGGATTTTAACAGAATATTTGATAAAATCTAAAGAAAAGCATAAAAAATGAGAAAATTATTCAAATATGTAATAATATTTAAAAAAAATAATAATAAAATTTCAATATCGCATGATAGTAGTTTATCTTAAAAACAAATTAATTAATTTCTTTATTTGAATTTTAGATTATGAATACTTTCACTCTGTTTAATATTGAATTATTTATATTAATTTACCGTTTATATTTATTAATGCCTTTATGTTAAAAAGCAGCATATAAAATTTTATATGCTGGATTTTTCAGGTATTGCACTCATAAAAAAAATTAGGCTGACATTGCTGAAATATAATAATCATATTAAAACAGATCAAAAGTGTAAACCTTGATATTTTTTTGCATAACAATTATCTATAGTTTATTTCATTAGTTTAAAATTCTAACGAGTCAACTTAATTTTTAATTTTAACATAAAAAATTCAATTGCTTTAAAAAAGTATATTTCAGCATTTTTAAGCATATCTTTTACAATTAAAGCGTGTAATGTTTAGGAACTCGCTAAATTCCTTTTAAAAGAATAGGAATTTAAATTGCAATTTTATAATTTGAAAGAATGTAGTAAAAAATTTCTTTTTGCAGTATTTGCAGATTTTATATTTGTATTTATTTATATCATGCAAAGTAAAGTATTTTTATGCGAAAACTCTCGCATGTGATGTAAAAAACTGCCAACACCATAGTTTTAATAAGATTATTGATGTAGCGTTATAAAATATATTTCTTACACTGAAATTTTGTTATTATTTCTCAAAGGGTATTTGAATGAATTAAAAAATATGCGTTTAAATATTTTAATTGTTTAATGAAAAAACCTGAATTGAAGAGTTTAAATACTGTCTGCATTCATAAATTAATTTTGTATGTTGAGTGCAAAAGAAATGAAAACTCACTTTTTATTTTTTTTTATTTGGAAATCACAATTTTTATTTTTTTTACTTTTTACTTACCCATCATACGTAGTAGGATTTAGTAGTCTTGCAATTAAAAACCATAATTAAAATTTAGAATATTACTGAAATATAAATAAAAGTAGATTTTTAAAAGAATTTGGAGCAAAATCAAAAGGGGAAAATGGCTATTTTTTTATTATTACATATATATATATATATATATATATATATATAGATTCGCCTGTGAAGGTCCATTTCCTGTAAAAACAAAGCAAAAGAAATAGGTTATTTGAATTTCGAGTGAGAACTTTATGATTTATCCCTCTTTAAAAATACATCACATGTACCTTAAGAATTAAAATAGTTAATTTTTTATCACTAGAAGAATAAAATGACTTATTTTTTAATCTACAGATAATAAAAATATCTTCGGAAATAAATTCACACAAAATTCGAAGCTAGAAGTTGAAATTCTGAAATCACAAAGCCACATCTTGCGTTAAATAAAATATTACTATAATATAAATATCCCAGACGACGTCAAAGGATTTATTTGTTTACTGCAATAAAATGTATATTCTTCCAGATAAAAGTTTTCGAATTAATCTATTCTCCTCCTAATTTTTCAACATATGTTGATGAGTTTCTTGTCATTGATATTAAAATGCATTAAACAAAGATTTTTTATTTGGCACATTTAAAAAATTATTTTCGAAAAATCTATTTTCTTCTTCAATAAATGTCGAAATTTTTCTTTGATTTCCAGATTAGTATTTAGTTTATTTTAATGGTAGTTCATTTTTGGCAGAATTTATTTAATGTTTTATTTGTATTACATAACAGAGAACATTAAATATAGATATTTGATGAATCTTTACCATTTTTTATTAGCTATGTTGGGTTTTTTCTTTATGGAAATTAATTTATATTCGTTCGTTACATGTTACACTTGATCGAAGGTTAATCTAAAATTCGGTCTAGTTTTCGTTTTCGTCAAAAATGATTCCGAAATTTAGGAAAAAAAAAAAAAAAACTGGGGAATTTTTTTTTTACACATTGACACCACTGTTTTTATTTATTTTTATGAACATGATTGTTATTAATCAGGAGTCATGTCGGACTAAAGATGGGAGTACAAATTATTAAGCAATCATTGCAAATATGATTTTAATATGAAGACAAATTCACGTGCTCATAAAGAGCAACAGACTTGCAATAATAGTAAATATTGTGTCTTAAGCCGCAGAAGTGTTTGTAATTTTTTTGAGAAAGTTTTAGTATCATTTAGATGATCATTTACAAAAATCAGTACAAAAGATAAATCAAGGGAATTGTATGCCAAAACATTTTTAATTACAGTAGAGCCCCGCTAATTCGGACCCCGTTAATCCGGATCGGTTTGGTCAATTTTTTTTCCACGTTTAAGAAGCGATTGGCTAATTTCTATAACATTAATAGAAATTGTTCATCGTCGTATTCTGTCTCTATATCGTCTCTTGTTTCATCGTCGTATTCTAAATTTAAAAAAAAATCTGAAATCTTTTCGGAAGAATACCTTAAGCTTTCTTATTTAAACTCTTTGCTTTTATCTTTCAAAGAAACAGCAATGTATCACTAAGTTTGGCAATTCCAATTTTCTATTTAAACCACTTAGAAATCCCATAAAAAATCACAGCACAGCTGAAAATTACAATTTTTTTTATTTCAAAGTAACAATTTTTACTCTCATATTCAATAAGTTTAACATAAAGATGATTTTCTGTATGTATGTTTTTTTATTTCACTTTTTTCTAATTCTCCGGTTAATCCGGATTTCCGATAGTCCGGATTGGGTCTGGTCCTAATTAATCCGAATCATCGGGGTTTTACTGTATATTAAAATTATGTAGTTACATTAGTATTTACAGTATTCGTATAATGCGTTTCAATTACTAACGTTTTTTTATATGAAAATTAAATATTTTAGCTAGAAACACAGAAAGTCACCTTGAACTATACGGATGATTAGTTACTAATTATTTACCGGGTGTCCCAAAAATGACTGATGGATTTTAAAATTCAATAACTTGCAAACGGTGACAGCTATTTAAAAAATTTTTCCAGGAGGGTTATGTATAATGTCAGGAGTTTTTTTTTACCGTATTTTTTATTTTAGTTCGCATCTCAAACAATAGGTGGCGCTGACGGCGATTGAAGGCCAGGTCGACGCTTCACTCAGTACTGATCACGTGGCCTTCATTCGCCGTCAGCGCCACCTATTGTTTGAGATGCAAACTAAAATAAAAAATTACGGTAAAAAACTCCTGACATTATACATAACCCTCCTGCAAAAATTTTTAAAATAGCTATCACCGTTTGCAAGTTATTAAATTTTAAAATCCATCAGTCATTTTTGGGACACTCGGTATAATTAAATAAAGCGTTTTATTAAGTAATAATTTTGTATATTTCTGTCTGTGTAAAGTATTTATTTGTTAAATTTTGTTTTCGTTTTCAACCGAAAGTAGAAAAAATTACTCAAATCGGTTTCGGTTTTAGTCATAAAAATAGGAGATTCCTATACATAATCATCTCTACTATCTTCATTTTGAATTTCTTTCATCTTTACAAGAGTAAAAGTATTGGTTTCCTGATAATTTACGAATTTCGGTTTTTGACGGATATGCACTGTTAAAAATAAAGGAGTCAAACCAGTTGCATTTGGCACCTAGGGATCAATAGGTGTTACCATTTGACACCTGCGGGCCTGAAAATGTGTTTAGGGAGCCGTTTGCCTCCTCACTGCGTAATTCAAGCTAATAAGGGTGCCGCCCAATGCATACCAATGGAAGGATTTCACCCCTTAGCCATTTGTGCATCTATCTGACGTGTGTCCTTCCCCTTCAACTCGCCGTCACTGATGGATTAAAACAGCAATTTCTTTTAAGAAGACTATCACCGCGCTTCCGCTGTTCCAATTTCGTTTAGAACTTCGGATGACTAACTTTTCTCGAGCTTTTTATACAAAGCAACTTTTGAATTTCAGCATATTTAAAAATATCAGGAAAAGTTTGAAGGTAAGCTCGATGGCTTTACGGTTAGAGCGTTGCGCTTGCAATCAGACGATGTGGGTTCGAGTCCTTCGCGGGCGAAAAGTCGTTTTATAAATTATTTTATTATTTGGAACTCTGGATAAAGGGGGACATCTTTTCACCCTAATTAAGGGTGCCATTCTGGCTCCCGTAGGGGTGTTATCAGTGAGATAAGCTTTTCACCCCTCAAAGGTACAATGTGTCACCTGCAATTTGTCGGAGCTTTATCTCAATAACTATTGAATGGAATTCAATGAAACTGTAATGCAATGAAACTAAATAAATTACCTTATTCCCTGATGTAAACTGGTGCTGATTCCACTTTTAATGTAACTCGTGCAAAAAATTTTGCTGCAATCATCATTATTCACGATTATCTCAAAAAATCTATCTGAAGAACTAATGCAAAATTTTTTATCAACTATATATTCAGTTAGTCACTGATATAAATTAATGCTGTTTAGTTTTTGGAATAAATTGCTCAATTGTTAACATTTCTTTCCAGATTTTTTCACAATTTTTTCGCAATAGTTCTATACAAAAAATTATCGAACGGATTTTCCTCAAACGACAGATTCATTTACAACTTGATATACACTCTGTAAAAAAAGTAGAAGGACACTCGAATTTTTTAATTAACTTAATTGTGATTTATATTTACGGTCTGATTTTTTTTTAAGGGCATAATTTTATATGCATTCTTTTGTTGTGAAATGAAAAATTAATTGCTACCACAATTAATTTATAGAAAAATGAACTTATCTAAAAATTTCACTGTAAAAAAAGTAGAAGGACAGCTGTGGAAAATTGAATTTTTGGACCCTTCTGCTATAGATAATGTAAGTAAGCATTATTATTTTATTGTTTTCCTCAAAGAAAAAAATATATCTCCATTTTTAGGTTGATTTTTTTGTTTGTTTTTTTAGAATGCCGAAAGGAATACCTTTAAATAATTTTCAAAAAGGCCAAACCATAGCATTTAGAAAAGACGGTAAAAGCATCAGAGAGATTGCTAAGTTGCTTAATGTTAGTAAAACTGCAATATCCAACTATCTTAGAAATCCAGAGCATCACGGTACTAAAAAAAAGACAGGAAGACCTAAAACACTGACGCCTCGTGATGAAAGAAACATTATCCGAGAGTTGAAAAAAAAAAGATTCCACAATTTCGAAGGTCCGAATACGAGCAAATCTAGCGCATGTGTCACGCCAAACTGTATATAACTATATAAAAAAGTCTAAAGTCTTTATTTTCAAGAAGAGACAACATCATCCAAAATGGACAAAAATGCATATAGCCAATCGCTTATCTTGGGCGAGAAACTACATGTCTTGGACCACGGAATAGACTTCTGTCATTTTCTCAGATGAGAAAAAGTTCAATTTGGATGGTCCTGATGGATATCAATACTATTGGCATTGTATCAAGAATGAGGAAGAATTGTATTCCACTCGACATTTGGGAGGGGGGAATTTGATGGTCTGGCTAGCAGTTGGATATGGTGGAAGAACGAGTCTAGTCATTTTGCATGGTAAACAGAACAATGAAGATTACATCCAGTTGTTGGAATCTGAACTTCTTCCTTATGGTTCAGAATTAGGTGGAGAAGATTGGATTTTTCAACAAGATGGAGCAGCGATTCACACCGCTACTGGCGTTAAAAATTGGTTCCACACAAATAATATCCGCGTTTTGCCATGTTACTTATGTGTCCTTTTACTTTTTTTACACAGTTTAATGTAAGCAACAGAAACTATATTATGAAAAACAAATTATCTTCTTAATTTATTTTGGATTATTATGAATTTATACTCATATAGTTATAAATTGTTAGGCAAATAAAGATATTTGCGGTAACTTAATCAGTTGTTCTTTTATTAGTAAAAAGTCTAGTGTCCTTCTACTTTTTTTACGCAGTGTACATTGTTGCTGATTAGGTTTTAATGTAAATCACCTAACTGGTGGCACTACTATGATTCATTTTTCAGGAAGTATTAACATGTATGAGATAGAAGAAAGTTTTGGGATTTTTATATTATATTTCTTTTTTTTAAATGCGATTAAAAATAATTCACTGAATAATGTAATTTTTTAAAATTTGTTTTAGATGCAACTTGTTGAAGATGTTTTTGTTTCCCATCGAAAGGCCCTAATTATTATACGGTAATGTAAATATGGACATAAAAAAGCTGATAAATTGAAAAAAAGTAAAAATAAATAAAATATTGCTAAACAAATCACCATTACTCAACATTTTTTAAAAGTTATTTTATCCTATTAGTTTTAAATTGCCTTTCAAAAATTGCACAGTAATTAATGAATTTAATTAAGTTTCGATTTAAAAAATACGTCTTTTTTAATTATGGTTTAACATTGCTTACTGAAGAAATTATAACAGATTGTTAATGCATTTAAAATGATACATAATCTGTTTTTGTGAGCTTTAAATAAAAATTAACAGTTCACATCATCTGTCACTTGGAGCTAATTACTTGAAAGGATTAATGGTAAAATATCTTTGAAGAAAGCATTGTTAATTTTTTTAAACACTGAACACAGCGGGTAATTTTCTAAATAGAGAAAAAACAGTTTACGCTGCGTCGCCAAATATGTCATTAGTTTTTATTTCTTGTTGGTACATAATTTTATTTTTAAAAAGTTTTTCAATTTATCATAAAAAAAAGTTTTTCAATTTATCATTAAAAAAATGAACAGATATTTTTTAACCTGTTAGGTCTGTATTTTATATTTTATTTTTATTTGTTTATTTTTAGTTTGGAAGAAAATTAATTTATTCAATATACATATGCATAAGTAGCTATCTAATTGACAAAGATTATAATTTAATGAGAATTAATGAATTGACAAATATGCAAGTAGCCATTTTATGTATTATAAATAACAGAATAGTCTGTAAGGGAAGTTTTGAAGAAATTTGAAAAGTTGTGTACTGCAAAATGATTAAACAAATATAATGAGATTGCTGTTTTTTTACCTAAGTAATGTTTTCTGCCAAGTAGAACTGTTTTTAGATTTAAAAACTGAATCAAACGTTTATAATAACAATATAACTAAATGTTTATAGAGATTATAGTTCAATGTAGTTTAAATAGAGCATTTTTGTGATGTATGTCTAAATGAATATGACCGGCAGCTTATATTGTAAATGTAATTGTAAATAGTAACTTATAAAAATATAATAAAATGTAGTTTTATTAGCATGTCACACTAGAAAATAATTAAATGCATTGTAATTTTTTTGTTGTAACGATTATATGTTCGGGATGTAGGAAGAGGAAATCGCTAGTTTCATCTCCCCAACCACCCACTAACCGTTTTTCAATATCTTTAATTAATTTGTCTACTTTTTTTGTTAAATTTGTCCGGTTTCAACTTCTCTTATTTTCTTTTCCTTTTCTATTTGGAGAATTTTGACGCTATTCGTGGTCGCTTATCAGCGAATGTTCTGGGCGTAGATAGGACACGCCGACGAAGATGAGCCGCTCACCGCATTAGTTATTACATTCATTAATATCATTTTGGAGCAGCAATGCAATGTCAATCCAAAAAGTGACACGGACATTATTCCAACAACAACATTTTCACACTAAATTCTCCTGAGATCTCGTATTCATTTATTGTTTTATTCCTCCGTAGCACTAAATTTTATTCTTTCCCATACTTTTAGTATTTTATTTTTTATTTGAAAGCGACTATTTCCTGAATTTCCATTTAAGTAGATGTGGTGTTAGCAAAAATAAACCAGTTGGAAATTGCACGTCAAGCGTAGCAAATAAGAATATTTCATACGATAAGAAATATTCAGAAGTATTCAGATCTAGGTGTAATGTATACAGTAGGGGAGACCGGGGCACGTTGGCCCAATTTTTTTATGTTATTTTTTTCGATAGTAAACTTTGTTTATTTTGAGATGTAGTATTTTTTTACAATATCTTCTACATTTAACTAATAAGTAAAATGCTTATTTTTAGTTAATATGAAATTTTAAGAACTTTATGAATTTAGTTATGGTGTGATGTCATGTACATGTATGGTGTGATGTCATGAGCAGTATGGTGTGATGCCAACCTACCCCGTGCACGGGATAGATTGGCCAATTGAGTGGGGCACATTGGCCTGCAATGCTCTTTTTTATGTTTATTAAGAAGTTAAATAAAATTCATGATAGTGAATAGGAACTTTAGTGCATGAATAAAGAAAAAATATTTGCAAAATAAGTTTACAAATCAGAGGGATCATTACAGTGAATGCATTCAAAATATAATCCATTAATCTCTTTTCAAACGCATTTCACATGAGCCGAACGTTTGCAACTGACGCACTGTATCCATTCTTCCCCAGGCATACTTTGGTTAAACTCCTTCAGACAACGTAGGCAGATATTGTCTTCGTCTTCCTTATCGTCAGTTTCTTTAATAGATTTCTTCTTCTTCTTTTGATAGTTCAGACCACTACATCCAGGCTGTGAGAGATCAAAAGATAACAAAATCTTTCTCACATATTGCTTTCCTTTGCGTTTTTTGGTCTAATTTCTTCTTTTAATATCATTTTTAATTTTGGCACTATTTGTTTCTTCTGTTGCCTTTTGTTGTTGTTCAAGAGCTAATTTGACAGGGGTGTCTGTGAGGACTGCAGAAGCTCTCTTCATTCTATTCGAAGCATTTGTCTTCCTTGGCTCTACCTTTTCGAATGGTCTAATGTCCTCAGGTGTTGGAGTTGTCGTGCATGGAGCAGGAGAAGATGCGGTAGACACATTTATGGAAATAGGCGTACCCATAATTATCTGAGTTTCATTAGAAGCTTCACTAATTGCTTTCGCGTGCGTACTTGTAGGCTCTGGTCTATCACTGACATATGAAGGCATGAAATCAGAGTCAGTAAAAACATTCCTATTGAAAGGGCAAATTCCAGTTATCTGAAAACCTGATGTTATGTTAGATGTTATGTTAACGGGATTTGTTGCATCAGGAAGGGCAGTTTTCGCAATTTTCGGAATATCGCAGATTGTCATAGGGCGTCTATTAGTTGTCACCCAACCATCACAGGCTGAATTAATAAATGTGCCTCAACGTAAGTGGACCAACTTGCCCCATCGACATACTTGAAATACTTTTGCTATTCTACACATATCTAAACAACGTTTAATATTTATTGTTGCATCAAAAGAATCGTTACAAATTGAACTTTCAAAATATTACTCATCTCTTGAGAGCATTAAAACTTTCTGCACACTAACGAAAATTTATTTCGAGATCGATTATAGTGAAAAATCAACGGTGTTCTTAGTTTGCTTTTGTTAAGAGAATTGAAACTCGTGGATGGGTAGGGGAACAGATTTTCCAACATGTTTCTGCACTTGTGGTGACATCTGGTGAATGGTTTGAGAATTAAAACAAATTGGCCAACCTACCTATGGCCAAAGTGCCCCGGTCTCCCCTACTTCGGATACAGTAGAGTATCCGAAATCTTTTGTGTGTCTCTGTAAATACCACCTGCTTTCTATTATACAGGAAGAAACTTGTTGTAAATCTCAGCAACATATTTCAGTTTCATAAAATGTAAAATAGTTTAATATTAATGAAACGCGCCTCAAACAATGTTTCCACCTATACGATTAGGCAATAGAACACTATTGTGCAGCTTTGTAAATTACTAAAAAATATTCTTTGCCCCATAGGTTTGCCTAGAATGTATATTTTAGTATGTACTTTATACATGCATATCAACTTTTGTTATGTTCGAAATAGTGTAACACCATTAAAATTCACTTGGAACTATTTTTTCCATTGGCGGTCGTGTAACGGAATAATTTTGATTGTCCCTATTATTATTAAACGGTGCATCTGTTTTGCATAAAATTTTAAGTGACTCAACAAATTTATGCAGCATTTATCTATTTTAAATTTCAAGTGATCCAGCTGGTTAGTTTTTGTGTTGTTAAATGCCAACAGACGGACGGACTGAACGACGACGACAGATGCTACGTATTTACATAATTAAGAAAGCATCTAAAAATCAAAACTTGTTAATGTATTTTTTAAAATTTATTAATTGTTGAAAAAAATAATATTAGAAAAATTTATATATTTGCTGGGGTTTTGAAAAGGATAAGCATGAATTAAATAAGTCGTATAATAATTTTCTGAATAGAAACAAAAAACCTTGGCCCTTTTGAGTAGATGTTTACAAATTTTAATATCTCAGTTTCTCATAAAATGTTTCATGATGTACCTGTAAAAAAAAAAGGGTCGATCTACTAAAAAAACTTAAGTAATCATTGTAATTACTAAAAAATGTTTAGTAATCTTAGTCGGTTACTAGAAAATCTGTAAGAATTACTAGAAAAATGTTAGCAACGAATAGAGTTAATAGTTTTATATTTTTAATAGCTATTACTAAAACACACTTGGCGTGGCCTCGATAGCATAGTGGTTATAGTAACGGACTCCAGGCTAAAATGTCCCGGGTTCAATACTGGACAGCGCCAAGTACGCCCCGAATGTATGTAGTGCAAGTACTCTATAATAAAGGGGTTATGAATTTCCTGTTGGAGCTAATCGCAATGTTTGGTGCTGCCATCTATTGCGTTTTTGCCGAAAATCTATCGCTTTAGAAGTCTGGATGCAGCTCGAAGGAAGCTCCTGCTCTTCGGACGCACGTAATTATTATTAAAAATAATTTTGGAGCTATTACTAAAATTTGCTTGGTGGCTCATACTAAAAAATTTTAAGTTAGTTATACAAAATATTCTTTTGTTCAGTTTACAAAAGAAATGCTTGTTTCACTTGCAAAAAAAAAGTTTGTAATGGTTTCTAAAAAATTCTGTGGAATACAAATTTACTAGAAAATTTTTAGTAACCTCTTGAATTTTTTTTTACAGTGTACATTTATTTTTCAGTACTTAACAATATCATACATGATGTTTAAAAAAGTTTGTTTGTTTTCTCTGTTTTCATTTTTCAATATCAAAATTATAATGGGATCTTAAGAGCCCACACTACTGATTGAAAAATAAACGGATGATAATGTAAAGTCTATAAGGGAGTTCTTTTCAAGTAGTTCGCTCAAATTTTCATATTTTGACATGATTTTATTTGAATAGGATAGCTGAGAGGACGACCCACAGCTGGTCCAACTTTTACTTTTTTGATTTTTTTTATATTAGGATATTTTCAGTTTCATAACCGGTCTAAATCGGTTCTGAAAGATAAAGTATCAAAAAACAAATCTGACACCAAAATCAAAAAAGTAAAAACTAGGCCGATTGTGGATTGTCCTCAGCTATCCTATGCAAATAAAATCACATCAGAATATAGAAATTTGAGCTAGATATTTGAAAAGAATGCCTCCATAGACTTTAGGTTATCATCCGGGTCCTTTTGTAAGTAGTGTGGGGTCTTAAAAAGGCCTCATTCGGAATATTGTTTTTGTGCTGAAATTTCATTTCAGAACTATCGTTTTTGGCGTTGTGGAGTAGAATAATCAACGAAACTTTCCAGTTCAGTCTTAATTGACAACGCTACAAGAATCACCAATGCAATGGGAAAAAATCTATTAAGCATGTAAAGATAATACTTGTTTATCCCGTCGACCATTTTTCCCATATATTAAAAATCGCCAAACTAATAGCCAAATTATATATGTTGCCATATTTTTTATTTTATATAACGTAAGAACAAATAAATTAGTAAAAGATGAATAAAACTGCAAACAAAAACTGGAATTACAAACTACTTGATGAAGTTTTAAACAGTGAAATGTCATTTAATATGCCATCCACAATCATCCATTATTGGCATTTAATCTTATAGATTAGCGATCGTCTTCTGATCGATGGGCTAACCAAATAGTACCCATGTAAAATTTATTTCTATTTGCAATACCTAAATAAATGTCACTACTTCTTCGTATTTCATCTCTAAATTGGTGCTGTAGCATTCTTTAGGCGTAATTTTAAACGGTCTATATTTTGTTTCTAAGCACATTGGAAAACAATATGTATTTCTATCTCTGCTTCAGCATATTAAACATACATTATACATTTGACACATATTATTATTATTATTTTACTTTTAGAGTACAACAATGCCTATGTGTTCATCGTATATCATTGATTGATGTAAATATTTAATGTAATACATAATGTATAATTGCTTAAGACCCTCTGACAGTCTTGCAAAAGGGCAAAATTGTAATGTTGTTTTCTCAGCATTTTGTTTTAATTGCTAAAGAAATATGATTCTTTCCAAATTATAGAAAAATCTTATTTACGAATATGAATGTTATCCTTGAGTGTGGTAATCATTGCACAATGTATTAAAAATCCATTAAATCAACTGAGTTATGTCATTTTAATTATTGCTTGCATTGCAGTGAAACCTGGAGCTTAGGGAACGTCTATAGACGTGCTTGTCAGTGAGAGTGTTAATTTTTGTAGTAAGTTTTTTATAAAAACATTATCTTTCAGCAAAGTTTTTTTTTTATGTGTTCATATTTTTTTACACGAACTTACATGAAAATAGAAAACATATAAAGTATGTTTAAAATAAAAATTAAAGAAAAAATAAGATCACATTAAGATATGCACTCTTCACTTTAAAACAGTTTGTTTTTTAGAAGAGTATGTGCTGGGACTCGAATAGGACTTATAGGACTCGCTAGGACTCGCCGAATTTCGGATCTGATTAGTTTTTGGTGTATATCGCTCTACAGGTGGCGTGGCTATACTTCCCTTTTTGCGATTTCCACAATACCTATATCTCAGAATCTAATGCACGAATTTCAATCAAACTTCAGATTCAGCTAGTCTTTGATATAAGTTGGTACTCTTTAGTTTTTCGGAGTAAATCTCTCAACAGTTGGCGCTCGTGTGCGGCATTTTTCATGATTATCGGAATAGCTCTAACTCAGGAACTAATGCCTGGATTTTCATCAGATTTCAAATTCAGTTAATCCCTGATTCAAATTAGTTTGTTTAATTCTGTGTTGTAATTCTTTAGTTTTTAGTGCAAATGGCTGAACAGATGGTACTTCTATCCAGATTTTTACGATTTCTGCGATAATTCTATCTCAAATAGTAATACACGGATTTTAATCAAATTTCAGATTTACTTTGAACTTGAAATAAGATGGTTGCAGATTAGATTTTGGTGTAAATTATGTAATCAGTAATGCTGCTTTTTTTTTTTTTTTTTTTTTTTTTTTTTTTTTTTTTTTTTTTTTTTTTGAAATATTAACGTGTATGAGGTAGAAGAAAGTTTCAAGATTGCAAAATCCCACTAGTTTTTAAATTGTAAAATTATGTTTTCAAGCCTATTTTTATGCATTTTTGTGATGCAAAAAATAACAGGAGTCAGCTAAAAATAAGTACATATTTGTACTAGCCACTTTAGGGACACATATTTATGATAAGTCCTTTTCAAGATAATTATGAAACAACTTTAAATTTTTTTAGAAATATTTTTTAAGCCTCAAAAAATATTATTTTAAGTTTGTTATTAAGAATATTGATAATTTTATAAGGCTATATAAAGAAATATAGTATGTGCATTTTTATACACTGCTCAAAACAATTAAAGGATATTTGAAGTTTTATATAAAATAAAGATATAAACGAATTTTTTTTGCCGAAAATAGAAGAAGTGAATCACAAATGCAAATTTTTCTGGTTTTCAAACTGTGGAGTATTCAAATTTTGAGTTCGACGTCAAAAACGTCGCTTCAGCGGCAGCGAATGAAATTTGACTTTCAACTGGATAAAAGAGAATGAAGACAAGGATGATCGGTATTCAGTGATTGCTTTGTTTCGATGAGTACGATGTCTCAGCGAAGTCATTTGACAGATTCAGAGGCTTGGAGAATTGTTGGTAGGTTAGAAGGGGGCCAAACTCAAGCCGAAGTAGCGCAAGCCATTGGAGTGTCACAAAGTGTCATTTCCAGGATCAGGAACCGTTTTTTGGAGAGTGGATGTGCAGGCCGAAGGCCAGGGTAAGGTCGTAGGCGGGCAACAACGCCCAATGAAGATCGGTATTTAGCGTTAACAGCTCGGAGACACCGACACATGAACGCTACTCTTCTCCAACAACACCTTCGCTTGGCTACAGGCACCACGATTTCAACTCAGACTGTCCGAAACCGGCTACATGCTGTAGATCTGTATGCTCGCCGACCGATGGTATGTGTTAGATTAACATCAAGGCAGCGTCGCGACCGCAGGGAGTGGGCAACCGAGCATGTCAATTGGAGGAGAAATGAATGGATCAATATTCTGTTTTCTGACGGGTCCCGTTTTTCTGTGCATCCGGATAATAGGCGTATTTTCATCTGGAGGGACCGTGGCAGTAGGAATAATCCTGCGTTCGTGCACGAAAGTGTCAGATTTGGCGGTGGAGGAGTGTTGGTGTATGGTGGCATCTCCATTGACGTGCGCACTGACCTCTACATCATTCGAGATGGAGCTCTGACTGGTCGCCGATATAGGGATGAGAGCCTCAGACCTATTGTAGTCCCTTACGCTGCAGCAATCGGAGATAACTTCATTTTAATGGACGATAACTGCAGGCCACATTGTGCAAACCAGCTGGAGGATTTCCTTTTCGAGGAAGGAATCGTTCGAATGGAATGGCCAGCGTGTTCTCCAGACATGAATCCAATCGAGCACGTTCCAATCCATGAATCCAATCGCTCTAGGAAGACTAGTTTCTGGCCGCCAACAACCCCCACAAACTCTCCAAGAACTGGAAAGAGCTTTTCTGGAAGAGTGGGGCAGAATACCCCAACTCGTCATCAATAGGCTCATTGAGTCCATGCCTCAAAGGTGTTGAACGTTGCTGGCCGCCCGTGGAAACCATACCCCCTACTGAAAATGATTTTCTTTGAAGAAAACACCTTTTGTTATTCTTTTTTTCTCATATGCACAAATTGTGTTTTTTCCTTTTGTACACAAATGCGCAATAAAATGCATTTTTTTCTGTCAAACATGTGTAATTTATTCTCATATAACCTACTATGTCTGTCGACCATGTATCAATCAGCTAAAAAGTTTCCCAGATACAAAATCCACCTAAAACTGCAATATCCTTTAATTGTTTTGAGCAGTGTAGTTCACAAAATTATTTATTAACTCAGTGTAACGCATAGGGCGCCAAACAGATTTTCCCCACCAAAAACTGTCATTCGAATTGATGATTCCATCTAGGCCTGTATGTTTTATGTGTGAATACGAAGCTCGACAGCTGAAACAGAAGTATGCCAATAAAAGACAATCTTTCTTTTCTGCGAGAATTGGGAGGGGGGTAAACGAAGAGGGTAAATGAAAAAATATAATTTCAAAGTGCTATAAAATTAATATAATATAATATAATTATTATTATTACTATATTATTATAGTAATTATTATTACTATAATGATTATTAACGATTAGTAGTATTTCAATAGTTATAGCGGATTTTTTAAATTATACAGTTTTAATGCATATTTGTTAACAAAATGTTTTCTTAAGAAAAAATCCGCAAAGCGTGGTTTACCCAGAAGTATTATAAATGTTAATAGTTTGTTTTTAGGGACCGTGGTAGCCTATTGGTCATAGCATCGAATTCCACACTGAAAAGGTCTCGAGTTCGATAATTGGATTCACTAAGGACCCATCGAGTGCATGCAGTGTATGCACTCTTTAAATAAAGGGGTTCTGGAAGTCCTGTGGTCGGTCGTAGCAGTTACCATGGGTAATTAATGATCTCTGGAGAAACTTTCCCTTCCTTTCAGAGAAATATCGAAATTGAGGTGGTGGCGATGTTTGGTGCCACCATCTATTCAGGCTTAGCCGAACATATTGGGCTGCAGAACTCTGTCTACCTACCCCCTGGGTGCAGTTCAAAGGAAGATCCAGCAACCCTCCTGCCATTCGGGCACTCGTCAACAAAAACAATAGTCTGTTTATTAGAACATAAACTAGCCGAACTTTGTTCATCTTAATATTTCCATATTGTTAAATATTTTTATCTGTTTTTCAAATTTATCTGAAAAACACATTTTATCCACCGTCCTAGGACAGGCATCTGCACTACTAGTATATAAGATACATACAATTTAACCGCTTATTTTATATAAATTTAGACAAACATATAACTATCTATTATACTATTTCAAATATTATGTATGTTCGCATATTCAGTACTTTACATTTTATCAAATAAAAACTAAAATTTTTAGGGTAGGGGCTGTGCATATATAACGTTATTAACTTTTTGATAATTTTGGACCCCCTCCCCCCATCCGATATCATACGTTAATATTCCTCGAACCCCCCACCTCCGGGAATGTTATCGTTATCAATGTATACTTTTTTTTAAATCTTTAGAATTTTTTCTCTTTTATTTGGAGTGATATACAAATCTGGTTACATACTTTATTGATCCAAATGAAGAGAAGGCAATAAAATATCTCTTTGTATCATATACAACTTAAAAGAAATTGTTATTATTTAAAAGTAGTTTGTAACAGATTTTTTTTGGATAATGCATTCAACAGTAATAATGTCTTGTTACACTTGCCCCGCACAAAGCAGGGAGGAGTAGAGAGATAGGAATTTTTATCAATAAAAACAAGTGGGCAACATTCTATCTATTTGTCTATTACTCATATGTATACGCAAGCGTCATTTCAAATATACATCACATAGGGTTTCTCGAACAGTGAATGTATATGCATACATAAATGAAGAAGAAAAATAATGTCAAACATTGGGCTATTTCATATTTTAGAATTTAATATTTTTATAAAAATTGAGTAATTTTAATAAACTTTGTATTTTCATAAAAATAGATGACATATTAAAAATCGATAATATACAATATGGAACCAAAACCAGGTTAAAAGTAAAAAAAGAAGATTTTGGTTGGATTAAAAATGATATCGATATAAAACTAGTCGTTGGAGGCCACCGTATTACCTACCCATCATTTATATGCATATGAAAATAAAATATGTGAAAACTATTTATACAATGTATTTCAATTCCAAAACTAAATTTAAATGTTGTTAATACACATAGTAATACTCTATTAATGAATTGCTGATGCACCAATTTCAACAAATTATATAAAACGCCAAACTACTCAAGAAGTACCAAACTACGTAAAAGAAACATCCTTATAACTCCAAAAATAATAATCATATTAACTAACAGTTTGCTGCGTCGGATTAAGCGTCTCATTTTCAATTAAAACATACCTCTGAATTGAAATTTGAATGAAATACAGGATCATGAAAAATCGAAGAATGTGGAAAACAGGATTACAAATATCTCAACAACTAATAATCCGATCGACTTCGTTCTTTATGCAAAATTTGTGTTTTTTATTGCCTTTTACATGCATTCCTTAAAATAAAAAAAAATCGAAATTTTTTATATACCTTTCATCAGAACGAATTTTTCGAGAATCCGGAAAAAAATAGTTCTGGATAGCCGAGGTTGCTGATATTCAATAGGCTTCGTCCCATTCTTACATACTAAGTACATACAAAATTTCAAGTCTCTATCTCAATTTATTCGTAAGATAGAGCGTTTACAGACAGACAGACAGACGGACAGCCAATTTTTTTCTGAAAATATGTTTTTCGGAATCTCTAGTGTCCGAAACGTGTAAGTCCGTCAAAAAAATTTTTTCGATTTTCAAAACGATTGCAAGACCCTATACTACGTAATATGGGTAAGTAAAAACGCTCCCCCTAGCGATATCTTACGATTATGGTTTGAAAGACCCTCCACCCCCTAAAATGATAATGTTATATTTGTACAGCCCCGTATTTATTATTATTATTATTATTATTTTAATATCTTTTTCCAACGTTTTAAAGTGGTTTTACAACAAACTTGAGAACATAAAATATTCAGGTACAAATGAATTAAAATAACGAATTTAATTTTAATATACAAAAACAAGGTTGAGTTAATAAGTTAAAAAAAAAAATTGAAAATAGCTCAAATATAAAAGCTATAAGTACACTAAAGAAATAATTGTGATGTTTAATATTTCATGCACTTGTACAGAAATTTAAAGCGAAAACACATTCTAGAAATAAAATATGAAAAGATTAGAAAACACTTTCCGATATGCATGAATTTTAAATTTGTAATCTTTGAAGAAAGAGGTACAAATATTTCACTGATATCGGCATTCTAATTTTTATGATAAATAGCATTTTGATTTTGTTCAATGAATGAGTAGAAAATGTTCATGTGAAAATGGTGCTGTAGTGAAAATAGACTATACTTTGTAATTTTATAAAAGTTTGAAATCTGGAAAAGACATTTGATGAAATAAATATTTTTATACTGTTAGAAACTCATGTACTTTAGTAAAATGAATAAACGTGCATACGTTCTTTTATAGTTGAATATTGAAGATGAGATTTATACTAAAAAAAATCTAGTGGGGAATATTAAAAAGACAATTTATACAATTTAAAAAAATGATTAAACAACCATATGGAAAGTGTGAAATTATGGTTTAAAGTACACTTTATATTAAAACAGGTAAACTTATCGCAATCGTAAAGAAATAAATGTGAATTTTTAGTAATTCATAAAATTACTAATTATAGTATATAAATTTACTCATTATAGTATATAAAATTACTAATTATAGTACATAAAATACACAAAATTTAGCCGCTAAATTTTATATAAATTTAGACAAACACGCAATTATGCATGCTAGTGTATTTTAAATATTATCCATTTTCCCATATTTAGCGCATTTACATTTTATTAAATAAACACAAATTTCTTTTGCAATTTTTGAGTATCATTTTCCATCATTTTAAAGTGATTTTACAACATAAAAAGTCAGGTACAAATGGTTTAAAATCTATTACACAAATTCCATTTTTACGTACAAAAACAAGATTGAGTTAAATAAAAAGAAAAAAAAATGAAAATAGCTCAAATATAAAAGCTATAAGTACACTAAAGAAAGAAATGTGATGTTTAATATTTCATGCACTTGTACAGAAATTTAAAGCGAAAACACATTCTAGAAATAAAATATGAAAAGATTAGAAAACACTTTCCGATATGCATGAATTTTAAATTTGTAATCTTTGAAGAAAGAGGTACAAATATTTCACTGATATCGGCATTCTAATTTTTATGATAAATAGCATTTTGATTTTGTTCAATGAATGAGTAGAAAATGTTCATGTGAAAATGGTGCTGTAGTGAAAATAGACTATACTTTGTAATTTTATAAAAGTTTGAAATCTGGAAAAGACATTTGATGAAATAAATATTTTTATACTGTTAGAAACTCATGTACTTTAGTAAAATGAATAAACGTGCATACGTTCTTTTATAGTTGAATATTGAAGATGAGATTTATACTAAAAAAAATCTAGTGGGGAATATTAAAAAGACAATTTATACAATTTAAAAAAATGATTAAACAACCATATGGAAAGTGTGAAATTATGGTTTAAAGTACACTTTATATTAAAACAGGTAAACTTATCGCAATCGTAAAGAAATAAATGTGAATTTTTAGTAATTCATAAAATTACTAATTATAGTATATAAATTTACTCATTATAGTATATAAAATTACTAATTATAGTACATAAAATACACAAAATTTAGCCGCTAAATTTTATATAAATTTAGACAAACACGCAATTATGCATGCTAGTGTATTTTAAATATTATCCATTTTCCCATATTTAGCGCATTTACATTTTATTAAATAAACACAAATTTCTTTTGCAATTTTTGAGTATCATTTTCCATCATTTTAAAGTGATTTTACAACATAAAAAGTCAGGTACAAATGGTTTAAAATCTATTACACAAATTCCATTTTTACGTACAAAAACAAGATTGAGTTAAATAAAAAGAAAAAAAAATGAAAATAGCTCAAATATAAAAGCTATAAGTACACTAAAGAAAGAAATGTGATGTTTAATATTTCATGCACTTGTATAGGAATTTAAAGCGAAAATAAATTCTAGGAATGAAATAAGCAAAAGATTAGAAAACACTTTCCGATATGCATGAATTTTAAATTCTTTGATGAAAAAGGTACAAGTATTTTACTGATATCGGTATTTAAATTTTTATGCAAAACAGCGTATTTGAATTTGGTAAATAAATGGGTTAAAAAATGTTCTTGCGAAAATGATGGTGTAGTGAAAATAGACTATACTTTGAAATTTTATAAAATTTTTAAATCAGGAAAAGACTGATTAAAAAAAAATATTTTTTATATTAAATTCTTTTTATAGAAACTATTGCACTTATGTAATGAATAAACACAATACATTGGAATTCTGAATTAGACAATTGCACTATAACTTATACTAAAAATTTGTACTAAAATAAATACTGATTAATAAATGGTACATTTATAAAAAGAATATATTTAAAATACACTTAAAAATTATCAACGTTTCATTTGCTTCTGCGAAAGTCGTCCGAATATAACATAAACATGATAAATGCATTTTAAAGTTTCAAAATATGAATACATATGTTCACGAAAATAGTTGAGTTATGTGTTTACATTTTGAAACTTTAAATTGCATTTTACATCTTTATATTGTAACCTGACGACGTTCGCAGAAGCGAATGAAACATTGATAATAATTTTTAAGTGCATTTTAAACACATTCTTTTTATAAATGTATCATTTAGTAATCAGTATTTATTTTATTACTATAGATTGTTTTATAATTGAATATTAAGCTAACAATTCTAGTAAAAGAAGGGGGGATAGAGGAAAAACATTAAAATAACAATGAATAAATAAAAAAAATGATTAAGCAATATACATTCTACCAAATGTGTGAAATTATTATTTAAAGAACATTTTACATTAAAACAGCCAAACTTATCACAGTCATACTACAGTACACTGTAAGAAAAGACAAAGATTTTTTGAATTTCGAATATTAATCTAATCTTGAAATATTATTAATCTTTGAAATTATTTATATTAGACAAACGATATAATTCAACCGAATTAACATCAACATCATAGGATAATTTGAGGTAAGGTGCGATCTGTACAAGATGCCGGGTTACGTGGTTTTAATATACACAGGCGCTTCAACGCCACTCAAATGTAAGGAAGAGTAACAAATGTAAATTTTCCATTTTTCGGTGAAAAAAGTATGGGCCAGGATTCGAACCAGGGATGTATTGACTGAAGCCGCCAATGCTCTTCCAACTGAGTCATCTCGGACACGAACACTGGAGGACTATTTCACCGAATTAACCTCAACGATCACTTTATCTGGTCTGATACTCTGGATTAGCTCAGCAGAATAAATCGAAAGTCAGTATATGGAACTGCAGAAAATCGCTGCATATAAAATTACATTAGGTTAATTTTAAACACGATTATTCAATCGGGAAATCAATTTTAAAAGGCGTAAATTTTCCATTTTTCATTTTTGGGTGAAAAAAGTCCGGGCCAGGATTCGAACCAGGGATGTATTGGCTGAAGCCGCCAATGCTCCTCCAACTGAGCCATCCCGGACACGAACACTGGAGGACTATTTCACCCAATTAACCTCAACGATCACTTTATCTGGTCTGATACTCTGGATCAGCTCAACAGAATAAATCGAAGGTCAATGTATGGAACTGCAGAAAATAACTGCATTTTTCATTTTTCATTTAAACTTATCAAAAGTTATAAAGTTTCAAAATGACGTTAAACAACTTTTGCAGTTTATCCTTTTAAATAATAAAATTCTAGAAATATGTAAGATTCGAATAAAGAAAAAAAACAAGAATATATAAATCATATTGAACATTTTATTTTTATTTTTTTTTTTAATTTCCTAATTTATTAATTCAATGTTTATTAATTATTAAAGACCCATCTACACATATTTTTCTCAAAATACAAGGCATGGAAATGCATTGTTAAATGCATAGTAAAAATTTTTAATAAAAATATGTACATCCTTTTAATGGAAAACAAGATTTTAGTGACAATAAGACTTTAAAAATTTGCAGACAGCTAATTTGGGTAAAATGATATGAATGTAAACGTCGTTTATACGTTTGTGATTCAATAATTTATCCAAAAATTGAAGAAATATAATTTTCTCAAGCAATTTATTAACAATATGTTTGAAATTCTCATATATTAAAGGAACGTCGCGTACTGGTCACATTCAAAATTTATAATATGTAAAACAGATAAAAATTCTCGTTTCTAAACCATATGTATAGTTTTATATTTGCATTTCTCCTAATACATTGCGCATTCCTGTTTCGCTTTGCAAGTAAAATATGTCTCATAAATTTCAATTTTAAAATTCAAATAGAAATGCTTGGGCAAAATTAAATATGCATGAAAAATACATAAAATAGAATACTTATATTAAATTTCGATTTAAAAAAAATATATGTTAAAATACACGTTAAATTTTAAATGATTAAAAAGTATTACGCAGATTTCTAGTGTGAACTATTATATCTTAATATTTTTATATTACTGTTTCTGAAATATTTTTTAAAATATCAATTATGTTGCCATTTGCGCAATTATAGAAGCTTTATTAAAAAAACTGATTGCAGGGTACATGTGCTAGTAATGGACAACTGTAAAGTAATGAATAACCTTCAATGTTTTTGGTTTATAAAATAAATATTTGCACGGGACACCTGGAAATACTAGTAACAAAAGAAAACAAAAGAATGGAAAATCATGAACAGGTTGAAAAACTATGCATATTATTTTTAACAAAAGCCAAAAAAAAAAATAAAAAAAGAGAGAGACAGACAGAGACAATGATGGTCGTCAAAGAAGTTCTTCAAAATCATTAACAATGACCGTAATGTAGTCCTCTCATATCTGGCGCGTGGAACTTCTAATCTATATACATATATATATTACGCTAACGTATGTGGCGCAAAAATCGTGGTTATTTGTGAATTGTTTATCGGCAACGTTCAAATGAAACGCATCTACGGCCGTGGTACATTGAATTTATTTGCGTTTTTTTTTTTTTTTCCCTCCAATTGCGGAGCTTTAAAATATTGTTATTTTTGTTTTATTTTTTATTCTATCTCCTTACAAAGTAAATGAAAATCATGAATTTTAAACATTTCAGTTTCATGACGTTTCAGTTATATGACATCTACGCCTAATTCTTTAGCAGAATCTTCTAATTTAAAAAATAAAATTGAGCAATTAAAATTAATTATGAATACAAGCAATATGATTTAATGCTTAGTATGCATTTGGAGGGAGACCAAACTGGTCGCCAAGGGCAGCTAGTACTATCGAAAATACTGGACGTGTCCCGGACATTCCCAGGTGGTACAGCAATGTATGCAACAAGTTCATCAACATTGCTCAGCATTACGCATCTCAGCACTACGAATAAAATAATGTTTTCTCATCCTTCAAGCGTCCTTCCTTTTTTGTGTATTATGTCGTCACTACAGTGTCAGGAAAACGTTTCTGACTATAAGATAACTATCGTCTGTGTCAGTGATTCCAAACATTTTATTGGCCACGACTCATCGAAACATCTGCAAAATCGCCATTACGCTATCCCCTTTCTCCTCACACAATTTTTTAACCTACATATGTTACAATCCGAATCGCTCGATGTTGCTCGGAGCAAGATGATAGATGTTTTCAAATAAATTGCGAATATTTAGAATGTCCATTCATGTTAAAATAGAAAAAGAATTGAAAATTTATCTAAAGAATATTTTTAATCTTAGCATATTTTTAATTTTTTCTCAGTGAACACAGATATGTATTTCTGTTACGAAAACCATGTTTTGCAAGGATAATAGGGTTGTTGATTTTAACTGTTTTGAACCACAAAAATAATGAAACAATTGATTTTTTTTTTATTCCTTTCTTCAATGAAACCTACTCTAGTCAAAATCTTCAAAGAACGCGAGTGACGCGCGATGCACACCTGAACTAACCTTAGGAAAACTTAAACGCAGTAGATACTTAAGTTACTACTTTTTGGACGGTACTATGAAGGGTGCTATGTATGGATTTTGAAGATCGCTGTTAATCAATCAGGAAAAACAAAATCATCAAAACAAGAAAATTTAACAAATGCGTGTGCAATTTTTTGCTAGCATTCAGCTGTAAAATGCAGTCCTTAAATCCCATATTTACCGTCTGCTCTTATTGGCTCGCTGTTTCTTTGCCGTGGATTGTTGACGATCTGCAAGTAGCCTCTAACCTGTCTTCTTCTTGCCGTGGATTGGTGGAAAACTGCAAGTAGCTTTTAACCTGGTCGATTCTTGCCGTGGATTGGTGGAAATCTGTAAATATCCTTTTACCCAGTGTGCAAAAAAAATTTAAAAAATCTCAATTGAAATTTAAAAATCCATCTACGATGTGCACTTTTCGGTGTTAGCGTCCACACATGACAAAAATTTATAATTTCGGCGTTATCCGCGGTCAGGCACATAGACATATCTTATTTTATATATATATATACATATATATATATAGATATAGATGATTTAAAGAATGAACTCTATTCATCTGGTAAAAAATCCTGGCAGAGCTTTAATCATAGCTATTCATTTCTTACATTAGGTTGTCAATGAGATGAATATCTGTCACAAGTAATTTTTT
This sequence comes from Maratus speculifer, assembly GCA_964019185.1. Classification (NCBI taxonomy): domain Eukaryota; kingdom Metazoa; phylum Arthropoda; class Arachnida; order Araneae; family Salticidae; genus Maratus; species Maratus speculifer. The sequence goes on from OZ025291.1 coordinate 454,634,132, forward strand.
TGTAACATAATTCTATAAATGAAACGGTATATCTTCACTTTCATGTCGCATAGAATTTTGTTGTGTATTCTTTACTTATCTCAATATTTAAGAAAAGTATTATATTGTCCGGTTTTTTAACCAAGATTGTAACACTTACATTAAAATTGATAATACTGATACCTTTATAATTCTTAGTAACTTATTGATAGACGGTGAAAATTGTTTTTCTGAAAAGTTATCTTTCTTTTTCTACTTTACTCTTTCTTCAAAATGCAAAAGAATCATTTCCAAAATTCTAATCTTTACTAATTTTTAGTTGTCAAAATTCGCCATCAAAACATTTGTTAACTGTTTGGAAAAAAATAGTTGTTGTTCTCAGTAGAGAATTGGGGTATCTAAAGTATATCTGAATCTTATGTTTGGTTGAATTCCGCAATTTATTTAATTTTATTCGCTTCCTGATTGGTTCAAGTTTAATGTTAAAAAAATTGAATACTTCTGTATTTTAATTTATCCGTTTTCTGATTGTTCCAAGTTTAATGTCCAAAAATGGAATACTTCTGTTGCTACGATGACAAAAAGAGTAATTAAACGTTAATAATAATAATAATAATTTAACAACAAATTGCGATAGAAATTTCAAACAAATTTCATTAGAAAGTGCATTTTTTTCTCCACGCAACGATGTAAAAATTTAGAAATGTGCGATATTTTGAAGTTGAAAAATTTGGAGTTCTGAAAATTGTAAAACTGAAATTTCATTTAAAACTTGTAGGTAATAGGTCCAGGAATTTTAATGTTTAATCCATGTCGTACGTAATATGAGGCGTTCATAAATCAATCTGATTCAATCCATCAAATAAAAATGCCCATTTTAAACACTTAAAGTTGTCTCTCTTTAATCTACTGTTTTTTTATCGTTGGTCTAGGAATGTTAATGCTTAATGAACAGCGTACGTAATATATAACTCGTTATAATCATCCTAAACATGATGTTTGTTATTGTTATTAATTTAAATATGGAATTTACTTACAAGTCTTTAAAATTTGAGTCTTTGAAAATATCATTTTCCAAATAGTTGCTGTAATTTGTTGAAGTTAATTCTTTTTTATCTTTTTTTTTCCTTTTCGATTAACAATAATTGACTGTCAGGTATTATTGGAAATTAAAATTTAAATTCTAAATGTTTTATATTCAGAATCTGCGTAGGTGGTCATGCATTGCAAGTATAAATATTTATGAATTAGACATTTCAATTTCTAATGCTTTTCAAGCTTTATAAATTTTCTAAAGATCATTGTGTCACGTTTACTTGTTCAAAATGTATTTTATGTTAAATATTTTCAATCGATTAAAATTTAGATACAGCCTTAGGCAATTTACCGTAAAATTACTTTTCATACAGCAAAGCAAATAGAAATAAAAAGCTGTTTTAATAACAAATCGAAAAGTTCATATAAATGTAAAACAGATTTGTAACTCGACAAATTATAAAATTTTAAATGAAAAAAAAAAGAAACGAAAACTTTAAAATAACTTTCAGATAACTTTCGTAATGTAGATTTTTGTAAGTTATTGATTTGTAATTTTTTAACATTCAACATGTTTTTAATTTTTATTATTATATTAATTTTGCCGTATTACTTTCATTTTTTATCATAAAAGATTACTTTTTCAAACAAACTTCTGGTGGCGACTGCATGAACTAAAAATATGAAATTACTATCCTGAAATTCAAAATGGATCTCCGATGAGGCTTACATCAACCACTGTGAACCACTTGTCAAGGTGTATTGTAACCAGGATTCTTGACTGTTGCTCGCTATTGCGACAAATTGCCACTAAATTATTCATTTGGCGAGTAAACAAGCGATTTGATTCGCTAAATTGCTAGTGCTCAAGTTTTGCTTCATCTTTCTTTTCTTTTTCGTTTTGATACATATGCATACTTACATATTTTAAATATATTTCTAGCGAATAGTTGAAATTAGACTAATAACAAACGTTTTCGCAGTTATAAAACGGCTGGGGGATATTCTCTAAATTTTGTCTAGTTTAAAAAACTGAAGAATCGACCGCTTTTTGACTTTGACATAATCTACAATACATATTAAGAATAAGGAACCTAAGGCTATAGGGTTAAAACCACAGGTTTCATATGGTTCTCCTACGGTTGCAACGCTAGTCTCGAGCGCGACCCCTCTAGGGAAGCAATCTAAGGGTACTTCTATGGGGTACCGTGGAGGCATTAGGGGTGCATTCTAGCTCCTCTAGGAGTGCCATACGAAACCTATGGCTTTAACAGTGTAATGTCTTAAAAAAGATATTAAACGAAGTCCTTTGTACGATCTTTTTTACATATGCCCACTTATTTATATAGTTTGCAATTTACAACGCTAATTCCTGGATATATTTCACTCGACATAACTTTGGCCTAATAATGTAGAGAAAATGCATAAAATACTTTGAATACTTAGCATAGTTTTGTAACATTTGCAATTTGAAATCTGCGGTATCTCCCTTATCGCGTCTGCAATCGTAAAAACGATCCGTTCACGCGCATCACCTAACGAAAACGCTCAAATGTTCAAGGATCCGGCTGAGTCGTTAATCTAAACCTTTACAGCAGCCAATCCATTTCCAAGTCCCATGCATAAAATTCACATCGACAAGCTCCGCATCAATGTAGAAACGTATATTGATTGAAATCCTTGCAGAAAATGACAATTCAAGCCAACGAAGGGCATTCATCTGCCGCATTCAACAGTTCAATCGACAGCACTAACACTGCATTTCCGCAGCCTCATTTCTAGACGAAACTTGCTTATTTAAATCTTCTTTTCCTGCTTTTCTATTTTTTACATTTAGTTCAGAACCACCTTGTATATATTTGGCAAGTATATATAAAGGCAAAATATATTTTCAATGTTGGTGAATCTCGTAATATTTTGTCTAATTAAAAGAAAAAAGATAGCAGATAGAAGGAAAAACAAAGAAAGATTTCTAGTCTAGGCTAATATTTTAAAGATTTTTTTAGATTTTCTTGTATGTATAAATTTTTAGTCTCCTAAAATCGGAAATTTTTGAAAGAATCATAAGTACACTATGAATGCGACTTTGAATAGCTCTTAAGAGATATTAATTTGAAATTCAGACAAAAAAGTGACATTTTGATAGCTGTATTTTTTAATTGTCTTGATATTCTTTTATGTTGAAGTAGATGACATTTAAAGTTATGTTGCCACAAAATGCAATCAAAATTATGATTTTTGCCTGTTTTTTCACTCATTATCTCATTTAAACAATAGTACACCAAATGGTTTCTTTTAGAATATGAAAGTATACTACTAGGAGAAGATAAATAATAAAGAACGTACCGAGATATTGCTGCTGTTAGCAGATATAAACTGTTAAATATTCAAAAGTTTCAAAATCTGTAAAACTTCAATTACGTGTATCTCAAAAAAGCGTCGCAGTTGAATAGAAAAAAATATATCATGTAAAAGGTGAATATATGTGCAAGAACATGGAAAAGGAAAATAAGTGGGGTCTCATGATGTTTTTCGAAAAAAAAATTGACCAAAGTAAGAAAAAAAGCAGTGTCACCCCTCCCCTATCAGAAAGTAAGTGAAACATCCGAAACCAGAGAAAGTTAACAACAAAATATAGTACAAAAAGGAACTATGGAGAAAACCACTTTAAGTACGGGAGACACATTGTATAATCTAAGAAGCACCATAACCCCCCCTTCTTCCATATAATAAAAATCTTTTAACAAAAATAATTTTTGGGAATTAAGTGTAAAGCTGTTGGTTTTTAATATAAAATTTTATGTATTCGATATTTTTAGTGAAAATAATTGTATATTGTTATTTATATTAACACTATTATTGTTCAGTTTATTAACTTCTGATTATAATTATGCAGTTTGTATGTCATTTGAGAAAAAGATTACCAAAGTATAAATAATGATATACTCGCTTCATTAAATTAAAAAAACTCTATATTGAATTAAAGCAAATTTTTTCAGAAATAATGGTGCTCAAAGTACCAGGATCTTTGAAAAGGATGAGTAGGTTAAGAAATAAGCAAATTTTGCATACAGTTTTTCAATACACATTTTATTACTGAATAAATCAATTCTATATTAGCTGTGTATATAATACAGACGTTAAAGATATTTTTCATCAACTTAAATGGATAAATAGTAAATATAAGTAAATATTTTTCTCTAAAAGATTACGCTATTTAATTACCACATTAAACAAATCTGAAAATACACTCTACTTGTTTATTTACCGAATTTTATTACTTTATCATCATATAAAGAAATCCAGTTAGAAACAGTAACAAGAAAGGTAAAGTTACAATAGAAAATAATTTTGTTAAAGTATAGTAGAAAACAGAGAAAAAAAAAACAAATAACGTTGTTGAAATATTTCTCATTTAATTTAAAATAAATTTCTTAGTACCCGTAAATTACTTATATTTCTCTATTATTTATAGAAAAGTATGAAATAGTAACAAAAAATGAAATAGGGTTTCTGTGTAAAGAACATAGTATAAAGTTTGATATTTAAAAAATTCTTTTATTATTAAAAAGAAAATATAAAAATATTAAATGCCATTGTATTATTAATACTTAAAGATAAATTAAACTTGTTTTGAATGATTTTATGTGGACGCAGTTATTTTAGAACTAAATATATTTTGCATAAAATACATTTAATGTATTGAAAAATAAATTAAATTATGAAAATTTTAAAATTTACAATAATTGTATGATTTTTGATAAATAGCAGAAAAGATTGATAACTAACTTATACTTTATTCACAGATTTTAAACACAGATGTAGAAAACTGCAAAAAATATTCAAAAAGTTACATTATCGAAGCAAACTCTGTAAATAATATTTTACTGTTTTGTACTGAAGAAAAAGTTACTCCTAAGGAAGGTTTTAAACAAGAATGAAATGTCGGGCGCCTAGTTTAATTTTAATTTAAATTTTTGTAACTTTAAAAGGTAAATATGGGTGTAAAATCTCGGAATATAATATGCTCGGAATTAGTTAGCAAACTTTTAAAGTGCATTCGTCGTCGTTCAATCCGTATGTAAACATGTAACAACGGGAAAACTACAAAACAGAATCGTTTGAAATATAAAATATATAATTATTACCTCACGGGAAAATTGTTTGGCGAATTATAACCTTTGCCCTGGCAGTTTAAAAATACCAAGTGTTTCAATTTTCTAGCAGAATTTTTTGATTTCGCACAAAATTGAGCAGGTAAAATTAAATTATGAATAAACGTATTACGATGCAATGTTTAGTATAAATTTAAAGGCGACCAAACTGGTTGCCAAGGGAGAGTAGTCTTTTTAAAATCAACTTATGTTATTCAATTATTTGCTACACCTGCAATGTTCTTGTTAACTTCTTCAAACCTCAGGGTTTAATTATGTATTTCTTTAAATATCACTTATTAATTTATATTAACAAACTGATAACTAAAAACGATTGAATAGCTAAAAAAAAACATTTTTCTAAAAGATTTTTCTATACTGCATTTTTGCATTGCAAAAACATTGGAAATAGACAAATAAATACATATCGATAATTTTTCCCAACTAATGGAATCTATGAATCTATAGGGGGTATATGAATGCGCAGTAAAATTACTTGCGTTTACATTTTTTTACATTTAGTACATTTCTGCTACAAGCCATTTTTATGAAGCACTTAGCTCACAAAAAAGTGCTATAACAAAAACAAATTCCTATTTTGTTTATTTCTACTATATATTAGGCTCCTTTTACAATGATTTTTCTTTGTTTAATGTTATTTATAAACTTGAAAAAAAATAACAAAAAGAAAATGCAATGATGAGAATTCTATAGTATTCATCTGGTCTGAAGATATCAAATATAATATTAAAATTATAATAAACAATGGCTTAATGGCCAAAAGGCAATTGCTAGGAAATTTGTTGCGCTTTCTGAATTTTAAATATAAATCAGGAAAAAAATGAGAAATAAAAAAAAATATATATATAGTACATTTCATTAGTTTATTTTACATTTATTTAGTTTTACTTAGTTATACAATGTACTTTTGTTTGGGTTTTTTTTTTTTTTTTTTTTTTTTTTTTTTTGCTGTTTTTGTTAAAACAAATATACATTTTTTTAATTACGATATTTACTGAATTTAGTACCAAGATCAATCGAAATCAGAAAACTGTACTATGCGTGCCCCATCAAATATGCTTGAAGAAATAATTATTAATACTTCTTTAAGCAATTCTTAGGTACTTCTCTGATGAGAATTTCTTTCATCATTTATTTTTCTATAATTGATTTGCTGAATAATCCTCATTAAGTTCTGCAATCTTTCCGAAAGAAATTTATTGCTGAGCCTTTAAGACCAGTCTTCCACCGTTTATCACGTATAATTTCCCCGGAAATCGCTGCAGTGTGCACTTACGTGAAAGGGTTAATATATGCCTTAAGGCTGGCTCAAAAAATATCCTGTTTCATGTAATCATAAACTACTTCACTAAATAAGTTTCTTTAATGCTTTGATTAATTTTTCTGAAATTCTGTTTTTTTTAAATAAAAATATCTATTATTATGTGTCTGAGTGAATTTTATATTAAATAATGAAAAGTATAACTATAAAATTCCTAAAGTTTTCAAAGTAATAGTATTTGTAATAATTACTTTAAAACGAAAATGAAAATCGATTTTTATTATTCTCAAATAGTATAATTTTTTTATATGAGAACAAAATTTTAGATCATATAATCTACAGTTTAGAAATGTGTATAGAGTAGACGTATTTCTCGAAAACCTTTCACAGAGGTATGTCAAAAGTTAATTAATTCTTGAAAACCAATTGAAGATGGAAGAAATGTATGTTTTTTTTTATATATGCTGTAATACGTATATTTTTTTCATTCCTATCTCTATTTTTAAGTAAAGTACATGATGTTAGATATTTACAAAAACTGCTTCTTTTAGCTTGTCAAAACATCAGATGTGCCGTTAACACTTTCCAACATAGTTAAAAATATGAATTGATTTATAATTTCCAACATATTTGAAAAGTGTTTTTGAGTTGACACTATATGTACTCTAACTCTCAAACATACACCAAGATCGTCATTTCATTTTGATATATTATTGAGATTTACTACAGTATGATTCGATATTGAAAAGTAAGATTCAGTATTTATAGTTAGTTTACAGAATCTCCCAAAATAATTATGTTACCTATGGGGAAAATATTTTCTCCGGTGTACTTTAAGGATATTACAATCTTCAAACATACTGAAGACTGATATGCATATAATATATCTACGAAGACATGCAATCTCAAAAATATAGAAACGCAGCATTTAAAGTTGGTTTAAAGGATCACATTAAAGGATTCTAATGAATTAAAATTTATTGAAAAATCTATATAAAAATTTATCGCCTTAATAAACTCAAAATTAATTAATTTATCACAAATGTATTTTGTTTATATTTGGAGAAGTTAAACCATATTAACAGGTAACAGATACAACAAATTACAAAAAAAGAAAAAGAAAACTTAATGAGCATTTATGAGTACAGAAATTTATAAATTTATTATTTACAGTTTTTTTTATATTATACTTTTTTTAAACATAAATCTCACATTTATTCTCCTTTGCAAAGTAATCAATACATATTTAACAGCTTATACGTCCCTAAATTTCTTTGCATAGATTATCGCATTCACTTTTTATAGAAAATATTCTTTCAGAAAAACGGAAAATCCCATATAAAAACATGCGCCTTGCCATGTAAATATAACAATTTAAAATTAGTTAAATCTTTTTATAAAATTTATTACGGATATATGGGCTTTGATATATATTTCCTTGCATTAGAAATTTTGATATGTGTCATTTTCTTTTAATCAAATAGAAATTTATTTCAACATTTTACGAAAATGGAAGTAATTTCCAAATGTCGATATATTTGAAAACTTTTAATTCTGCATTGATGCTGTCAGGAAATCATTTAATATGAACAGGAAGCATATTTTATTCGATTTTCTATTTTTAAAAAAGTTCTTCATAGATATAGTATAGATCTAGATCATTTCGGAATATATAATTTATTCAGAACTGAAATTTTAGATAGTTTAGAAATGTACGCTCTTATAAGTGTTTTCAGAATTCGCATTCAATTTATGTTTCAAATTTAGGATTTAAATATTATGTTAAACTTTACCTTTTTCTTAATTTTGTAGAACTCAATATGACTACCATTATACTAGAAAAATGAATATTAACAAATTAACACTATTAACAGTTATATGATAACTTTTCTAACCAGTTTGATTGCATTAAAAATGTAATTTATCTACGTGCCCATTGTTATATGGAGTTCCTTTATATGCGATCTATTCTGTTGAGCTGTCTAAATGACAGACCATATGTTATGACCTGCAAGGTTATCTGAGCGAGGGAATGCTCGCCGTTTGTCGTGCCCAGTTAGCTTACACGGTAAAAGCATTGGCCTTGTAAGCTAAGTATCTGGGTTCGATTCCTGGCCAGGGCAATTTTTCACTCAGTTGGAAGTATTTCATTTGGACTATTAATAGTATTAACAAATATAAATTTCTATAATATAGACATAAGAAAATCACATTCTACCAAAAACAAAAATATTTATTTATTTTCATTACACGAACATCATGAATTATCAACAACTAGGTATTCCATAACTGTCCATAACTAGGTAATCCCCAAGTATTCGAAACCATTTTTACCTTATGTGACTTTGCCTTGACAACCATACAAAATTTACGAATTTGAAAGAAAAAAAAACTTTTGAAATAACCTAAATACTGCATTTACATGTAATTATTGTAAAATTTGAGCGAGGTATTTGAAACGAACGTTCCCATAGACTTTACATTATCATTCGGGACTATTTCATTGACTATTTTGGGGCCTTCAGTACGTCAAAAATTGATTGCAGTTTTTTTTTTTTTTTTTTTTTTTACTTTACTGCCACAACTTAAATCTGTTTTTGTTTGAAATCATCCTGATTTTTATTTTTCATTCAACATTAGAAAAATCAGTCTTACGAATAAATTAAAATATTATTTTCGAAATAAATTTATTGGTGACTATAATATAAACAGCAGAGATTTTAACGCTTATTCTCAAAACTGAACTGGAACGTAATTTTTCATATATTTAACTTGAATGAATATTAAAATAAAATCTAATCTTTGTAAAAATCTTTTAAGAATGTTTTTTTTTGAAGAATACAGTGAATAACATGTCATGAAACAAAAACAATATATACTTTTCGAGCGAGCGGAGAGTTATTTTGCCTTGGGGAGTCAAAAGGCGTATTTTAAATTGCGGATATTCTTTTGAAGGTATCAGAAAAGTATGTGTGTACTCTTAAATAATGCATATTCTACGCTTGACATAAAAATTAACTGTAAGTGAATGCAGCCTTTCGAAATCTAAAAAAAGACAGAAAGACATATCATTTGGGATCTAATTAAAGCACTAAAATGTTTCTTTAAAATCGCGAAAGATATTAAAATGGGTTAAAATAGATGAAAAACTCTTTTTTAAAGAAAAATAAAATACATATTATTTACATATTAATGTGTTAAATAGATTATATTTATTATAAAAAAATATTTTAAAAGTATCGATTTTTTTTTTTTTTTTTTTTTTTTTTTTTGCACGGATTCTTTTATAGAAAAACGGTTCAAATCTTGATATGTCAATTGTCTAGTTTTAGCAAAACTTTTTTCTCCAATAGAATGAGATTTACCCTCCTCAGTCCTGATGTCGCCTGGAGTCGACACTAAAAAACTCCCTTTAAATTAATTTAAATGCTTCTAGAATTGTTAAAATTACATCTAGACTTTTTAAATAGATGTGTGCACGTTAGAAGCATTGATTTATAGACAAAAGCATCTTAGGAGATGTTTTATAATAATTTTAAACCGGATTTTGTAGTGCCAAGTAAAATTTGTCTCAGGACTGAGGAGAATATACGAGAATACACGGAATCAATCTCTATTATTGTCCAATTTCACTTGCTACTCCACATATTATTCCAATCTCCGTCATTGGAGAATAAATACAAAAACGTTCTAATTTCAATCATTTCAAAAAATGCATTATAACAGATTAACAGTTCTTTTCCGAATCAGTGTCACGGCAGTTAATAAAGAAACTAAAAGGGGTCTTTGAAAATACACAGCTTGGAATGCATCGCAACTCAAAATAACATTTGAAAATAATCTGATAATTGGAGGGGGTTCTCAAACAGTTACAAGGTCAGTCAATTTTGCTCTCTTTCCCGGCCATCTTCGAGTTTTGATCGTACATCCGAGAATCTTGCCCGGGCTCCCGGCTAACACAAGCATGTAACGTACGCATGAAAAGTCGAATCAAAGGAATCAGAGCTTATGGGTAGAAAGTTTCCAACATTTTCATTGCCCAGTAGCAGGAGCTTCATGCTCGGATTCTTTTCTCAATCGCGGTAGTTTGCAGAATTAAACAGAAGTGATAAGTCCGTAAGCACAATCTTTATGGAATTGTCCAAACGCTATTTTAATAAAATATTTAAAAAAATAAAGCTATTGACAAATATATTTTAATCTAAAAAGGAGAAATGGACTAATAGGATAAATTTAGTATTTCGAAATAAGAGATTGACGTTAAAGTAATACAGTTGTGTTCTTTTTAGGAAAATAAATAATATATTATGCTGAATTAAAGAAAAAGGGGAAATTTAGCCGATAGTTAAATATTAGAAAATTACTGAAATTATAATGAAAGTATATTCTTATAAGAATTTAGAGCAAAATCGAAAAGAGAAAATATAATTTTTTTAAATTATTATTATATATATATAGATATAAAAGTATGTATGTACATATCAAGCGAAAGGAAAGTTATTTTGCCTTAGGAAAAGAAAAACGTGTGTTTTAAAATCCGAATATCTTTTGGAAGTAAATAAAAAATAATTGATTGCTATGCTAAAATATTAGTTAAATGTAATGCACGTTTACAATCTAAAAATTGTACTCAAATAGCAGTAATAATTCTATAAATGGAATTTTATCATTTATGATGTTTCACAAGAAATTTACGGAAATTTCAGTAATTTTGAATAATTTAGTTACTTAAAAAATTTAATAATATGAATCAATGACTTTGTCTTACAAAAATTTAAAATATTACATCCAAAACAAAAATATTGTTATCAATATTAAAACAGCAGAGATTTTAACTTTTAACTCTTAGATAATAGTAGAATATGATTTTTTACGAATTAGGTTTTAATGAAAATTAATATGTTTAAAATAAAAACTAATCTTTGTAAAAATCTGTGATAAGAACTATTTTCAGAATCCTACAATGAAAAACTTGTCTTGAAACGTTAAGAAACATATACTTTCGAAGCAAACGCGAAGTTATTTTACCTAAGGGAATGAAAAAAAGTACTTTAAAATGTGAATATTTTTTGAAGATATCAGAATAAATCGGCGTATGTTCCTAAATAATGCATGTACCACGTTTGACATAAAATTTAACCAAAAAATGAAAGTAGTCTTTTGAAATCTAAAAATAATACCAAGCCATACCATTTGGGATATAAACAAACCAGCGAAAATCATTTGGAAACATCGGATAAGCAAAAATGAATTGAAATAAAATGAGATTTTTTATTTTATAAATACATTATTTACAACCACTTGTGCTAGTCTAGTTTTAAGTTCTTTAGTGGATTTCTATACTATTTCCTACATATTAATAACTTTTTCTTATATACATCAGTTTGTGAAAGAAATATTTGAAGGTAAAGAAAAAAATGATTGCTATGCTAAAATATCAGTTAAATGTAAGGTATGTTTACAATCAAAAATTGTACTGAAATAGCAGTAATATTTCTATAAATGGAACGATATCATTTATGATGCTTCACAAGAAATTTAAAGGAATTCCTGTAATTTTGATAAATTTAGTTACTTTGAAGATGTGAACGATATGAATGAATGGCTTTGCGTTCCGAAAATTTAAAATATTACTTCCAAAACAAAATTATTCTTATCTATATTAAAACAGCAGATATTTTAACTTCTATTCTCATAGATAACATTGTAATATGATTTTTTAAAAATTTGCTTTTAATGAATATTAATATGTTAATAATATATAATAATATAATCTTGGTAAAATCTCTTTTAAGTACTTTTTACAAAATCCTATAATGAATAAGTTGTATTGAAACGAAAAATATATACTTTCTAAGCAAATGGAGAGTTCTTTTGCCTCGGGGAATAAAAAAAATGTACTACAAAATGTGAATATCTTTTCGAAAATATAGGAATAAATCGGCGTGTGCTCCTAAATAATTCATGTTCCACGTTTGACATAAAATTTACCATAAATGAATGCAATCTTTTCAAATCTGAAAATAATACCAAGCCATACCATTTGGGATTAAAAAAAGCAGTAAAAAATCATTTGCACTAAAATGCATTGAAAAAAAATGAAAATTATTATTTTATAAATCTGCTTTAAAAAAGATAAAGAAAATACCGTTTTTATGTGAAACTGTTAGTTAGATTATAAAGATATTCGAAACATATAGAAATATTGGTCGAAATGTGACTTATGGATTTAAAAAAGGAATATTCAAAAGATAAAACATAATTTAAATCTGTACAAAAATAATATAGTGGAAGTCCCAAAAATCAGACTTCAATATACGCGATACATTAAACTGTTATTCAAAACAGTTTGCTTTAGTTTGCTTTAAAAAAGAATACAATATTTAAAACCACTTATGTAAGTCTAACTTACACATCTTTCTTACGATAATTCCTTTCAAAATAAAAAAACTTTTTTTTTTTTTTTTTTTTTTTTTTTGCACACGAATTTTTCTAAGAAATAATTGGAAATAAAAGAGCTAATTGATGTTGAGCTATGATAAAATGTTTACAAAATCCATTAGTTTTTAAATCACACGATTTTAAAAATTTCACCTTTTATATAAGCATTTTGATATAATATATAATATATATTATATTATATATATAATAATATATAGAATATATAATAATAATTTCATATTACTTGAGAAAGGTAAAACATATAACAGTAGTATATTTCGGCTCCTATAAAATAATATAAAAAATATTAAAATGATTAAGATTTTCTGTTATGTAACTATTTTTTAATTAATTGCCCAATATTTTCTTCATAATTTTCTTTCAATCTTTTCATGTCAAAATGTCAGAATGTTTTGAAATGAATGTGACTGTAACACATCTGAAATTTTCGACGTGTGACGCCTTATATAAAATTTTTACATGCACTTATTACATTAATGTAACCTGATTAATCATTAATTAATGTAGTGGAACCTCGATTATCCGAGCTAAATGGATCGTAAATGTCGGATAATAGAAATTGTGTGCTTGTTCGCTTTACTCGCGGTGCTTGTCATTAAACATCTCTTAGAAGAAAAATTTATAAAGCGTAAAAAACAATAAAGGGTATTTAAATAATAACAATAAACATACATAAAGTTATATTTCACAGTTCAACAAATTTATAAAGGAAATCAACTACTAGCAGTAAATTAAAAAAACCAAATTAATTTTGTAGGCAGATTTCGTATGAAATACTACCTATTTCAGTCGCTCCTATGTTGGAATTTCTGAAAACAGTGTGCAGATCTACGCCGATAATGCCACCTACACCGGAAACCACCAGTAAAAAAGTTTACCCATTTATCAATCTATCTATCTATCTGTTTGTATGTATATATCACTTTTTCATGGACATGATAACTTCTATTATTCTGCTCCAATTTCCTCCAAACTGATACATAAAATCGAAGGGTATAAAATCTCGGTCAAGTTCATTAATGGTCAAAATCGGACCAATTGTGGAAATAGAGAGTTTTTTTGAGAACCGAAAAAACGTCTTAACTTCTTAATTAAACTACATATCGAATCAGTTTAAAATATATATTACTTATAAAAAATGGATCAAAAGTTTATGCACTACAGACTTTTGATAAATATAAAAATGGGTTCATGGGGCGCATAAAAAATTATCTTACTTTTTTTGAGCAGCCCTGTATCGGATATAAAGAGTTGTATCTATTAAACATATCAATTCCAAAATTTCATTCTGTTAAGACATACATATGTAAGATAAACATATGCATGGCAGATTTTTAATAAATTTAAAAATGGGTTCAAGGGGTGAAAAAAAATATGGTTTTGGGAAGAAGAAAATATCATAAATTTGTCAATTCTCAAGATATCAAATCCAACTCCTTTTTTTTATAAATGTTCTTAATATTATCTAAAACTTTTGTATTTATTATTATAAACTTTTGTAACTTTTAAATAGGACTAACTCTTTCGGGTAAAAAAAATTAAAAAAGAAAAAAAGGGGGGAGGGGAAAATCCTTAATTTCGTCAAATATTAAACTAGCAAATCCAAAGAAATTTCTTTTACATCTTCTGAATAATATCTACAACTTTTATACTGACACGTTTCTCATAAGACCGATTCTTATAGCAAAAATACATTTAAGAAAAATAGGAAATGAAGAAAAAAAGCTCAAATCCAAACTGCTTATATTTTGACTCGTTTTTAAAATCATTTTTGATTTTAAACAAATCCAAATGGCTGTCTCCTTATTTAGGAACTATATAATGTGATGTATTGACCAGAGTTTTGATAAAGGCAGAATTTGTTTCAAAAAAGGTTGCCGAAATAGGTATTTTGAACAGGATTTTCCGAAGTGACCGTGATTTGAAAAAAATTCAGAAAGTATTCATATAACAAATTTCTTTTTTCTGACTCATTTTTAAATCAATTTTTGCTCTCTAATGCATCCAATTTACAAGTTCTTTTACTTAAGTACTGTGTAATCTGCAGTATCGATCAGTTTTTTGAAAAAAAGGCAGAATATATATTAAAAAAAGCTATCATAGTCGGCACTTTGCACAAAATTTCCCGAAGCGATCGTGATTGAAATATTAAAGATGTATTCAAATAAAAAATCCGGCAGGGAATTTTTAAACTATATTAAGTTAAATGCAGAACAATGTATTTTCAAAAATAAAGTCTCCAAAAAGATTTTAATTATATTAACATTTTATATTTACATTTTTTTGTATAAAAAAAGTCTTGTACCTTTCATTGAAAATGTCTATATTTTTGTGAGTATCTATCTGACTACGGAAATTTTTGAGTAACCCAAGACCTATAGACCTAACATCGCTTCTTTGCTACAAATATATTAGGACCTTTTTTATTGCATAAACAATTTCAGGATGATTTACAGCCTTTTAATACACGAGAACTTTGTACGGATATTGAATTACAAAATGTTGTCTTTTCTAAAACTTATTCACAGGTTAAAAAAAATGTTTTCGGTTAACAAAAATCCTGATAAATCTAAGCTAGTTTAATCGAGGATATTCTACTGTATTTTATATTATATATACTTTTCTACTATATTCTACAGCGAAGCAAATGAGCTGCGTTCGTACTTCAACGAAATTTAAAAATATTCAGATCTTGCTGTTAAAGTATACAGTACTTCGGATAGTGTATAATGTTAGAAATCTTTTGTGTGTTCCTGTAAATACTGTCGTTTTTCTATTATACAGGAAGTAACCGCAGCAATGTATATCGATTTTATAAAATATGAAATAATTCAATATAATTAAAACACGCCCCAATCAATATTTCCCCGTAAACCATAATGCAATGGAATAATTTTGAGTAGCCCTATAAATTAATAATAAATATTCTTTGTGGCACAGATATTATAGAATATATATTTTAGTATATACTTCATAGATTCATGTCAATTCTATTATATTCGGAAGAGTGTAGCATCATTAAAATGTACTTTAAACTATTTTTTCCTAATAACCGCAATGATATGAAATACTTTGTATTGTCCCTGTAATTAAACTATACATTCGATTTTCATAAAATTTGAATTGACTCAACAACATTATGTAACAATTATATATTTTAAATTTCAAATGATTTGGTTGGATAGTTTTTGCACTGTTATATGCGGACAGACAGACGGAAGGATTGAACGGCAACTATAGGTGCTACGTATTTACATAATTACGAAGGCACCTAAAAATATTCAGATTTTGGCGAAATAGTATACAGCCTTTTAGATACAGTATAGTAGCCGAAATATTTTGTGAGTCCCTGTAAATACTATCTGCTTTCTATTATACAGGAAATAACATGTAGTAATCCTCAGCAATGTATATCAATTTCATACAATGTTAAATAGTTTAATACAATTAAAAAGCGCACCAAACTATGTCTCAATATATAATTATGTAATAGAATACTTTTGTGTGGCCCTCTAAATCAATAAAAAATATTCTCTGCACCGCAGATTTTACAAAATGTATATATAAGTATATACTTCATAGATGCCTATCACTTTTAGTATGTTCGAAAGAAGGCAAGACCATTAAAATGCTCTTGAAAATTTCCCCCCAATCATCGTAATGTATCGGATTACTTTTGATTGTCCCTGTAACTGAACTAGACGTCCGTTTTTCATAAAATTTAAAAGGGACGCGACAAAATTATCTAATAATTATAAATTTTAAATTTCAAATGATTCGGTTGGGTAGCTTTGGAGTTGTTATATGCGGACTGGCAGACAGACAGACGGACGAGCAGATGGACGGACTTAATGACAACTATAGGTGCTACGTATTTACATAATTACGAACGCACCTAAAAATGGATAAATAAATTTATTAATTTATAATAATCAATATGTGAAGGAATGAATGAATGAAATTTAATGAATGGTTATAGAACCTGCTTATACAGGAATGGATGGATGAATAAAAGAATGAATGAACGAAAGAAGTAGTGAATTTAAACAAACGAATGAATGAAAATATGTGAATCCATGATGAGAGTGGGTAAAAATAAAAAAATCAATAAATTATACATAAAAAATAAGTGAATATGAGAACAAAGAGAAAATAAATTAATGTAAAAATGAATGAGAATAACCGATTTAATTATTAAAAGAATAAATGAAAAAAAACATAATTAATAAAAATGACTTATAGATAATTAATTGACTAAATATATATAACTGAAAGAGATGAAAAGGAAATAATAAATTAAAAAAAGATAAACAGATAGGCAAACAAATTTTCTGACAGATGGGGAGATAGCGAGACAAAGAGGCTTATAGACAGAAAGACTGACATATAAAATGATCTTGGGGGATGTGCACTTAAAGGCTATTGATAGAAGACCCACAGTTTAAGCACGTGATATAAAAACTGAAGGTGGATTAGAAAATTCGCAAGTGATATAAAGAATATTTATTGTTAGAATGAGCAACAGTTTTAAAACAATATTCTCCTTTTAATTATCTGTGGAAACAAGATTTATGATTTTATTTTGCTATAAAATTTTATGTTAAAGTTTCGATAAAAAGGTTTTAGATACTGGGAAAAATTTTCTGTATTTTTTGGCTAATTATTAGAGTAAATCCTTACAAAATAAAATCTGTAAGCGTATAGAACCTGTTTATACAGGAATCATGTTTTAAAGAGAAAAATTTTCTGGTCACGAAGGAAGGAATAACATTTAAGTAACATACTGTTAAGAATGAAGTAGATTTCTCAAGGCAATAGCGTTTTCATTTTTAAAAGACTTTTTTTTTTTTTTTTTTATAGAGAATTGTCATGAAAATACCAAATTTTATACAAGTTTAAAATCGGAATTTATGATAGATATAAATATTTATACTACTATTTAATTATATAGCAATTAATAAATTAATAAAAAAAATATGAAATAAATTTGTGTTTTCAGGCAGTTATTTTAATTATTTTGTAATTCCTGCCTGGGGAATTAATAAGCAAATAAAAAAGAGACAGTCTTTTTTAATTTATTCGTCTGAAATTGTTAATGAAACCAATTTAAAGAATGTACAAATTGCAGAATTGAGCCTAAATTTTTGTTGAACCAAAATCTCATTTTTCTCTAGAAAACATTTTCCTGTAACATTCTTCGTACAATTTAACATATTATGATAACTTATACAAATACCGATATAATGTAAGAGAAATTCTTATCATGTCCTCTTGCATTCTAATTGTAATCTTGAAGAATAATATTTAGACAATTAATGTTTTGTTAGAAAATTATACATTTCTGCTGAAAGGTTCACATTAAACGGAATCTTTAGTATAACATATTAAAGGAAGCATGAAAATATTTTGCGCTTAATTTGTTTTGTATGTAATATCATTTTCGTCCATTAAAGCTGGTATTAAAATATATAAAACTATTTTCTTTTTATCTTGTGGCAAAGCTTAAAAATTGTCCTATGGTAACATGAAATATCCTAGTCATGTCCTAGGGTAACATTATCCTAGGTTATTATGAAATTAATAGAAATGAATGAATTCTTCATAAGCTCCTATTTTAAATACATTTTCTCAAACAAATGTAAACATATAAAATAGTTATTACTTCTTTTATTACCATAAATCATACTCATATTTACATTTAAAGTTACGAGAGAACATGTTGAATATATAATGCAAATTTATATATATATCCTACCTAGTGCATTTAGTAGATTTTTTTAAAGAATATTCCTTATGTTTCTTCATTTACTTATGGTTATTACTGTATTTACTCGGTTGTAACGCGCATTTTTTCAGAAAGTTAGAGCAGAATTCCTAGCTGCGCGTTATACACGGAATAACTTTTTACTGCTGGAGGTAATCACATGATGTACATATGAATCATGAAATCTATTAAAAAAAGACATAATAATTCGGAAAATCTTTTTCAATTGAAGTAAAACTACATATTTTTTTTCATTCCTTGCACTTTTCAATACAACAGAGCTAGTAACATTATTTAAACGCTAATTACCAATTCCCACTGCCGTCATTCAGTCCCTCCCCGAAGTGAA
Source organism: Maratus speculifer (assembly GCA_964019185.1). Taxonomy (NCBI): domain Eukaryota; kingdom Metazoa; phylum Arthropoda; class Arachnida; order Araneae; family Salticidae; genus Maratus; species Maratus speculifer. The sequence continues at coordinate 454,653,157 of OZ025291.1, forward strand.
AAAAATATAGTTTCGCCTTATTTTCTGCCTCCTGTAATGTTTCTTTCGACTTTCTTTGCGGAAATTCGTTTAGTTATTTATTCATTTGATATCAAATTTATGGTGCGCGTTATACACGAGATTTTGAAAAATAGCCATTTTTCTTGTAAAGTACGGGGTGCGCGTCATACACGCGTATGCGGTATACACGAGTAAATACGGTAATTCTTAACACTGCTTTATCGAGTGTGATCCCACGTTGGCTTTTGTTTCATAAAATCTTGTGTCAAATGTCCACATTTTCAAAGATTTAATTTATATTTCTACTACGTGCTATTTGATTGTAAATTTCGGACATAAACTAAAACAGATATTTTTATACAAAAATAGTTTTATTATAAATCCAAAAAGCAACACATTGATCAAAAATCATGCTTCGTGTAAAATACTTGCCATTGAAAACAAGTGTGTGAGATTTATAGTTTTTAAAAAGGACTCACAAAAATTCAGCTATAATCTGTTCTAAGAGGAAAAATTGTTCCCAATGTACTTTAATCATCGTCAATGGAATAAGCTAAAAATCCGCTATTCCCAAAATAAAGCAAAAAGGTGAGAGCATGTATTCCTTTATTCATTGATTATTGTCAATACAGAAAGCACAATATGGCACGTACTACAACATTTGGATACAAGCCCTCATTTTTTTGCTTCATTTTGGGAACAACGGATTTAAATCTTATTCTATTGACGATCTTTTTTAGAATTTTCAAGCTATGTTTTTGAAACTTTTACAAAAATTGTTCTATACATCTAAGTAATGCAATGTGCAAATTACATTTGACTAGCCTTTACGCATGCGCAATGAAAATTTATTTAGTAAACCTGCTCATTATTCATACAATTTTTATTACTTTTTAATTCTGATTACAAGGTATTATGTACTATGTTATTTGTCATATTATCAGAAAAGAACATTATTTTATGTTAAGAACTTTGCAAATTATAAGCAAGAAACTTGAAAAAAAAACTGTAACTGCTTCTTTAAAAACCTTAATTTCTCTACAGGTATAGATGCTATCCGCACAAAAATGAACACATTTTATAACAATGAACTACTTAATCATATTCTACAGTTTGAACGCTTTTGCTACGTATGTTTTGACAGGGTTATTTAAAAGATTTTCGTTGTTTTTCAATTTGTTGAAAGTTTTCTTGGAAGTTTCGGGAAAAAAAATCTCGACGGAAATCTAACTATTACACTAATTCTATTACACTGTTAAAACTTTTGTTCCAGTTTCAATCAAATTTTGGTGCTCAGTAGCTACAATCATAAGATGGCGAAATAGCGTAACAACATTTAAAGCTTCCTATTTCAATCTCGTTCCAACTAGTTCCAACTATTGGAACTATTCTTTAACAGGAATTCCAAATATTTGTTCAAGATTTCACTCTCTTACAGTGGCAGATATTGAGCACAAAACTTTGGTTCAAACCAAGAAAATATTTCTAATAGTGTATATTTACACACTTAGAGTTTCGGGATAGTTTCCATGTATTTATATAGATATTTAACAGAATGTCTAAAATCGCAAGTGATCGGTTACCTTTGGCCATATAGTATATATTGATTAGTAATGTATCTTTTTTTCTGCAGTTCTTGTAATTGTTACGTCACTTTAAAAATATATATATGTCAGAACTGGCTGAAGGCTTTCTCTGTCTTTTTGAACCACTTTTTCGTTTTGGTGTACTGCCATGTGGTAAATCTATCTATTTTACTTATTTTAGAACATAGAATATGTGTCCTGCTGTTTGTAAATTTAAAGATTTACGCGTTATAGGAACATTTTGCTCGAATAAAGTCAAAGCATGGAGTTGTTCAACAATCGCAAGCTATTTACGTTGATTATCTGCACCAAAAATGTTTTTTTTTTTTTTTCAAATTACGACCAGACCTAAAAAAACAAACAGAACACTCTAAATCATATTAAACTGCAATATCGACCAGTCCACGTAATTAACGCATAATACAAACTCTCGCCTGCCTCATCCATTTAAAACAGGGAAAAATAAATATTTTTTTTAATACTGATGTTATGGCTCTAGTCTCAAAATATAGTTGATGGAACATTAGAATCTACCTGTACGAAATCTTGTTTTAAGCAGAAAATTTCTATTCTTACGATGGAAGGAATAATATTTCTACGATATGTCATAATTATAAAACTAACATTTTTTTTAAGTGTAAATTTTATAAAGACAATATCAAATCCATCTATATATATATATTACGCTAATGTATGCGGCACAAAAATCACGATCATCTGTTAATTGTTTAATGCCAACATCTAATTGAAACCCTTTTTAACAACAATTTTAATTTTTCTTAAGAAAGGTGTTATAGTAAAAATAAAATACATTGACATGTTTCGGAACCGTCAAATAAGTTCCATAGTCATAATATAAATAAAACAAAATTTCAAAATATTTCTCGGACAATACAAATGTCCGAGAAATATTTTGAAATTTTGTTGTATTTATATTATGACTATGGAACTTATTTGACGGTTCCGAAACATGTCAATTATTTATTTCATTATTTATTTCAATGAATAATTAAAAATTTACTTCAACAAGTAATATATTTATGTAATACAATATGTATATATATGTATATATTATATATTATATATTATAATCTCTCATTGTTTAATTTCGTTAAATAACATTTACACGCATTCTAAATATCCAAGTGTTTTAAATTGCATTATAATCGTTTGCTTTTGGCGAAGAAAAAGGCTGCTCGCCAAATCGAGTGACTCTTTCGTCTTTTCTCGCCAAATATTTGAAAATATTTTTTTTTTTTTAATTTTTTCTAATGTGATTCCGCCGCTAATTTTGACTGATCCTTTATTACCTACATAAGTACTTTAATTAGTATTTTTTTCATAAAATTCTGAGTATGACCAGTATGAAGACCTTCCTTGTCAGTATTATCTGAACGTAAATTTCAGACATAAAAAAAGCAAATATTTGTATTTGAAAACAGTTTTATTGAATACTTGAAAACGTTGTACTAATGCAGTCTACTCTTTCAAACTTCATACTACAAATGACATCAACAAATATTAAAAAAGGTACAGGATCTTCATAAAAAAGATCAAAGAGATCTACCAAAACACAAGTGAAATGCATTGAAGGACTTCTTTTCTTCTAAAAGTATATACTCTTATGTTAGATTAATTTTAAACACGATTATACAATCGGTAAATTAATTATAACATATGTAAATTTTCCAAGTGGGTGAAAAAAGTCCGGGCCATGGGGTGTCAAACCAGGGGTGTATTGGCCGATGCCGCCAATGCTCTACCAACCGAGTCATCCCGGACTAGTTTTGGAGGACTTCATCACCAAAATGATCTCCACAGAATCTGGTCTGATACTATGAATCAGCTCAACAAAATACATCGAAGGTCAGTGTTTGGAACTGCAGAACACTCTGCATACGATATCGTATTAGATATATTTTAAACACGATTATTCAATCGGTAAATTAACTATAACAGATGTAAGTTTTCCAAGTGGGTGAAAACAGTCAAGTCACTACATCCAATACATTCCTGGTTCGAATCCTGGCCCGAACTATTTTTCAGGATGATTGACAAAAGAGTCTGAAACATTTACCTACCAAAATAGGTACAAATGAGAAATGCCACATAGGATTGCATATAAGAAACTCTACACGCGACCTTTTTTAAATAATTTGTATAAAAATATAGGGAGATAAAACTGTAGTTTCTCGACCCACATTCTATTGGCTCCACGCGGTCCAACAAGGAGATCACGAGACCTCCGATCCTAGAGGAATCAAGTGACGACAAATCGCCCCGACAGCGCCAATGCCGGCCAGGAACGGCATGCAGGGACTCCATGCGCACGACCCAAGCGTCTCAGTTCGACGGGATAATCAACCGTCGCCACGGAGACAACACCGTCCGAGCCCCAATAAGGAGCAATGTAGCAAGCAGTGTTGCAAAAGCTGCCTGAGAACACCACTGATCTGCAGACCTAGCCTTCAGGGAGGACTTTCAGGAAAGCGACTCGAATTCTCATTACACACAAGGAAAACCCTGAAAAACCTTGTGCAGTCGCTTCGTCCAAATCGCGCCAACGAGTGGCCTCGGACTTCACTAATAGTGTAGTGCTTTCGAACAATTTGGAAATCTGCGTTCGATAAAATCTTCGAAACAAGACGGCCGAGAGCTCAATTGCCCCGGCGACCCACCCAATCCAAAGTCTTTGTCAAGAGATCGCTGACTCTTTCAACGATACCCTTCCTGTTGTAATGATCAAAGCAAAGATCAGTAAGCTTTCGCGTGTGGAAGTTTCGCAAGAAACTTTTTTCCCTAATGGACCTCCACAGGGGGCACTCATAGACACAATGTCTAATCGTGCTTATCCTGTTCCCCCAAAAGCACGCTGGACTGCCTTTAAAGAAACGGGCTTGGTGGTCACCGAAGGTACCATGTCCGGTTAGAACCTGGTTTAAATAGAAATCGTCCTGGACTCTCCGTGGAGACTGTCTGGAAGGTCGCATATATCAACCGGCCGTCCTCAGATCGGTCCCACCATTCCTTCCAATCTGTGAATGCCCGGTCTTGACTTGACGTTCTGAGAGAGGAACGTTGTATCTGTCGACTCGCAGCCTCCTTAGCCAGAGCGTCGGCATTTTCGTCGTAGGCGTATCCGACATGAGGCTTAATCCAGTGCATATGGACCGAGGTTTCTGTGTTAGCAACCTGAAATCTCGAATCCGAGTAAATATCGAGTTCACAGAGACCTTTCCAAAATCGCCTCCTTGATTGCATGTACCTCGGTATTGAAAACAGTCGACCCGTCGGTCAGGCGGAACCTTCCCTCCGCAACAATGTCGTCCCTAGTGGCGAGGTGATAGTCACAGCCCACCCTTTCACCAGCTAATTTGAAACTGTCCGTATAATATATAGGGGGATAAATAAACAGTGTTTGTTTAAAATAAAATGATAAATTGTTCATTTAATAACAATTTTCAAAATATTAAAGTCATTAATTTGAAATTTACTCTTTATGACATTTTATATATATCTTAACATAAGACATTTTAAGGTGTAAATATCACTGGCCGATTTTCATTCCATAATGTTGGATTTTTGTATTTTTCTTAATATTTTGAAATATCACCATAAGTTTAAATATTTTTTTCCTTAATCCAACAAGTACTTTTATGTGAATATTTGTGAATACTAAAAGTCGATATAATTTTTCATTCACGAAAGAAGTTCGAACAGTTTTAACACTTAGCAAAACATTTACTTTGCAATGTTTACAAAATGTGAAGAAAATGCTCTCATTTTCTTTTCATATATTCTTGTAAATCATTCAACAAAAAATAGGGAAATTTTGAGGAGGAAAAGAATGAGATTTTCTTGTATTCCCATAAATTATCTGAAACATGAAAATTCTTAGGATTTTAAAGATAGTGTATATATATATATGTGTGAGAAATCGTACTTATCAGTTCAAGTGCATTAATATATCGGGAACATTAATGGTGGTCATACTGAAGTAGAAACGACCATCGATTATCAGGATACATAAATATTTTTTACAATTATAGTAAGTGGCATGACTTCCATAATTTTCTTTTCGTTGACTCTTTTTGGCCGCATTTTGTTATTATTTTTATTGGTATGTACCGTGAGATAAATTTCTTGATTTAAAAGTGCTTTGAATACATATGTAACTCATTGAAACTACAAGATTTTATAATATAAACTATACTAAATATTTTTAAAACTTTGTTATAGTACGTACGCACCTCATTTGATGCGTTTGACCTGAAATAACCAATACACGCGAATTTTAATTGATTATTGTAATTCAACATGTTTAATTTTACGCTTATGAAGAAATCATCATTATTATTATTATTATTTGTTATTCTTTAAAAGTTTTGAAAGCAATATTTCTCAATCTTCATAAGTGAAATTTTCCGTAAAGTATTTCTCCCTAAAAAGTTTTCAATTTGTACTTAGTGATTTTTTTTTAAACAGGCCAATACCTATATTTATTTAGATAAACTGGGGAATTTTGAAAAAAATGGACAAGATACATATGGGTTCATTTTACAACGTCAAAGTCATAATAAAAAAAAACTTATAGACATCTTTAAAAACATTTCAGTGTGTATTAGAAAAGCTTCAGTAAGTAGTTTTGCTGTAAATATCTTTTTTAAATTAAAATCTCAAATTGTCAGGATTTTATTCCTGATAATTTGAGAAAATGACGTATTAAATTTTATGGTGTAACAATTAAATATTTCTTGTTATCGTTCATCTAAATATTACTAATTCAATCTTCAATTCGCGAGTCTCATTCATTTTCAAAACGGAATCATATATTTGTAATTATAAAAGAAAATATTCTCTGAGGAAGAGCCTGATTAAAGTAAGTACTAAGATATTTTTAAATAAAATTAACTATTAACATCCATAGTTGATTATTTCAGTCGCTTTTTAAGTAAACCTGAACATTTTAAAGTTCACACGAGTGGAATCCCGTCGAATTCGACGAATGAAATGTTTAAAAGCCTCGATCAATTTGGTTTAAAAAAAAAAGCAAAGGTCGATCAAAAACATCATTGAATCATTATATAATAAGTATACTTCCAAACTTAATGTCAAGTTTGGCAGTTAGAATTTTGCATGCAAATATTTGCACATCTTCAGTTAAAATTGTAATTTGAGTGCCGGCGAAATACAAAAATTGTATTTTATATGCGCTCACAAAAAAAATAGTTTTATTAAAAAAAAAAACTAATTTTATTTTTACTGTGACATTATTTTCACTAACTGAAGTCATCTGAAAGTAAAATCTCAATCTCAGTGTCCGTAATGAAAAGAAATATTGAAATGTAATATCGTTATGAGTAAAAATGCGATGTTTTAAATAGTGATGTCATTTACTCTTCAAATGTTTTTTAAAAGTTACTGTTACTAATAATATGAAAAAGGCATCCGTAATAACATTGTAATTCCCATTTATCTGGTTGCTGAATGACATCATTTTCCTCATTTGAATTTTTTCTTATTTTGCTTTAGACATTAATTTTTATCATAAATCATTTTCTGTTATTTTATTTACATTATTCATATTATTTCTCAGTAAATATGTATAATTTTTTTTACCTAAATTACTGCATAATTATATGCAATCATTTTATTGTGGCTAAATTTTACGAAAACGATTAACTTTTCCTTTTAAATGCGAGGACATGTTTACTGATGGAATAACTTCTCACTTTTGGAAAGTGATAATGGAAAATAAATTTTTATTATCGAAAGAAAAGCTAAACTTTGTTGCCACCATTTTAAAAAAGATCGTAAAAAGCATTTAAAATTAAAAATAAAATATAAAAATGCAAACAAATTAAAAAATCGTTAAAATGCGCACAACTACAAATAAATAGCTTTCATTTAAAAAAATAATCATCAAAATCGGTTGAGTAAAAAATTGAGGGCTGGTGACTAAAAAAACAGTATGAAACAGGTCTTATTAATATATAGATTATACGTTTTATGTTAAAAGCAAGGCAAAAATTTAATTCCGTCACATATTTTATATGGGTCATTCCACATGAATTCAACCAATGGGTGTTGCATCATAGTCACAGATTTTTTTTTAAATTTTATCATAGATAGACATAGTAGTGAAACCCTCAAATCTGAAATTTAAAAGTAATTTTCACAATATTGGCCGAGATATGGCCCTTTGAAAACTGGCCATTTTTACGAAATGGCGGCCATCTTGGAATTGTATCACTGTCTAAATATGGTCATAACTTGACAACTAATGGCTCAAATTTTATATATCTGGTACCAATTTGAAGCTATTTGTACAAAGAATGCATATTGCACATCAAAACAATAATACATTTTTATTTCTTTACTTTTTATTGTGTCCAAAGTGAAAATTTTACCCCAAAAAAGGGCAGATTGTAATGGCTCATAAAAAAAATGAATCATCATGAATTTTTCTGAAACTTGGTAAAAACATTGCTCCATCTGTGTGCTTTAAATAAAATAAAAATTGGAAAGGTAAAATTTGTTATTTTAAAATAAATGGTTTTTTACACATAAGGTGTCATTAACCAAATAATGATCATTTTAGAATCTGTAAGCATTCCTTATTCAAAAAATAATGGTTAAAATAAAATTTTCTAACATCTAAATTAATGTAAAAGTATATTCAAAACCTCATTTGTACTAATTTTGTAGGAATCTGCCCCCCAGCCCCCCTCCCCCCCCCAAAAAAAAAACTTTAGACAATTGAAAAAATTTTACACTGAAAAAGATAAGAAAATAATTCAGGACTATAATGTATAGTTATAAAATAACTATAAATGCAATGCATATATATATGATAATTTACTTCACATATAGGGGCGAGTGGGGTGGAATGGGACAGTAGGTTTTTCTCTTTATGTATCATTTTAAATATTTCATCAATCACACATTAGGTGAAGTAATGGTACCCCCATCTTCAGTTAAAAAAAGTAGCTGATTTACATAAGCTTGCAATTATATAAAGAAAAAGATTATTTCAAAAATCAAAAGTAAATTTAGTTCATATACTTTCTACGCTTTCTGTATAATGGTTTGATTATGCATAGATATAACAGTTTCTCTATATATGGAACATTATACTGTAAAATTAGAGAGGTAAAATTTGTTGTTTTAAAATAAATGGTTCTCTACACATAAGGTGTCATTGACCAAATAATGATTATTTTAAAATCTGTAAGTATTCTTAATTTAAGAAATATTGGTTAAAATGAAATTTTCTAGCATCTAATTAAAGTATTGTGTGTATATTATATAATTCAATAAAGAAATATCAATTTGCAGTTATTTACACTAAATATTCATTTTTACAGTACTTTTTATTTCATTTCATTCAAAATATGATAATATAATTCACAAAACATATTTACATAAATATTTTAAATACCTTACTATAGAATACATGAAAAAAAAAAGGCACATAATATTTTCTCCAGAAATGTTGAAGAAATACTAGCTGTAAATTACAGAGTTGAATTATTCAATTGTGTAATTTAAATAAAATAAATATATATAAATGAGTTAATTGAGTTGACATTTGTTATTTTTTGTTCACACTGAGTTAAAATTTATATGAACAAAAATCTAGATACGATGAGACAAAAAAAATAAAAAAAAATAAAAAAAAATAAATAAATAAATAATAACAATAATATAATACAAATCCAGGGCAAAACATTGAATATCATGAGAAATAAGTCAAAGTTTAAACGTACACATGGAACAAATCTAGACAAAATAAGAACAAAATATTTACTTACATGCATATAACTTTATAATATAATAGTTTTTTTCTTCAGATTTAAGCTAAAAAGGATTTAATCAGTTTTAAAGTTTAAAAATAATGCTTGAATTGTTCGAGTTTCCTCTGGTGCAACAGTATATGTTCTTCCTGTAGCAGTTACAGGAATAGACACTTCTTTTATTATTTGTTCTTACAGAATCAAACAAACATCTGAGGATTTTGGCCATGAATATGAAGAATTAGCGCCATGAGGATACATGAACATAATTTTATAGTCGGTAAGTTCTTCACAGTAATCTAAAATTTTCCCAATCCACCAATTTATCCCATATACACATGCAACATATTGTTCACTTTTAAATATCAATGGTCTGACAATTTCATTGATTCCCAAAGAAGCAATAAATTTTGTTGATGAAATGTCTGAAACCCTGGAAACCAGCATTTGGCAATCATTGATTGGTACAAAGCAGTGACTCAGTCTTGTTTCTATGATTGTATCTGCTTTTGCATACCTATCTGCTAATTGACTGTTTGCGGTTTCAATTTCAAATTTTGTTATAAAAAAAACTTTCAATTCTTTTAACAGATTCTTTTGCAAAATTATAGAGATCAAATGCATTTAATACACCATCTTTACATGGACGCTGAAGACTTGAAATAATCTTTTTCTTCATATAATTGCAAGCTTATGTAAATTAGCTACTTTTTTCAACTGAAGATTGCAGTACCATTACTTTATCTAATATGTGATTGATGAAATATTTAGAATGATACATAAAGAGAAAAACCTATTGTTCCATTCCACCCCACTCGCCCCTATATGTGAAGTAAATCACCATATGTATGCATTGCATTTATAGGTATTTTATAATTATACATTATATTCCTTAATTATTTTCTTATCTTTTTCAGTGTAAAATTTTTTCAATTGTCATTTTTTTTTGGGGGGGGGGCTTGGGGGCAGATTCCTACAAAATTAGTACAAATGAGGTTTTGAATATACTTTTACATTAATTTAGATGTTAGAAAATTTTATTTTAACCATTATTTTTTTAATCAGGAATACTTACAGATTCTAAAATGATAATTATTTGGTTAATGACACCTTATGTGTAAAAAACCATTTATTTTAAAACAACAAATTTTACCTTTCCAATTTTTATTTTATTTAAAGCACACAGATGGAGCAATGTTTTTACCAAGTTTCAGAAAAATTCATGATGATTCATTTTTTTTATGAGCCATTACAATCTGCCCTTTTTTGGGGTGAAATTTTCACTTTGCACACAATAAAACGTACAGAAATAAAAATGTATTATTGTTTTGATGTGCAATATGCATTCTTTGTACAAATAGCTTCAAATTGGTACCAGATATATAAACTTTGAGCCATTAGTTGTCAAGTTATGGCCATATTTAGACAGTGATACAATTCCAAGATGGCCGCCATTTTGTAAAAATGGCCAGTTTTCAAATGGCCATATCTCGGCCAATATTGTGAAAATTACTTTTAAATTTCAGATTTGAGGGTTTCAGTACTATGTCTGTCTATGATAAAAATTAAAAAAAAATCTGTGACTATGATGCAACAAGTTTTCCTTAAATTGGTTGATTTCACGTGGAATGACCCATATTTATTTAATATTTGGATATTTGTTTATTTACTGTGCATTATTTTAACTACACTTTTCCTCACAATTTAGAATGTTGCAATGCAGATTTTAAATGCAAGGTATTTCAAATAACATCAACGCATTGAAAAAAAAAACTTTTATATTTCATGGAAATAAGTATTCCAAAATACAGTGTCAGTCACTATTAAATATAATGGGTCATATTTTATTCCTAAACATCCAACTGGCGAAATGTTATTTCGGGATTTAAGGTTCATTTTATATCATGCCTCTTTCGTGAAATTCAATGTTCCCACTTGGTTTTGAAATGTTTTTATATAAATACAAGTGACAGACAGAAACAATTGCATTTTTATCTGAGAAGAAATCTACAAAACTAGATTCTAGAATACAATTTGATAAGGTAGTAAATTTTAAATCATAAACCATTATATTTTTATAAACATATTTGAGAATCTCCTTAAATTTAGCGAATGACTAAGAATGTATCGTTAAGATTATTAATTTCTTTATAGATATAATGCAAAATATTTACAAATGAAAAAAAAAAGAAATTAAACATACTTTCTTCAAATTCATAAAAATGCAGAACTATGGAATAATGGAATTAAATAAAAATTTCGCCAAGCTATTACCAATTTGGTTTCATAAATATAAATGTTTTTTCTGTTCAAAATTGCCAATCTTTTGTCAAATATGTTATGTTTGCCAAAGTATGTAAAGTATAAATTTTAGCATTATTACAGCAAATGTATAAATTTTAGCATTAATAATCCTGCTATAATTACTTTTCAGGAGATACTCACTGTTGCAGCTGTTAATGTTTTCTCCAAAGAAAACGAAATTATAATAAAATAAAAAGGCGCTTGGGGAGGGGCGGGGTGTTCATTTTTTTTCCAGTAAAGTGTCCAATTAAAAAAAAATCAAAACATCTGTTAAATAAATTGATTTATATGAAACGTCACGAGTTGAGTGAATCAAAGTTTCAATATGTATCCCATTTATAGGCATGTCAATTTTCCTTTGCTTTAGAAGGTATAGGTTTTTTTTTTTTTAATTTTTAAATTTACTCCCATCATTTTCCCTCTTAGGAATCGAATTTCAAAAAATTAATATCCAAAGAGTGGAATGCCCTCAGGAAGTCATAGTATATATTTCCAATTTCAGTGTCATTTCGTTGTCAATCAATTAATCAGTGTATTTCATTATGATTTTAAAAACATTCTGAAAGTATGTAACACAATAACGCAGTACTTTACTTTTTATTTTGTTACAAATTATATATATATATATATATAATAGACCGGCCATTTGCGATTTTAGACATATTCTTAAATATCAAGAAAATCACATGGAAAATTATCCTTAAACTCTCAGTGCATAAATATAAGAATTCAAGTCATACATTTCCGTGAAGATTTTTTGGGGGAAAACTCCATACAGGACCGTCAACAAACTGAAAAATAACGAATATCTTTTGGACAACCCTGTCAAAACTAATGTAGCTTAAGCGCTCAATGTGTGGATTAGGATTAAGTATTTTATTGTAATAAACTGTGTTCATTTGTATGTGGATAACATGTATACTCGTAGAGAAATTAAGGTTTTTATAAAAACAGTCCCAATTTTTTTGCTTATAACTTGCAGATTTCTTAATATAAAATATTGTTCTTTACAAATAGTCTAACAAATAATGTTGTACACAGTACCTTGTAATCAAAATTACATAATAATAAAAATTTTATAAAAAATGAGCAGGTTTACTAAAAAATTTTTCACTGCGCATGCGTCAAAGATATCAAAATTTCATTTGCATATTGTGTTAGCTAAATATATAGAGCAACTTTTGTAAAAGTATCAAAAACATATCTTGAAAATTATAAAATTAATCGTCCATAGAATAAGTTAACAATCCGTTGTTCCCAAAATGAAGTAAATACATGAGAGGTTTTATCCAAATATAACTGGTATGTGCCATATGGTGTATTCTATATCGACACTAATCAATGGATATATGGATACAACCCCATATCTTTTTGCAATATTTTGGGAATAACGGATTTTGGTCTTATTCAATGGACGATTGATTTTTATAATTTTCAAGCTATGAATTTGAGACTTTTACAAAAGTTTTTCTATACATGTAGTTGACACAGTATGCAAATGAAATTTTGATATGTTTGACGCATGTGCAGTGAAAAATTGTTTAGTAAATCTACTAATTTTTAATACAATTTTTATTATTTTTGATTCTGTTTACAATATTGTAATTTTTTCACAAAAGAACATTATTTTACATTAAGATCTTTGCAAATATAAGAAAATAAGAAAAAAAAAGAGGAAAAATTTGGGATTGTTTTTATAAAAATCCTTTTTTATCTATGAGTGCAGAAGCTAGCCACATAAAAATGAACACAATTTTTAAAATAAGCCACTTAATCCAAGTCTATAGCTTGAATTCTTTTGCTACATTAGTTTTGAAAGTGTTATTCAAAAGATATTCGTACTTTTTCAATTTGTGATGGTTCCCTATGAAGTTTCGGAATAAAATCTCCGCGGAAATGTATGACCTATACTATTATATTTGCAGATTCAGAATTTCAAGGTATTTCCTCATGCATTTTTCTAGATATTTAAAAAATATCTAAATTAGCAAGTAGCCAGTCACCCTCTACCATATAGTACATATCAATATCTGGAATTTGAATCAAGTATGCGATTGTTTTAACTAGCTGAAGTTTCATAATGTACGCTATACAGAATTGTTCAAAACATTATAATAAAAATGTAATGACAGGCAGATGGGATCTAAATAAGCAAATTTCGTGCAGATGGGGGGGGGATCTAAATAAGCAAATTTCGTACATGGATGCGGAAATACAGTGCGGAAATATGGATGCGGAAATACAGTGTTCAGACAATAAAGAGCAACTGAATGATCTTCGTTGGTACAAATCATCATTTTCCGAACGGATGCTTTATTAGACGCTTTCGTAGTAATGTAAATAGAAAGATCCTATACTCGTCGTTCAGTCTGTCAGTCTGTGCATCCGTCCGTCTGTCCACACATAACAACGCAAAAGCTACTTAACCGAATCGTTTGAAATTTAAAATAATTAATTATTACATATTTTTGTCGAGCCATTTTAAATTTTATGAAAATCAGATGATTAGTTCAATTACAGGATCTATCAAAGAAATCCGTTCAATGGAAAAAAATAGTTTCAGGTGTATTTTTATGATGCTACACTCTTTCAACCATTATAAAATTGATATGCATCTATGGAGTATATTCTAAATTAGATAAATGTAAATTTATGGTACAAAGAATATTTGTTATTAATTTTTAGGACCACATAAACAAATTCCATTCCATAATGGAATAGGGTTAAATATTACTTGGGGCACGTTTTATATGAAGCATTTTACGAAACTAATACTTTGTTGAGATTTACTACAATTTACATTTTGCATAATAGAAAGCAGATAGTATTTACAGTGATGCACATAAGATTTGATGGCTACAATACTGTTTCTGAAGTACTGCATACTATTACACCAAAATCTAAATATTTTAAAAACTTTGGTATAGATATTTCTGACTTGTTATACATAGGCGGAGATTTACGACACGCATTTCATGTATGGTTCAGGACAAGAAAATGGATTGAATGAAAAAAAACATCAGAAAGCAATTGATGTCGCTTTTCATGTTCAATTTGTATTGTTATTCATAGAGATACTGGCTTGATATCTATTGCTTAAAACAGTTATTGCTTTAAAAAAAATGCTTAAAACTCTCAACCTCCCATTTAACCCCGTTAGAGGCGAAGGGATTTTCAAAAATCCTTTTCTATTCCTCACTATATCATTCCATCAATCTACCGTCAAGTTTTGTTATCCTGGATTTTCTACTTTTAGCTCTACTCTGATACGTCACTCATTTATTTAGTCAGAATTTGTCTTTAGTAGAGATGATTTACTGTTTTGATAGAAAAATGACAAATTAAGTCACTATGCATTTACTGAATTTTTTTTAAATGAGTCATTTTACACCGGTAAATATTCTTACGAACACATAAATGCCATCTCTAAAAACCCACATAAGCTTAAAGACATTAATATAACAATTTATCATATATATTTGAAATAATAATATTGCTAGTGAATTGAGACTCCCAAAAAGGTTTACACACTGTTAAAAAAAAATCTGTAATACGCCGAATTTTTCATAGTTGCTATTATTTTATCTGTACTCTGTACAAGAAAAAATGTAAATCTACAAAACTAATTTTTTGTAAAGTTACATAAATCTGTAACTTTACAAAGGAGTTCACTAAAATCACAGTTATCTTACTAAAATTTATCTGTAACCTGGTTTCCAGTTACATGAAAAAATCTTGGAATTTGAGTTTCCTGAAAAACTTTTAGTAACCTGACAGTTTTTTTTTTTCAGTGCAAATTTGTATCTATTACATGAATTTTTGCTGTTGTCATTACATAAAAAATTCTAGGAATCCCAGTTTCCTAGAAAACTTTTAGTAAATTTACAGATTATTTTTACAGTGTAAAGGTAAATGTTAATGAACATTATTCCTCCTGAAACAGCACGTTGTCAAAATCTGGAACTGATGGATACCTAAATTTTATATAGCTACAAAAATCCACGCGGAATCGTATATTCATATCAATATCAATATTAATCCTATTTTGTAACCCTTGCACTAAAGTATGTTTCAAATAAACGCATGAAAAATACTTTAAAAACCGTTTTTTTTTCTTTTGAGAGAAATTATTATTTGTATAATGTAATGTTGTTTTGTTTTGTTTTTTAAACGATGTTAAATCTGCTATTTACCATTTAAAAGTAAACATAAAATGTGTTACATAAACTAATAGCATGCCATTGTTCTGAGCAACTGATTTATCAATTTTCGGTAATTTTACCTAGATTTTTTTTTTTTTTTTTTTAACAACGCATTCATGATTTACTAATTAAAGGCATACATTATAATTTAAACCATTTATGAAACACAAAATAATGTTTTCTATCTACTTCATTTTATTACAGTATGAATTCCTTCTCACACAAAAAATCAGCAATTCAAAAAATGTTCTTCATAAAAGGTAAGAATAATTAATAGGAATTTTTATTATATATAATTAAAAATATTAATGACAAAACAATTTTTGTAACATTTTTGCATAATTGTTCTCGATGTAAACCTTTTTTATTAAGGTATTAATTAAAAATACTGCAAGGGAAACAACCCTTGAAGCATATTATGGTTAGATGCATGTTTGGATAAAAACCCACAAACTGCTAAATTTTTGTTATGTTTTATCCTTTTTATTTGCATAGTTTCTTTACTATGCTAATTATTGCTCCTGGATATGGAAAATTCTTTGTCATACAAAATTAAATAATTATTTAGATAGAAAAGATTAATTGCTTAAGAAAAAAAAACTATTTTTTTGAGGAAATGCATAGTTAACAATATTTACGTTGTATTATGTTATCATAATAAGGTGTAGAATCTCAATAAAAAAAAATTTTATTATTACTTTTAAATTATTATGCTTTATTTTATTTTATTTTTTTTTCGATTCATTTATATGTTTCAAAATGTTACAGATTTATGAATGTTACACATTTTTATAAGTAATGATAGCCCCAGTAAATATGATATAATTTTTTTATGAATAATTAATACTCATACTTATTATAATGTAAAATATATATTTATTTATCTCAATTTTTTTATAAACCATTTAGAATTTAAAGTAAGTTTTGAAATCTCGCATAAAGTGTTACGTATAGCCGATTTCAATTTAATAAGTGACATATTTTGGCACTAATCGTTTATGGAAACATATATCTTCGTATATAAAAATTAACAAATATGTTGCACGATTGTGAATGTTTTTAAGAAAAATTCTAAAGTACAAAAAGCAAACAAAATTCAACTTATAGATTTTAATTATTTTCACCCTATATATATATGTATAGTGTTTATACATTGGTGTGCAAATAGTAAGGACGGAGCAGATAAATTAGGATAAAAGCCGAAAAAGGCAAGCGATCGAAATGAAAGGCAAATCAAGAGATTTGAAACAAATGCAGTATGACATGCACGTATATGGAATATGGAGTAAAAGGAGAATGTTTTAAGGGGGATAAAGCATAGAGGACCGTTCAGAAGTTTGGTGAAATCTATTGCACTGTGTATAGTGACTTTAACGACGTTGTTTTACAACTATTATGTGATTTAAGCAACAGGCAATCCAGGAAATGTCACCTGGATGACTTTACACGTGCTTGAATCATTTGGAAGTTCTAAGAGGTTGAAGTGTGACAAGTATGGCACAAGAGTTTATTATCGCTCATAACTTCGTTTTACGAGCTTGGAGTGCATTTCAAACGAGGGGATCTGTGGTGTTGATCGCCTGCCCCGGGTAAAACTTACCGTAAGAAACATGGCACACCATAAAAAAAACTCCGAAAGAGGTACACAGTATTTAAAGAATGTACCTTTATTTGAGAGAGTAAGACGAGGGCCCGCCCAGGGACGCACTTTTAGATCTCAGAAAGTTACATCTTTTCTATATCGTGGTCAGCAGTAGAATGACTAAATACAGTCATAACATTGGACGCCAAATACACGGGAAGAAAGTCCCATACAAAGATTTTGGCGACAGATATGGTAGACGAAGCATTCACACTAAGAATAAACTTTTGCGGTTTTGGTAACCAATACGTTAGGGTTGTTAAAATTCTTGCACCCTGGTAACAGCGATATTCTACCCGATTGCACTTTCTTGACAAAGAGATACGATAGCCATATGTGTGTGTTGAACCGATCGAAAAGGGGAAGTCAGCAGAAACAAACAGAAACAGTAAAAAGAATTATTTCTAACGTTAGCCGTTAATTTGGAAAGGTGAGAAGTGAGTGTGTAGAAATATTAGCTGATTCAAACAGCTGCAAAATTCCTAACTAAGTCCACAGAATTTTCTTTATCGTATCAATAAATGCGGTTCCTGACAAACGACAAATGGTTTTGAAGAACGCAAGAGCAATTCGTGAGAAAAAGAAATTGTTTTTGAAATCTACAGAGAGCCGCAAAAGTTAATACGTTTGACTTCTATAAGTATGAGCAGGAAAGAAAAGAATTAAACTATTAAATGTAGAATTCACTTCACTTAATGAGTTTATTAGTGAAAAGGGAAGTTTAAAAAATATAAGAATCTATTAAAGGGAATTAATTACTGATTTTCTGATGGGGAAAAGATATGTAGCAAGAACTTTGCTACATAACACACTCTGGCCACCACAAAAAAACTTAATACTTGTATTAGAGTTGTTTTAACTATTATTATTATTACTTTAAAGATACTGAATGCATCGTCCACCAAAACATAAATAAAATAATCCATATGTCAAAAAAGAATACAAATATATAAGTAGTACAAAAATGAGAATGGTATTTGCTTACAAAATATTTAAATAAAAGTAATTAGCATACATATGTTTTCCATAAACTTCATGACAGGGTGCTCCTTAAAAAAAGTCTACAATTGCTACATAGTAATTTAGCAATATCGGATCCTTTACTGTATTTATTTTGTTGTGGTGCTGGTAACAGATGTTTTTTGTCATGAGCAAAAATAGAGAGAAGTATTTTGTGATCAGTTTCTAGATTTGTATTCTATAAATTCTCTTTAAATTGATCTTATTTGAGATCATAATGCCATAGTGCAAGCAAAAATATAAAAAAAACACATAACACAAACAGTATATATTTTAAACTAAAAATAAAAGAAAACTATCTAGCACTTAATCTTGTACCAAAAATACAAGTATTATGGCTTTAGTTTAAGACATCAGCCCTAGTGGAAGAGAGAATAATGAACGGACCGATATTGCGTACAATACAAGTCGTCCCGCTCCTCAGTAAAATTGCACTGATCCACGAAAGGAGCGCTTTTGGAAGTCACATAAAATATTTTACTTAAAAGAAGTGGTAGGCCAATTCAATGTGTGAATGTCTCGCAAGACAGGTGAGGGTGAAACCTTAGTGCAAAATTTTAAACGGTTCACGACTTTTGGGGGATAGATTAAGAAAAATACAAAAATAAACCTATAAGATGAAATGTAATCCATCTCATATATTAAATTGAAACAGACTGTCCGGGTAATATAAAACAAACAGTCCTGATTAGGTGCTAATAGAACTGGAATATTTCAAAAATGAGAATGAAGTAAAGTTTTAACACATGGCACTATTCCATCAAGTCTAAATTAATTTATAACTATTGTTGAAATACAATGTTGTGATAAAATGCTTGTAATAAAAAAATAATGATTAGTGTCCAAAGTGACCTTCTTTTTATGCACTGCCACTACATAAAAGGAGGTAAGTGTAACAAGAGAATTTACCTGTAGCGTAAAAAAATCGAAATAAACATGTAATGTAAATGTAAAAAACGAAAATGTCACTAAGTGTCACCTATAAACAAATTCAATATCTGAAGGAAAGAAAAAAAATGCCTTGAACAAACGAGATGAAATTGTTAAAGCTGAGCATAACAAATTGCTAAAAAAAAAAAAAAAAGTCAACTGTGTTTTTTTTTTTAATTAGAATGAGCCTTTTAGCAAAAACAAAACCAAAATGAAACGAAGAAAATTTAAGGGTATGCGTGTTAAAAGAAAAACCCAAGATATTCATGTTAATGTGTTTTCAAATACCTAATTACAAAGTAATTATCAAATTTACTGAAGAAAGGTTCATATCTCACATGACAAAAAGTGTAAACACATGACATAAAAGTGATGCAAATCATTGTATAAAAACGTTTGTGAGATACCCTTTGAAATAAATTCCATTAATATTATTAATTAAAAAAATTATTTAAAGGTGTTTAAAAACAGAAAATATAGTTAAATTTCCAATTTTAAATATGTTTGTCCTATTTATTGCATTTTATTCTAAATTTCCCCGTTAAATAGTTCACGAATTTTACATGTATATCGTTTGAAATTTCTAATGTTTCTTAAATTTAAATATTTGTTCTATTTATTGCACTTTATTCTAAATTTCACCGTTAAACAGTTTATGGATTCTGCATGTATATTGTTTGGATCTTCTAATGTTACTTAAGTTTAAAAATTTACTTAAGGGAAATATACTTAAATTATTTATTATTAAAGAGAAAAGATTAAAAACAGAAAATATAATTAAATATCTAATTTTAAATACGTTTTACTTTTTATTGCATTTTATTCTAAACTTCACCGTTAAATAGCTCATGAATTGTGCATGTATATTGTTTGGAACGCCTGATGTTATTTTCTTTATTCGTTTCAAAAATATTCACGCGTTAATTTGAGTAGTTAAAAATCTGTAGTTAATTTATTATGCACATTTATTGTCTCTAACTGCTAATAACAATTCCAACTAATGACTTTAAATACTGAAAAAAAGTCTCGTATTTTAATCATAATGAAAAATTATTAATTAAAAAGAATTAGTGGTGTAGGATGTTTATAATTTAAAGAGATTTTGATGAATGTGAATTGAATAAGGATTTAAAACATAAACTTTATAGATAAAATCAATCATAAACCCTGTTTGAAAGTCCACCTGCCCTTTAAAATGATATGGATCAACTAAACTCGAAAATAAACAGCAATCTCAAATCTGAAATCTCAAACAATAACAGATCAAAATTTATGTGTAAATATTTTTCTTCCTATAAAATTTATCTATTTATTTATTTTTAGCTCTTATTATTATAATAAATACAGACGAAATATACTGGTATTTAATACCTAAATTATAATCATGCGACATAATGGCAAAGATATCTTTATGTATTAGAATCTCTTGACTGGTGCCTGAAGAATCACTAGAATTGTTGGGACATACAGACTAAAAAAATGACTTAAAATAAATTTTAAGACAAAATAATTCATCAAATGACCAAATTTATTATTTTTTATAAAAGGATGTAAGAAATTATCCGTTTCTTTGAATATATCGTTAAAATATTTTCCTTTTTCAAAATCTTTCATGAAAGCTTTTCTGAAAAAAGGATAAAAAACCTGATGCATTTTTTAAAAAAAATTTTGTTAAAGCAAAATAAACGAAGATAAAAATTTCGTCTTTTTTTCAAATATCGTTAACATTTTTTTTCATTATCATAGTCTATTAAGGTAAAGCGAGAAAGAGTGATAATCTCTACTACATCCGACGAATATATCATTGTAATATTATCCTTTTACAAAAATTTTTATGAAAGTTTTTGTAAATGATGGATAAGGAATCCTGGTGCAATTTTTAAAACATTTTTGTATAAGCAAATCAACTGATGATAAAAATTTCGTTTTTATATAACAATTTAAAAAACATAATAATAAACAAAAAAGGGGAAAAAATAAAGAACTGTAATGCGCAATAACCAAATTTATAAGAATCTCATTTATTTTTATCGCAAAGCAAATGAAATATCTTTTCAAATTCTGTTTTTCTGAAAACAATTTTCGAAATATCTAAATTTTAAATACACAGAAAAATGCTTAAATGAGTACTGTTCATAAAAAAAGCATAAGTACAGAAATTTAATAAAATAGTATCTTTAATTTATTTTTTATGTTTGGTAAAACGCTTCAAAAGTTTATGAGAACTAATATAAAACGAAAAGTCTACTCGAATTGCTTTACTATACATATTTACTGTAGGAAACATTTATTTGAAATAAAGATTTGATGCCTTCTTCTATGAAATATCGTCAGCATTTCTTTTCCATATTGTTATTCTATTTTTCCTAAAGAAAATAATAAATAAAAATAAATAAATTAATAAATAAAAGATCATTCTTTATTCCATCACTTGACGCAAACCATTGTATAAAAACGTGATTGGTACCAGTAGAAATAAAATCTATCCATTTATGCTATTTACGTAATATTTGTCCTTAAGGGTGCCTACAAATGGAAAATGTGGCAAAATATCTAATTTTAAACATGTTTGACCTCATTATTGCATTTTTATTTTTCTTTTTTGTAGATAATAAATTATGAACATTTATAGTTTGGAACTTCTATTGTTAATTTTTTTTTATTCGTTGAAAAAATATTAGGTTGATTAATTTAAGTAGTTAAAAAGAATTAGTTAATTCATTATGTATATTTGTTGTTTGGAACTCTTAATGACTCCTCCTAACAGAAGATTTTAAATACACGAAAGAAATATCGTAATATAATGCCAATGGAAAATTAACATAAGCTTAATAATATATAAGCTTAGTATAATATAAGCTTTATAGATAAAATGGATTATAGAGGTAATTATTAGTTTTGTAGATTTTTGAATTGAAATATATTAAAACATATCTCCAAAAATTACATCTTTTGATACTTATATTATTTTTGTTTAACATTAGAACCATGATGACGGGTCACTTTGACCCGTACCAAAAGAATATGTCGATTCGAACCAGAAATTTCTTCAAAAAAGGAGTTAGATGCAAGTAGCATAACAATAATTCAAACAAGTTATCAAAACAAATATAAATAAAAATTCTGATGTCAATTTTTTTTTTTTCAAATTTGAGTAAGATTTCTCGTGGTTCTAATGTTAATTCGTTTAGGAAATATATTTTATAAGTACCAAATGAATACATTTAGTTTAGCTTTGAATTGCACATATAGATTATTTTTTTTTTATCTGAGTTTCAATTCGAATTGTGTACTAAATATTTCGCACAAAATCCACTACAATAAACAGTACTTAGCTGTAAATAACGCCACAAGAAAAAAAATTGCTACAAACGCGTTAAATGAATTTCTGCTCACATCACAATCATAAATAAGCACGCTCCGCTTAATTTTTAACAACAGCTGTGCACTAATAACGCACTTAAAACGTACATACAATTAAAGCCTTAAAAGCATATTTAGAAAACGAAGTGGAATGCCGCTAGAAATTTTGTTTTTCTGTTGCTCATTTTAAGGCTCAGTATATGCGCTAGGTTCATCGCAAAACGGATAAAATAAGTATAATTGTTGT
Source organism: Maratus speculifer (assembly GCA_964019185.1). Classification (NCBI taxonomy): domain Eukaryota; kingdom Metazoa; phylum Arthropoda; class Arachnida; order Araneae; family Salticidae; genus Maratus; species Maratus speculifer. The sequence goes on from OZ025291.1 coordinate 454,676,247, forward strand.
TCATAATGAATGCAACTTCTTAACTTTAAACATGAGGACTACTTAGAACACCGAAAAAACGTTATTAACTATATTTTATTGCTTTAGACATTTAGAAAATATTTATTTGTTAAAAATGTTTATTAATAATACAGGAGTCCTTAAAATTTTTGCTGTTTCCTACCACAATTTTAAAACGATAATGTTTATTGTAGAATTTTATTGTAAATGTTAAAGGAATCTGACAGAAAAAATTTTGATTTAAAATACTGGTAGAAAAGTGCGAAAATTTTAGGGACGCTGCCACCCCTGATAATATAATATAGAAAAGTTCTTAAAATATTTTTACTAAAAAAAAAAAAAAAAAAAAAAAAATGAAAGAACCAAACTTAAAATCAAACAGTTTTTATAATGTTGAATACACGATTACAAATATAGTGGAGCATTTGTTCTCGAAAATTTTTTTTTTAAACATAATGTTTCTTTATTAATCCATGTCCTTTAACATAAGAATAATATTCATAAAAAATTCAAAATTCTCCCCCTTTTTCATGAAATAGATGCAAATGTTTTGTGATTTTAATGATATTTATTATGTTAATACATTCAGTTTGCAACAGTATATGCAATGGAAAAACATTGGAAATATTTAAAATTATGTTTTATTGTGCGTATTAAATGTGGTTTTTAATTCTATTTTTAGGTAGCTTTCATTACAAAAAGTAAAAATCTACCTACTGCAGCCGTCCGGAGGAAAGCACTTCCAGAAAATTTTGGTATATTTTCACCGATCATGACCCCCAGACCCCAAAACCACCCTCCGTTCAAATGTTGACATATATATATATATATATATATATATATATATATATAACTATATATATATATATATACATATATATATATATATATAACCATATATATATATATATATCTGATTTTTGTCATGCGATAACTAACGTATTTATGAACCGATTTGAATAAAACTTGGTATGTACATAGTACATACAAATGTCTCGACCGAGTTCGTTGGACAGCATCATCTGACATTTTGTTTCAAAATGGCGGCCATTTTAATTTTTTTTTTAAATTTAAAATTTAAAATTCAATGCGAAAAAATTAAAAGTTGAAAAATATTTTTCTTTTACGAGTTAGAACTTAAAACAACGATTCTAGAACACTTTTTATTTTGTCTATATCTTAAAAAATGATTGAATTATAACACTTTGAATTCTCTTGTGACTGACATTTTGAAACGATCTGATTTTTGTCACGTCATAACACGCGTATTTATGAACCGATTTGAATGAAACTTGGTATGTACATAGTACATACAAATGTCTCGACCGAGTTCGTTGCCCATCATCTTCCGCCATTTTGTATCAAAATGGCGGCCATTTTAAATTTTTTAAAAAATTTAAAATTTAAAATTAAATCAGAAAAAATTAAAAGTTGAAAAATATTTTTCTTTTACGTGTTAGAACTTAAAACAACGATTCCAGAACACTTTTTATTTTGTCTATATCTTAAAAAATGATTGAGTTATAGCACTTTGAATTTTTCTTATGGCTGACATTTTGAAACGATCTGATTTTTGTCACGTGATAACACGCGTATTTATGAATCGATTTGGATGTAACTTGGTGTGTACATAGTATATACTGAAGTCTGAATCGAGTTCGATACTCAGTTCCATCCGCCAACTTATTTCAAAATGGCGGCCGTTTAAAAAATTTTATAAATTTTAAAATTTAAAATTAGGTACAAGAAAGCGATAAATTGAAAAAGATTTTTCTTTTATGCATTTCAACTTGATACAAAGATTTCAGAGCATTTTTTGTTTCGTCTGTATCTTAAAAAATGGCTGAGTTATCGCATTTTTAATTTCTAGTGTTGCTCATATCTTAAAATGATCTGATTTTTGTCACGTGATAACACGCGTATTTATGAATCGATTTGGATGTAACTTGGTGTGTACATAGTATATACTGAAGTCTGAATCGAGTTCGATACTCAGTTCCATCCGCCATCTTATTTCAAAATGGCGGCCGTTTAAAAAATTTTATAAATTTTAAAATTTAAAATTAGGTACAAGAAAGCGATAAATTGAAAAAGATTTTTCTTTTATGCATTTCAACTTGATACAAAGATTTCAGAGCATTTTTTGTTTCGTCTGTATCTTAAAAAATGGCTGAGTTATCGCATTTTTAATTTCTAGTGTTGCTCATATCTTAAAATGATCTGATTTTCGTCACGTGATAACACGCGTATTTATAAACTGATTTGTATATAACTCCGTGTGCGCATAGTACATAGCAATGCCTTGACCACGTTCACTGTCCAACTTCTTCCGTCCTCTTGTTTCAAAATGGAAGCCATTTAAGTTTGTCAAAAATCTTTTAATTGTATAATAATGTACAAAAAAAAAAAAAAAAAATAGAAATTGAAAAAAAGTTTTTTTAAAGTATTTATCTTAATAATGAATTCAGGAGTATTTTTTGCTTTGTCTTTAACTTAAAAAAACGCCATAGCAGTTTGAATTTCTAACTTGGGTGACATTTTTTAAAAAATCAATTTGCCCGCGACAGCACTCGTATATATTAATCGATTTCAATATGAGTGTGCACGTGCTCCTGAATTAAGATTTCGACCAAGCTCATGATCAGGTTTCACTAATTTGAGCTTAGTATTTTTGAATAATATAACTTAATTTAAAATAAATAAACAAATATATAAGTATATGAAAGCTCTTCCTCCCGGCTCCTCTTCCCAGCTCTTAATCCTCTTCCTCCCGGCACTGCCGGAAGGACTATTTTTAAATACTTCCGATGGAGCTCCGTTTTTACTGATGTAATATTCATAAAAAATAATAAAAAACTCTTCATTTTTTAGCTCACAGGCTATCATAGCCTGACTGCTTATGTGCCCGTCCGTTCTGTATGTACGTTCGTATGTTCGTTCGTGCGTAACGCGATAACTCATGATAAAAATATCGGATCCACTTGAAATTTTGTATATAGGTATATCCTGATAAGGCGCTTCCCTGATTAGTGTTTGGAGTTCATTCGATATGTATAAGAAGGGGAACGGGGGGCTCATGCCCCCCCCCTTAATTGATATAAACGGGATTTTCATGCAGAATTAACAGTTTTCGTTCAAAATTTAGATATAGGATCATTCTGATGAGGCGATTCCGTGACTGTTATTAGGTGTTGATTGAATAAGTATAAACAGGGGGAACGGGGGGCTCATGCCCCTCCCCTTAATTGATATAAACGGGATTTTCATGCAGAATTAACAGTTTTCGTTCAAAATTTAGATATAGGATCATTCTGATGAGGCGATTCCGTGACTGTCATTAGGTGCTCATTGAATAAGTATAAACAGAGGGAACGGGGGGATCATGCCCCTCCCCTTAATTGATATAAACGGGATTTTCATGCAGAATTAACAGTTTTCGTTCAAAATTTAGATATAGGATTATTCTGATGAGGCGATACCGTGGCTGTTATTAGGTGTTCATAGAATAAGTATAAACAGGGGGAACGGGGGGCTCATGCCCCCCTCCCTTAATTGATATAAACGGGATTTTTTTGCAGAATTAACAGTTTTCGTTCAAAATTTAGATATAGGATCATTCTGATGAGGCGATTCCGTGACTGTTATTAGGTGTTGATTGAATAAGTATAAACAGGGGGAACGGGGGGCTCATGCCCCTCCCCTTAATTGATATAAACGGGATTTTCATGCAGAATTAACAGTTTTCGTTCAAAATTTAGATATAGGATCATTCTGATGAGGCGATTCCGTGACTGTCATTAGGTGCTCATTGAATAAGTATAAACAGGGGGAACGGGGGGATCATGCCCCTCCCCTTAATTGATATAAACGGGATTTTCATGCAGAATTAACAGTTTTCGTTCAAAATTTAGATATAGGATTATTCTGATGAGGCGATACCGTGGCTGTTATTAGGTGTTCATAGAATAAGTATAAACAGGGGGAACGGGGGGCTCATGCCCCCCTCCCTTAATTGATATAAACGGGATTTTTTTGCAAAATTAACAGTTTTCGTTCAAAATTTAGATATAGGATCATTCTGATGAGGCGATTCCGTGACTGTTATTAGGTGTTCATTGAATAAGTATAAACAGGGGGAACGGGGGGCTCATGCCCCTCCCCTTAATTGATATAAACGGGATTTTCATGCAGAATTAACAGTTTTCCTTCAAAATTTAGATATAGGATCATTCTGATGAGGCGATTCCGTGACTGTCATTAGGTGTTCATTGAATAAGTATAAACAGTGGGAACGGGGGGATCATGCCCCTCCCCTTAATTGATATAAACGGGATTTTCATGCAGAATTAACAGTTTCCGTTCAAAATTTAGATATAGGATCATTCTGATGAGGCGATACCGTGGCTGTTATTAGGTGTTCATAGAATAAGTATAAACAGGGGGAACGGGGGGCTCATGCCCCCCCCTCCCTTAATTGATATAAATGGGATTTTTTTGCAGAATTAACAGTTTTCGTTCAAAATTTAGATATAGGATCATTCTGATGAGGCGATTCTGTGACTGTCATTAGGTGTTCATTGAATAAGTATAAACAGTGGGAACGGGGGGATCATGCCCCTCCCCTTAATTGATATAAACGGGATTTCCATGCAGAATTAACAGTTTCCGTTCAAAATTTAGATATAGGATCATTCTGATGAGGCGATTCCGTGACTGTCATTAGGTGTTCATTGAATAAGTATAAACAGGGGGAACGGGAGGCTCATGCCCCTCCCCTTAATTGATATAAACGGGATTTTCATGCAGAATTAACAGTTTTCGTTCAAAATTTAGATATAGGATCATTCTGATGAGGCGATACCGTGGCTGTTATTAGGTGTTCATAGAATAAGTATAAACAGGGGGAACGGGAGGCTCATGCCCCTCCCCTTAATTGATATAAACGGGATTTTCATGCAGAATTAACAGTTTTCGTTCAAAATTTAGATATAGGATCATTCTGATGAGGCGAGTCCGTGGCTGTTATTTGGTGTTCATTGAATAAGTATAAACAGGGGGAACGGGGGTTCTAATGCCCCTCCCCTTAACTTGTATAAATGGATTTTTCAATCAGAATTGTCAGATTTCGTTCAAATCTCTGAATAGTTTTGGAAGTTTAATGGTTAAGTATAAAAGAGGAGAATAACTCTTCTTAAATTATATAAATGCTAAATGGGTTTTTATTTAGAATTATCCGATTTGCTCTGAATTTTGGATATAGGTTTTTTAATATGATAAAGCATGTACTTGATAGTTTAGGAGGTTCAATGATTAGGTATAAAAAAGGAGAAAGGGGAGAGCTGTTACCCCTTTTTAATTTTTTTTTCGAACGGAATTAACGAAATACAAGGCTGTAATGTACAATTAGTATGCGTAGCCTGTGAGCTCAATGCCATCAGTTTAACTGGGCAATATTCTTTTTTATTATGATATAGATCCATATATGTTTTTATTATAATAAAATTTATTATTTTAATACGTTATCTTTTTGAAGTCTATAATGGATAAAATGAAAACTTTTGAAAAATAAAACTTTCTTTTGTTGTACCCATGAAATGAGATTTACAACACTAAATTACACGTTACTTCAAATCCGCTTTTATTGAATTAGTATAGTACATTAAAACTATCCAAACAAAAAAAATCCATTTTAAGATACAGTTATTTTAGAATGATAACATTATGTTTAAAGTTAAACTCGTATATTTAGACGGAATCCCTTTATAAAAACATTAATTATCGCTCTTTGTCAACTTCTCAACAACAGCTGACTGAGATTTCATACTTAACATAGATATGCAATTAAGTACCAGAAAAAAGGTTAAAAAATGGACAGAAAAGGTTTTTTTCTAAATTTAGACAAATTTTGTAATGTTGAATGTAAGATTACATACAAAGTCGAACATTTAATTCGAAATACTGTGTTATTAAAAGCATATTTTATCCTTATTACTCAAAGCCAGTTCACATAAATAATAATATTTGGCCAAAAAAGTATCTCACATTTGTTTTTTGAAATAGGTGCATATATTTTGTCATTTAAATTAAAAAAAAATATTACATTAATATTTTTTTTTTCACAAAAATTTATATAAGAGATGAAATAAAAACATTGCAAAATCTCAAAATTATCTTTAAATATGTACATGAGAATGTGATATTTCACACTATTTCGTTAAGTACTTCTGATTTAGCCGCGTTATTGTTGACATAAAAAATTATACTCATAAAAAATGTTTATATGTTTTATGCGATGGACGCATATATTATGTGGGTATATTAAAAATTAATTTTAATACGTTATTTTTAATAAAACTATACATATATAACGCATGGAGTGAAAACATTAGAAAATTTAAAACTCTCTTTTTTGCGCATATGGAATAGGATTTCTAACACTATATTATAAATTACTACTATATTAGTCCGAACATATATTATAAATTACTTCTAACACTTGAAAAGTATTAATGCAAACATCAAAACAATTTTAGATAAAGATTCCGTTTTAAGAAAAAAAACATTTCAAAAGGAAAACATTATGAGAGAAGAAAAACTTGTATCTTTACACGGAACCCCTTTATATAAACATTAATTATCGCACTTTGTCAACTTCTCAACAATAGCTGACTGTCATCTCACACCTAAAATGAAGATATAATTAAGTACCAGAAGGGATGTTTTGACTACCAAGCGCAATGCAAGTTAATCATTTCATTCTATAGCGTTCTTTTGAGTATTATTTATGCTAAGTTTCTCACAAGACAGGTTAAAGACTAATGCATTTTCAGTTTCGGTTAAATAAGGGTTTTGAAGATATAAACGCATGTATGACTTGAATACGGACAATAATAAAAGTTTTATCGCTTTAATTTTGACTTTAAATGTGTATTTGAGAAAGTATAATATGTAAATATAGATATTAAACTTTTTCATAGGAAAGAGTATATTTTTGATTAGAAATGAAAAACATTTTTATAATGAGCGCGTGCTTAGTATAACTAATGATAATTGAAAAAATCGTTTCTGAACAATGGTTGCAAAAAGAAAAAAAACGGACAGTAATCAAATTTTTATTACTTTGACTGTGACGTTAAATAAATATTTGAGATAATACAATGTGTAAATATGAATATTAAACTTTTGCACACAAAAGAACGTAACCTTGATTAACAATAATATAAAAAATGTTTTTTCGATGAGCGCATGGTTAGTGGGGCTAATGATAATTTGAAAACGCAATTATGAACAAATTATGTTTTTTTTTAGATAATATAATGATTAAATAAACAATTATATGCTTTCATAAAAATTACCAATACTTAATATATTTGGTTAACCACAGAACGATAAATAACGAACTTAATAAAGAAATAAATCGAAATAAATATATAAATAAACCAAGGGGCAGGAAATCATAATATTAAAAGTATTATCAAGTTATTGCATTTAAACATGTCTACAGATAATATATTGTATAAATAGGTATATTATATGTTTTTACAGAAAATGCACATTTCGAACAGAACTAATACAAATTCAGATCATTACAAACAAATAACTGTATAGCATCCAAATCTAAAAAATATCTCAAAATAAATGCTCTACGCATATAATATTTTTCTTTTAAAAGGCACAGTATAAAAAAGGACACAAAAATCGCTATAAGGTAAATCCCTTCTTGAGAAATATTTAGAAATAAACGGTGGATCTGTTGGCAAAAACACACAAAAATATTGGTTAAGGTACTACTCATAACATCATATAATTTTATGAGGTACAATAATAAAATTGGCACAAAAATCGCTGTTTGAGCAATACCTTCTGTCGAATTTTGTCCAAATACCAGAATCTATTGGCCATAACCAAAACGATGCAGGAAAAAAAATTGGTTTCATTCTGTGCATAACTTTATACACTTTTCGACAGACGGACAATAGCGACACACAAAGGGAAAGACATTTTGAACAATCATGTTTTATTGGATTATCTTACTACAAAAATCTGTAAGTCCTTCGAAACTCGAAGTCTAAAACATATCGATGAGAATAGTGTTTTTCTATAAAAGAGAAACGGAAGTAAAATCGAATTTGTAAAATTTGAAATTTGATTTTTTAAGGAGTCACTTCACTAAAACTCACACTGATCTCTGTATAAATTTAAAAGTGTGATTATTCATTACTTAATATATTATTATTATTATTAAATTTATAATAATAATATAAACTTATTATTAATTATCATTACACTTATAATTATAATAAATATTTATTAATGATTTTTATTATTTTATAATTATAACATATAATTGTTACTAAATATATTTAAATTTATTGCATTTTTAACATATGTTTTCAAAAAATACTTTTATCATTTTTTCGGCAGTTAATATTAAATGATCAAAATTTCTACATTTTCGTCTGCTTTTTATCTTATTTTCAAACAAAATGATTAAAAGAAATAAATTATCTAGAATAAATTTAAAAAAAACATGTGCTAATCAATCAACTATTACATATGTATTAAACAAACTTCTCCAGTATCGTAATATTAATAATGTATATTCCACAGCTAAAAAGTAAGAATTTATATTAATATTTTGCTTATAAGACGTTACTGTATTAATAAAAACATATCAAATACATTAAAAATTTTTGTTTGCATGTTTCAACTCTTTTCAATCGAGGCATTTTCAGAATTTAAATAGAAAATAACATTACAAACAGAATGGACGTGAAAAACTGGAATAAATAAATATTGAATATATTTGTAATTTTATTTTCTATTTAAATTCTGAAAATGACTCGATTGAAAAGAGTTGAAACCTGTAAAAAAAAATTTTATGTATTTTAATGTAGTTTATTTTTACAGCAAATGTTAATACAGCAACGTCTTATAAGCAAAATATTTATTTATAATATAAAGTCTTAATTTTTCGTTGTGGAATGTTTATTATTAATATTAGGATATAGTTATTAACGGACGTTATCAAGGCTTACTTGTGTTATTTTTCACATTGATAAACTCTTCCATTCTTTAATCAAAACATAATTTAGTCCGCCTCGTCAACTTCCAGACACAACTGACGGACATCTCACACTTAAAATGTACATACATAACTCAGTACGACAGAGCTTAAAACGCAAATGAAATGCGAGTAAATAAATTTAATCTTCCGTGTTTCGTGTTAATCTGTATCATTCATGCTATGTTAAACGAACAAGAGATAAATTAATGTATTATGTTTAGTTTATAAAGAATGCAACTTTGTAACCTTGAGTTACAAAGTTACATTACGTGAATAGTCATAATTCTAAAATATAGTATATAGTTTTTAATTTTTAGATATTGTATAAAATAATAAAACAGAATTACACACATAAATTTGATAACTAAAAAAAATCCTATTTTAAGAGCACAGAAAAAAAAATATTATTTTAAAGAGCATATTTTGCTCTAAAATGAAAATATTCTGATTTTTGTGTGTTTATACATAATTATAATATTATGACAAGTCAACACGAAGTCAGCATACCGTTTGCATTTAACATTCTCCCTACTCTCACGACTTTGCTCCGTCAGACTGTTTTTGTTTTGTTCGTTTTTGAACAGATTGCGCTTCGTATCGTGCAAAATATAATTACGTTAATCTAACATATTGTAGAGTACAATTGAATATTTGATCGCAAGAATATTTTCCTCAACCCCCAGGAAAATTGTATCATTTTGATATAAAAACTTATTTAAATATAGGAGTTACTCATAATAACAACAGCTGGGCATATTATTGAATAATTTTCTGCAATTTTATTACATGCGAAAAATGTCGATTGATATTTTTTTCGTAATCCACTGTTTGTAATGATCTATTTGTAGTGATTTATTAAAATTGTGTATTAATATTTCTTGTTTATACGAATTCTTACGAATCACCATCTTTATTTTATTTTTTGTTTTGGTAGATTTTTTTTTAATTGAAACATATCGAAGTATGTCTTCGATAATTATACTACCCCGTGCTTTAAAGTCTTTTTTCTTTTTTTTAGTTTATTTTGGAAATTCATTGTAGGCATCTTCTGAATGCACCCTCATTTAGCTATAAATTGCATATATAAAATATTTTTTAGATTGTTCTTTATACTAAAATGTGTTATGCATTAAATTCTGTTAGACACAAAATGCACTACAATCAAGAATACTTAAATGTAAATGACGCCACTAGAAGTTTTTGTTTAATTGATACACAATGCATTTCTGCCCGCTTTACAAATTATTAATTGGCACGTTTCCCCAAATTTTTGGCAACAGCTGATGGACATATCGCATTTAAAATGTAAATACAATTAAAATCTTAAATGTATGTTTAAAGAATGAAGATGGGTGCACAATAGAAATGTTATTTACTTGTGTCTTATTTTAAGGTTCATTATACACACTAGGTTGATCACAAAGTAGATAAAAGAAGGCTAATTGGGGTTCATAATGAATGCAGCTTCGTAACTTTAAGTGCATGCTTAAGGATTAATTACAATTACACACAAAAAAGAAAAAAGCAATAAAGCTACTAGCTTTATTGCTTTAAGTGTTTAAAATATGTTTATTTGATATAAATGATTTCTTTAAATTATAATGTGAAAATATTCATTAAATATTTTCATATGGAAAAAAATAAAAACCATATTGTAAAAAAAAAAAAGGTTTATTTTTATTATTATTCAGACAAATTTTATAATGTTGAATATTTAATTACAAACATAGTGGAGCATTTATTGTCGATATACAACTTTTTTTATAAACATATGGCACGATTATTCTATGCCGGCTGATTATTGCTTTTAATTCTATTTTTTTAAATTTATTTTGGAAATGTATTATAGGCACCTTCTAAATACACTCTCGTTTACTTATAAATAGAATATACAAATTATGTTTTAGATTGAACTTCATATTAAATTGTGTTATAATGTTGAATAGTAAATTATAATCACAGTGGAGCATTTATGGTCGATATACTACTTATATATAAACATATGTCTCGATTATTCCATGCCGGCTGATGTAACAAACAATATTCATTAAAAAAACTGCAAATTTCCCCGAATTTTTTATGAACTAGATGCACATATTTTGCTATTTTGATCAAATTTATTATATTATATATTATTTTTGTAAAAATAAATAATAGTTGAAATGGAAAGATTCAAAATTTGAAAATTACCTTTTATTCTTTATATAAATGCGATTTTCATCACTTTTTCATTAACAACTTCTAACTTTATTACATTTTTAACTTATCAATAACGTACAAGAAAATTATTTTAGATAAAAATTGCGTTTTAAGAAAGAATCATGTCAGAGAGATAACATTATGAGAGAAGCGAAGCTTGTATCATTACACGGAAACCCTTTATATAAACATTATATATCGCACTCTGTCAACTTTTTTACATCAGCTGACTGACATCTCACACTTAAAATGGATATATAATTAAGTACCAGAAGGGATGTTTTACGAACCAAGCGGAATGCAAGTTAATCATTTCATTCTATAGCGTTCTTTTGTGTCATCACAGTATTATTCATGCTACGTTGCTCACAAGACAGGTAAATGAAGAATTCATTTTCACTTTCTAATAAACAAGAGTATTGCATATATAAACGCAAGTATAATTTGAATATGGATTGTTGCGAAAGAATAATTACGAAAATAAACAAATCTTTATCGATTTGACAGTAATTTAAAATATGTTTTTTATATAAATGTAATAAAGAGGTAAACTGGATAGAGCTGGTTTTAAAGTTTAAAAAAAAATATTATAACCAAAAAAAAAATGACAAATTACCCAGTTAACATATTTTTCTACGATTTTCCTACGATTATCTGTAAAAAAAACTATTTAAAACTATTAATAGCAAAGCGAGAAATTTTTAAAATAACGCACCCATAGACTTTAGATTAGCTTTATTCCATGAATGAAGTGGATTCTTAAGTCTGCTCTCAAATCAAACGAGTCAATTTTAGATCAAGTTTTAGTCCCTATTTTTTTGGACACTCATGAAAAGGATAGGTCCTGTTAGTCAAAAACATTATATGGCCAGAGGACTTTTTTATTTTTTTCGATAATCGTAACTTACATTTTAGCCAATTCTGTCAAAGTTGGCATTTTTAAGTGAAGTTACGGATGGAAGAAGAAATACCAGTCAACAAAGTAACAACAAAATAGCTGTCTTTGCTTCTAACTTGCTTCCATAATTTGATCTGCGAATTTTCTGCCTTTATGTTCAAATTGAGTCAGTAAATGTGTCAGGAAGTATTCAGAGTTGTTAAGCAGTAGACCTGAAATCCACGGCCTTAATTGGATCTTCGGGACACAAAAATCTTCATACGAAAAAAAAAAGAAAGAAAGAAAGTATTGTATTAAAATTATATTTGTTTTCTTCCGCTTAAAATGATGTTTAAAGCATGTTTCTATCTTAATTAGAACAGCTAATATTAATTTTCTCGTTTTCGTTTGACTTTAAAAATTTGGCTTTCAATCAATGGATGTCATAGAGCATCTCCTTGTAAAAAAGCGCGCTTCTCCATGATGTGTTTCTTCCCCGTTTCACATACTTAAACTGTTATAAGTCAAAATGGACAAAGAATAATTGTTCAAACTTGGAACAAACTTTTTTCAATTATTCTACAATAATTTTGATTCAGGAAAATTGGAAAAATTATTTATTTTTGGAAATATGATATATATATATATATATATATACATGGTTATTCTAAATTGTTTTTACAATAAAAGAGGGATGATAGTACACATCAAGACAAACAATATTAAATAGGAAACCAAGAGTCGCAAACGTTTTCCAACTGAGATAGCCGCCATTAAAGTTTATGGTCCAAAATTTCAAATAAACATAAAAAACGGAAAAATTGGTCGATTGATTTGCGGTTTTCACTAAAACTATTCGTTGCGTCGGTATTTTGTTGAAAATAAATTATAAAGATCAATTTCAGAAAGAGCCGATAGAGGGCGCTTTAGACTTTGGTGTAACGAACAACTATTTTTTGCCCTTTTTTTTCTTTTTTTTCATCTCATTAAATGTTTTCGTAAACTTAGACTTTAACTTAAATTTTGAGCTCCAAATCTCTATAGTTAGGAATAGACGCTTTCAGTCATGACGTCAGTTATGACGTTTTGCTTGGATACTGACTCCAAACAAACGGTTGCTACGCTGTATTTTCTATATTATTTGAATATTACAGCAACATTTTTCAGCGATACATAATTGACACATGTTTAATGCTTTATATACAATGATACCATTTTCTACGATTTATATTTAATGATATATGAAGCATAGCAACCGTTTGTTTGGAGTCAGTATCCAAGGAAAATGTCTTGACTGACGTCACACTGAAAGCGTCTATGGCTGAGTAGCACAAACTGAACTGTGTTCAGGGGGGTAAAATTTCAAATGATTATGAAAAACTGAAAAATCGGTCGATTGATTTGCGGTTTTCGCTAAAACTACTCCTTAAATCAGTATTTTCTTGAAAATAAATTTTAAAGATAAATTTCTCAAAATTGCGATAGAGAGCGCCTTAGATTTTGGAGACCGTTATTTTTTTGTTAATCTCATTAAATGATTTCAAATGCTTAGACTTAAATTTTGAGCTCAAATTCTGAATCGTTGGGAGTGTTTAAGTAGCGCAAAACTGAACTGTGTTCGAGGGGGGGGGGGAGTTAAATTTCAACTCCTGAAATTTCAACTCCATTCGTTTTGCACTTCTTAACCCCTCCCAACGATTCAGAATTTGAGCTCAAAATTTAAGTTTAAATCTAAGCTTCCCAAAACATTTAATAAGCTTTTGCAAGCATTTAATTAGATACAAAATATAACGGTTAAAATTAGTTGTTACTCTAAAGTTTAAAGCGCCCTCTAACAGGAATTTTTTGAAATTTCTCTTAAAAATTTATTTTCAAAAAGATACTGACTTAATGAATAGTTTTATTTTGAACCGCAAAAAACTCGACCAATTTTTCCGTTTTCTATAATTATTTGAAATTTGAACCTTCACCCCCCGGTGGGGAACGTTTGCGACCCTTGGTTTCCTATTTAATATTGTTTGTCTTGATGTGTACTATCACACTTCTTTTTTTGTAAAAACAATTTAGAATCACCCTGCATGTATATATATACATTAAATTTCACTTTAAATATTTTTAATTTTTATCTAAAATAATATTTTTTAAATGATTAGTCAAAATTAAAATTCATATATTTCTGTTTTTCTAAATGAAAAAAAAAAATCTACATATAATATTTCATATTATAACGATTTTAAATTACATCATTTTTTTAAATAAATTTTAAGCTTTAAGTCTTTGTCTAAACTTTTCAAGCAGTTTTATCATGTGATTTTGTTTATAAATAATATGTTTAAACAAGACAAAAAATTACAAATTTAATTTAACAAATAAAAATTATTTTACAATGTGTCCCGTATCCCATTAAATATTAATTTCAGCAACAAAATCTAAATCAAGATTAGAGCAAACCCAATTTAACAATTTTAGTTAGTTGCATCTGAAGAGTTTTTAATTTCATTTCTGCAAGAACTTGCTTTATCAGAATCATGTTGTTGTAATATTTTTTTGTCTTCATCCCCTTATTTAATTTAATTTAAACTATTTATTCTTATTGTAAGAGTTGGTCCTATTAAATACCTGTCAAAATAAAAGTTGTAAATAATATTACGAAGATTTATTTTAAAAAAAACTATACGAATTTGATATCTTTTTTGAATTTCGAAGTTATGATTTTTTTTTTCTTTACAGCCTCATTTTTGTTGTTGTTTTAATTCTAATATTTGCGGTAAGAGTTAGTCCTATCGAAAACTTGTCAGTATAAAATATGTAGATAAGATTAAGAAGATTCAAAATAAAATTAACTGGATCTGACATATTGAGAATTTACAAAAGTTACGAATTTTTTTTCTCCCAAAAAATCTATTGTTTAGTAAATTTGTATATTTTGAGCCCATGTTTAATGATACAATAAATATGTTATACATTAATGTTTGGTCCTTTAGCTAGAAGTAATAACTTTACAACTAAGTTGAGATGTAATATAATACAGACGTTATAGCGGTTTTCTGTATCGCAAAAGCCGTCCCTATTTCTACACCCTTGTCTAAATATGTTTTCTCAGAGTGATGTCTGTAGTTGCTGTGTCCATAAAAAAGTGATAAACACACACACACACACATACATATATATTCGTATAGAGAGAGAGAACCATTATACAATACTAAAATTCAACATCTTCAATGAATATAGAAAAACCCAATTGATCACAAACTTAAACATGACAATACAATTGATCTACAATTAAATATTAAAATAGACCATAAGAAAAATCGGACAGCGATTCAAAACTTGTAGTATCAAATGGAAATTCAGTAACAGTATCAAATGGAATTCAGTATGAAATGAAAAGACATACATAATTAATTTGATAAAGTTTTAAACTGGGGATAGTTGTATGTTCTAGAGATCCTAATCTGCGTAGACTGACGTTGGCATAATCTGCAAAAAAAAAAAAGAGAGAAATTTCAGTATAAAGTAAATTCAATAAGTAATATTTTTTACTAAATGCTCTGCCTGAAACATAAATACCTAGTTATAATTTATGACTCTTGGACATAATTATCATATTGAAACAGAAGGCAGATTGATTTGCAACCTAAAATTCAATAGAGAAAATATAAAAGACCTAAAACTTTGATCAGAGCAAACGAAGAATGAATTTCTAAAAGCAGTTAAGTTTACTGCAGGATCCTTACATAATGGAGAACTTAAAATAAGCAATGTGCAAGAAAATCTCAAAGTTATCTGTTTAATAGCAGAAATGTATTTTAAAAACTGTTTCCAGACAAGGCAGTCAATATACCCAAACAGTAATCTCTGTATTTCCTTGTGTTAAGTTATATCGGGGTAATCCCATCAGATATACCTCTAATTCTACAACAATACTTTTAGAAGAAAAATGGAAAATGAAAATTAAAGAGAGAATATTTCATTTAAATGCAACCGACTAAGTTCACCAAAGTGTGTCTTGTCGATTTGTGCACATATAGAATTTTAAAACAAGCTCTTTAAGAGCGACATTTGAAAGCTTTACATGGACTTTGAAACATTGTAGTCGACGTGTATAATAAAATCAACATTTAAATTTAAAAAGAAGCTATGTTTTCCTTGAAAATTAAGGTACTATACGGCACTTCATGTAAACTACTATCTTTTAAATATATATTCAATTTCCCAAAATTCTTTTAACAAATATTTGGACACCACTTGAATGTATTTTCATAGGAAAAACATGGTTTATTTCTTTTTTAGTGAAATTTTGACTAATCTTAGTTGCATTATTTCACGCTTTGCTGCTGCAGGTATATTTAAACGAAACAGTTGTATGGTTAGGTAAGATAAAAATACTGTTTGATAATTATGAAATCATAAAAGTGTAAATCTTTAATTTTATGAATGAATTAAAAAAGGTTTAACAGAAAATAAAAGCAAGTTTTTGGTTAAATACTACTACACATGCCAAAATTAACTTTCTATTAGCTTCATCTAAACAAAAACTATATGAGTTTCACAACCTCTTGATAAAAGCTTATTAACACCTTTATACTTAAAATGTAGTTCTAAGTAAAGCTTTTAGATATAAAAATGCTTATTTTCAAACAGGATTTTGGACGGATGTTGAACATTTCATTATTTAATGTCACATTCTGAGGTACATTGTTCACGCAGGGCTAATCACAAAATGCATAAATAAAGAACTTAATTATTGTATAGCACGAGATATGTTTATTATGATGTACTACATAATTTTAAGATATCCAAGACTAGATTCCGACATTTATAAAGGAAAAATAACTCAATCATTTACTAAATTTTTAAAAATTAAATAATATTGATAAAAATATGATTTATAATTAATTACAATTATGAATGGTTTTTTAAGGAAGACATATATTATTGTTTACATTCCTTTTTAAATTTATTTTTCATTGATAATTTACATGTATAATTTTAAAGAGTATTCCATATCAGAGACTTTTCTTTTTGTGAGAAGTCGCATTGTAACTATAAAATTCTTATTATGTAACTAAAAATTATTGTACAATGACTGTTCTACTATTTTTTAACTTTGAGGACAAGTTTCACACAACAAAATCATCATATTAGTCAATGAATATGATTGATAGCATAAGTATTGACATATGCTAGGTAAGATTTCATAAATTTTAAAAAACAATCCTTGATTTGACAGGATCAATAATGGGCTGTACACTTAATGGGTTGTAAGTGTGCCAGAAATGCAAAAAATACAAAATAGTTTTAGCAAACATTTCAGATTTATAAAAAGATAAAAAAATAAATTTTTCAAGAAACATACTTTTTCTAACTTTTTTTTTATGAGTACTTTCAAACTTCTCATTTTTGATGGCTAACCTAAAAGTGTCGAAGTTCCTAAAGTGCATTTTCAATGTCCATTTCAAAAACTTTTTTAAAAATTAAAAAATACACAAAATGAATTGATTTAACCAGTACAGTTATCATATAGATAAAAAAACTAATCTCAAATAGCACTACTGTTGAAACATCGAGACTAACCAACTTCACATTGCGAACATGAGAAATTGTTTGCTGGAATAATTGTAAATTTAGACAAAATTAATACACCGGGAGGCGGCAGGATAAACAATCACTTCATGCAATTCACTGCTAATATTCGAAACGTAGTTAAAATATGATTCGTATATTAAACACAATCGGTCTGTCAAGTCATAAATTGGTGGAAAACACCCGATTTTAACTGTTCATTTGTAGGTATTACCATTGTGATTTCCTTCTCTCGCTTTCATACATTTGGAAAACGCAGCGATAAATCTACGAGTCAACCGAAAAATCGGGTTTTCAGGTGCTTTGCATCAAAATACGACTTAACCGACCGATTATGTTTTAACCCTTTGCGGGACAGGGCAAATTCATTGCTTAATCGTTGAAAATAATGACTGACACCGGAATTTGAAAACAACTTTTTTTGTAAATAAGAAAAAGCTATATTTCACGAATTCAATAAAACGTAAATATTTTTACCAATATTCCAGTGTCGGTGTGGCGTTTGAAAATTAAAATTAAGTGTTTTCATAGATATAGTACAGCGTCACAAGGGGTTAATATATAAATCGAGTTTTAACTAATTCTGGCATTCTAACAGTAAACATGATGAGGTGATTGTCTCCCTTCTACCGGTCTGTAACAAAAATGCATGGGTAGTAAAAAATGAGTATTTTTGTGTTGCGTAGATTTGGGTAAAATTTCTTAATTCTATATATAGCATGGCAAAGGGTATCTAATTATTTTTTTAATACTCCTTTTAAAGTTTCAAAGATGGCTGAGATGCATTTCTGATACACAAAAGAGATATTAATTTGTGTACAAATGATTAAGATTCGCTGTGACATATTCTCGCAACAAGTACTCGCAACAAGCACATGCTTTCTGTTGCTTCTGCAATCGGTGTACATTGGATATTCAACAACTTATTTTCATAGACATATAATGATCACAAGAAAGAACGCTTTCAGGTGAGCTTGTCATCGTGATTACTAAAGAAAAACGTATTATGGAAGAAAAACGTACTAAAGAAAACGTTTACTAAAGGAAAACGTATGCTATGGATAAGTCAAAGTTTAGTTTTCACCAGTAAAGTAAATCAATGTTATGTTAATAGAAAATATTAAACTTATTATCATGTATTAATCATAATTCGCTTGTCGACGGCATTGTATTGCATTATAGTTTGGGATGACTCACAGACATACGAAATTATCATCATACGAACATCATCAAATTTATAGACATAACATTTTTGTTGTTTTTATGCGCATTTTATGCTTTTGTAATAAAACCTACATCTAAACGAAATGACAACGAAATAGAACATACTCGTTGAAGTACGCAATGTTATTTCAGACACATTATTGTGCAACAGTTTTAAGAGAATACATGATTTATTTTTTCTTACACCGATTTTAACTACGATTTGGCCGTATATCTGGCTAGTAATTGCAAGAATACATAAATGTAATATAGGAAATTCTCTTGAACATTTTTTTCGGTTTTCAACATTATGCTTCGAAGTCATAATTATTGTTTGGAGTTCTCAGATACAATTCATAATCCCTTAAACTCTTCAGACCTGAGCACAAAATAACTCTACAAATATATAGTTATTACTTTTTCATAACCGAAATGACACGACAGATGACAGAAAGAGCCATTTTTATGAAATCAGTACTTTAGAGGACTGGTAATTTTGGTTTACAAATATGGATGTAAAAGTATTAAATCCCAGTGACTAATCCCCAGTAAACATCAGTTTAACTATCAGTAATATAGTTTTACGGAATAAAAAAAATTAAGATCTTTAAACAAGTAAATTATCAGCAAATTCTTAAAATTTTCTAAGTTAAGTTTTCTTAAGTTAAATAATCATGAATATTTCTTACTTTCTTGGCAACAATGTCTTGAAGGTGTTTTCGAAATTCGGGTGAAAATAATATTTATTTTATGAGGTAATATTCATCTGTGCTGACATTTATTGGTTTTGTTTAAAAGCAAAAAGCATTTAACTGTATAGAAGTAAAGTTAAAATGCAAAATATTCGAACAGTTTAGTTTTTATGAGGAAAAGAATGGAGGTACACATTTGTGTACCTCACGTCTAAAGAGGATGTGGTATCTAATTTAATTATTTTAAACCTTGGTGTATGCGACGTATCTTGCACGCATCAACATTTAATGTACTTTAATGTATTTGCCTAATTAATTTTTTTTGTAATTAAGTGCAAAACTAATGATATAATAAGCATTAGGTGCCAATTACAACTGTACACAATGTGTTGGATGTAAAGTAAAAGTTATTAACTGTAACATCAATTAAAATGTTTTAAATTTTAGCCTCAAATACCGCATTTACTCGTGTATAATGCGCATTTTTTTTTAAAAAACTATTAGATATACGAATCGACGAAACAAGAATTCAGAAACTATAATCAACTTTTTATTTTATTTCATATGTACCAAGCTCTAATTTCTCCACTCTGCGGTTTTGCATTGTTCTTCCCTTTTCGGACGCTAAAATAACTGTAGATGTTTTTGAACTTTGATATCTATTGACTCTTTCCATTTTATTACGCAGTTTCAATTGTAAAATGTAGACGGAGAGATGTCTTTTTCTCTCTCCAGTTTTAAACTATAATAATCAAGATATTTTATAATGTTTTTTATTCTATTAAAATATTAAATCTAAAGAAAAATTATCTATCTTCGTTACGAGTGCTGAAATAATCCACAATACATTATTAATAGTATATTTTAGTATTCTTATAGCAGCAAGCCCATCGCTGTTGCAATGAAATGGATTTGTGAGGAATCGTGCCTTGTGTGATCTTTGGGGACCATAAATGAGGTAAGCGAATTTTTTCCTTATCCCTTTATTTCAAGTTTATGCAGTCTTAAAGAAATACTAACGAGACAGAGGCTCCTCCAATCTAGTATACAAAATATATTGTATAACATATATATTTACTATAAAAATTTGGGCAAAACTTCTAGGTGCGCGTTGTACAAGGAATATTTTTTTTTACTGCTGGATTTATTCACACGATATAAATATGAAACAAGAAATTTTTCAAAGAAGACATTAAAACTCGTAAAATGTTACTTATTTAACTATTACTGCATTTTAATTTTACTCCTTGCGTATTTTATATAACAGAACTGGTAACATTATTTAAAAACTAATTAGCAATTCTCATTTCCTCACTCACTCCTACTTCCCGTCATTTTCTTACTAGTCTAAAAATGCATTTTCGTCTTATTTTATGGACTAATGTAATGTTTGTTTCGACATTTTTTAGTGAAATTCATTTGGTCTTTCTTCATTAGCATATCAAAATTATTTTGCTCGTTATGTACGAGATTTAAAAAAAAATCGCCATTTTTTCTTCCAAAGTACGGGGTGCGCGTTATACACGCGTGCGCGGTATACATGAGTAAATACGGTAAACTTTTTGTGTCTAAATGAAAATCTACCAAATCTCAAATCTACCGTAACAAAGTCCTTCCTATTATAAAGAAATGTATCATTTTTTTAAATCATAAAACTGCCTTTAATCTTCAACTCTGCAGTTTTCAAATTACAGTCAACTCTCGTTAATTCGAAATCGGATAATTCGAATCTTCGCTTAATTCGAATTAAACATGAAATCCCAAAATTTTCAATGGCAGAATAACGTTAAAACCTTTCACTAATTCGAACTCATTTTCTCTTCACTTCGTTTAATTCGAACTAACGAGGATTCCGATTTTTCATTTTGCTTATCTATCTCACGGATTTCAGATAATTTGAATAACTTCCTTCCTTTGATTTTTGTGAAAATTGTTCCGAACGAGTATACATATAATCCAATGCATTTGATATCCACATTCTTAGTGACCCGTCTGTCCATCAGTGACGCTTTAAATTTTTCTTCCATTGTGCATGTTTCTAATCCTTTAATTAGTTTATGTATATATACATTCTAATTTAATATTAAGTCATATTCAAATGATAACAGACGAAATAAATTTAAAAAACACTATAACATTAATTCCTTTGTAATAGTACCATATTAAGCATGTTTTTATTTCATATTTTCCATAATTCGAATTTCGGATAATTCGAACATTTCTTGTGGTCCCGACGAGTTAACGAGAGTCGACTGTATCATTAAGATCCACAAGCATAATTCTCATTTCCTATTACTTTAATCACTTTTGCGGCGATGAAAAATGAGTGTTGAGATATAAAACTGACGAACAAATGATACCATCATTATATGGTTCCTGATAGTACCTTTGACTACGATGATGACTAGCTCATAAAAATTTTATTATACTCTGTGGCGCCGGCCATTAAAATGGATAATGCATTTCTGCTGAATGTGAAAAAGAAATTAAAAACATAAAGGATGAAAAATGAGGGGAATAATTTTCTAAACGATATGTTTTTCAGGCAGTTTTGTAGATCGAGAGAAACCTCCATTACAGTTCATTTTATCTGGCGAAATTTCAACTTTATACAGTTATTTTTATATATTTTTTACGAAAAATGAATATATGCTGGTTTTCTATTATTCTAAATTAATTAGTAAATATTCTTTTTATAAATTCATAATGATTATTAACTAAATGATATTCAAGGTTTTTTCTTTTAATATATTATATATATATTTAATATATATTTTTTTTTTTACAATTTTATTCTAATTTACACGTACGTTTGTATGTGACAGTCAACTTCGTGACTCTTTTTTTCATCCGATTCTACGCTGTGCAATGTACGGAAAATTTACATACTGATTACTTTTGATTTTCCACTAGCATCTACCGGGTGATCCAAAAGTTTCGGGAGTTTTGAAATGTTAATAATTTGGAAACTATGTACAATACAAAGGTCCGGTTTTCAGATATATGCTCAGAAACACGTGGGATTTTGTTTAGCATGATTTTTTTACATATATATATAGTTACAATTTTTAGCAACAGGTGGCGCTGCTGTACAACACTGGATGTAACTATAAAATATGCTTTATAGACACATGAGTATGAGTTCATTGCGAAACATTCTTTGTAGGCTATTCATGAGATTTCGTTTTAAGGGTGGTTTATGTTCAATCACATTTTTAAAGTGGTTGAAATTGCATTGAAAGGGAATTTTGATACAAAATTTGGTGAGTAATTGCTATGTTTAGACATGCTGTCTTTGCATGTCGAGCTGTGTTCTTATCGTACAATATGTGAAGTTACAATAGCAAAATATTCGATAGCCATTAGAAATGTGAAGTGCTATGGTAAGAAAGGTTCGAGAGAAAAGCTAATTGAAAGATCGTAATAGAAGCAGGAGATCCCAAATGTCTGTTACAATCGTAAATAAGGTAGAATTCGATGCCAATACTCGGTGGAAATCATCAGCTCATAATGAATCAGTACACTTGTAATATCACGATAAATTTGAAATTTCATCTGGAATTTCTTTCTGCTTTGATGCTACTGTGCAATTGGTTTTGTGTCGGCTCACAGCGGTACTTATAAGCTATGGGCGATTTAATGAAAATTTGTAACTCTTGGACACTAATTCTTTCTTTTTAGCGAGCTATATCATACCATAAAAAATAATACTGCCGATTTTAGAGCCACCTGTTGGCAAAAAGTGTAACTAACATCATTTGTTTGTTTTATCAAAAATACAAATCCCATAAGTTTCTAAGCATTTCTGTGAAAACCGCATACTTCTATTGTTGATAATTTGTTAATTATTAGCATTTGAAAACTCCCGGAACTTCTGGATCACCCGGTACTTCAGAAATTAGTAATTCTTAATCTGTACACATGACAGGATTACCAAATAAAGTAAAATTTGAGCAAACTTGGCGACAAAAACAAGTTGCCATTTATGGAGTATTTTAAAGATAGCTGACAAATTTGGTAAAATTCCTATTTAATTTCATTAATATTC
This sequence comes from Maratus speculifer, assembly GCA_964019185.1. NCBI lineage: Eukaryota > Metazoa > Arthropoda > Arachnida > Araneae > Salticidae > Maratus > Maratus speculifer. Next base: position 454,699,919 of record OZ025291.1, read on the forward strand.
TATAATTGAAGTCATCGTCATTATAAATATCGTGTATTAACGGATTTTTTTTCCCAAGACTTTTCTATTTTTCAATGCATTAAAAAATAATACACTTTTCTGAATTTTAATATATATATATATATATATATATATATATATATATATATATCATATAAATTTATGCGTATATAATAAACATTTATTTCTTAACTTCTTCATTGTTTGAAACGAAGAAAAGTACATTTTATATCTGTAAATTAATCTCATGCTTGAATCATTTCTGAGCACACAAAAAAAACTTCCTTAAATTTCTCCAGCATTTCTGGAGTCTTGTTAAACAGCACTCTTGAATGTAAATATCACTATTTTTTATCACTATATAAATTTTTATAAGATTTTTTTTAAACAATTAACGTACAATTTGTAATCGTAATTTGAATCGTAGGTTATCGATTAACCTACGATTTTTATTTTGAAATCTTTTGAAAGTTGTTATTGAAGTATAATGTACTCAGTTTTAAGACGCTTTTAAAAACAAAACAAAAAAAATATATAACGAAAGATAAAATATCTCTCCTCTTTACTCTGCATAAAAATTTAACTATTTTTAATGCTTGAGAAATGCTTTGAAAAAGTTACAAGAAAATTTAAGAAAGGAGAAAAAAAATACCAGCAAGCAATTATCATTTTTATTATAAAAATATCTACAACTCTTTTAAATGCTTTACAAATGCTTTAGAAAAGTTCAACATTACTTTTGATTTGAATATATGAGTTGTATAAATTTGTTTGCACGGTTTAAATTTTTTGAACGTAATATAAATTGTTTCAGAGTTGATGGACACACAATAGGTATAAAATAACAGCCCTTACAAATCCATAGAACTTTTAAAATGTATGGTTATTCTAATGTTTAAGATATAGTGTTATTCTAATAAAATTTACAAATACTACTTTTATAAATTCGTTAAAGTTATTAATGGAATGGAAATCAAATGCTTACATAAACATATATTTTTACATACTCTTTTTTAAACTTACAATTATATTTGTGTTTTGCAGTCAAATCTTGTGATTCATTTTTCAACCAATCATTAGGGGGTTTTGTCAGATAAAATATAAAAAAGCAAATTTTATAATATCTTTTTTAGTATGCTTTGAAATTCTTTAGTCATAAAGACTATAGAATAATTATAAAAAAATATTAATAATATAAAATAATAATTATAAAAGAAACTTTAATAAACTCCTGATAAGTTTTGATTTTTACGATTTATTGAGAAATGAATGTTGTCTAATGTTATTTTTATATAATATCTCGTTCTGCCAAAAGATCGTAACATAAGTAAAAGTACCTTATATGTATTAATAAATAACATTTACTTCTTTTTGCGCACTTCATTTATTTTGAGTAAATAAGTAACAGTTATACATTCTTAGATAAGAACCATTTATATCTTTCAACGACTTAGATTTTACTGTAATTGAATTGGATTACAGATAGGAGATTTCCTGCTAACGCATTATCTGATTATACGTTCAGTAAAGTATCAGGTTTTGGTTAGATACATATGGATAAAAAGAGAGGTGATTGTATTACAGTTTTATTAAACTCGCAATTACTATAAAATTGGTAACAAACAAAATTTAGATTGGTTGTGTGCATTTCTACAACATTTTTATTTAGTATATTATATATATAAAACCCCTCCGTGTATGACGATTCCGGGGACAACCCATCCACGAGAAAAATAAACTTACTGCAACTGCGTCCACGTTAGGCTTAACTATTCCGAGCTGTTCACAAATATTCTAATTGTTCAACTTATGAAAATATACATGTGAAAGATTTATTCATTACTCACTTTCTTTAAAACCTACAAAAACTATTTAATTATAATGTTTAAGTTCTAAATAAAACAACCAGCAATTACGGAAAAAACAAACCAAACAAACAATGTAAGCAAATCAATACTGTTGCCATTCAAGAATGACAAATTCCGTGATTGAATCTTTAGAATGACTCCTTTGTAACATCACGACTCAGGAATGATCGGGCGCGTTCGGGACCTATGCGCGCTGAGCGCGCACGCTTAGGAGTCAGGTACGTGCAGTGGATCTTACAGCGGAAAAGTACTCGGTAAAAACTCCTGAGCGCGTGTATCTCCCGAACACGCTCATTGTTTACTCTTTATTGTTGACATTTGTTTTCGATCTTATACACTGATAAAAATCTGCTGCATTTTGCTGCAACGCACTCCACCGCTTGTATATAATATCTCTATTCCAACCAATGAGAAAGCTCTATTTCACGGTCAAGTAACCGTTTTCTATACAAGAAGGGGAGTGCGTTGCAGCAAAATGCAGCAGATTTTTATCAGTGTAGAGTGTTTTCTTTTAAATATTAGCTAAAAAATGGGCCAAAATAGGAAATTTTTTTATACATTTTAGATATTTTTATTATTTTCTCTCAGTATTTCTCGATATTTTTGGCTGTAGTTTCACAATATAATCTTTTATAATTGATTTTTTCGCCTTACTTTATTCTTTTAAAATTTATGTATTTACGATTTGTTCATTACAAACCCCATGATCCACCAGACAGTTTTCTTATAGTTTTATATGCAAATTCCTGTTAAAATTTTCTTTTTTTATATATAGATTTTTTTCTCCATGTTTAATCGCTGTATTTTTAAAAATTGTTTAAGCCTAAAGTGGCTGATTGACCACAGTTGTAATTTTTTATCATCCTTTTAAAAATGCAAACACGTCATCTTGACGGGCTGTCTTCTAGTATTTAATAATTAATAATTAGCAAAACTGCCATAAATGTATGTTGGAAATAGTTTCGAGTTTAAATATATACTACGTAATGTTAAAGTAAAACTAGACAGTGTAGTAAATAAATAACCTTTCCAAAATAAAAGTACTGGTAAAAACCCGATCTAATTCGATAAATGAACGACCAGAGAAAATCTGTTACAGACAGGTAATCATTATATAGAGAGAGTCGACAATATAACAATCTGTTTAAAATACGCAATTATGCAGAGAATCATTTATTTAATATTGTTTATTTATTTTAATTCATTTAAGGAAAACCTTTTTTATTTCTAATAAGTAAAAATTATAAGAATTTTATAATATTAAATCCTTATATACAGGGTACGTAAAAATGTTATTTTTTTGGTACGATATAAACGTATAGTATTATTTACGTTTATCATTTTTGCACATTTCGTACATTTCTTCTGTAAGCCATTTTCATATAACATGTAGCTCACTAGAAAAGTGTTATATCAAACAAATTGTTATTTTTTTGTTTTGCTATTTATTAGGTTCCACAACCAAAAATATATATTTTTTTGACATCATTTATGTACGTGAAGATAAAATGTAAAGATGCGCTGAGAGGTTATTAAGGAACGGACATATAACATGTAACCTTTTGTTACATTTTTCACTTAATTTTCTCCAGTAGTATCGCACTTATTTTACGGATATTATAAATGTATTATACATACAATACTGAACTATTCTCTCCAAATCATTTAATTAAAAAAAAACTTTTTAAAAATCTTTGAAAAAACCCTATTTTAATAAGTCTTGTTTAAACAAGTATAACAAGCTTATGTCATATTCTACATTGCAACAAGAATTTCTAAGTAACAAATATTAAACTTGAGTAGTAACTTAATAAAACTATCAAAAGAATAAATTAAAATATTCAATTCATATCCTTTTTAAAAACTTGCTCTGCTGGTGGGGTGAAAATGAATTTTCTATTAAACAGTTGCTTTCAGTATGAAAATAAATGTTTGGATCAAGATGAATATTTTTCTTGAAAAGAAAAACGGTACCTTTTAGCTAATAAATTTATTGCAGTTTTGAGATTTAATTTTTATATTAAAATTTTTTTGAAGAAGCTTATGAAGAAACGTCTAACTCTTTCATATGAAGCAAGATTGTTGTACTTTTTGACTAATTTCAAATATTTTACTCGGAGATGAGATCCCGAGTAAGAAGGCAGGTTTAAAATATCTTGTTAGAAGAGAAGATTATTCTCGTCAAGAGAAAATGAATGAGGGCTCAGAGTTTTAGCTGGGGATCACCACTCTTCATACTCCGGACTTTGGGAGATGAAGGAAAGACCAAAGGCAGATCGATTAGACTGAAAGATTATCTCTCCACAAAAGAGATTTGAGGGAGAGTGAATGTGCTTAGATCAATTTCATGAACTGATTAACTATTTTTAGGGACTGAAAAACATTCTGCTATCAAATAGACTTTAATTGAGACGAGAACTTCTTCATAGGTATTTTAAAATGTTTGTAATAACGACCTTTTATTAGATTCATATTTTCGTTAATAAATGTTTTCTTTAATATACATTGGTTGACGCCTATCGAAGAATCTGTTTACGCTACCCGATCTTCACGTTGAAGGATTTACACCCTATTTAATGTAGATAGATACCTTAAATGTGTTCTTTTTTATATAAAAATATCACTCAAATGAGATTTTATATACATAATTTGAAATTGCACTTCATTTTTAATTTTTTGTAACCACTAATGTTCTTCTATAATAATTTCTTGCAGAGTTAGTAAGAGTGCTTACCTTTTTTTTTTTTCTACGACAGTAATTAAATATTTATTTATAAGAAACATAATTCAAAAATTTACACTGAAAGACATTAGGAAATACAAAGCTACCAAGTTAAAAAAAAGTTTTTTTTAAATACCGTATTTTACAAAAATATTTTTAAAATGTTCTTTTTAACTCTTTATATAAGGTACAGGAAATAACAATAAGACAAAAACGTTCACTGAAAAAATTGTTTTTGCAGGTGGATTTTACTTATCTCAGTGAACATTGATAAAACTCATTTTATTATTTTTATTTTGTTAAATACAATGTGTTAAATAATATGAATATTCGGTACGAAAAATATTTTCAAGGATATCCGAATTACGAAGGAAATAATTTCCAAAGCGAAAGGAAGTCCGAGGAGAATTCATCATATTAAAGGAAATAAATCATGTTCGTTATATTTTATTTAAAGTGATAAAAATGTTTGCTAATGGTTGCAAAATACATGAAATATAACAAAAACAAAATTAAAAAACAATAATGATTTTAAAAATTGGTTTTTCTTTTTTACCTGAAAACGTACCATTTTGTAACATTTATAGTTGTTTCTAATTTCATTACTTTAAAAAAATATATTATTTTGCATGCACCTAAAAGTGTTTGATAGAGGAGGTGAAATATGTACAAATGTAATATTAGTCTAAACTATAAATGAGTAGAACAAGTGTGTTATAAAAAATATATTTGCATTTTTGATTTAATTTTAAAAAAATTCTAGGACTTTCACATTTATTTCAAAGGAACATGAAAAACTGTTTAGTAAAAATATAAATTCATTTATGAATAAAATAATTAAAACGATATACCTTATTATTAGTTGCCTCTGAAATTCAGAATGCGCAATAAAATTTAATAAAGTGTTGGGTAAGGAGCGACATAGCTCTCAATGTATCCAACTGAGTCAGAATATTTCTCACAACATCGAACAGCGAGGTTTTGAACATGCATGCGTGTCGTCTACTGTTTAAAAAAAGTTCAAAGATTCTAATTCTGTTGAGAATTCAAATGAGATTTCTGAAACGAAAAAGTTTAAATTACATTAAACAAACGTTGTGGAAATGGCCCATCAATATAAGTTTTGAAAGCTTCCAGGAAAAAATTAGAAATGCGACCAGAGACTTTAATGCCTAGTCATGGTGGGGCTGGTAGTAATGTATAAATTGCTTCAACAAATTCTCTGAAATAATTCGCTGTACTAGAAGTGCATTCAGTGCTGAATTCTGGGTGTGGCCCGGGGGGCACCCCCTCCGAGCATACAAAGTGTCCCCCACCGGAAAAATTGGGATTTCGGTTTTCAATGATCAAAAAGAGTAATTTCCCACCGGAACTCTATATTCCCCCCCCCCCGAAGTTGCAAAATTCCCTCCCAGAGAAAAGTGTCTGAATTCAACACTGAGTGGATTGTTTCCAGATGTGAAGTGTAGGAGGTTTCATTTGCTTGTCGGATGCGTATTGTCCGAAGCCTTGCGATCCGTTCTCAAGACGATGCCAAACAGACTGTAATAAACAGACATTCTTAATTCAAAGCTTAAATACATGCGTAACATTCTAAATAATATGGTTCATTCGTATCACATTTTACCTTTTGATGACACCCTTTTATGAAGTACTCGAAAACCTTTAAATGTTGGTAGCGAACAACGGAAGTATAATGTTGTACGGTGCATGTCACCAGTACGATAAATATTCTTCTTTTATAAATTAAATCTATCTCAATAATACAGTGCTAGCCTCGATGTATGCAAGAAAATGGTTCTTTACACAGTTGCTTTTCTTGCATTTTATTTCTGAACAAGCTTTATTTCATTCAAATTGCATATTTCATTGTCGTATCAACTAGTAAATATAAATTGCGAATATAAAATAAATATTAACAATTTAGTTTTTATAAACTTGAACTGCATGCACTGCACTCTGAAAAATAACAACATAAGACTATATCCGAGTAACTAAGTAAATATAAAGATTCATTAATATTACAGATGATTTATGGTTTCAGACGTCATTTAATCTCGAATGTAAACATTGTTTCGAGATCTAACTTTCTTTTCGATAAATAAAACAAAAACAAACATTAGGTTGCGTTTTACGTTTATTGCAATAACTCTTTCATATAAATCTCATTACATTTACAAGGAAAATTTTCCCTTTTCTGAGCATATGTATGTGTAAATAAAGAACAGTGTTTGAATATATTCTGAGACATTGAACTAAGAATTTAGGCAATAAAAACTGTTTACTTAAGTTTAATGCACTTTCATAAATTGAAAACAACAGAATATCTGAAAGAATTATTTATATCATTCAAAGTAATATCAAAGTTTTTTTTTTATATAAAAGAAGATAAATATAACACATGTAGTTTACATTTGTCGTAATAATTATTGTTTTGACAGTTGTTTCAGCTCTAGAAATAAAGGAGAATAATAGTATGTCTATAGATAAAGGAATTATTTCCATAATTCAAAGTAATATTCTAAGTTCTTTTTATAACGAAATGTAAATATAAGATGTGTGTTTTATATCTACCTCCAATTATATTTCTTTGACAATGGTTTTACACATTACAAAAAAAATATGTCCTTGGAAAGCTTATTCAAAAGCTTTTTTATGAAAAAGGAATGAAACAGCCGTTTGTTTAGATAGTTTAATAAGAAATATACATTAAATAACATAGTTTTAAATTTTCAGAGTTATTTTTAAAATTGAATCATAAAATCTTTATTCATGTAAATTAAATCTTTAAATTAAGCAAAAATGCTGTTCAAATTTTCTTTGAATTTAAAACGTACGGTTTGCCTCAGAAAAATTACTTTTGATCTAAACATAATTAAAGATACGATATTTTCAAAGCGCAGAAATACAAAAAATGATTTTTTTCAGTTAATGAAATTATTTGATGTCCTTTTTTATGCTTATTTTGAGACAACATATTAAAATAAGTAATGAAGTAGAACTCTACTGAATTAATAGATTGAAATATATATTTAAATATATATGCATGAAATATTGCAGTGTTTTTGAACGTTCTAACTTTTTTCCATTATTATGCAATTACAGCGACAAAAATACTACACTTTTAACTACTAATACTTTTAATACTCTAAACCATTCATTTAGATGTAATAAAACACTATTAATAATTTCGTTTTTCGGAATGGGCACTACATGCATCTTGCTCAAAACAATAACACCTTAAGAATATAACAGAATTAACTAAATAAATAATAAATATTCATAAACATTATCAGAGAATTTTTCTTTATTTAAACAAATACATGATTCCGTTGTCTTTTGTATAAATAAAGAAAATATTCTCTGACGAAAAACCTGATTAAAGGCTTGACAGTACTAAGATGTTTTTGAATAAAATTAACTATTAACATCTATATTTGATTATTATAAACGTCTTTGAAATTTTAAAGTTCATATTATGTATTTTGTGTTAATAGCAAGGCAAAAATTTTATTCCCTCATATATTTTTACAACATTATAGATTACTTATGGTTTCAGACATCATTTAATTACGAAACTAAAACTTTGTTTCTTGAACCAACTTTCTTCTCAAATAAACAACGCCAAGAAAATGTTAGATTGTGTTTAACTTTATTGCAATAACTCTCTCAGGAAAATTCCATTACATTTACAAGGAAAAATTTCCTTCTTCGGAACACATGTATGTTTAAATAATGCCCAGTGTTTGAATATATTCTGAGACGTTGAACTAAGAATTCAGGCAAACAAAACTATTTACTTAAGTTGAATGCTCTTTGATTAATGGAAAACAATGGAATATCTGAAAGAGTTATTTATATCATTAATAGTAATATCAAAGTTCTTTTTTATAAAAGAAGATAAATATATTAGATGTTGCTTACATTTGTCGTATTAATTATTGGTTTGACAGTTGTTTCGGCTTTACAAATAAAAGAGAATAAATGTGTATTAATAAATAATAGAATTATTTATGATATTTGAAGTGATATTCAAAGTACTTTATTATAACGAAGGATAAATATAATATGTGTATTTACATCTACTTTAATTGTTATTGCTTTGAAAATGATTTTGACTTCACACATTAATATATATATATATATATATATTTGCGAAAAGCTGATTTAAAAGTTATTTTTATGAAAATAAAATGAAATAGCCGTTTGTTTAGACAGTTTATATAATAAATATTCATTATATAACATAGTTTAAAATGTTATGAGGCATTATTTAAATTAAAGAGCATGAAATCTTTATTTATTTACACTGAATCATTAAATTAAGCAAAAATGCTGTTCAAATTTTTGTAAAATACATAACGTATGGTTGCCACAGAAACATTGCTTTTTATTTAAAAAAAGGGTTAACATTAATAAAGATAAGTTAACGTTTTCAAAGCACAGATATAAAAAATGAACTTTTTTAGTTAAAGAACCTTTTTGATGTTCATTTTTATGCTTATTTTAGAGACATCATATTAATAAAAACAAATACTCAACGAATTACAGCTTCACTATAATAATATATTTAAATATATATTTAAATATAAATGCATGATAAATGGCAGAAGCAGTGTTTATGAATGTCCTAAATTTTTTATATTATTTTAAAGTTATAACGAAAATAAACCTAAACATTCAATCAAAAATAATAAATAAATATTAATAATTTAGTTTTTCTTAACTTGCACTGCATGTACCATACTCAGAACAATAACAGCATAAGATTATATCAGAATTAACAAAGTAAATATAAAATATTCCTAAATTTTATATAGCATTTATTGTTTCAGACGTATAATTCCTAATATAAAACTCTGTTTCCAGAACTAACTTTTGTCTCAGTGTACAAAATCAAGAAAGAGCATTAGGTTGTGTTTTGCGTTTATTGCAATAACTCTTTCAGATAAATCTCATTACATTTACAGGCAGTTTTTTCTTTTCATTTTCAATGCTTACGTATGTTGAAATAAAGAAAATTCTTCGAATACAACTTGTGAGCATAAGTTCAGAAGTTAAGCAATCAAAACTCCTAACTTAAGTTGTATGCACTTTGATAAATTGAAAATAACAGAATATCTGAAAGAATTATTTATGTCATTCGAAGTAATATTTAAGATCTTTTTATAAAAGAAGATAAAATGAAGGAGATGTAGTTTGCATTTACCGTAATAATTCTTGTGTTGACAGTTGTTTTGTCATAAAACAAATATTTAGCAAATTATAGTTCCATTATAATAATATATTTAAATACAATTGTATGCAAAAATGGCAGAAGCCGTGTATATGAATGTTTTTTTTTATATTATTATAAAGTTACACGAAAATAATATTAACCATTCAAGTCTAATAAAATAAATATTAATAATTTTGTTTTTCTGAACGTGCACTGCATGCATCATGCTCAAACTACAATAGCGAAAGAATATAAAAAATTAACTAAATAAATGTAAAACATCCAGAAAAATTATTATAGATGATTTATGGTTTAGGCGTTATTTAATTCCGAATATAAAACTTTGTTTTTAGAACTAGCATTCTTCTCAATAAATAACACCAAGAAATAACATTAGCTTGTGTTTCACGTTTATTACAACTAGGTAGAACTCGTAGAAATTCGAGGAAAGAAAATATTGAAGAAAAAACTGATTCATTGTATTATAATAAATCTACAAAATTAGTTACAGTAAAAATTACATCTTCCATTGGTCAGTCTAACTCTCAAGCAAATATTATTTTAAGTTAAAATTAACAAAATACTATAAAACTCAATTATTCAAATTACTAAACAAAATTAAACCAAAACTCACCGGATTTTATAACAGACGCATTTTAATTTCTATTTTCTTTTTTTAAATTTGAGAGAAAATGGAGTGATTTTTTGCTACAATTACAAAATTGTTACAAAAAATTATAAAATCAAAAATAAATTGAGATACAGCTTTTAAACAAATTGCTTTTAAAACTAAATTCTTTTCTCTATACGACGGTATAAAAATTTTAAATGTACGATGCATAGAAGTGTAAAGTTTGCAGTAGCGAAAATTCCAAACCTGAAATTGCATGGAAAAGTGTTGCCATTCGCAAAATGACGTATTCTTTACACACTGATACGTTTGGCCTTTATAATATAGATAACTCTTTCAGCTGAATCTCATTACATTTATAGAATTTTTTTATGTGTGCATTTGCATGCTGAAATAAAGCACAGTATTAGATTCTATTATGAGAACATGAGCCAAGAAGTTAAGCAATCAAAACTTTTACTTAAGTTGAATGTACTTTGGTAAATTGAAAACAACAAAATATCTGAAAAAAATATTTATATACTTCAAAGCAATGTCAAAGGTTTTTATTATTATTTTAAGAGGATAAATAGAAGTGATGTATTTTACATTTATCGTAATAATTATTGTTTTGACTGTTCTTTCGCCTTCACATATAAAAGAAAATTAAGGTGTATTAAAGAATAAAGAATTATTTACATTCTTCAAAGTGATATGCAAAGTTTTTATTATGACGAAAAGGAAATATAAGATGTTTATCTTATATATACCATAATTATAATTGATTTCACAATGATTTTTGCTTCACACATTACAAAAATAGTCTATGTTTGCGGAAACTTGGTTCAAAAACTTTTTTATGAAAAAGAAATGAAGCTGCCGTTTGTTTAGATGGTTTAGAAAAAAATATCCATGAAATAACACGTTTAAAGTATTGAGAGGCGTTATTATATACGAAATATTTATTCATCTATATTAAACCATTAAAGTAAACAAAGATGCTTTTCAAATTTTCTTAAAATATAAAACGTATGATTGGCTTGAGAAACATTGTTTTTTATCTAAAGGTAAATTAACATTATTAAAGATACGTTAACATTTTCAAAGCACAGAGATACGAAAAAAGGAAATTTTTTATGCTGAAGAATTTATCTAACGTGATTTTTTTTATGATTATTTTAATACAACACATTAAAATAAATATTCAACGATATAAAGTTTGAATATATTAATAGATTTAAATATATATGCATAATAAATGGTGTTTTTGTATATTCTAACTCTTTTACACAACTATGAAGTTACAGCGAAAATAATCCTAACCATTCATTCAAATGTATTAAAAACATATTAGTAATTTTATTTTTATAAACTTGCACTGCACGCATCGTGATTAAAACAATAATCTCATAAGAATACAACAGAATTAGTTAAATAAATATAAAACATTAATAAAAATTACAGATGATTTGTGATTTCAGACGTCATTTAATTCCGAATATAAAACATTCTTTCAAAAACTTTCTTCTCAATGAACAAAACCAAGAAAACATTAGGTTGCGTTTTAATCATTACATTTACAAGGGAAAAAAATTCCCTTTACTGTGCATACTTATGTTTAAATAGAGCACAGTGTTTGAATCTATTCTGGGAAAATGAGTTAAGAAGTTAAGGGAGACCCGTAAAAAAAACCCAAAATTTTTATTATTGATTTTAAAGTAATGAATTTTGGTGTACTATTTAAGAATCTTCTTGTAAGGAATAATTAGCAAAAAATTCACTTTTTATTAAAAAGTACATTTTTTATGGGAATTTTTATGATTTTTTTTTTTTTTTTTTTTTTTTTTTTTTTTTTTTTTTTGTCGAAAAATACACTTTTTAAAATTACTTCTCCTCATTCAATTTTCAATATTTTGGTATTAGTAAAGTTTCTTAAATGGTGTTATAGTATATAGAAAAGAAGTAAGGAGAGATATTTTTAATTTTCTATTTTAATCGGCTAAAAAAAAATACGCATGGTAAATTTCCTTAAATTCGTTATAATTTTTATGTTTACCAATTTATGAAAAATTTTCAGAAATAGTTAAAAAAATATCTCCTTACTTTTGTTGCAATTTTTTTAAGATTCTAAAAACATAAACACTTTGTTTCTAAATCATTTTACCACTGAGCCTTAGTACTTCGAACTTAGGCAAGATATGAAAAAAGTTATTTCCAGGAAAACACGTTTTAAATGGCCGCTAGTCCTTTAAACTCTATAGTGAGTACAATTTAAAAAGCTCATTTTCTACCTGTTCCAAGTGTCCCCGAGTTCTGAAATTTTGCATGGATATTCGCAAATATGTATTTTATCGTTTTCTGAGAAAAAAATTGAACTTTTGATGATTTTTGGCCGAAAATGGGGTTCGGGTCTCCCTTAAGTAATCAAAACTATTTACTTAAGTTGATTGCACTTTGATAAATTGAAAATAACGGAACATTCGAAAGAATTATTTATATCTTTCAAACTAATATCACAGTTCTTTTTATAAGGGAAAATAAATATAAGGCATGTTACATTTACTACATTTTACATTTACTTACGACCCATATGTCTTGGACTCTAAATAGAAAAAGGAAAAAAAAAGAGAGAAACTTTTCGAAAGTATCTTCATAGTAAAACAAATATTTCTTTTATAAGGCCTGGAGACATAACTTTATGCGATGAAATAAGCAATATTATGGTAAAATAATAAATAAATAATAATAATAAAATGTATCAGTTTTTTTTGTTGTTAATACTTGTTGTAAAATATGCATAATACGAATATAGTAATGTTTCTCTATGTTTTAAATGCACGTACAGATATAGTACAAATTCAGGTTAAATAATCTCTATTATTAGGCTAAAACGTACCTATAAGTATAGATGACATAATGTTGTTGGTGACAATATATGAATAAATAAATTTGCTGTTTCTCCAATTTTTATAAATTCTAATAATTATATACTTAAAATTTTACTATAAATAATAATAAATAGTAATAGTAAAATTTCGTTTTTTTTTAAATACCTGTAATAAAATATGCATAATACGAATAATCGCAATGTTTATTTGTGTTTTAAATCCAGGTACATAAATAATAGCAATTCTGTTAAAATAATATATATTATAAGGCAAAAACGTGTCTATCAGTATAGCTCACAATATATTGTTGGTGACAACATATAAATAAATTTTGATTTTGCTGCAATTTTCATAATTTTTTATAATTACGAAGTTTAAATTATTAATAATAACTATTATAAATAAATAATAAAAATAATAAATAATAATACAATTTCACTGTTTTTTTTTAAATACTTGCAGTAAAATATACAGAATACGAATATCGCAATACTTATTTATCTGTTAAATGCATATACAAATATAATATCAATTCTGATAAAATAATCTCTTTTAAATGATTATACAAATATATCAATTAAGATAAAATAATCTCTTTTATAAGGGAAGAACGTGCTTATGAGTATATTTGACATAATACACTCATTAGTGATTAATGTTGTTGGTGACAACACAAGAACAAATAATTTTGATTTAACTGCAATTTTTATAACTTCTTACAATTACATATTTAATACTTTTATGTTGTCGAACAGGGAAACATATTTTCAAAGGCAATTTATTTGATAACTGTATCATTATTTACTAATATTTATGGAATCGTGATTCTTTTTACTTTACTCGTATTGTAATCGAAATTTTTTCGACTTCCGGTTTTGGACGGATTTACACGTTTTAGGGGTCAGAGATTTCAAAAAACATGTTTTTACAAAATGTCTGTCAGTCCGTGTGTCTGTATGTCGCCATTCTACCATCAAAAAGTGTATCAAGTTATGCATAGAATTGAACCGAATTTTTTGTGAGTGTTTTTGGCTGTGGCAAGCAGGTCCTACTTCAGTTTTGAAATATTCCGCCTATTATAATATAATATTATATTTATGACTATGGCTAGTTGGTCCTCCCTGAATTTGAAAATAATCCGCCGGAAAGGGGCGCTGCAATCGCGATTTTTGTGCCATTTTCAATATTGCACCACCAAAAGTAAATGAAATTATGCATCGAATTGAAATAAATTTTTTGTGTAAGTGTATGGCTATGTCTAGTTGGATCGCTCTGAATCTGAAAAAAATCCACCGGAAAGGGTCGCTGCACGCTGCAATACCGAATTTTATGCCTTTTTCAATATTGTGTATGAAGTTAGTTCTAGAACTGAACTAAACATTCTGCATATGATTATTTTTTGGTAAGGCAAGTAGGTCCTAACTGAATTTGAAAAAAAAAAAAATCTGCCTATCATTCTATTCTCCATCGGCTAGTGCAAAGACGGAAATTCGTTTTTACTCCGATTAATTGATTGAAGCAGAAATTTTAGATGAAAATCAAAGTTGGTATGGTATTGAATTAAAATTATTCACTTTTTCAAGTGAAAGTGCATGGGTTAAAAGATTCTAAAAATTTTAATTGAGTCATTCAGAATATTTAAATTTTACATTTTATAAAAAAAGATTTTTTGAAAAGTGTTTGATTAAGGGGAAAAAAATATCAGCCAAATAATTTGTGGGCCCCTGAAATTGGTGTGTCCAGGGCCGAGGCCCCGGAGTCCCGTGCTTAATCAGCCCTGATTCCACTCAGAATTTCCAGCCAAATTTTGAAGTTGCTCTGATGGATTTTGACACAGTAAAGTGGTTCGTCAGGAAAGTTTAGTTAAGTAGCTAACTTTTAGTTGTAAAGTTTACTGCTCCCTGTGTTCTGAAGAAATGAAATAACATAAGATTAGTGATTATTACAATAAAAATAGGAAACTGCTGAACTGTCTTTTTATTAATGATTTACTTGCAAAAGTGATTCCATCCAATTCTTTTGAATATCCTACGCGTGTAAAAATTGTTTTTTTAGCGCTTTCCAACAAAGTTGAAAAGTGCTTATGCATTCGGTTTGTCTGTCCGTCTGTCCCCTTTGTCCGGATGGCCGTCTGTCCGCGCTCTAACTTCCGTAAATATACTCGGATTGGTATGAAATTTTTATACGTTATTGATGTTTACCGTATCACAAACCCAATTGAAAATGAAGTTTCTACCATGATTGGTTTATTTACAGGGAGAGTCAAAAGTTTTCGATTACATTAAGGCCTATGGGGAAAAATCGTTCAAATGAATTTTAAAGGTTGTACAGGTGTTTACAAAGGTGGTTACAAGTGCACTAAAATATGCATTCTGTAATGTATGCAGTGAAAATATAGCTATTATTTATTTACAGGGCCGCACAAAAGAATTTCATTATATAATGGTAAAGGGGGAATTGTATGCGACATATATTAAATATATGGGGTAAAATATAAAAGGTTTTACTAAACTGTTTCATGTATATTAAAATTGATATGTCACTGAAGCTTAATACCAGTTATACGATACTGTCTTGCATAATATGAAGTACATAGCATTTACAGGGCCATACAAAATATTTTAAGTAGTATATTCTTTCCGAAGTACCGTATAAGTATCCGATGATGGCTGATGGAGATATGTAATGCATTTTAATTATGATATGCGCGTTTAGGTTTCACTAAATATATGCACATTATATGGTAAGTATAAATGTTATAGTTGATATACAGGACTACCCAAAAACGTTACTGAATATGAGCGTAAATTACTTAAACGTGGCTGTTAAATAAGTTATGCATTTTTACGCCGAACTGCATTCAATTTACTGAGAAATGTTTGCAGAATATAGATAAAAGGATATACAGGCCACGCAAAGAATTCAGTACATGGATGCCTATGAAAGATAATTTATGAGAATGTGATTTCAGTTGTTTTAAAAGTGTTTTAGTTTACAATAAATTATAGTTAATGCTGACGTGTAATAAAGGTACAAGGTAAACTACAGGGCTGAACAAAAGTATTTAAGTATGTTTCCATCTAATAGTATGAATTGCTGAAAAAGAAATTTCAAGCTACTGGGCATTTTCTTGCTAAAATAATTTTTTCTATTATATTAACAGACAGATGAAATACAGGGCTGTTCAAAAGGACTGGAAATTTAGGTATATTTGGGTATATTTGCATATTTAGGTATATTTGCATATATATGCATATTTAGGTATATTTGGCTATACACTATTATTTCCCGAGATAACGAAGTTTTGTTAAAGATTTCATGAAGTGTTGGTAAGTGCTTCATAATCTATGCTTAACGCATGATTTTTCTTACTTGTTTAAAATGTTAAATTGTTTAATGCAATTAAAACGCGCAGCAAAAATATTCTCCCTATACCATTATGTAAAGGAATACTTCTATGTGGCTCTATAAATTCATAATAAATATTCTTTGCATCACAGATTATACAGAATGTATGCTTTAGTATATACATCATAGATTCATGTCAATTCTATTATATTCGAAAGAGTGTAACATCTTTTAAATGTAGTTGAAACTATTCTTCTTATTGATCTTATTGTAATGGAATATTTTGGATTGTCCCTGTATTGAAATTATATATCCGATATTCATAAAATTTGAAATGACAAAATTATGCAAATTTTATGTATTTTAAATTTCAAACGATTTGGTTTGTTAGTTCTTGCTCTGTTATAAGTGGGCGGTCAGACGGACAGATTGACAGACAATCGGACGGACAGACTGAACGACGATTATAGGAGCTACATATTAATATAATTACGAACGCACCTAAAATATTCAGATCATCATGTAATAGTATACAGCATTTCGCATACAGTATAGCTTCCAAAAATGTTTGTATGTCCCTGTAAATTATATCTGGTTTCTAATATACAGGAAATAATAGTATTCCTCCGCAACGTATATCCATTTCATAAAACGTTAAATAGTTAATTACAATTAAAAAACGCACCAAACAATGTTCTCCCTATACTCATTATGTAATGAAATACTTTTGTGTGGCTCTGTAATTCAATAACAAGTGTTCTTTGCACTACAGAATGTATATTACTTACTTCAGAGATGCCTATGAATTTTATTATGTTCGAATGAGTGTAACACCATTAAAATGCACTTGGAACTTTTTTTCCCATTGACCATCCTGAAATGGAATACTTTTGATTGTCCCTGTCTGTGCATCCGATTTTCAGGAAAATTGAAATGACTCGACAAAATTATACAATAAGTATATATTTTAAATTTCAAACGATGCGGTTGGGTAGTTTTTGCGTTGTTATATGCGGACAGACAGACGGACAGATTTACGACAACTATAGCTGCTAAGCATTTATATAATTACGAAGTGCCTAAATAGTGGCATATACTACCCTGATTCAATTAACGATTGATTCAGAAAAAAACGTAAGATGTAAAACTGTGCGTCTAAAACCTTTGATGCATTACTAAATCATTTAAGTCGCGTTATACAGTTTATTGAAATATCTGATGATTTAATTAAGAGTTGATTCAAATAAGCGTATTTTGATAATAAATATTGATGCCATTAACCGATCCTTTCATAATACTTCACACTTTGACTCAATTAACCGCTTATTAAACACAATTGCAATTCGATAAATTATTGATGCGTTAAAGCGGCCGAAACTCTGATTCATATAAACGGTATATAATCTGCTATATAACTCCCTGAACCAAAACAATGACCATGTGCACAGAACAGAAATCAGCTTATCAGTGATAATTTGTGCAGGGTTTGCGCCACTTGGTCCAATGAAATGGTTCAGGGTTTAAAGTGAATCTAGCTCCACATTTTCGGCGGCTTTTAGAGAAATGCGCAGGCCGTTATGTATCTAATTGGACATGGTATGAAAAAACGAAAAAGAAAAGAAAGAAAAATCAAAAATTGAGCCCTAGCAATTTGGCGAATGTAATATCGCTTGTTTACTCGCCAAATAATGAATTTGGCGCAATGGCGAGCATAGAGACAACCCTAGTTGATCCATAAAACCGTGTACAAATCACCAGTAAAAGCTATCGGGAGGGTGGGCTCTCAATCTGAGAATTTACGGCGCATGCTCGATGCTTGGCTTACTTTACCCTTGGCTATTCTATGGCGTCAATTTCTTTAAATAGCCTAAAAATCCTGTAATAGTAGTTATATTCAAAACATTGTACGTTGGCTTTCACTTTTGGCTAAAATAATTAATAAATTATACTTCTTAGATAAAAGAAACATATTATCTTGATTTCATAATTCTGCTAAGAAACAAGTCTAACACAATTAGTTATTATTTTGAAATAGCAAACGCTAAAAAAGTAAATGAATGATATTTTTTTACTCGCGAAGTAAGCGGTAAATTACCAAATACATATTTTGTAAACGGCCTTCTACGCATGTGCGCCATACTCTGATAGGGAGCCTACCTTGCCGATAGGAGCTTGTCAAATCATCTGATCAAGGCCACCTTATCATAATAACAGGCTCGCCAATCGTTAAGTCTGCTTTGTCTACAGTACACGTGGTCAAGAACCACATGGTTTTCCCGTTGTTAGCGCCCTCTGTCGCTCAAATATATTTTTAAACAAAGCCACCTTATCATAATAGCAGACCACACAAACAGAAAAAAGTATATAGGAAAAAAAGTCTGGATAGTTGCGAACTCATTAACCAACATTGTACCGTACATAACGCCATCTAGTGCATATTAATAGTAATATTCCATAAAAAAATGCATAGGAAAAATAAAACTATATTATTGATAATCTTATAATAAATATTTTTCAAATTCCGCCAAAAATAAATACGTAAAAATAACTTAGTTCAACAATTATTATTTTTTGTTTTCAAATACATTGAAAATGAAGAATTAAAGGTAAGACTTAATGGTACTTTATTAACGTGGAGTCATTGGCGTTTTATATATATTTTTAAAACTTAGCGTAATTTCTTGTTTTAGAAAGTGTGATTTATTGCCAAATGATATAAACAGTAATGAAAACAAAACTTGTGAAAATGTTTAGTTTGTTTTTCAAGAATTTATACGGATATTATTATTGTTTTTTAAATAAAATTTACTTATGTTTTTGCATAAAAATAGATAAATGGCTTTTTTATGTGAAATATATTGTATAAATATTGAAAAATACTTCTTCTCTATATGAAAAGAAAGTAGGATTTCAGAAAATATGCCGCCAAATTCAATTTTCTCGCCAAGACAATTTTCCCTATCGCAGCAAAGTCCCTACATCGGGAAAGTATCGATTTGGTATTATGTAATGCAGTACTGGCTATTTTTCTGTAATATGTTCAGTTTTTACATTTAAAGTTACCTGCAAAAAAGCACGATTCTAGAACAATGCGATATCAAGTATACGGTTAAACTAGTTGGATGTGCCAATCCCAAAACTTTCTTCTATCTCATACGTACATTTTAATATAAAAAAATAAAATAGTTACTCATTTTAATGCTTTAATAATTTTAATTCAATACCATGCCAACTTTGATTTCCATCTTAAATTTCTGCTCCAATCAATTAATCGGAGTAAAACGAATTTCCGGCTCTGCACGAGCCGATAAACAATCGAATGATAGGCAGATTTTTTTTTTCAAATTCAGGGAGGACCTACTTGCCTTACCAAAAAATAATCATATACAAAAAATTTAGTTCAGTTCTACATCTAACTTCATACAATTTTATGCGGTGCAATATTGAAAATGGCATAAAATTCGCTATTGCAGCCCCCCTTCCGCCTGATTGTTTTCAGATTCAGGGCGATCCAACTAGCCATAGCCATACACTTACTGTATGTGTCTGTCTGTGTGTATGTCGCCATTCTACCATCAAAAAGTGTATGACGTTATGCATAGAATTGAACCAATTTTTTTGTGAATGTTTTTGGCTGTGGCAAGCAGGTCCTCCTTCAGTTTTGATATATTCCGCCGGAACGGGGCGCTGCAATCACGATTTTTGTGCTATTTTCAATATTGTACCCACCAAAAGTATATGATGTTATGCATTGAATTCAACGAAATTTTTTGTGTAAGTGTATGGCTATGGCTAGTTGGATCGCCCTCAATCTCAAAAAATCCGCCGGAAGGGGCCGCTGCAATAGCGAATTTTATGCCATTTTCAATATTGCACCACATAAAAGTGTATGAAGTTATTTCTAGAACTGAACTAAATTTTTTGTATATTATTTTTTGGTGAGGCAAGTAGGTCCTCCCTTAATTTGAAAAAAAAAATCTGCCTATCATTCTATTGTTTATCGGCTCGTGCAGAGACGGAAATTCGTTTTTACTCCGATTAATTGATTGGAGCAGAAATTTAAGATGGAAATCAAAGTTCGTATGGTATTGAATTAAATTTATTAAAGCATTAAAATGAGTAACTATTTTTTTTAAATATTAAAATGTACGTATGAGATAGAAGAAAGTTTTGGGATTGGCACATCCAACTAATTTTTTATATTTATGGTTTTAATCCGGTTTATGCATATAGCATATAGCTAATTATACAGGGAGACTAAAAAGCATTGAATTACAAGATCGGAAAATACTTTTAATTTTAGGTAGGATAACATGTTTTTTAATGAAAAATATTGAAGTTTGTAGCGTTTATCAGTCAAGTAGAAGAATGTATACACATAATTAGACCGGGAGGCGGCAGCACAGACAATCATCTCATGGAGTTCACAGATGAAAATCTAGGATTAGTTAAATCTCAGTTCCCATATTAAGACGCAATCGGTCTGCCAAATTATATCTTGGTGAAAACACCTAAAACAAGATTTTAATGGTTGACTCGCAAGTTTAAACTTGTGCCTTCCTGCACCTATAAATCATGGAAGTTTGAGAGCTGAAAAACGTAATCGTAAACTTTTGATCCATCTGCTAAAATCAGGTTTTTAGGTATTTTCCATCCAGATTTTCCTTTGCAGACCGAGACATATTGCGTTGTAATATGCTAATCAAGATTTAACTTGTCCTAGATTTTCAATCATGAACTCGATGAGGTGATTGTCTGTACTCCTGTCTCCCAGTCTCAATGAAATTATATACAATTGTTGCTGTATACAGTGATACTTTTAGTACATTTTAACAATGATATTCTATTTATAACATAATGAAATTGATATGTATTATTGGGGTGCACAATAACACCTTCTCTTCAATAAAAGGTTCATGTAACAGTATCCTTTTACAGAGTCGCATAATATAAGTTTAGTTTTAATTTGAGGTGCATTTAAAAATTTATATATCATATACACCACCTCTCAAAAGAATCCCATATAATAAACTTTAATTCTTGAGAACTGCTGAAAGAGTAATAATATATATATATATATTTATTATTATATGCGCAAATTTTAATGTAATGTATTGAATTTTCAAATATCTATAACTTCGAATTAGTTAATTCGTATATAAAAGTTATTCTTGTACAAAAGTAAAAAAAAAATACCACAAAGACATAATGACAGAATAAACTTTATTAAAATTAAGTAAAACCAATATGTTGCAATATTTCTATTCAAGTTGAACAATACATTGGAAAACAAATACCACAGTAAACTTCAGAAATCGTCTTTAAAGCAGAAATGGAAATGATTAGAGGAATATAAACTGGAGTACTTGAGGAACGTTTCGTCGACATCGTCATTGAGCTACGAAAATACTCGCTGTGCATAACTGTTAACTTCGATGCGAAGAAATTTTGTATCACTTTGAAATGCAAAATTCTAATTTTACCGTCGTTATAGACACTGAGACATTTATTATCATGCTGTTGTCGTTTTCTGTATTTTCTTGATAAATCATGTGGTTTATAAAGTATAAGTTTTGAAGGCAATGCATCAGTTTTTTTTACCAATAATTATTGAAATAGCATGTTCATTAAAATTTTCCATAAAAACAGTGAAACTTTATTTTCTGCTTCCTAATTGCCTTGATGAAAAGTGAAAAAAAAAAAAAAAAAAAAGTTGAAAGTAGATTCTGCCATTCCAGAATTCAGTTTCGCCTATGATTAAAAAAAAAATCGATAGAGGTCTTTTAGAAGGGCGACGCCGTTTAGAATGCAATGAACTAAATGCATTTTTCTTGTAACAAACAGAAAGGCGTGAAATACCCAATTGATTAGCAATTTCGCTCTGAGACATTGGAATTGCGTAATAATAAAGATATGCAATTTGACGTGCTACTTCTTCATTGACTAGATTCATTAAAAACGGATTTTTTCTTTAGTTTAAACGCTTTTTTATAGACTCCGAGAAAAAGGAAATGCATTTTAACAATAAAATTGAATGAATGTCTCGTTTTATCGCCCACATTACGAAACTAGTCGTTGGGGGCCACCGTAATACTTACCCATCATTGATATGCATTATATAATATGTAAGATAAAATATGTGAAAACTATTTATAAAATGCATTGCAATTCTAAAACAAAATTTAAACGTGTATTTAAATATTCTTAATATACATAGTAATGCTCCATTAATGAATTGCTGATGAACCCATTTCGACAAATTATGTAAAATACCAAACTACACAAGTAGTACCGAATTGGGTAAAAGAAACATCCTTATAACTCCAAAAACTATACTCATATTAACTAACAGTACTCCGTCAGATTAAGCGTCTCATTTCCAATTAAAATATATCTTTGAATTGAAATTTAAAGAAAATACAGGGTCATGAAAAATCGAAGAATGTGGAAAACAGGATAACAAATATCTTGGCAACTATTAATCCGACCGACTTCGTTCTTGATGCAAAATTTGTTTTATTTTGTTGCCTTTTACGTTCTTTCCTTAAAATAAAAAAAAATCCAAAAATTTTATATACATTTCATAAGAACGAATTTTTCGAGAGTCCGAAAAAAATAGTTCCGGATAACCGAGGTTAATGATATTAAATGGGCTTCGTCCTATTCTTACTTACTAAGTACATGCAAAATTTTAAGGCTCTATCTCCATTTGTTTGTGAGATGACTTTATACATGCTGCAATTTGAAGGTACGGTTCGTTTAAGTTACATCACTCCATTGTTGTCAAGCATAAAAGTTGGCGGCGAAAGAAACATTTCAAACTGTGTAACATTCTTGGTGCGAAAGTAATCATTATTAAAATACAGCTTTGGCATGTACTGTTATACTTGTAAGACTTTGGCATATACTGTTTGATTTTTCAGAGCAGAATTTTGGTGATGGAGGTTTTAAACCAAAGTCGATCGCAGCACATGCATCTGTGAATGGGTCCAACTGACATTGAATCAAAAAAGTTTTTTTTCCAGTTTTTCCCAAGCTGATTGCTTTTTAGTTTTCTTTTTAGGTGGTGGAAAATCAAGAGTAATAGCTATAACATTTTCCGGCTTGTTAGAATCACTATTGGCACTCAAATTTTCTTGGTTAGAACCGACCGATTGTAAAACTCTATGGCTAGTGGATTGGTCGCCCTCGACACATAATTTTACAATTAATCGGTTCGGCATTAAATTGCTTCCTTTTTCGTGATCGCCTTTCAACACGTAATTGGTTTTCAGCGGCTCGATAATCTTTTCATTTTCTCGTTTTCTGCCTTGAAAGAAGTTTTTGCGCCAAACCAAATACAGTACTACTTAGTTATCCCGTCGACCAATTTCGCCAAATGATACGAATCGCCAAACTAATAAGCAGCTTATACATGTTGACTAAATTTATATTTTAAATAACAAAAGAACAAATAAATTAGTAAAACATTAATAAATTAGTCGTTGGGGGACAACCGTAATACTTACCCATCATGGGTAAGAGTTGTACAAAAATAAAACGCATGTAAACTATTTATAAAATGCTTCACAATTCCAAAATAAAGTTTAAACGCATATTTAAATAGTTTTAATATACATAGTAATGCTCTATCAATGAATTGCTGATGAGCCGATTTTGACAAATTATATAAAACTCCAAAATACGCAAATAGTACCGGATTGCGTAAAAGAAACATCCTTATAAATCCAAAAATAATAGTCATATTAACTAACAATTTACTGCGTCGGATTAAGCGTCTCATTTTCAATTGAAATATACCTTTGAATTGAAATTTAAATGAAATACAGTGTCACGAAAAATCGAAGAATGTGGAAAAAAGGGTTACACATATCTCGGCAACTAATAATCCGATCGACTTCGTTTTTTATGCAAAATTTATGTTATTTTATTGCCTTTTACTTCCAGTACTTAAAATAAAAAAAATTGAATTTTTTTATGTACCTTTCATCAGAACGAATTTTTCGAGAGTGCAAAAAAAATAGTTCCGGATAATCCAGGTTATTGATATTAAATACGCTTCGTCCCATTCTTACATATTAAGCACATACAAAGTTTTAAGTCTCTATCTCAATTTGTTCGGGAGATAGAGCGGTTGACAGACAGACAGACAAACGGACGGACGGCAAAATTTTTTTCCTAAAAATAAGTTTTTCGGAATTTCCACTATCTGAAATGTCCGTCATAAAAATGTTTTCGATTTTCAAAACGATTGCAATACTTACCCTATACTACATATGATGGGTAAGTAAATGTCCAAATAAAAATCACTTTATGATTGTTTACGTACGCGTATTGTGTTTAATGTCATTGAATGCGACATTCACGGTCATTCATTTCTTTGGCTTCGGCTTTTTCCGTATCTGTTAATTTCCGTCTACCCATTTCTAAATTTGTTAGTTTTCTCCTTTATTAGAATGATTTTAAACATTTCAATTTACTAATCAAATAAAAATTCTTCTAAAAGTAAACATTTTAATTTAAATTCAAATAAAAATTCTTCAAAAAGTAAAAAAATTAATTTAAATTCAAAAGTGACCACGTCATTTTATCAATCCTCCACCTAAAACAACAACCATTTTTCAATGGTTAAAAGAAAAAAAAATCAGATTATAAAGCATGCAAGGAAGATTTAAGAAAAAAGTAATAAAAGCTTAAACTATTACTTATTATTATTTTTTTTTATAAACCAAAAACTATGAGGCGGCCCATTACTGGAAAGAGGTCCATTACTGGCACATCTACCCTCTAATATGAAGTTGGAAATGTTTTAAAATAATTTATATGTAATATGAAATTTTAATTAGAGACAGGAAATATGTATTAAAATAATTACCATTTCGGGATATTGATCTTATCCATAGATCATTTCTTAGATCAGCATCACTCGGAAATTCATGAAAAGATATACAGTCGAGTCTCCATATAACGAAATCCATTGTTCAGTCAAAAAATTCGTTATATAGAAAAATTCGTTGAAATAGAGAACGGCAAATTTTTTATGTTTAAATTTTGAAACAGAATGGTTTTGGAGCTGTTTAATTAAGTTTTTGAATATATAGTTTTTGAATGGAATTTTTTCAGAATCTCAAACATTTTCGCCACTTCCTTTTTTGTTCCTATGGCTTATTGATTGTTTCGAAAACTATTACTTTATCAGAGAGAGTTATGTTTATCCTAGAAGCAATATTATGCAGATGCAGTAGAAGATAATAGATGACATTTAGTAACAATTCTTCATTCAAATGGTCTCTCACAACAAAAAATGTTCCGAGTCGCCACATTCTAAACTCTAAAAGTAATTAGTTAGTTTAGGTAGATGAAAACATACTGAAAAAAACAACCTTTTCTGCGGTTGCCCCCTTATTCCCTCCTTATTCCCGCCTTACTATCCAAATCAAGAAACAAATAACATTTTCAAGGCGACAATGGAATAGTTTTATTGGTTAGAATGCTTTCTGATAATTACAAATTGCTCCAGTAGCAGGCAAATGTTTCAATCTTTTTCAAGAACGCATGCTCATCTTCTCTAAAGCAAAGTCAAACGTAACCATTCAAAAAGGAGGTTTTTATTAGGGGGAGGGGCGTGAATGCCTTCTTTTGGTCATGAGGAATAAGGATACTACTCTGTTATCCCGTCGACCAATTTCGCCAAATTATACAAATCGCCAAACTATACATATTGACATAATTTTTATTTTAAATAACGAAAAAACAAATAATTAGTAGAATATTAATAAAAATACAAAGTCGAAATAAAAATCACTCAATGACATTTTAAACACATGAATCGTATTTAATGTCATTGAATGTGACATTCACGATTATCCATTATTGGCATTTAATCTTATAGTTTGGCGATAATTTTTGGGTCGATGGGATAACCTAGAAGTACCGAAATAAGGTATAGGAATGCAGCTATGAAATATAAACCAGAAACCAATGAAAAAAATTATTCTACAAATAAATGTATGCATTTTCTGAACATATAAAAGAACATTTTTGAAAAAAATTGTTAAATGGAGATATATATTTCACTATATGGAGATTATTTTCAATGTAATCATGAAAAAATTGACCGTTCCTGCAAAAAATTCGTTAAATAGAGAAATTCGTTGGATAGTCTCGTTATACGGAGACTCGACTGTATTTTCACCTGATAACCATTTTTGTGCGATTTACACAGCGGTACGCAACAATTAACCATTTTTATTTAATAAAAAATAAGTACAATTTATACCAAAAAAAAAAAAAAAGTCCCGGGCTAACGAAAATTGGAAAAATAATAAATCTTATTTGTAAACCACAAGCTTACAACATATCGAAAAGAAAATGGCAAAACACATATGGAAAACAAGGCCTCGGATGGAAAACAAATAATAAAATATATTTGTTACTACTACAGACGGCGCTAACAACGGGAAAATAACGTGGTTTCTGACCAAGTGTATTGGGGCCAAGAAAATTTAACGATTGCGAGGTCTGTTATGAAGGTTTCCTTGATGACTAGTAGTACGCACCAGATGGCGCTACATACGTGACAAAGTCAGCTAATAAGTTGGCAGCTATTCGGACATTTTCACCCATAGACTTTCTCTCGAATGACAGGCCTGATATTATGATAAGGTGGCCTTGCACCTGATATGCTATGTTGCTCATTGATAGAAGTTTTTCAGCAACGAAACAGTTCTTATTCTTCTTCCCTTACTTGTCTGACCGCATATTCCTACAAAATGGAAATTCCGACAGTGAGAACAACTGCTTCCAATAACAGTTGTTTTCCTTAAATGTTTATGTGCTTCTCTATGGCAATTACATCTTTCTTCCTCTGTCCTTATGTCCCTTTTTCCTTCTGCAATTCTTTGAGTTTTCCCCTTCTCTTTGTTTTGCCCAGCCAAATTAGGGAATGTCTTTGTACAAGGGATTTTTCATTCCTAAAAAAAAGGTGTTCAACTTCCGCCTTTTCCCTATACTGTGCTCATTTTCCCTACTTCTTTTCCCCATAGAGTTTTTGTAATTCCAGTTTTTTCTAGCCTGTCCATTTTTTCACTGGACTTTTAATCTACCCGTCGGTTGTTAGGATAACAAACTATATAAAAGAATCCTTCCCTCATATAATTTCATAGTATTTTATTAACACTTTTCAACAAAATTGAAAAGTGTTTATGCATTCGGTTTGTCTTTTCGTCTGGCCGCGCTCTAACTCCCGTAAATATAAGTGGATTTCTATGAAAATTTTATATGTTACTGATGTTTAACCTAGCACAAACCCTATTGAAAATGAAGTTTCTACTATAATGAGTTTATTTACAGGGAGAGTGAAAAATTTTCCGATACATTAGAGTCTATTGAAAAAATTCGTTCCAAATGAATTTTAAAGGTGTTACACATTATCAAACATATTCAAATTTATTAACACTTTCAAACGAAGTTGAAAAGTGTTTATGAGTTCGGTTTGTCCGTCCGTCTGTCCGTCTAGCCGTCTGTCCGCGCTCTAACTCCGGTAAATATACTCGGATTGCTATGAAATTTTTATACGTTATTTATATTTACCCTAGCACGATCCTTATTGAAAATAAAGTTTCTACTATGATTAGTTTATTTACATCGATAGTCAAAAGTTTTCCGATACATTACAGTCTATGGGAAAAATTCGTTCCAAATGAGTTTTAAAGGTGTTAAACCTTGTCAAACATATTCAAATTTATTAACACTTTCCAACAAAGTTAAAAAGTGTTTATGCGTTCGGTTTGTCTGGCCGTCTGGCCGTCTGGCCGCGCTCTAACTCTCGTAAATATACTCGGATTGCTATGAAATTTTTTATATGCTATTGATGTTT
Organism: Maratus speculifer; assembly: GCA_964019185.1. Classification (NCBI taxonomy): domain Eukaryota; kingdom Metazoa; phylum Arthropoda; class Arachnida; order Araneae; family Salticidae; genus Maratus; species Maratus speculifer. The sequence continues at coordinate 454,728,451 of OZ025291.1, forward strand.
ACCCTAGCACGAACCCTATTCAAAATGAAGTTTCTACTATTGATTAGTTTATTTACAGGGATAATCAAAATTTTTCCGATACATATCGGCCTATGGCAAAAAATCGTTTCAAATGAATTTTAAAGGTTTTACACACTGTCAAACATATTCAAATTTATTAACACTTTCCAATAAAGTTGAAAAGTGTTTATGCGTTTGGTTTGTATGTCCGTCTGTCTGTCTGGCCGTCTGGCCGGGCTCTAACTCCCGTAAATATGAAATTTGGGAATTTTTGGATTGCTATGAAATTTTTATATGTTATTGATGTTTACTCTAGCACGATCCTTATTGAAATTGAAGTTTCTACTATGATTAGTTTATTTACAGGGATAGTCAAAAGTTTTCTAATACATTACAGTATATGGGAAAAATTCTTTCCAAATGAATTTTGCAGGTGTTACACACTGTCAAACATATTCAAATTTATTAACACATTCCAACAATGTGGAAAAGTGTTTGTGCGTTCGGTTTGTCCGTCTGTCCGTGCGGTCTGGCCGTCTGTCTGCGCTCTAACTCTCTTAAATATACTCGGATTCCTATGAAAATTTTATATGTTATTGATGCTTACTTTAGCACGATTCTTATTGAAAATTAAGTTTCTACTATGATTAGTTTATTTACAGGGATAGTCAAAATTTTTCCGATACATTGCGGCCTATGGTTACCATAGGCCGAATGTATCGGAAAAATTTTCAAAAAAATCATTTCTTTAAAATCATTTTAAATGAATTTTAAAGATTTTACACTCTGTCAAACATATTCAGATTTACATGGATTCGCAAAGTTCACTAATAAAAGTAGACTGTAAAAAATGCATTGAAAATAATTGTTACTATTCATTTGCAGTGCAATTCAAAAAAATTCCATTGCACAATAATAAAGGGGGGATTTGTTAGCGACATATTTTAATTTTGTTAAACGATTTCAAGTATTATAAAATTTATATATGTCACTGAGACTTAATATTTAACGCATAATATGAAATGCATAGCATTTACAGGGCCACACAAAATATTTCAAATCTTATATTCTTATCTGAAATTTTGTATATTATCGATGATAGCTGATGGATGGATGAAAGACATTTTCAATTATGATATGTGTTTTTAAGTTTTACTAAATATCTGAAAATTATATGGTGTGTATAAATGTTCTAGTTGATATACAGGGTTACACAAAAGAGCTCATAAAGGTTACTGAATGTGAGGCTAATGAACTTAAAAGTGTTTTTTTAATAAATTATGTATTTTTACGTTGAAATGCTTTTAGTTTGCCAAGAAATGTTTGTAGAATATACATAAAATGATATACAGGGTCACGCAAAGAATTAGCTACATAGTCAACTATAATTGATAATTTCTGGAAATGTGGTTGAAGAAGTTTTAAGAGTGTTTTTGTTTAAAATAAATTTTAACAAAATACTAGCGTGTAATAAAGGTACTAGGTAAATTACAGGGCTGATCAAATGTATTCAAGTATTTTCCATCTTTTAGAATAAAATGCAGGAAGAGAAATTTCAAGCAATTAGGTATTTTCATGCTAAACTAAATTTTCCTATTATAAGGTATATATATATATGGGTGATTCTCAAAATAGGGGACAATTTATGTCTTTCGGCATATAAAAAAAATTGAGAGGTTTTCTGTCATGTTTTTATATTTAGATATGTTTGTCTTAATATTATTCATTATTTGCACTCAAGAATTACTCACTTTTTAGTTAAAAACACTTTAAAATAATAGAATAAATGTTCAAAATGTCATTAGCATGGATGTCCACAGCAGCTGTGCCTTATATATACTGGCTTTTTCAAGAGTTAATATCATGTTTATAAAATAAAACAAATGTTATTCTTTCTTTAAATTAATCAAGGAAAGGATTTATCCAATAAATTTCTTTTTAAAAATAAAACTATAGTACATAAAAAAGAATTAAAGTTTGTCCTCCATATTCGATTTTCAAAACAAGGTCATACTAAAACAGCTGGTTATTAATCAAAATTTCATTTTCACATATGACAATAGTTTGAAAATATAAAGTTTCTCCATGGCAACAAGTAGTCATATTAAACCAGCCAGAAAATAGAAGCATGTATTGTATTTTAAGAATAGAAGTTGAATATTAGGGGGTTACATCAATTGTATGTCATTAGAATGGATAAAAATTTTCATGTTTATTTTATAGTTAAAATTTTTATTTTATTTATTTGCATAGAACTTTTGTGTTTTAAAAAGCCCCAGAAAGGAATATTGCATTGTGATTATATTATGGCTCATAATCTTATTTAAATTAAAATTTGTCATTAGCATGGGCAGATATCAGTGTCATTAGCATGGTTTTTCATTCCATGCTAAAGAGTCCTATGTACATAAATGTAACCAGTGCTTATATTGTATCCTTTATAAAGTTTAATTTTACGTATAAATTTAGGTATTACATTTATTATCCCTAAAATATGCATTAAATCTGTAGGAAAATCACTAAGACAGCTTCTTACATTGTTAGTGTCAGAATGTTGCTCATGTAACAAAGTTTGCTCTTTGGTAATGTTTTTATTCTCCTTATATGTATATATGTAAAAATGGAAACCATTTGCTGAAAAAGAAGGCTAATAAATATAGAAAAAAATATTTAAACAGGAAGAAAATAAAAATTTCATAATATATTTATTCCATACAATTCGTTTTGTCATTAGCATGGCTCAAAAAATACTAATTAATTTTTTAAGTCAATTTTTAAATATTTAGCTCTGCTGACTACATGGAAAGTATACCTAATACTATATTAACAACACCTATTTTTTTCAGGCGCAGCGCTCATAAACGCGTTAGTGATTCCGGTGTTGATAAGTTTCGTACATTTTAGTGATTCCTGCACAGCGAGTTTCGTGGATCCAGTGATTTTTTTTGTTTAAATGGGAGCGCAGCGCTCATACACGCGTTAGTGATTGCGGCGTTGGCGAGTTTCGTACATTTTAGTGATTCCTGCACTGCGAGTTTCGTGGATCCAGTGATGTTTGTTGGTTTTAATGGGCGCGCAGCGCTCATATATGCGTTAGTGACTGCGGCGTTGACGAGTTTCGTACATTTTAGTGATTCCTGCACAGCGAGTTTCGTGGATCCAGTTATGTTCTTTTTTGTTTTAATGGGCGCGCAGCGCTCATATACGCGTTAGTGATTGCGGCGTTGACAAGTTTTGTACATTTTAGTGATTCCTGCACAGCGAGTTTCGTGGATCCAGTGACTTTTTTGTTTAAATGGACGCGCAGCGCTCATACACGCGTTAGCGATTGCGGCGTTGGCGAGTTTCGTACATTTTAGTGATTCATGCACAGCGAGTTTCCTGGATCCAGTGATGTTCCTTTGGTTTAAATGAGCGCGCAGCGCTCATACACGCGTTAGTGATTGCGGAGTTGGCGAGTTTCGTACATTTTAGTGATTCCTGCACAGCGAGTTTCGTGGATCCATTGGTGTTTTTTTTTGTTTTTATGGGCGCGCAGCGTTCATACACACGCTTGTGATTGCAGCGTTGGCGAGTTTTGTGCATTTTAGTGTTTCCTGCGCAGCGAGTTTCAGGGATCCAGTGATGTTTGTCTGTCTGTCTTTCTGTTTGTTTGTGTGTCTATCGGTTTGTTTTTCTGCCTGTTTGTTTGTTATTTGTTTGTCTGTCTGTTCGTCAGTTTGTTTGTTCGTCTATCTGTTGGTTTGTTCGTTTGTTTTTGTCTGTCTGTCTGATTGTTTGTTGGTTTGTTTGTTTGTCTGTTTGTCGGTTCGTTTCATTGTTTTTTTGTCGGTTTATTTGTTTGTTTGTCTGTTTGTTTGTTTTTTTGTCTATTTGTCGGTTTGTTTGTTTTATGTCTGTTTGTTTGTTTGTCTGTTTGTCTTTTAGTTTGTTTGTCAGTTTGTATTTTTATTTGTCTGTTTGTTTGTTTGTTTGTTTCTTTGGCTTTTTGTCGGTTTGTTTGTTTGTTTGTTTTCTGTATGTTTGTTTGTATGTTTGTCTCTCTGTCTGTTTATTTGTTTATTTGTAGTATCGTCAAGAAACGGCAAAAAACAAACTGACTGTTAATAATAAATAATACTAATAATGTAAATATTATGTTAATAATGTTAATAATAAATATCAAAAATAATATTGTATATTCCGTATGAAAAAGGGAAAGCAAGAAACCATATTTTTAGTTTAAAAAGGGAAAATATCGTGAGCATGGGGATTTTCTTGGGTGCATTTGTGATATAAGCCAAGGTTTGGGGCGGGGTCTAGACGCTGGTGTCAAAATAGATAGTGAATATGATACATGAAAATAACAACAAATAAATATTTTTTTTCACGTGATTTATCTAATCACGTGATCTATCTATTTATGTTACATATATAGCAATTTTTATGTTCATTTAAACTTACGTGCAACAATTACAAGAAGAAACAAATATAAGAAAAAGACTATTTTCAGCTGGAGATTTCAGACATAAATTCGATTTTCTCGGCGACCTTCAAACATACAAAGATGAAAAAAAACTTTTTTAAGTTTTACCATGAGGATTAAAATAAACCAAAAACGAAGTTAATCCATCCACGGAAACGTTAGCTAGACTTAGTTGAATTTTTTGCCTTCATTTTTTCATTTAAAATTAAATAAAAAACTATTAGAAGCTGCAGTAATTTTTTGATTGCTATCATTTTATTCGTCTCGTCGAGTTCTATCTTTTAAAAAAAATTTCACTGCCATATCTCAACTGGTTCGCCAGAAATTTTAGAAAGTTGTTCGCACTTTCTATTTCTTAAACATATTATACCAAACGCTACCGCGTTTGCTATGATACAGAGATATATATATATATTGGTACGTGAAAATAAATAAATTGAACCTTTTTCTATGTTACCTTATATTTATTCATTTTGAAAGATTTATTATGTTATAATATACCGAATAATTTCTATTCTCCATTTATTTGACTTTGATTTAAATGCAAATACCTTTGGATATGTGGAAGAATTGATTTACTTTTATTTCCATACTTCACTAACAGTTTTCATGAAAAAGTTCTCATAACTTCAGTTAACATCAGTTCTCATAACTTCAAAGGAAAAAAACGTTTACTTTTTGAACTGAAATCTCGTTTTTCGATTTTCCAGAAACCTTTTAGTATGTCTTTTTAACTATTATTCTGAAATTCATTCTGCTTTATGAATATTATTCTGATACGTACATAGTAATGATCTGAAGAAGAAAATGACTTTCATTCAACAATATTGGAAAATAAAGATGAATCTAACATATTTTAAAGAAATAAAATTTTCTAGAAGAGTTTTACTAAATAATTGAAATGCGGATCACATTTTGTGTATGTAATCAATTTGAAAAATATTCTTTCATTCAAAAATGCATGTCATTTTTCGTTTTTAAATAATGATAACACATGTGCACCTTTGTGTTAAATTACATATTAATTATTGTTGTGTGGATGATTCAGTATTGAAATGCATTAAACGTTTCTGTATAAATAATTTAAAAAAAAATTTATATTCTGAAGCATACAATGTACCAGTATCAGCGTTATGAATAAAAGAACTTAGTTGCCTGTACTGTAATATATATACAAGGTGGTTATAATTAAACTTCCCCTATAAACAGCATCCCACAGAGCAAACGGATGAACGGAATGCAACGAAATTTTGTATATGTGCTTTACACGAGATGCGCTCACGGAATTTCGAAAAAAAAATTTTAGTTCCAAAATGTCCACCAGAGGGCGCCTTTTCGGAAAAACATGAAATGTGACACAATAAACGACCAAAACGGAATACAGAAACAATTAACATTTATTAATATGTCTGATCACCCTGTCATCAAACCACATTAAGTAAAGGTAAGGAAAAAAGAACAGTACGCTATTTGAGAAACAAAAAAAAAACAGTTCAGTTTGCCGAAACAAGAACACATTAGGACGAAATTTCACAAGCGGAGCAGTTGTTAATAGTGTCCAGGACGACGTAAGGAAAGGTGCTCCACGTGACCACCCTCATTCACCTGCAAAATTTCAAGTCGATGCACAGTGTGTTCAACAGCAGATCGTAACTGATCAGTTGTGAGGTTTCGCACATGAAGCGTTATGGAGTTCTTTAAGTCATTCAACGTCGTAACACCTCCACGATACACCAGACTTTTTAAATAACCCCATCACCAGAAATCGCACGGAGTTAGATCCGGCGAACGTGGTGGCCATGGACTACGAAAGGAGCGACTAATAACACGCTCCTCTGTGAAGTGTTGGAGCAATAGCGCCTTCACGGACTCCTGGATATGTGGGGGTGCACCATCCTGCATGAAAATGGTCGATGTAAGTACCCGCCTTTGCTGTAGTTGCGGCACAACAAACGTCTGCAGCATGTCATGGTACCGACGGCCCGTAACGGAACATGTGACAGGCCCACGTTCAGTGATTTCCTCAAAGAAGAATGGCCCAAAGATGAAAGTCGCCGTGAATCCACACCAGACAGTCACCTTTGGAGAATGTAGGGGACTTTCAGTGTGCATCCGAGGATTTTCCTTAGCCCAAATGCGGCAATTCTGTGTGTTGACAGTCCCGTTGAGGTAGGAATGAGCCTCGTCGCTCCACAGAATATTCCAAGGCCATGACAGATCAACAGTCATTCTGTTGAGGAAATTGACTGCAAATGAGAGACGTTGTGCTTTGTCCCTATCAAGCAGCTCGTGGGTAGGACGGATCTTGTATGGGAAGTAATGCATTATGTTTCTGAGCACTTTTCGGACGGTGCTGTAAGCATAGCCAGTCTGTCGAGAAACTGCACGTGCGCTACTGCCCCCAAACTCTGATGTCTGTGACTGTGCGTCAACAGCTGTCTTTACGGTATCAATAAGTACCGGTGTGACACGTTTGCGGCCTCTTCCAGGTTGAACTCCTAAATTCACCGTCTCTTCAAATCTCTTAATCTTGGCCCGGATACCTTTAGTTGACATTGGTCCACGCCGTAGGTTCTTTCTACAACGAAATTCACGAACTGCAGCAGAAGCATTCCCCTTGTTTTCGTAAACCAGCTTCACCAATAACGCACGTTCAACTAAAGAGACCGCCATAAATACAGCCGGAAACATCGACTTAAACATGCCAACGTCTGCAAACGTTTTATACCCAAACCTGTTTTGCATAAAGCTCCCTCTTCTTCCCAAGCATGCAAATCTCGGCATTTTTCTCCTACAGCTGACGGGTTTTCCCGGTTTTGCATTTTATTACTCATAATTCTTGTTCTGGTTTGTTAATATTGTTTCTGTATTCCGTTTCGGCCTTTTACTGAGTTAAATTTCATGTTTTTACGAAAAAAGCGCCCTCTGGTGGACATTTTGGAACTAAATTTTTTTTTTCGAAATTCCGTGAGCGCATCTCGTGTAAAGCCCATATACAAAATTTCGTTGCATTCCGTTCATCCGTTTGCTCTGTGGGATGGTGTTTATAGGGGAAGTTTAATTATAACCACCTTGTATATATAGAGAGAGAGACTTTTCCTGCACTTTGGTTGTAATTTTTTAAACACTAATCTTGTGAAAGTGAATTTGAGCAACAAGGGAAGAAAAATCCAATTATTTTTGTCACGTGCATCACGCAGCCAATAGCAGGATAACTTTCTCCAAACTTGATTATTTTTACAGTACTCTTAACCCTTTCGGATCTGGTGTACAATGAATAGTACCTGTCTATTAATGGAACATTATTTTGTTTTAACAAATATTTTTGTTACCATTTTCATGTAGCAATGTTTTCATGTACCATTCAAAGCATTTATTTTTTGCATTCTTCTCTCCTCAATGAGAAATGACACTAAACCGAAACAGTCCGTGAGAAATTGGATTCCTCACTTCATTCAAATGCAGGTGGGTAACACTGCACTTGCAAAACAACAGTTATCGCCGCTCTAACTCAGCACAGGCAATGTACGATCTCGATAGATAAAACGATAGGAACTTCGTGATCCTTGCATGCGTTTAGCCGTTTCGGGTAAACGCATGCGGATGTTAATAGTACAGGTATTCTATTATTAATACAGGTCTTTGGATGGAGTATTATTTTGTTTTAAGAAATACTTCTGCTACTATTTACATATAGGAACGTTAATATATGTCTGTGCATTTAATATATGATTTCATTAACGTTTAGGCATTTAGTAATAACAATAATAATAAATATTTGAAAAATTTTCTTTGCACCGTTTGCGATTCTTCTATTTTAAACATATGTTTCACTCTCGAAATTTAAAATAAAGGTTAGTTTCATGAACGAATTATGTGTAAGAAAGCACAAAAAACATTAGAAAGTTGTAATATCAGTTAAACCTTGCTTTAGTATAATATTTTCTAAGCAATTTCGAAAATTCTTCCTTAACATATTGTAATACGAATATGAATTGAATATTACGCAAAACAACATTATTCGTTGTATTTCAGATAACGAAATATTCGTTAACCACTTATTAATCTATTTGGTTAGTTAGTATTAATGTTATGAACCTAAAAAAAATTTCCCATAAAATTGAAAAAAAATCATACCCAAAAGGGTTAAAAAGTATAGTGTATACATTTTATAGTAACTGCGATGGTAGCCAGGTTGCAGCATTTTTTTGCTGTAAATGCATATTTTTTGTAATATTGAATCAAATACATGTAATTCGAAAAACACTGTTTTTCCTTTAACTTTTACAAATGATTGCAAGAGAAGAAAGTATGATTTAGGCAAGCATACGACAGTTTTTTGAAGTCGTAAGATACAAAGAACATTCCGTAAATTTCCATAAATAGTGTTATCTAACACTATTGTACATGCACATCTTGATATTTTAACCTTTTTACTTTTCTGTTCTGCATTAGGAAACTAAACGTTTCTCTAAAAATATATCTTAAAGAAAAATATTTTGAATGAATTTGAATCCCTAGACTACAGATTATTATTTATTTGATAAATTTGTATTGTCACCCCTAAAAAACTCTATGCACTTGATATTGTTGTAAATTTCAAATGTAAATTTCAGATGTGTTTTTTAATTTCAAATATTTTCTCAAGATTTTGATTATTAAAGAACTTTACTATTTATTTAACACATAAAAGACGAAAAACATTTTTTTATTTTAAAACGGAAATAATTTATTTCATGACATTTTTTCCAACCTGAAATTTTGTTTTTATTTTATTCCACAATATTCTAAAATTGAAAATAATTTTTTATACCGAAATGTATTTAAATAAAAATAATATTTTATTATAGCTGTTTGAAAAAAAATAATATTTCAGAAATAAATCACAAAATGCTACTGATAAAATATCTACGGTTCAAATTTTAATATATTTCTGTATATTTTATTAAAATAGTTATAAAAATCGAAAAAAAACTATTCAAAGAAGTGAATTATTTCTAGATATGGATTTCAATCTATTTTAAAAAAAGGTAAAAGAACCAATAAAATAAATGTAGCTTGACTAAAAAAATTAAATATCCTGCCTAAAAATTTTTGTATTGAAAGTATAAGTACACCAAGTATTGAAAAATAATTTTTTGTTTGGCTCTTTAGTTCGATTCGAATATAAAATTTCTTTTTTTAAGTGAATAACTATTCTCACCTTTCTAGAATTAGAAGTATAAAAGTGAAAAAAAAAATATCTTGCTCAATTTCATTCCTTTATTTATTTTTCAGTTTCTTCAAACATTTCTTTTTTCTTCCAAACTAGTAAAATATTACATTTATTTGAAACGAATTTTATATTCGCAGTTGAAATTTAAAAGTAAAAAGATAACTACAATAACGAACTATAATATGGATATAAGTTTTAGTCAGTTGAAAGTTTAATTTCTTATATCAAATTAAAAATGTTTATGTTTTCCGTAAGTTTTAGGATTAACATTACCAAATATTAAAATAAAAGTAATAAATATAATTATGTAATGTTTCTCAAATGCTTATTACTTTGATAAAATCTTTAGAAAAACTTTTCATAATTTAATGCTGGCGTTTTATGTTAAACATTATTGTGTTTTAACTAGAAAATTATTATTTAATACACAACAATGGTCATAAAAATGGTTTGCTAAACGCCTTCTACCGAGTTATCTATATTTCAAAAATGTAAGAACATTTCATGTATTTGAAGGTTTTTTCTATGTCTAAAGAAAAACAAGAATGCATGTTAACCACCAAAAGACAATTGTGAACTGGAAAAGTAATGTTACTTACAAACGAATTAAGGATTAGTAGTCCATGAGCCGACCGCACAAAACCCTAAGTCATCGAGCACAAGAAAAAATCCTCTATTCCATGGAAGAACAGGGATAGGGAAATCGAATGATCCAGGTCTGCCTGAAGCGATGGGGGTGCATAAGCCAAAAAATCCCTTTCGGCATGGCCTATAGGCAGAGGTAGATTTCGAAAAGTTTTCATCTCAAAAAAAAAAAAGCCTATTTTTACTCAAATGCCCATTTTGGCAATATATTTTGAATTATATTCTTACTTTATTTAAAAAATTGAACAATATGCTCATTATATAGTTCCTAAATAACAAAAAACTGTTAATTAAATTCGTTTGACAGCAAAATTGAATTTAAAAATGAGTCATAAAATAACCAATTTATTATTTTAATACATCCACAATTCTTTAATCAAGATCGCTTTGAGAAATTTTGTGCGAAGTGCCAACTTTGACAGATTTTTTTTAAATATATATTTAGCCTTTATCAAAACTCTGACCAATACGGCACATTACACAGTTCCTAAATAACAAATAACTGTCAATTGAATGCGTTTGAGAGCAAAATTGAATTTAAAAATGAGTCATAAAATAAACAATTTGTTATTTGAATACAACCTCAATTCTTTTATCATGATCGCTTTGGGAAATTTTTTTGCGAAGTGCTTACTTTGACAGCTTTTAAAATATATATATTCACCCTTTATCAAAAAATCGACGAATACGCACATTATATAGTTCCTAAGTAACAAAAAACTGTCAATTGAATGTGTGTCAGAGCAAAATTGGATTTAAAAATGAGTCATAAAATAACCAATTTGTTATTTGAATACCCACAGTTCATTAATCATATCGCTTTGGGAAATTTTGTGCGAAGTGCCCATTTTGGCAGCCTTTTTTTAAATATATTCTGCCTTTATCAAAAAACTGGCCACTCCGTCACATTATATAGTTCCTAAATAAGAGAACCTGTAAATTGGATGCGTTTGAGAACAAAAAAAGATTTAAAAATGACTCGGTAAAAACGCAATTTCTTAAATTTCCGCAAATTTTAATCACGATAACTTCGTGAAATTCTGTTCAAAATACCCTTTTTGGCAGCCTTTTAAAATATATATTCTGCCTTTATCAAAAAACCGCCCAATACGTCAAGTTATATAGTTCCTAAATAATAGGACCTGTAAATTGGATGGGTTTGAGAACAAAAATGAATTTAAAAATGACGCATAAAAAACGCAATTTGTTATACTTAATGAATTTTTTAATGATGAAAACTTCGGGAAATCTGTTCAAAATACCTTTTTTGGCAGCCTTTTTAAAAATATATTCTGCCTTTATCAAAAAATTGGCCAATACGTCGCATTATATAGTTGCTAAATAATAGGATCTGTCATTTGGATGCGTTTAAAATCAAAAATGAATTTTAAAATGAGTCAGAATATAAGCAGTTTGGATTTGAGGTTTTTTCTCCAACTCCTATTTTTGTTTAATTTATTTTTGCTATAAGAATTGGTTCTATGAAAAACTTGTCAATATAAAAATTGTAGATATTATTGTGAAGATGTAAAATAAATTTAATTAGATTTAATTGCTTAAGAATTGAGTAAGTTATGGTTTTTTTTCTTTTTCCTCCCCCCTTTTTCTTTTCGTTTTTAATTTTTTTCATCGGTAAAAATTGGTCCTATCAAAAACTTGTAAATACAAAAGTTTTAGATAATATTGAGTACATTTATATAAAATTTAGTTGGATTTGATATCTTGAGAATTGACGAAGTTATGATTTTTTTTCTCCCAAAAACCATGTTTTTTTCGCCCCTTGAGCCCACTTTTAACTTTATCAAAAATCTGTCACGCATAAACTTTTTCCTCATTTTTTAGAAGTAATATAAACTTTAAACTGATTCGATATCTATTTTAATTAAAAAGTTATCGCGTTTTTTCTGTTTTCACAAAAACCCTCCTAACTTTCACCTCCTTGGTCCGATTTTGCCCATTAACGAACTTAACCGAGATTTTATGCCCTTTGATTTTATGTAAAAGTTTGATGAAGATCTGAGCATAATTATGGAAGTTATCGTGTCTAGAAGAAAGTGATATACACCGATATATATATATATATATATATATATATATATATATAAACTTTTTTACTGATGGTAGTTTTGGGGTCTAGGAGTCATGATTCGTGTAGATCCGCAAAAATTTTTCAGAAATTCCAACATGGGAGACAATGCAATAGGTAGTATTTCATACGAAATCTACCTAAAATTGATACCACTAGTGATTCACTCGTACGTTTAACATTGCGTTTGTCGTACAATCAAAAGTAGGAAAACATGGAAAACTGGGTGCAGGAAAACATAATACTAAGCCTACGAGTCAACCACTAGTGGTATAAATTTTTGGCTTATGCACCCCCTTCGCTTAAGGCAGACCTGAATCACTAGATTCCCCTATGACTATCTTCCATAAAACAAAGTATTTTTTCATGTGCTCGATGACTTAGGGTTTTGTGTGGTCGGCTCTTGTCCTATAAAGAAGGGAAAAGCCGAATGTGCAAAAGAGGAATTTTTTCCAAGAAAAAGCGACAAAAATAAAACCTCCTTTTTCTAATATGTAAGGTTACGTGGGGCAACTGGGCCATGATTTTACAATGCGACTAAAGTGACAGTGGAAATTCAACTTCCAAAGGTAATTATCAATTAAATTAAAGTTTGGATCCATGTAAATCACAACTTTCGTTTTGGAGTATAAGTGCAATTCCGGGGAGAAGTATTTCACCTCTATCAGGGAGAAAAATTTTAAATTAAATTTTAATGCCTAAAAAACTGTGGGATGTGTTTCGTTCGAACGAAACACACCCCGCAGTTTGCGAAGGCCAGTATCTTAAAATCTTGTTGTAGCAGTTATCACGACAGAATTCTCCTCGAAGGTTGGTTGACTTGTTTTTGGTCGAACACTGAATGAGGCTCGTGGTGTCCCTAATGAATATTACCTTTTTCTAAAAAAATAATAACTGTATCTTGATTTGTTCCAATGTTTGTTTTACAATGAATTATTTTTTGTACAGACGAGGTCTTGTGTGTAACTTGGCGAAACGTTTACTTTTGTATTTTTTAATGTTTTTTAGCGTTTTAATTATTTGTATATAAATTTTATTTATTTTTAAAAAATGTATTCAAGTCTGTCTCAATTTATATTATTCAGTCTTTTAATAGATTTTTAAATCTGACGTTAAATGTATGTATATTGCATAATGTGTTCTAAATTTAAAAATATGTGTAACCTTTGTGGGTCTAGTTGCGATATAAAAATATGGCAATCTCACCAAGAGGGTCTGATATCCACAAACGGTTGCGTTTTTTTTTAATTCGGTGTATAATGTCCTATAAGAGACGTAAATTTTCCATGTGGGTGAAAAAAATCCGGGCCAGGATCCACATGGAAAATTTACGTCTCTAATATTTAATTTACCGATTGTGAAATCGTGTCATAAATTAATCTAGCATAATTTCGTATGCAGCGTTTTCTGCAGTTTCCATACATTGACCTTCGATTTATTCTGTTAAGCTGATCCATAATATCAGACCAGTTTATGTGATCGTTCAGGTTATTTGGGTGATATATTCCACCTGTGTTCGCGTCCGGGATGTCTCAGTTGGAAGAGCATTGGCGGATTCAGCCAATACATATCTGGTTCGAATACTAGCCCATACTTTTTTCACCCACATGGAAAATTTACGTCTCTTATAATTAATTTAACGATTGTAAAATCGTGTCTTAAATTAATCTAGTATCATTTCCTGTTGAAAGAAAAGTATAAAAAACTTCTATCTGGCAGATAATGTAACTTATATACCAACTAAACATCATTGTAAGAGAAGGCTTTCGCGCAAAATGTCAAAAAAAGCACAAAATGTAAAATTATTAGATTTATATGTACCAAAAGCATAGCAATTAAGTGAGTACTTGTATACTTTAGTTTTGGCAATAAGTACTAAAGTTACATGCATATTTTAACAACAACAACAACAAAGGACGATAAATTTATGGCGGCTAAGCAAGTACCTCATTGTCTTTTTTATTAACCTCAATCGAAGAGCAATCTTTCCAGTAAACCTGTGGAGAATGTAACCATGTTTTTATATCGAACAGAACTACTTTTTATTGGCTTCGAAAATTTTCTAATAATTTTCTAGTTTACGTTGTGTTATGTGCACCTCTTCATTTACATTCAATTTCAAAAATTTTATCACTTAAGAAAATTGGCTTGATACCCAAAAGTTAAAGGCAAAAAATTCTTTCATTGAAAGAAAAATATTGCAAAAATATTGATCAAATACACATGTGAACCGCTGTGTTTCACTGTATATTATTTATTGCCGTATGTTAAATCGATTTTTTAAAATCACTAGATATTTCAATATAAATAAATAAAGCAGCACTTGGGCAACTGCAATATTCACAGTACCGTCATCAATATAATGCACGAAGGAATTTAGAGTATGCTTACACGAATATGTCTTCATTATAATAAAAAAGTGTATCTATATTATAAAGGCAAAACGTATCTGTGCGTAACGCATACGTCATTTTGCGAATGGCAACACTTTCCCCTACAATTTCGATTTTGCAATTTTCGCTACTGCAAATTTTAAACATCTAAGCATAGCACATTTTTAATTTATTTTTGTTTATAATTTTTGGTACCCATTTTGTAATTGTGGCAAGAGAATCGCTCCATTTACTCTTAAAATTAAAAAAAAATAATAAAAATTAAAATGAGCAACACTTTTCCATGCAATTTCAGTTTTGCAATTTTCGGTACTTCAAATTTTACACTTCTAAACATCATGCATCTTAAATTTTTAAAACGTTGTAAAGTAGAAAAAAAAATCTGGAATATATGAAATACCCATCACATTATCAAATAATGTTAAAAAAGTCTAAGCCGGCATGACAACATGCAAACTTTTAGTTAGAATTAAGGAGCATCGCAGAGATATTAAACAGTATAAACCGAATACTGCTCTTTCTCCCTTCTATTTGGCGAACAAGGGTTGCCGTATTAACTTTGAACAGGCAACAATCATAGTTCCGTGCAATAACCCAGTTGAAGGTAAAATAAGAGAATCTGTCGAAATCATTGCACGAGAAAATAAACCTTGTAATGATAATTTATCCTACAATATACCAAAAATATGGCATAACATCATAAAGTCTTAAATTTTATATCTCGTTGCAATATTTTAATTTTTACTTACGTATAAGTGGCAACATTTTAAAACTTTTAATTAATTTCGATTTTAATTTATTAAAAATATTATCTCTCGGTCAGGAAGCAAACTTTTAGTCCTTTCATTATCATATTTTCCCGAAGGCGGCCGCAGAAGGCGGCGCGAAACGTTGATATTTTTATTTTATTTTAATTGTACAAGTTCATATTAAAGTTCTTGTTTTGTGCACCATTGAGCAATGTGTTGTATTTTTGATAAATACATTCTTAGTAGTTAAATCTTTTGGTCCAATTGTCCAGTGTATGTTTATGAAATATACTAATGCTAGGTTAAATTATGGACTTTAATTTCATCTTTAGATGTTTCAAGGCAGAGAGATTGCGACTTGGCCGAGAGATTTTGAACTTATCATTTCTCCAGAAATGCAAGAAAGAAAAAGTTATTCCAAAGTTTATTTCTATCAAGGATAATGAAGTTTTAAAAAGATTTCCACAGAAGAAACTTAGTTTTGAACTCCAGTGCGTGAATCTACACATTAGAGACAAATTCGCATACGTCAACTTTTAATCAAATAAGGTTTTTCATCTTTATTGTTACGAATGATTTTTCTAGAATAAAACATTTTACATTCTTTAAATTAACTTACTGTACGTATTTCTGTTTTTTCTATGGAAAATTTCCTTAAATTTCAGGAACATTCATTATATATTGACACATCCTTAAACTAGTCGTTGGGGGCCACCGTAATACTTACCCATCATGGATATGTATATAAAAATAAAACATGTGAAAACTATTTATACAATGCATTGCAATTCATAAACAAATTTTAAATATTGTTAATATACATGGTAATGCTATATTAAAGAGCTGCTGATGTACCAATTTCGACAAATTATATAAAACCCCAAACTACTCAAGTAGTACCGAACTGCGTAAAAGAAACATCCTTATAACTCCAAAAATAATAATTCTATCAACTAACAATTAACTGCGTCGGATGAAACGTCTCATTTCCAATTAAAATATACTTCTGAATTGAAATTTGAATGAAACACAGGGTCATGAAAAATCGAAGAATGTGAAAAACAAGATTACAAATATCTCGGCAACTAATAATCCGATCGACTTCCTTTTATATGCAAAATGTGTGTTATTTTATTTCCTTTTACGTCCATTCTTTAAAACAAAAAAATTCGAAAATTTTTATATACCTTTCATCAGAACGAATTTTTCGAGAGTCCGAAAAAAATAGTTCCGGATAATCGAGGTTGCTGATATTAAATAGGGTTCGTCCCATTCTTACATACTAACTACATACAAAATTTCAAGTCTCTATCTCAATTTGTTCGGGAGATAGAGCGTTTACAGACAGACTGACAGACAGACAGACGGCAAATTTTTTTTTCTAAAAATATGTTTTTCGGAATCTCCACTATCTAAAACGTGTAAATCCGCCAAAAAAAAATTTTCGATTTTCAAAACGATTGCAAGACTTACCCTATACTACGTATGATGGGTAAGTAAAAAAAGAAATGTATTTTTAAACATCTTGGAAAAGTTTAGTTTTAAAATCTTTAAAAGTTTGAAGTTTCGAAGAAACGTTTAAAAAAAGTAAAAATACATGAAAATGTTTTTAACAAAATTAATTTAAATGTTAAAACACTTTATAAAAATTTAAAATGTTCTTGTGTGTTTCTCAAGTTAATCAAGACCTATAATGTTAATTACCTTAGACAACATTTTAATAAATGGGTTTCAGACGGAATGATTATACATTTATCCATTATTTAGAAATCAGGACAATCATGTAGTAACAAGGAAAAGTGGAGAGAGATGCATATAATTTGTATGCATCTCCATATATATGTCCCATATACTTCATATGTATGTATACTTCAGATGCATATAGTTTATATGCTATAGTATAGAAGTTTATAGTTTTGCTTTATACAGGATCAGGTGGGGTAATTATGACCAAGGAGTAATTGTGACCATACAGAAGACTGTGTATGGTGAAATTTTGTTTCACGGTTAGATATCAATCTCATAATGTATTTTTCATTTTATATATTTTTTACCTCTTGTCTGAAGCAGTTTTAAGATAAAAATCGAAGTTTGAACAAAGTCTACCAAATTTTTTAATATAAGGATTTATCAGTTTGGAGTTGTATTCGCCTTAATTATCCCAAACAAATTATATAACCCATTAGAATTAGATTCAGAAAACATTGCGTTCTAACGATGTAATTTTTGTGATAATACCTAGGTTAAGAACATGATATTTTATATGATTTTTGCTATTACGGTTTAAATACTCAATAAGAGTGTTTTCTAATGAAATTTGAAATGGGGAAATCGGATGAAAATAATTTAAAAATATGTTAAATAGCTATCTATAAGGATTGTTTATTAACTGGTAAGACTACACATTTGAAACTTCATAAAGCAGTTTTTTTTTAGACACAAATGCGCATACACAATGTTTTTTAATGGAAATTTCAAAGGGCAAAAGAAGAAACACTTAAACAAAATGTGACTTCTGTGATATTTTTAGTATTTTCCAATAGCGTTGAAATGGGCTCATGCATTTGGTTTTTCTGTCCGTCTGCACACGCTCGAACTCCCGTAAATATTGTCGGATTTTCAGAAATTGATAAAGCTTATTTAGGGTTAGAAAGCATGTTTGATATTGAATATGAAGTATGTTCGATTTATGGTTCATTTACAGGGACACCCAAGAGAAGTCGATTACATTATGGCATATATGGGGGGGGGGGAATGTTTAGAGAGAATTTTAAGATATTGCGCTACTTCAAATGTATTGAAACTGATATAAATCACTGAATTTAACTACGATCACGTTAAAGCAGAGCATTTGTAGAATTTTTTATTAATTTACAGTGAAACAGAAAATAAATTGGTTACAGTACTGTCTTTGCGTAATAATTTCTTGAGAGTTATTTTAAAATTTGGTGTGCGTTTTTAGATTTAATTAGTTTTTTGCATAATTACTCGTTATGTAAAAATTCCATACCTCATTTACAGGGCTATAAATCTACAGGCCTCATTTACAGGGCTATAAATCTACAGGCCTCACTTACAGGGCTATAAATCTAAGGCCTCATTTACAGGGGAAACGTATTCGCAACCGTTTATCTTATTATAGGAAATTGTTGTAGGGGAATTTTCAAATGAATTATAGGTATTTCTTAAATTAATTAAATTTTGGAATTCATGTTGCTAATAGATAGAAATATTTATATCATATACAAGTCTGCTAATAAAATTCGGATAGTTTTCCTATTATGATGGCAACGACTGAAATTTAGTTCTGAAATGCGTTATACATTTCCATATGGTGAAATGGAAGTAATATTGTAATTTTTTCAAACTTGCAGTTTAGTTACATTATTCTGAAAGTGTTTGAAAGTGTTTGATAATCAATGCTTGACGCATGTTTTTTTCCCTTTCTTGTAACTAATAAAAACTAATAACCTTCTAATGTAAACATTGGAATAGTAATTATATTTAAGTAGCAAATTTTCGTTACAAATATTCATTACCGTCAAAAAATCTTAGTGCAAAAATCTCGATAAAATATCAATCGCGTAACAAATTGTTTTTTTTTTAAGAAAGGATTGAATACTTGTGAATTTTAAAGGTATTCTTAATCTGTAATTGTAGTAGATAATCATAAAAATTATGCCCAATTTTCAGATTTCGTCATTAAGAGTAGAAAAATAATATTTAAACACAAATAAAAAGTATTAATTTATTTTAACTAATTGATTATGAAAACCAAAAAATTGCTTTCTCACTTTTATTGTAATATTTTTTTCCATTGCGAAAATTAGTATTACAACAATTTTCATCATAAGTGAAATGCTCTATAATGTAATTTTAATTAAATGTATTGCCGACATAGAAATCTTTCTGATTTATTCCATAATATCTTTTCTAAGTGAAATTGTCCCACTTTGCTGTCAAACGCAGCTGTCGTTTACGTAATCAGACATTTTATTTACACCTGTAATACTTGCCCGTAACAGCTATATAGAATAATATAAATCTGATACACGAGATAGGTAGAAATCTGCTTAATATGTGTTACGAAAGGCTTTTGTGCTCTTTTATAAGAAAAATAATCACGGTTTCTTGGTATGAATAACACGCTTGTGAGAAAAAGTTTTTAGCCTTAAAGAGATATGAATTTTATTCATTTGTTTTTGTTTCTGTTTTTGGACGCATAATTTGTCTATTAGAAAATCAAAAGACTTGATCGTGGTTACGCTGTTTTATATATGCATAATATATGTTCCGAAATGTTGTTACGCTCTTTTATAAGAAAAATAATCACGGTTTCTTGGTATAAATAACAGGCTTATGAGAATTTTTTTCAGCTTAAATGAGATATGGGATTCATTTATTTATTTTTGTTTCTGTTTTTGAATGCGTGAGAAAATTAATCTTTATGGAAACTAAAATGTCACACATCACGTTTAAAACTATACGATACTTTCACTTTACTCTAATATACTGTACCATGCTCTAATTTACAAACTGTACTGCAACTTGTAAAATCAGAAATATTTCACTTTTTAAAATGGAAATATTTACTTTCGTTTACTTTTTAGGAGAGAAATTTTTATCTTACTTTGTGAGGGAGTGACCTTTGCATAAAGACACTTTAGTATTTCTGTGATCGTGACGTCAATAATTTAACATGTGTAAGCGTAAAAGCGACATCTATCCTCTCTTTTACTTTAACTTTCTAGAGTGTGTGTGTCTCTTTTGGATTCTGCAGTTAGGCTCGCGGTTAGTGGTAATATGTAAATGTGAAATATCTCAGTTTGCAGCATATAAAAGCTTGGAGTTTGAGTGTGTGGTGTGATTGTGTCTCTGGCTGCTTTAGCCAGCTAGCAGGCAGTGTCTCTGGCCTTAGCCAGCCAAGACGGAGTGTGACTAGCGACATTAGATAGCGAGAGTGGTGTCTCTGGCGACAGCCAGCAGAGCATTAGCCAGCTAGCAGTGGTGTTCGAGCGATATTAGTCAGCGAAGTGTGTTTCCCGCTGGTATCTAGCAGATTGCAAGTAGCATCGAGCCTCCAGTGAGTTGTGAAGGAGTTTGAGAATTCGAATAGAGAAGCGGGCCGGTGGTAAGAAATTTAATTGCATTTGATTATCTCAAGTGAATAAAGGATATCTACAGCCACGGGCTGTCTAATTAGATTTTATCTAGTAGTTTAGCCGAAGATAGCTGAGAAGTAATCAGAGTTGCCCGATTGAGCTAGTTCCGGTGCTGTGAGTATGAGTTCAATCTTTTAGAAGTATTCTCAGTTGTGAAAATTAAGACTTGCTCCACTTCCCTTGAGCCCTTATAGTTTTAATAAACTGTGTTTTTTATCTTAATTCATGAGTATGTCTGCATTTAACTCCCAGCACGAGCATCCAACCGTTACAACTTTATGGAACAGTATCTGCCATCTCAAAAATAAAATCATTTTCTTCGCATCTACTGCATGCACGCAATAATCGTATCAGCAGATATGCTGTTACACTACGCCAACGCTAAGCTTTAATGAGTTAAACAATGTTCAGAATGGGTAATATCAGTCGTTACTTTAATCTTTTTCATTTCTCTCTGTTTTATGTAACTTATCAATGATTGTAACCATGTATTCCTTTATTCTCATTGTTTCCATTTATATTCTTATTCTGTATCTGGCAACGATCGAAGAGATAAAAACGTCACGTAACGTAACAGGTAAAGAGCGAGGATTTGAGTTTCGGCTCTGAGTGGGAGAGGCCGCGTTTTGTGATTATGCAATCTTTTGTTCTTTTAAATTGTGTGTTTTTTGTTATATTAAATGTTGTGTTCTTCTTGCAAAATGACTGTGAGTGATTGATTACCTCTAGACACTGCGACCGATATATATAGAAAACATTTTATTGGTCTTACCAGTATATTTTATTAATAATCTTAAAAACCCTCCTTTCTAAGATATTGAATAGGAATATATCATGAAAATTATTGATAAAATATATTAATAAGAACAACAAATGTTTTCCTAGGTGCTCCCTGATTTAAAAGATGCTTAGTTGGAGGCTATTAATTGCTTTATGAAACCACAGTCTTAAAGTTATTAAATGAACACATAAATTGATACGGAATGGCTATCTTAAATGTTAACACGCACACATTGAACATATATGGCAGTAATAAATTCTTCTCTTTAAATTAACTTTAAACTATAAATAATGTATTAATCACAAATTTATTTAAATAAAAAGTATATTTTATTAAAAAAGATGATTTTTAAAAGAAGTGAAACTGCGAAAGAAAATTACAAGGTGTTAATAAAAAATATCGATGTTTAAAATTTTATTTTATTTCGACCTAATTTATTATTATATTAGTTATAAAAATAGAATAAACAACCCAAAGTTAAAATTTGAATTATTTCTAGTTCGCGAAATTCAATCTACTTAAAGAACCGTAAAGGTAACAATAAAATAAAAAAAATTCACCAAAATAAATAAATAAATTAAGAATCCTGCCTAAAATGTTTAGAATGTCAAATGTTGAAAAGTAAATTTTCTTTTTTCTAGATTCGAATATAAAATTTTTATTTTAAAATTGGAATCTATTCTCACCTTTCTAGAATCGTAAGTAAAAAACTAGAAAAGAAATATCTAGCTCAATTTCATTATTTTATTTTCCAGTTTCATCAAGATTTTTTTTATTTTCAAGAAGTAAAAGGTTACGTTTATTTGAAACAAATTTGATATTCGGAATATGGGAATTTAAATGTATAAAGCAAATAATAATATTGAAAAATAATGTGGATATGAGTTTCAGTCCTCTGAAAAATAAATATTATAGATTAAATTAAAATACATATTTCTACTTTTTGTAATCTTCAGTATTATACTTGCGGAATATTAAATAAAAATGATATAAATGTTCTTTAGTTTGCTGTTGATTATTTTTTGTTTCCACGGTTAAAATATTTTAAAGAAAAGCAATTCATATTTTAACACCTACATTTTATGCTAAACATTGTTGTGTATCTAACGCGAATAATATTGAAAGAAAAAGGACTTGAAAAACATGCTTCATTTCTTAACCTTTGAATAAATAAATTATTTTGCCAATTGTGAAAAAACACCGAAAACACTAGTGATAATTAATAATTGAAAGGATACATTTTGTAAAAACCACTGTAAAATAATAAAAGAAAATAAAGCAAAATGCGTTTCGAGCTATGATGTGAGAGCTCGTCAATAGCTGCTGGAAAAACGTATCTAGAAGTTCACAGTATCAGAGTAAAACTAGAAGAAAGTGGGTGGGGATTACAAAGGTCGCAAGTATTTTTATTTTATGGTGATTTTAACAAAGTGTATTATTTCATTTATTATGCCAATTGAAACGCCGTTTTGTGCACCTTTAGGTAAAGCATCCTGTTTCGATTTCTAAAGAAAACATTTATATAGAAGTCACCATGAGGGGACTTCAGTGAGCTGAAAAAGTAACATTTCTTTCAGATGAATTGATGAGTAGAGATGGAAAACGTTGAACGTGCAAAAAAAGAATTTTTTTAGGAAAGAAAAAAAATGGATGGATGGATGGATTACGTACAACGTTTCACAATTCACGCCTTTTGGCCTCTTGCTTAAAAGAGTTTAAAAGGTTAGGCATATAAATATCTTTTGTTTAGTGTTTTATTACCTTTAATTTTTATTTTTATTATTTCTTTAATTTATGAGGTGTTCTTTGGTATTGACGCACGTTAAGATACTACCAGTTTTCAGTATTTAGTTTTAATTTTTTTCAAACAAATAAAGGATTTGATAAAGCAATTTGTTAACTATGTATACAAGAAATAATATTTTACCACATATGTATTTATAAAATGTAGAGGCGCGATTTCTTGTTAAATGATTTTTGACCTTATTACCCACGTATGTGGATAATAACGCAATTCCAACAAAACTGTAAAATAAGATGGAATGATGGTAAGATATATAAAGATAGAAAAATGTTCAAAGTATTATAAAATATCCCCATTTGCATTTAAATATGTAATTAATTTCAGAATTTTTATAGATTATCCAATAGCTTTTTATACGTTATTGTTATAAGCAGCATATGCTATTATCCTCATGGTCATGGAGAAATCAGTATAAAATTTCTCAAAGAACTAACAATATTAACGAGTCGAAACTTGTACGATAAACATGCCAAATAAAATACGCTTATACAATACCTAGTTTTATTTATTTTTTAATATTTTGGTGCAAAGAAGGTTACACTCTTATTTAAAATAGGATGAATACGAAGATTATTACTTAATATATATGTAATTAAGTAATGTGGAAATAATATCCTAAATAGATTTATTATTTACTACATCTTAACCCTTTGCGGGGCAGAGCAAATTCATTGCTTAAGTATTGAAATTAATGACTGACACCGGAATTTGAAAACAACTTTATTTGTAAATAAGAAAACGCTATACGTCACGCATTCAATAAACCGTAATTTTCTTTAACAAAATTCAGGTGCGAATGTGGCGTTTGGGAATTAATATTAAGTGGTATATCTATGAAACCACCGCCCCGCAAGGGGTTAAAAAGAGAAATAATCAACATATACATGTAGAATCATTAGGTATCACGGAATATTATTTGAGTAATTACATCTGATGAGAAGTAACAGGGAGAAGAAATTTTCTCTCAGGATACTTTTAAGTTTGGATTAAATTTTTATAAATTTTAAATCAATTAGACAAAACTCTACAGCAGTGGTTCCCAAACTTTCTTGGTACGCGACCCACTTTTCAGTGAAAAAAACTTCGCGACCAAACTTTTAGTAAAAAATAAAAATAAAAAATGAAAGCGATCTCCCACCCAAGATAAAGTTGCATATCAGTATAGCAATTTTTATACGATCTCTACACGCTCGGCTATCCTATCCTAAGAAAAACGCAAATTTTCGTACAGAAGATAGATTCTTGACAAAAACAAGAATCGGTAATCTCAGTGTGTATAAGTGAATAGTAATTAAAACAATGGACAAACTACAATGAAGTTAAAAATACGTTTATTATTACGAAAACATAACTTTATAATCGATGAGATTTCTAGTACTGGTGTTTAACAATGTGAGAATATATTTTAACCTTCAGTTTGTCTCAGTACTTGTCTTTGAAATACATCAGAAAAAGTTTGAGAAAAAGCAGAAGTAGGAAAAAGCATGTTTTCATAAGCACAAAGTGTTGAATTTCATCAAAGACCTCAAAGCTGATTTAAATATTTCTGGATATTCTGTTCCTATATTAATGTAGAAGAAAATTAAGTATTTTCCCTTGAAATATTTTTGTTGTTGAAATTGTTATATCTTTTAAAACGTGTGGTTTTATAATAAAAGATTATTTTGATGACAAATTTCGATTTTTCCGCGACCCACCATTGAGTTGTGATTCATAGATTGAGAACCGCTGCTATACAGTAATCATAAGTATTAAATTTCTAACTAATTGGCTGGAATTTTTGCGCTGTTATATATGCGCAAAAGGACGAACCAGGCGAAAACTACAAGTGCTACGCGCTTATATAATTTTGAACGTGCCTAAAAAAAACTTTTAAATATTATACATTACAATACTTTTTTTATTAAAAAAATCATTGAAATGATATTGAATGTGGTAAAGCTTTGCTAGCAATGACGATCTTTTTTAATTGATTACATTAATGTTATTTTTTAAATTAAAATGTAGAAAACGATATACAGTATTCTGCGTATTTGCTACATGTTAAATATATGTACCTATTGTAAAATTAAATATTTTTCTTTTCTGCGAGCAATTGTTTCTTTTTTTTATTTTTGTACACTGTAAAAATAATTCTGTAATTTTACAGTTGTAAAGTTAGCGAAATCTGTACGCTTTGTAAAGTTTAATTTATACACTGTGCAAGGAAAGTTGTAAATCAACAAAAGTAATTTTTGTAACTTTACCGAAATTTATAGCTTTACAATATAATCAACCGCTTGGACAGTAATCTATACCAGCAGTTCCGAAACTTTAATGGCACGCGACCCACCTTTAAGTAAAAAAAAATTTCGCAACCCACCTAATAGAAGTGTTTATGTCAGTAAGGCAATTATTGTATGACCTCTATAAGCTATCGGCTATCCTACCCTACGAAAAAGGCAAATTTTCGTACGAAGGATGATACACTATCAACGAAATCAACAGTTCGTAGTTCCAATAAGTGTATGTGGAATAATAATTAACACAATACACATACTAGAAAGATAATTAAAAATACTTTTAATTACTATTAAAGCATAACTTAATAATCTGGCACTGGCGTTTAACGATGAAAGCATCGATATCAGGGTTAAAACTTGTTATCTTCAACTTTAATTCACTTTCAACGCACAGTTTTTTCTATAATTGTTTTTCAAAAATAGCCAAGTAAAAAAGTATGTTCACACGAGTATGTTGTGTTAAACTCCATTAAGGAATTCAAAGCTCATGTTTCTGGACATTCAGCTAGTATATTTCTTCGTATGGAAATTAAGAAATTTCAATTAAAATATTATTTGTTGTTCAAAATTGTTAAATTGTTTGACATTGGAGTAAAAGATGTATTTTTGTGACCCACCAGTGGGTCGCGACCCATAGTTTGGGAACCTCTGATTTAACGTATATATTAATTACAATAATCTTATTTAACTGTAACACGGGTTGCAGTTACATAAAAATGTTCTAGGCAACCCAGTTTCCCAGAAATATCTCAATAACCTTGCGGTATTTCTGATTTGCAGTGAAAACACATAACTCTTATATTTATTTTTGTTACATAAGAAGTTCTAAGAATCCCAGTTTCCTACAGAAATGAGTAATATTATAGATTTTTTCTTTTACAGAGCATGAAGAATAAAGAAATAAATGTAATAATTGTTTCCTGTAAAAATGAGAGCAACAAATGTATACTTTTAACAATTCAAACAAATATTTTACGTAAAATATTCAAAGCATCTCACATCATCAACTCACATCTTCGAGTTAATATATTTTTTTTATCCAAGTCATCACCTATTTGTTATTTCTATTTTGTATGCCACTTAACTGACTTTTCTCCTAATCTCGTATTTCGCCTTCTTACGGTTATTTGATTTTCATTTGTATCTCTTTTTGCCAAATAAGTAAGAATGATACTTCTACATTAACTGGAACTTACTCTGAAAGAAGAATTATTTATTTTATCATGTCCTCCAGTAAACAAAAGCGGATTGCATTACATTTAAGACAAAAACAAACAAAACAAATCCTTGAAGTTAGTTCTTTCAGACGCTGTGCATTGTAAAGAATGATTTTGTTAAAATAAAAGAATTTGTATTCTTTAAATCAACTTATTATAAGTATTCGTATTTTTATGGAAAATTTCCCTAAATTTCACCAAGAAATAAATTCATTATGTGTTGACACATCCTTAAAAAATCACCATGTATTGGGTATCTTGGAAAAGTTTTGTTTTAGAATATTTTAAAGTCTCGAAGAATGAAGCATTTTTGAGTTTATTTAAGCAGTCTACTATTTTTGATAAATGGATTTACTAGTTTGGTGTTCTAATGGCCATAATTTCCGCCAAAAAAATCTGTGTGGGCAAGTATAAAAAAGAAATATAGTGGTCATGATATCCCAACTAGTGTTCTGTGAATTTTTGATGGGGCAATTCTAACCATCCTTTTACTTAACAAAAAGGTGGGATATTAGGAGTAAGGAGTGTTCTTAAAGGGTCAAAGTTACTTCTTATTGACCAAAAACACCATTTTTCCAAATACAAAAAAGTGAAAAAAAAAGAATCATGAAAATGTATAAAATGGTCATAATTAGCCCCCCTTACGTAATTGAATTTTCTCTGAATTTATATTTTTATCACAACTCCGAATTTTATTCAAATGCTTTCTAAAATTGTAATTTTTGTAATAGTGCTGATGCTGGAAAGTTGAAATTTCATTTGCTATTTTCTTTTATGGCATGAATGCTCCCTAAGAATGGTTTCTAAAAAATACGATATTTGAAATGGTGAAGTCAGATGAAAATATTACAAAAATACTGTAAATAACTATCTAATAGAACTATTTATTAACTGTGAGGACTACAGCTCATATTCAAAATATTAGAATAATAAGAAAAAATTATTTGTCATTTATTTATTTTTTATACTAAGTAAATGCAATTAAATTTCTTATAAATAAAATCTGGAATGTTTAGATAAGATTTTAACATTTATAAAATATAAAATACAGCACAATAAATTAGGTATACAGCTTCCTTAAACACACCAGAATATTAGAATAAAATTTAGATTGGTTCAAAATATTAGAATATTTTATTTTACGCAACAATATTACCTTATGAATATGAAGTAAATGGTAGTTAATATTTTGTAGCATCCCCTTTAGCTTTCATAACAGCGTACAATCGATCTTGCATACTATATACAAGGTGTTTACAAACATTTCTATCAATATTAGCCCAAATAGACTTTATACGTGCCACTAACTCAGTTTTACTTGAAGGAGGATTTTCTTGAAGTTTTTTCTTCATTATACACCATAAGTGTTCGATGAGATTAAGATCTGGTGAATTTGGTGCCCAAGGAAGTACTTTTATGTTGCGTTGGCGGAACCAATTCTCAGTTGACACCGAGGTATGCGGGGACGCTAAATCTTGTTGAAAGATGAAATCATCTTCAAATAAATCTTCTGATGATGGAATCATGTAATATTCTAAAATTTCTTGATATATCAGAGAGTTAACCTTTTCGTAGACGATGCATAACTTTCCAAGTCCTTCTGCACTCATACAACCCCAAACCATGACACTAGCAGCAAATTTTACGGAACGTTTAAGGCATTCTTTATCAAATGCTTCTTGCTTCATTCTCCAAACTCGAATACCTTGATTACCATATGAAACACAAAACATACTTTCATCACTAAATATATTTTTCCAATCTTCATTGCTCCATAAACGTCTTGATTTACACCAATTCAATCTTATACGCTTTTGTCTTGCAGTCATGAGAGGTTTTGTTTTCGGTACACGAGATTCAAATTTAAATTTATGGAGACGTCTTAATGTTGTCGATGTAGAAACTTCAACTCCTTCTTCTTTCCATTTTCGGTGCAAGAATCTCACACTTTTAAAACGGTTTTTCTTAACTATACGCTTCAGTTTCCTGTCATCTCTAGCAGATGTTTTTGGTTTTCGGCCACCATTTCGGCGATTATTTTGAAATTTTCCAATTTTTGAATATTGTGTTAGTATTTTACTAACGCTCGATTGCGAACAATGTAAATAATTCGCTATAAAACATTGATTTTTACCGTGCCGATATAAATCAACCATACGAAGTTTAGTAGATTCAGGAATATCACTCACACGGCCCATTTTAAGACGAAAAAGAAACAAACTGCAAAAAAGAATACTGATTTTAAATAAAATAGTCTGAATTTAATCAATGATGCCACCAGTTAAGAATTGGTAATAATTAAAGGAGAATTAATGTGAAATATTCTAATATTTTGAACCACTTGAATAAATATTCTAATATTTTGACTTTTCAAAATAATTTTTTTTGCAATTAATCTTTTCAAAAATGATATTAAATTTAAGATAACAAGTAAGTTTAATCAACAATGAGTTCTTAATAAAAATATCGTTTGCATATTTTCATTAAAAGACATTAAATTACCAAACGATATTTTCAATTTCTAAAAAAAAGGTAATTATTCTAATATTTTGAATATGAGCTGTATCCATTTTCAATTTTTGCCAGCATAACACAGAACCTTTTTAATAAATTGGGAATTTCAATGAGTAAAAGAAAAAAAACACTTTTAAAGTATGACTTATGTTACGCTTTTTGGCTGGAAACTTAAAAATTGGAATGATATTTAAATGAAAATATTGGCTTAAATATAAAAAATATATTTAAGTGAAAATATTTGCACATAAAAAGAATCTAAAGCGAAATGAGTCAGACTTGAATAAGGAGGTGGATCCGTAAATATCTTGAATATTTTAATGATAACTATGCACAATGATAGCTACACCTATTTACATTAAAATTAAGATACATTATTAAGAGGAACTTTTATGTTCGGTCAATAGGAGGGGGACATTTTCCCGTCAACAAGTGCGATGTCTTTCGCATCATGTCAACATTTCAGTGTAAACTGAGAATTTTTATAGTGATATGCACTGATAAAAATTTCACTGTTAGATTACGGGAAAAGATTGGCAGCACAGATTCCAGCATCTTCCTGTAATATTACAGTATGTACAGTTTTCTATTTACACCGCATATGACCGTCAACCACTGTTACTTTCCAGAATGTATCTGACCATAAGTCGCCGTAATTTTCCAGAATGTATCTGACTGTAAATCACCGTAATTTTCCAGAATATATCTGACCGTAAATCACCGTAATTTTTTATAATGTATCTGACCGTGAATCACCGTAATTTTTAATAATGTATCTGACTGTGAATCACCGTAATTTTTAATATGTATCTGACCGTAAATCACTGTAATTTTTAATAATGTATCTGATCGTAAATCGCTGTAATTTTTAATAATGTATCTGACCGTAAATCACTGTAATTTTTAATCAATACAAAACCCCTTAATGGATTAAAAGTTTTGACGCAGCTGTTTATTTTATGGCTCTAAGAATTTTGAATATGAATTTTAAAAATAATGATATCAAATTTTGAGTGACGCCATGCTATTAATTGAAAAATGCATTTTTTGTACTATTTCATTAATCATTTTATTTTTTTCTATTTATAATAGCATGTGCAAACGTTATTTTCAACATGAAAAGATATATACAACTTTATTCACCTATGCTTTTCCACACAAATCTCCTATAAATTCAAAATATGTGTTTTAAAAGATATAATATAAAATTTAAGTGACGCCTTTATGTGCCTTTAAAAAGTTTGTTTTAAAATTGTTTTTTTTTTTTTCATTTTGATTTGGCAAAATATATTTACACATCTAAAAAACTGTTTTAAATTTATATTTCGTTGTTAAATATGTAATTTTCATTGAATCTATACTACGCATCTGAATGCATTTATCTCAATAAACGGATTATCATTTGTGTCACGTTATTAAAAATTGTAAGCAATATTTATGTAAATGATTTCTTTGTGCTAAATTATCCAAACTAAGTGAAGCGCATGTAAATAGATAATTTGACGCAAAGAAACCATTTACATAAATATTGCTTACAATTTTGATTAACATGACACAAAGGATAAATCAGTCCAATACTCCAAGCGTTTGAGTAGGCAAAATGTCCAATTATTAAATATTTGCCCCCGCCCTAATTATCCTTCCAAAATTTTCTTTGCATTTCTGCCCCAAACCAGAGAATGACCGAAATTGCTTTGAAAAAGGTGGAATTCTTTTTTTAGTAGGAATTACAAGTAATAAAATTTTCCATTAAGGGTGTATTCAAAAAAATCCCTTTCGGCATGGCCTATAGGCGGAGGTAGATTTCGAAAAATTTTCATCAAAAAAAAAAAAAAAATGCCTATCTTTACTTAAATGCCCATTTTGGCAATATATTTTGAATTATATTCTTACTTTATTTAAAAAATTGACCAATATGCTCATTATATAGTTCCTAAATAACAGAAAACTGTTAATTAAATTCGTTTGACAGCAAAATTGAATTTAAAAATGAGTCATAAAATAACCAATTTATTATTTTAATACATCCACAATTCTTTAATCAAGATCGCTTTGAGAAATTTTGTGCGAAGTGCCCACTTTGACAGATTTTTTAAAATATATATTTAGCCTTTATCAAAAATCTGACCAATACGGCACATTACACAGTTCCTAAATAATAATTAACTGTCAATTGAATGCATTTGAGAGCAAAATTGAATTTAAAAATGAGTCATAAAATAAACAATTTGTTATTTGAATACAACCTCAATTCTTTTATCATGATCGCTTTGGGAAATTTTTTTGCGAAGTGCTTACTTTAACAGCTTTTAAAATATATATATTCACCCTTTATCAAAAAATCGACGAATACGCACATTATATAGTTCCTAAGTAACAAAAAACTGTCAATTGAATGCGTGTCAGAGCAAAATTGGATTTAAAAATGAGTCATAAAATAACCAATTTGTTATTTGAATACCCACAGTTCATTAATCATCTCGCTTTGGGAAATTTTGTGCGAAGTGCCCATTTTGGCAGCCTTTTTTGAAATATATTCTGCCTTTATCAAAAAACTGGCCACTCCGTCACATTATATAGTTCCTAAATAAGAGAACCTGTAAATTGGATGCGTTTGAGAACAAAAAAAGATTTAAAAATGACTCGGTAAAAACGCAATTTCTTAAATTTCCTCAAATTTTAATCACGATAACTTCGAGAAATTCTGTTCAAAATACCCTTTTTGGCAGCCTTTTAAAAAATATATTCTGCCTTTATCAAAAAACTGGCCAATACGTCAAGTTATATAGTTCCTAAATAATAGGACCTGTAAATTGAATGGGTTTGAGGACAAAAATGAATTTAAAAATGACTCATGAAAAACGCAATTTGTTATACTTAATGAATTTTTTAATGATGAAAACTTCGGGAAATCTGTTCAAAATACCTTTTTTGGCAGCCTTTTTAAAAATATATTCTGCCTTTATCAAAAAATTGGCCAATACGTCGCATTATATAGTTGCTAAATAAGAGGATCTGTCATTTGGATGCGTTTAAAATCAAAAATGAATTTTAAAATGAGTCAGAATATAAGCAGTTTGGATTTGAGGTTTTTTCTCCAACTCCTTTTTTTGTTTAATTTATTTTTGCTATAAGAATTGGTTCTATGAAAAACTTGTCAATATAAAAGTTGTAGATATTATTGTGAAGATGTAAAATAAATTTAATTAGATTTAATTGCTTAAGAATTGAGTAATTTATGGGTTTTTTTCTTTTTCCTCCCCCCTTTTTCTTTTTGTTTTTAATTTTTTTCATCGGTAAAAATTGGTCCTATCAAAAACTTGTAAATACAAAAGTTTTAGATAAGATTGAGTACATTTATATAAAATTTAGTTGGATTTGATATCTTGAGAATTGACGAAGTTATGAATTTTTTTCTCCCAAAAACCATGTTTTTTTCGCCGCTTGAGCCCATTTTTAACTTTATCAAAAATCTGTCACGCATAAACTTTTTCCTCATTTTTTAGAAGTAATATAAACTTTAAACCGATTCAATATCTATTTTAATTAAAAAGTTATCGCGTTTTTTCTGTTTTCACAAAAACCCTCCTATCTTCCACCCCCTTGGTCCGATTTTGCCCTTTAACGAACTTAACCGAGATTTTATGCCCCTTGATTTTATGTAAAAGTTTCATGAAGATCTGAGAATAATTATGGAAGTTATCGTGTCTAGAAGAAAGTGATATACACCGATAGATAGATAGATAGATATATATATATATAAACTTTTTTACTGATGGTAGTTTTGGGGTCTAGGAGTCATGATTCGTGTAGATCCGCAAAAATTTTTCAGAAATTCCAACATGGGAGACAATGCAATAGGTAGTATTTCATACGAAATCTACCTAAAACGCTTTTCCACCTTCAACAGCTTGAAATTTTCCGATACAATTTCAGGCAAATTTTTAAAAGTAGAACCATAAAACTTGCTGAGGGGATTCTTGAAGTGACGTATGAGGTGCCGTGTGATGTCTTTTTACGCTCCATTCATTAGAATATGAATTATAAACAATTACCTTATCAGTAGAACCCTTTTTCTCGTTCCCAAATCTCCGGCTTGGTAAAAATGTGTTCGAAATGCCGTTTTTGATTGCTTCTTTTTGCAATATTTTCTGCCTTTATCAAAGAATCGACAATCGCGGCACCCTGTGTACTTTCCAAATAAGAGATTTTGAAAGTTTGGTGTATTTGAGAGCAAAAATGAATTCAAAAATAAATCGCAAAATAGGCAGTTTGAATCGAAATACACCCTTAAATTTCCGTGGTGATGTAAATGTATACAAATTGGAAACTTGTGTATCATCATAAATGATAATTATTAGGATAGTAAATGAGCATAGAATAACGATTTCAGGACCACACATGATTTCATGCTTTGGTAACATTACAGTGTCCAAAAAATGTGGCAACATTGTTTATTTTTGTACAAGAATATCTCTGTATAGCAGATAGATAAAAAATTTGTCGACAGAAAGAGATTTTGATGTAAGCTGTTTCATTTTCATTATGCTCCTCAAAGAGAATTGCGCAGTCACAAAAATAATCATAGTTGCAGTTATTCGTACTGAAATTGGTTTTAATAAATCTAAAAATCTGATCAATATCCGAGAATAATGCCTACAAATACATTTCAATGTATTAATAATCATAATCGATGACACATTAAAAAAAGTAATTTATGGACTTGAGCAACTTCGGGGCTTGGAGATAGTCAAACCAATCCACATTTTTGCAATTTACATTAAAGATATTCATCCGTCTCATATATGTAGAAAAATAAACTATGTTACCATCTTTTTCTGACAGATTCTATAATTTAACCCTATGACCATCAAGGAATTTTCTGTATTTTCACAAAACTTATAAATCTAAGGGTATGCATTTTTTTAAATCATGGTTTGATACTATGATTACTTTGATATCTCTTACAATCATTTTAATATGATTTATGGGATCAGAAAAATACATTCTAGAATGTTAAGGGTGTATTCAAATCCAAAATGTTTAGTTTCTTTTTTAATCATTTGATTTTTGCTATACACTCAACTCGTATGTTGTGTTATTTAGAAACTTACATAATATGCTGTCTTTGTTAATTTTTTCATAAAAGCACAATTATTTCAAAAAATGTTTTCAAATAAGCATTAACTGAATTTCTCAAAACAAGATAGTTTAAAAAAGTCATACTGAAACAATTCTTTTTGTAGCAAAATTTTAATTGTACAAGGATTAATTTTACATTAGACATTTAAGCTTCAACAAGCCATCTGAAAGCTGCAAGCTTTGTAATTAGCTTACAGACTTTACTATTTATATTGCAAGGCTTTGGAGTTTTCTTAGCTTTTGATCCCTTCTGCAGATTGATATCCGAAAAGGCTCTGAAAATAAAAACATCAAAATATTAACATTACACTTTTTAAAAAATAACAGTTGTAAATATATGAAGCTATAACACAGTGGTTAACTAATCTTGTAATTTTCAAATTTTATGATAAAAGAAATTTAACTACTTAATAAATGTGCATAAGAATGTCTACAAAATAACATTTACAAGCAAAAACTGTGTCCTTAAAACAAACTTTTCTTATTTCTAAAATCATAAAAAATAGATAATATGTGAATCAGCATATACAATAGAATTCAAGAGTTCTGTAACATCAATTGGCAAGAAACTCTATTTGAACATTTACTTTATGGATGCACAATCTGTAGCCTGCAAATATTGTCAGTTTATATTTGGGAAAAATTAAGTTTTTGTCCAGTTTACAGGAAGTTAATTTTGTCAATATGTTGCAGGAAAATTGTCATAAAAATTACGAATTATGTTATCGGATGGCAAAATGGTGAATTTTGTCAATGAGGCATGGAAAAAATTTGAGGATTGGGCAAGGGAAAATCAAATTTTGTTTCTGAGGCATTGAAATAATTGCAAATCTTGTCAAATAGACTGAAAATTTTCAATTTTATTGATTGCAATAAAAAAAATTGCGAGTCTTGGTAATCAGACTCTGAAAAAAAGTGAAGTTTTGTTAATTGAGCTCTGGAAAAAAATCTAAATTTTATTGTCCAGGCTCTAAAAAATCTAATTTTGTCGGTCAGGTTGTAGAAAACTCAGCTTTCTTGATGTGCAGAAAAATTGCAATTTTCATTGGTTGGCTGCCTAAAATTTTCATCATTTGGGCAGTCTTGAGTTTTGTTGATGCACTGAAAAATTACAAATTTTGTTGACGGGATGAAGAACAATAGTGTATTTTGTTAGTTTATCGCAAGAAAAAAATCATGGATCTTGTTGATTTGCCATTGAAAAATTCCTCTGTCTTCAATTTAATTGATAGGCATGGAAAAATCAAGAATTTTGCTTGAGCAGAAAAGTCCTGAGTTACATCAACTGGGTTCCGAAAAATCACAAACATTGTTTGTTGGACATTAAAATATTATGAAGTTTGGCAATCACAAACAGAACAATCTCAAATATCTGTTTTCCAGCTCAGAGAAATCCATATTTTGTTCACGAGGCACAGGTAAATCCTAAATTTGATCGGCTGCAGAAAAATTACAAATTCTCAACTGCACAGGGCGAAAAAAAAAAAAAAAGATTTTGTTGATCAGATTCAGAAAAATTGCGAATTTTGCAGATCAGGCAAAGAAAATTTTTTAATTTTATTGATTGTGTGCAGAAAAATCATGAATTTTCGTTATCAGATGCAGAAAAATATCCAGTTTTGTTTATTAGTTCCACCTCTTTTCTTTGTTTATAAAATTCCCATTTTTTTACTGGCACTAGCTACCTTCAATGCCTACGTTTGTTAGCAGTTTTAATGAAACAAATTGACATTTCCCAATGAAGTCAAAGACTATTATCACATCCTGAAAAATCCTTTCTATATCTATTATAAATATGAAAATAAACACTTTAGATATATCTTTGAAAATTCAAGTGGATATATTTACCAGGTAAGGTTTAACCTAGTGGAATACCCTTCATATTTGAAACCATATGTTTCATCTGGTAATAAGCCACAGATCACTTCCTCCAAACATGCTACAGGCCAAGCAAAGAAAAAAAAAAAAAAAAATTGGACATTCACAACGTGATGGGCTTTCGAAAAAATTCACTTTTTTTAGGGGGGGGGGCTACAATTTGACAAAATTTACGTTTTTCTGCAATTTTTAAACAAAATTAGCATTTTTTCACAACCATTTGACAAAAATTGTATTTTTTTCAACAGTCTTTTCTATGAAACTTGTATTTATACATGATTGTTTAGTAAAATTCGCAGTTTTATTCACCGTTTTTCCAAAAAATTTGCACATTTTCTTTTCCATGTTCTTGTACATATGTTCACCCTCTACGTGATATATTTTGTTCTATTCGGCTTTGACACTTTTTTGAGATCAGATTGTATCTGCTAACAGCAACAATATCTTGGTAAAGTTCTTTATTATTTAGCTTCTTTAATAGTTCATTTTTTTAATGGAGGCGGCTAAACTTGACAAGGTGAAACTGTGTTTTCGCGGAACTCGTAATAGAACTACATGTGATTTTCCCCCTTAGTTGGTGAAGGTGAGGGATAAGCTTGTCAAGGTCAACCACCTCCATTAATTAAATGGACTATAATAGTATACTTTTGTATTCTATAAGAAAAAATTTGGGATACTATTCTTTAAAGGAGAAAATGAGTGTGGAAAACGGAAAAAACACAATTTTGACTGCATTTTGTGGCAATATATCAATATTAAATAACAATGCCCCACGGAAACAAGTAAATTTTAATAATCAGCCAGTGTTACTCTAACAGTTTATTACATAATAATTTCAGATAATTGTTGCTTTCCAGATATATAACGCTGCAAACATAGTGCCATTTCACTTTTCATTATAAATGGCATTGACAATCTTGAGCTTTGACCATTTTATTCCGGGAAGGGAAAAAATTTTCAGGGCTTCAAAATTGCACATTTACTAAATACCATCTACTTCATCATAAAAAAATATCAAACTAATTAAGAAATACAACTATCAAAATGTCACTCTTTTGTCTGAATTTCAAAATAATGGTTCATAATAAAAACCAAAAGCTATTTTATTTATTTATTTATTTATTTGTATAATTTTAATTACACTAATTTTGCTTATATCCCCTTAAAATGTGCTTGCATTGCAGACGAAATTTATATTTATTATCAAATGTCATTAAAATGTAAGGAAAATAGTCGTATATTTATTACATATACTAATTACATCAAAGCAGATAAAATTTTGATTTTTAGCTTAGCAATTTTTGAATATATTAACTTTGAAAAGTAAGCAAAATTATAACTTAACAATGTGGAAAAATTTCAGTTTTATTAATGCAGTCATAATATCTCATATCCATTATACCATGAGAAATTTTTTTATACATATTTATAATAGAAAACAAAATTTTAAAAAAATTGTGGGTAAATGGTAACATTTTAAAATTAATTAAAACTAAATTTAAATCATATGAAAGAAATCATAATAGTATTCCATTCAGTTATATTTATTGAATGACAGTTTAAAATTATATAATGGGAACATTAAAAAAATATCTCTAATTTTTTTTTTTTACTTTAATTTCAATGGAAAAAAATCATTTATATTGATGCCAATAAATGGCACCAAAATAAAAGTTGAAATCAGCCTACAGAGCATAATTGATGAAAAAATGTTTACTTGAGATAATTTTTGTTGTTAATGAAAGTGAAATATGCATTAATAATATAATTAAAGGCTACAAATATTTTAAAAGCATGATTGGATATTATAATTATTTTAATGAATTACTCGGTCATTCATTTGTTTCTAAATTTGGAATTTGTTATTTTGAATGGCAATATTTAAACATTTATTTTATTTATAATAGCTAATATTTAAATTAGAGCTTAATATAGTATAATTGTATATATATATATATATATATATATTTTTTTTTTTTTTTTTTTTTTTTTTTTTTTTACAAAAATATGCTCAAAACACATTTCAGACAAGAATTAATCATAGCTATCATATGTTAACGTAAGTTTTCCATTAAACCTAACATGACATTCAGCTACAATTGATTCGGAAACCAGAATGGTTTGTACCAGACTGGTTATCTACACTTTTTACTACTCAGATTTTATTATAAGTAATTAACTCTGAGCACAAAACTCCTATCAGTGCTGTCTCATACTGTGACGGTTATTAGAAGAATCGAAGACTTAACGTCACAAACATTTATTTCACAAAACACAACAAACACACACAAAACATACCACGATTACAGATGAGATTTTAGACATACATGGGAAGCATTCACCTTGGATAAGGTGTAGAACATTTTACATGTCAACGGTGCGACATGTTTTCAGATCTCTCTCTGGTGGGTAAGAAAAATGTTCCGTGCAAGGAACCAATGAAAACAACGCCCTCTGGGCTCTGGAAAGAATAGTGGAGTTGAGAGGTGCGTTAAAATACCAGTTATTCAATGGGCATTTCTGTACAAGGTAAAATATTGAAAAAAAAAACAGCAAATAGTTAACTGAAGTCATCAACGAACAAATGATACGATAAAATACATATAGATGTCTTATAAAATCATTATCCTCACCTTTGAATAAATTCCATAGTTGCTTGTAATGTCTCTGGGTACTTCAGATTGAATACATAAAATGATCCAAACCACATGGCCACCGTAGTAACAAAATTTGTAAAATCTGCAAAGTGGGAATTTCCCCAGCAAAGGATGCATTTTGACTCCGAATCATAACCATCATCCTTTAAAAAATATATATAGTAGATACTAGAGCACAAGAAATAAAATTTTTCCATACTAACAGTAATAAATAAGGGCCACAAGAAGTCTATTCAAACTAAGACTGAAAACTTTAAAGTAAGGTGGGTCATTCCACGTGAAATCAACCAATTTAAAGAAAACTTGTTGCATCATAGTCAGATTTTTTAAATTTTTATCAAAGACAGACATAGTAGTAAAACCCTCAAATCTAAAATTTAAAAGTAATTTTCACAATATTGACTGAGATATAGCCATTTGAAAATTGACCATTTTTACGAAATGACAGCTATCTTGGAATCTTATAAGTATCTAAATATGGCCATAACTTGACAACTAATGGCTCAAATTTTATATATCTGGTACCAATTTGAAGCTATTGGTACAAAAAATGCATATTTTACATCAAAACAATAGTAAATTTTCATTTCTTTATTTTTTATTATGTACAAACTGGAAATATCACCCACAAAAAAGGGTCGTTGTAATGGCCCATAAAAAAAAATCATCATGAATTTTTCTAAAACTTGGTAAAAACATTGCTCCATGTGTGTGCTTTAAATAATAAAAAAATTGGAGAGGTAAAAACTATTGTTTTAAAATAAATGATTTTTTACACTTAAGGTGTCACTAAGCAAATAATGCTTATTTTAGAATCTAACTATCCCTTATTTTAGAAATAATGGCTAAAATAAAATTTTCTAGCATTTAAATTAATATATTGTGTGTATAGTATATAATTCACTAAAGAAATATCATTTTTAAAGCTATTTATACTAAATATTCATATATTAAAATACAAGTAAATTTTCATTTCATTCATTCAAAGTAATAAGAATGTATTTTAATAAATACATTCTTATTACTTTTTATTTCATTTAAAATGTGAGACTATAATTCTCAAAACATATTTACATAAACATTAAATACTTTACTATAATGGAGTACTTAAAAGAAAAGCCACATAATATTTTCACTGAAATATTGGAGAAATACTAGCTGTAAATCGCAGTTGAATTCATTCAATTGTGTAATTTAAATAAAATAAAATATATATAAATTACATTTATATAAATTTGGCCACATAAAGTTCATTTTTTAACTGGAAAAAATGTCTTAAATAGGTTCTATGTATAGGGGAGAGTGGGGAGAAATGGGACACTTTTTACAAAAATTAGAAAATCATTTTTGTTTGACACAAAAACAAAAATTTTGATTTTTTGAATATAAAATAAAACACTTTCTAATGTTCTTGAACAATATAGTTAAACAATTTTATAATTAAAGAAATTGTAAATTTAAAAATGTGTCCCATACCACCCCACTAACAGGCAGGAATGACAGAACTATAAAACAATGTATTATAAGAAAGAAATTATTCTTGTGTCGGCTATATTTACAATCTAACAAAGATTATAGGTTGATAATGTCTGTACTACAACATCAAATTCCAATATCTGGGTCATTCCACGTGAAATCAACCAATTTAAAGAAAACTTGTTGCATCATAGTCACAGATTTTTTTTTAATTTTTATCATAGACAGATATAGTAGCGAAACCCTCAAATCTGAAATTTAAAAGTAATTTGACAATATTGGCTGAGATATAGTCATTTGAAAACTGACCATTTTTACGAAATGGCGGCCATCTTGGAATTGTATCAGTGTCTAAATATGGCCATAACTTGACAACTAATGGTTCAAATTTTATATATCTGGTACCAATTTGAAGCTATTTGTACAAAGAATGCATATTGCACATCAGAACAATAATAAATTTTTATTTCTTTACTTTTTATTGTGTGCAAAGTGAAAATTTCACCCCAAAAAAGGGCAGAGTGTAATGGCTCATAAAAAAAATGAATCATCATGAATTTTTCTGAAACTTGGTAAAAGCATTGCTCCATCTGTGTGCTTTAAATAAAATAAAAATTGGAAAGGTAAAATTTGTTTTTTTTAAATAAATGGTTTTTTACACATAAGGTGTCATTAACCAAATAATGATCATTTTAGAATCTGTAAGCATTCCTGATTCAAAAAATAATGGTTAAAATAAAATTTTCTAACATCTAAATTAATGTAAAAGTATATTCAAAACCTCATTTGTACAATTCAAATATTATTTTTAAACTTTAAAACTGATTAAATCCTTTTTAGCTTAAATCTGAAGAAAAAACTATTATATTATAAAGTTATATGCATGTAAGTAAATATTTTGTTCTTATTTTGTCTAGATTTGTTCCATGTGCAAGTTTAAACTTTGGCTTATTTCTCATCTTATTCAATGTTTTGCCCTGGATTTGTATTATATTATTGTTATTATTTATTTATTTATTTATTTATTTTTGTCTCATCGTATCTAGATTTTTGTCCATGTAAATTTTAACTCAGTGTGAACAAAAAATAACAAATGTCAACTCAATTAACTCATTTATACATATTTATTTTATTTAAATTACACAATTGAATAATTCAACTCTGTAATTTACAGCTAGTATTTCTTCAACATTTCTGGAGAAAATATTATGTGCCTTTTTTTTCATGTATTCCATAGTAAGGTATTTAAAATATTTATGTAAATATGTTTTGAGAATTATATTATCATATTTTGAATGAAATGAAATAAAAAGTGCTATAAAAATGAATATTTAGTGTAAATAACTGCAAATTGATATTTCTTTATTGAATTATATAATATACACACAATACTTTAATTAGATGCTAGAAAATTTCATTTTAACCAATATTTCTTAGATTAAGAATATTTACAAATTTTAAAATAATCATTATTTGGTCAATGACACCTTATGTGTAGAAAACCATTTATTTTAAAACAACAAATTTTACCTCTCTAATTTTACAATATAATGTTCCATATATAGAGAAACTGTTATATCTATGCATAATCAAACCATTATAGAGAAAGCGTAAAAAGTATATGAACTAAATTTACTTTTGATTTTTGAAATAATCTTTTTTTTTATATAATTGCAAGCTTATCAGCTACTTTTTTTAACTGAAGATTGGAGTACCATTACTTCACCTAATGTGTGATTGATGAAATATTTAGAATGATACATAAAGAGAAACACCTACTGTCCCATTCCACCCCACTCGCCCCTATATGTGAAGTAAATTATCATATACATATATATGCATTGCATTTATAGTTATTTTATAATTATATATTATAGTCCTTAATTATTTTCTTATCTTTTTCAGTGTAAAATTTTTTCAATTGTCTAATTTTTTTTTGGGGGGGGGGAGGGGAGCTGGGAGGCAGATTCCTACAAAATTAGTACAAATGAGGTTTTAATATACTTTTACATTAATTTAGATGTTAGAAAATTTTATTTTAACCATTATTTTTTGAATCAGGAATGCTTACAGATTCTAAAATGATCATTATTTGGTTAATGACACCTTATGTGTAAAAAACCATTTATTTTAAAACAACAAATTTTACCTTTCCAATTTTTATTTTATTTAAAGCACACAGATGGAGCAATGTTTTACCAAGTTTCAGAAAAATTCATGATGATTCATTTTTTTTATGAGCCATTACAATCTGCCCTTTTTTGGGGCGAAATTTTCACTTTGCACACAATAAAAAGTAAAGAAATAAAAATTTATTATTGTTTTGATGTGCAATATGCATTCTTTGTACAAATAGCTTCAAATTGGTACCAGATATATAAAATTTGAACCATTAGTTGTCAAGTTATGGCCATATTTAGACACTGATACAATTCCAAGATGGCCGCCATTTCGTAAAAATGGTCAGTTTTCAAATGGCTATATTTCAGCCAATATTGAGAAAATTACTTTTAAATTTCAGATTTGAGGGTTTCACTATTGTGTCTATCTATGATAAAAATTAAAAAAAATCTGTGACTATGATGCAACACCCATTGGTTGAATTCATGTGGAATGACCCATCTTCATCGCTAAAAAGATAATTCTGGATTGTTAGAGATGATAATCACTCGTTCAATTTATTTATATTGTGTTGTAAATGATTATATTTTCAATGCTATAATTAATATACTATCCTTTAAAAGTATTTGCATAATAGCAATTCATGCTCATCTTATTAAAAAGTAAGAATAAGACTTGTCCCGCCCCCCCCCCCCTTTGCTGGCATGTTCCATTGCTCTCTCTACCTTTTTTTTTTATTATAAACAGAAATGCTGGTTTTAAGCATAGTTTAAATTATGGTTAATATACAGTATAATATTCCATAAATAGAAGAACTATTACATCTATGCATAAACAAATCATTTTTACAGAAAGCATAAAAACTATATGAAGTAAATTTACTTTTGATTCTTGAAATAATCTTTTTCTTTATACAATTGCAAGCTTGGGTCAATCAGCTATTTTTTTCAATTGAAGATTTAGGTACTATTGCTTCATCTAATGTGCGATTGGTGAAATATTTAGAATGATACATAAAGAGAAAAGCCTACTGTCACATTCGTCCCACTGTCCCATTCCACCCCACTCTCCCCTATATGTAACGTAAATCCTCATTTATATGTATTGCATTTAAGGTATTTTATAATTATACATTACATTCCTTAATTATTTTATTTTATTTTTCAGTGTAAAAGTTTTTCCAATTGTATATTTTTTTTTGGGGGGGGGGAGGGGAGGGGAGGGGTTTGGGGATGAATTCCTAAAAAATTAATGCCAAAGAAAATTTAAATATACATTTACATTAATTTAGATTTTAGAAAATTTTATTTTAACCATTATTTCTTAAATTAGGAATAGTTACAGATTCTAAAATGATCATTATTTGGTTAGTGACACCTTAAGTGTAAGATTTTAAAACAACAGTTTTTACTTCTCAATTTTTTTATTATTTAAAGCACACACGTGGAGCAATGTTTTTACCAAGTTTCAGAATGATATTTTACAAATAATTTTACGCAAAACAAACTTAAATCATGAAGAGTACTTTTGTGCCTTTCTTCCATTGGAATTTCAAGAGACTGACTTGTATTACCATCCTCATTAGGTATAGATATACGATTTACATCTTCATCCTGATCAGTTTTTATTGTAGAAATATCATGATACCTTCATATGCGAGATATTAATGATGATATATTTCTAAATTTTCTATCGCAAGAACTGATTGGACATTCAACAATTATGCCACATTTTATGTGTTTTTTTAAATGTGAAACAAGTTCGCTTCGAAGGGCAAAATTTTCATCACATGACAATACATTGCACTTAATATTGCAACGTTGCTGAAAATCGTAACATATTTTTGCTACCTCATGTTTGTGAAACCGTGTAATGTGAGTTTTTAAAGAAAAATACGATTTCCACGATTGGTGACAATTTGAAAAAAACACTTAAATTTTACGTTTGCAACATGTGAATGAATTTGGAGATGAGATAAATATCCTTTACCTGTAGGGAAAATTAAACAGCATATATTGCATTCTGCGG
This sequence comes from Maratus speculifer, assembly GCA_964019185.1. Classification (NCBI taxonomy): domain Eukaryota; kingdom Metazoa; phylum Arthropoda; class Arachnida; order Araneae; family Salticidae; genus Maratus; species Maratus speculifer. The sequence continues at coordinate 454,773,066 of OZ025291.1, forward strand.
ACATATTTGCTTGGCTACTAATGCACAATCAAATTCTACAAATTGGACAAGTGATAAACTAAATAGAGAAAGCGAACAGAATAAAATTATTTGCCGTATTTGTATTCCCGCTGCGACATCGTGATGTCGTTGTTGTGTTGTGTTGCATGAATTCTGCGCTATTTCATTAACGACTGTGGTTGGCTGTTACGATCGCAGTTTGTGGTCGCGAATAACAGTGATCTATTGCAATAGTACGTGACTCGCTGTTAAAGACCGTAAAAGCCTGAATACGATTCGGTCTTGGCTGTAAATGGCTGTTAAATCAAGAATGATACTAAAAAAATAATCAGTTACGGTCGATAACGGATTGTTATTGGCAAAGACTGATATTTAGCGGGTAAATGCAATACTTACAAAAATGCAGTAATTCACAGTAAAATATGCAGTGAAGTACTGTAAAGCAACAGCTATTTTTATCAGTGTGCACGCTTAGCATGCATCCGGAAAAAGAAATTTATTAAAACTACAAAACATGTTTTGTTGAGTACATTTTGGTTGTTTTATTTTTTGTCGGCCGATTATCTACAAAAACGATATAGGTCCAGGGTGTGCCCTTCGTGGGGGGTCTTTCTAAGGGAAATCAACCCGTATTTACGCAAGGTTCGAAGAAAACCACGAAAACTCCGAACGGTTAAGCCGACAGCCGCGATTGGGTTCGAACCCAGCATCTTCCGTCTACCAGCTGAGATGTGAGAACCTCTCGGTTACTGGTGTGGCTTTGATTGCTTTAAGAAAATTTTTTAGTTAAAATAAAAAATCTGTTTTGTTGCTCGGACAAAAATATATTGTTCACACGCTTATAAAATTTTAATAAAATTTTATCAATTTTGTTTGAGACTTGCTAAAGTCTTGCATTTTCAATTCCAACAACAATTTTGTTGTTTTTTCAAAATTTAAATTGGTGTGCAAGTAGCCATAACTTTCACGCAATTATGTTACTTATATAGCTATAAAGGATTAGCATAATTTTTGGATAATGAAATCTTTTCTAACTGAAACGGATTAATGACATTATAATTATGTTGTTATGCATTTTGGATGAAAATTGTGGACGGAAAATTAAAAAAAATAAATTAAAGTAAACATTTTTTTTTTTTTTTTTTTTTTGCTCAAAGAAAAATTCTATTGACACATATTTAAACGAAAAGGTTCGCTGAACCAAACAAACTTTTGCTGATTCAACAAAACTTTTTTCTGGATGTGCTGTCGATACTAAAACGTTTAGGAGAATGCGCGCGCAACTCACACAAGTATTGCCACTAGACGAATATTCTTTTCCTACACTATTAACTGTTAGGGCTATTCATTCACAATTTCACTTAGCATTGCAAAAAACATTTTTTAAGAAATTCGAATGAGTAAACGAAGAAATACTTTGCAATACACATACATCTTGATTTGTTCCAATGTTTTTTATGCAATGACTATTTATTTGCACTGAGAAGGCTTTGCAAAACGTTTACTTTTTTTCTATTTTTTATATGTTTTTTAGTGTTTTTTGTCCATACATTTTATTTACCTTCACAATTGCATTCAAGTCTGTCTTAGTTTGTTTTATTTAATCTTTCATTAGAAGAAATACTTTGTTTTAAATTGTGACTGTTGTGACGCTTTTAGGCTAGACACTTAAAAAATAGAATAATAAATATGCACGATTTTGCTAAACACAGTTCTATCCGCAAAAAAGTCTACATTTAAAAATGCCCGAAAAGTGTCGGTTGCATGAGAAATTGTAATTTTAAGAGACAAATAACTTGGATGTTTTCCCGATTTTGAATAGGAATTTTAATCTTTGATTGCCATATGAAATCACTAATTTTTGAATGTTCAACAAAGAATAAAAAGAAAATTTCAAAAAGAAATTAAAAAAGATTTGTTTATCTTACCTACACAGTAAAAAAAATTCAAGAGGTTACTACAAATTTCTTAGTAAATTTGTATTCCACAGAATTTTTTAGTAACCATTACAAACTTTTTTTTGCAAGTGAAACAAGCATTTCTTTTGTAAATTGAACAAAAGAATTTTTTGTATAACTAACATAAAACTTTTTAGTATGAGCAACTAATCAAATTTTAGTAATAGCTCCAAAATTATTTTTAGTAACCATTACGTGTGCCCGAAGGACAGGAGCTTCCTTCGAGCTGCATCTAGTGGGTAAAAAGAGAGACTTCTGAAAAGGAAGATTTTCGGTAAAGCCGTAATAGATGGCAGCAACAAACATTTCTACCTACTCTATTCTGACATGTTTCTAAAGGGGAGGGAAAGTTCAGAGATCATTACCCATAGTAACTGCTACGACAAGATTTTCATAATCCCTTTATTTATATTCGGTGCATATTTGGCGGCGGTCAGCATCGAACCCAGGTACTTTCAGCCTGGAGTTTGGTGCTATGACTACTAGGCTATTAGGGCCCCGCCAAGTGAGTTTTAGTAATAGCTATTAAAAATGTAAAACTATTAACTCTATTCGTTGCTAGCTTTTTTCTAGTAATTCTTACAGATTCCTTGTAACCGAGTAAGATTACTAAATATTTTTTAGTAATTACAAGGATTACTATATTTTTTAGCCCCCTTTTTTACAGTGTACGGGTGTATAAACTATTAATAAAACGGTTTCTCTTTTTATGATACCATTATCTTACTTAAATATATGCATATCATAATATTCAAAATAAGTGAAAATTGTGAAATATACTTTTATAAGCAGTATTGCCGAAAAAAACTTCTTGATATATTCTATATTTTCCTTGCTAGAGGAAATTGTTCCACTTTGCTGTCAAACGCAGCTATGGTTTACGTAATCAGACATTTTATTTACACCTGTAATATTTGTTCGGAACTGCTATATATAGAATAAAATAAATCTGATATATGATGGAGGTAGAAATCTGTGTAATATGTGTTCCGAGCGCTGTTACGCTGTTTTATAATAAAAAATAATCAGTGATTCTTTTTACGAATAACAGGTTTATGAGAAAACTTTTTTAAACAGATGCACTATTTATTTATTTGTTTTTGTTCTTGTTTTCGGATGCGTGATTGGCCTATTAGAAAATTAAACTTTATTGAACCAAAATGTCACAGAAGAGAAGACCGTTTTTCCGATTTTATTTGAGGTTTTAAAAAGACAGAATTATCATTTAGTGTTCATATTAAAATCTGGATAAACTAAAATAAATACAGAACAAGATAAAGGTACACAGTAAAAAAACAATGCATGCTTCCAAACATGTAAAATTGACTTTCACCTCCTTAGTCCTGATGTCGCCTGGAGGCGACATTAAAAAAATAGCCTAAAATTAATTTAAATGCTTCTAGAATTATTAGGTAGATTTCGTAAGAAATACTACCTATTGCAATCGCACCAGTTTATCTATCTATCTATCTATCTATCTATATATATATATATCTCACTTTTTTATGGACACGATAACTTCTATAATTCTTCGCCAATCTCCACCAAACTTGTACATAAAATCAATGGGGATAAAATCTTGGCTGAGTTCGTTAATGGGCAAAATCGGACCAAGGGGGTCGGAATAGGGGGCGTTTTTGTGAAAACCGAAAAAACGCCATAACATCTTAATTAAAGTAGATATCGAATCGGTTTAAAGTTTATATTACTTCTTAAAAATGGGCCAAAAGTTTATGCATGACAGATTTTTGATAAATTTAGAAGTGGGCTCAAGGGGCGAAAAAAACAGGGTTTTTGAGAGAAAAAAATTCATAACTTCGTCAATTTTAAATATATCAAGTCCAAATAAATTTTTTATAAATGTTCTTAAAATTATCTAAAACTTTTGTATTTACAAGATTTTGATAGGACCAACTTTTACCGATGAAAAAAATTAAAAACGAAAAGAAAAAGGACGCTGAAAAAAAGAAAAAAATCCATAACTCCGTCAATTTTTAAGATATCAAATCTGATTAAATTTATTTTACATCTTCTCAAAAATATCTACAACTTTTATACTGACAAGTTTTTCATAGGACCAATTCGTATAGCAAAAAGAAATTAAACAAAAATAGGAGTTGAAAAAAAAACCCTCAAATCCAAACGGCTTATATTCTGACTCATTTTTAAATTCATTTTTGATTTTAAACGCATCCAAATGGTAGATCCTCTTATTTAGAAACTGTATAAAGTGACGCATTGGTCAATTTTCTAATAAAGACAGAATATATTTCAAAAAAGGCTACCAAAAAGGGTATTTTGAACAGAATTTTCAGAAATCATCGTAACTGAAAATTTAAGGAAGTGTTCAAATAAGAAATTGCGTTTTTTTCTGACTTGTTTTTAAATACATTTTTGTTCTCAAATGCATACAATTTACAGATCCTCTTATTTAGGAACTATATAATGCGATGCATTGATCGGTTTTTTGATAAAGACAGAATATATTTTGAAAAAGGCTACCAAAAATGGGTATTTTGAACAGAATTTCCCGAAGTTTTCACATAGCAAATTGCGTTTTTTATGACTCGTTTAAAAATCCATTTTCGCTCTCAAATGCATCCAATTTACAGATCCTCTTATTTAGGAACTATATACTGTGTCGCATTGGCCAGATTTTTGATAAAGATAGAATATATTTTTAAAAATGCTGTCAAAGTGAGTATTTCGCACAAAATTTTCCGAAGCAATCATGATTAAAGTATTAAGGATGTATTCAAACAACAAATCGGTTATTTTATGACTCATTTTTAAATTCAATTTTTTTCTCAAATGCTTTCAACTGACAGTTTTTTGTTATTTAGGAACTGTATAATGTACTGTTTTGGTCGATTTTTTAATAAATTTAGAATCTATTTCAAAATATGTTATCATAATGGGCATTTGAGCTGAATTTTTCTTAAGATGATTCTGATAAAACCAGTTTTTGCAGAAAAATGAAATTAAAAATTTTTCATAATATATATATATATATATATATATATATTTGTTGAAATGAGCACTCTTCGAAATCTACCTCCGCCTATAGGCCCAGCAGACAGGGATTTTTAAAATTACATCTAGACTTTTTAAATAGATGTGTGCATGTTAGAAGCATCGATATATAGACTGATGCATCTTTGAAAATGTTTTATAAAAATTTTAAATTAGTTTTTTGTAGTACCACGTAAAATTTGTCTCAGGACTGAGGTGAATAATATGCAAAAAATCATTCGACAACCGATTCCAAGCCACTCAATATTCCGTAAAAGCGTTCCTTTATGAATTGAAATCTAATTATAGAATCTATTTTTGAAATTTAAATTTAATTAAAAAAATAGTATTTTTTAATATTCGGAAACGTTTTCAAGTAGCTTTTAGAATTCATTAATCCGTTCTCTCTATACGGAAAATAGTTTGTTCGGAAGCCACAGATCTCAACTAAAGCGTTATGAGCTGCGTAGCCGAAATTGTGTGTGCAATTATGACAGAAAAAAAATAATTTTAATTTTATTGTAAATTCTGTGAATTCTACATAGTTTTCAGTTAAACATGTTCGTTGAATATGAAAATATATATATGTGACCGCATACTATCTGAAAAACCGGTTTTCTCGGCAGACAGAACTGATTAATGCATTGTTAAGACGTCTTGTAAACGTTTTCTTACATAACCTAATAAATTTCATTTTTTTAACTCAATCAAACTGATTGGTAAAGTTATCATACGAATAAAATATATCCAGCTGACGAAAAATTATGAATAGTGAGTTATTACCTGCGGTCTATTCTGTTGAGCTGTCTAAATGACAGACATGACCTACAAGTTTATCTGAGCGAGAAATGCCCACGGGTTTTCGTGCCCAGCTAGCTTAAACTGTAAAGCATTGGTCTTGTAAGCCAAATACCTAGGTTCGATTCCTGGCCTGACCAATTGTTCGCTCAGTTGGGAATATTTAATTCGTAAACACCGAATAAATATTTATTTTTACAAATTCCACTTTTAATTTAAAATATAAATTATTTTTGCATATTCAATATTCAAGTATAACTTAACGCTTTTCGAAGTTCTGTGTGACTCAGAAGAGACTATTGTACATTACCGTTCGTGATTATATTACCTGTTTGTAAATTACGAAACATATGTGTTCTTTTACTGTGCATAATCATCAAATAAGTATCTACATATAGTAAAAACTATGTCCAGCTATATGATTGTAACCCAGTGATCAGTAATGATAATATTCTAAAGTTAATCATTCTGCATTGGCAAATAAAAAAAAATATGACATTCAACTGCTTTGTTGAACAACCGCAAAATGTTTTGAAACATTTACTAATTCATTTTTAACACAACAATGCGAAATTGGAAGGCTTGACTGTGGAAGCTATTTCAATTTTCCACTTTATGACCAGCAAATTATAAGTGATTTCGATCACGTGATCACGCCCTTTTCTCCCTTTGTAAGACTTGTTTTTCTGCTTTCGTCGGGAAATGCCATTTAGAACGTCAATTTTGACTGCTTGTTCAGAAATAACATTTGAAAAAACATTTGGAAAAAAAATAAAAATATAAGTGTGGTTAGGTATTTTCTAAACAACACCACCTGAAAATTTTATGCATTTCCGATCAAAAATAAATTAAACCTTATGACACAAAGTTTTCTTTTTTTATTTAAAAACACTCTTAAGACACAATATCAACTTTCGAATGTTTTATTTTATTTTTCAAAGTTTTAAATAAAAGTGGTGGATGAGAGGTTCTAACATGCGTTCGTTATATGGTCTGATGGCCCTTGCAGCTTAATATGTTTCAAAATGCTCCCTTTTAATTTTTATTTCTGGCATTGGTTTAAAAAAGGAATTTTTTTAAATTCTTTTCTATACAAAAAGAAACTATTTTCATGCGCATTATCTACATAAAAAGTTTAAAATTTTTGGACAACCTCGAGCTTTGATTTTATTAGAACAAAGACATTACATTCTTACATTCATTACAATCAACTTTACATCTGTAAGTCGAAAATCCTTTTGTTAGTCGTAAATACTTAACATCATTAATGCAGATTATCTATCTAATAAAAAGGTAAGGCCGATTTGCCACATATCAGTATAAAAAACGAAAAATCAGTTCAAAAAGACCAAGAACGACTTCAGATAGTTCTAATAGTTTTTAAAACCTAACTGTGTAAGTCTGTCTGTGCATAGAAACTACTTTATTAGAATAATAAAGATATATATTTTAAAGTATTATAAAGGCCTGATGAAAATCAGAATTAGTATATGTAACATTCCAAATGCATATAAGATGATAGTTTCTCACATGCCCTAAACTCATTATTACTTGAATCAATAATATTTAGTCTTGTCAAAATGTGTAGAAATTCGAGGATTCAAATCTACCAGTTTTATTACAAACATTCAACTCACGGAAGTTCAAAACATTAAGGTTAGAGATTTTAAAATCACTTTAATTACAATTCCCACTTCCAAGAATCGATGACGCAACACAGTTATCTGATTTCAGAATGCAGTCTAGGAGACTGAATCCTGAATATATTTGACAAGTGATTTATTAAAAGCCGCGCATTTTCGTAAGGGGCTTTACGTATAATTTATGAAATTGGAAGGGATTTGTTCCCCCTTAACCATTATAAATTTCGAATAAATCTGAAATAAAATTTTGAAAGATTTATCATATTTAAATGAGAGACTGAACATGAGGCCCCCCACTTGCTTAAGGGCCCACACTAGTCACTGAAAAATACCTGGATGATAATGTAAAGTCTATTGGGGCGTTCTTTTCAAATATCTCGCGCAAATTTCAATATTGTTACATATTTTTTTTTTTACATAGGATAGCTAAGGACGTTTCCACAATAGGCCTAGTTTTTACTTTTTTAATTTTGCTAATATATTTTTTATAATATGAAAGTTTCAATTTCAGAACCGGTTTAAACCGGTTTTGAAAATTAAAGTAATTTTTAAAAAATCTGAAACCAAAATTGAAAAAATAAAAACTAGGCCGATTGTGGATCGTTCTCAGCTATCCTATGTAAAAAAAAATATGTAACAATATTAAAATTTGAGCGAGATATTTCAAAAGGACGCTCCCATAGACTTTACATTATCATCCGGGTCTTTTTCTATACCTAGTGTGAGGCCTTAATGCAATAAAGGGACGTGATGTCCCTCACCTGGAAGAAAAGTGATACATTCGGATAAAATTTGGATGATATTACTGTACTGTAAAAAAAATTCTGTAAGTTTACTAAGAATTTTCTTGGAAACTGGGATGCCTAGAACTTTTTATGTAACCGCAACCAAAGAAAATCACGTAAAATTACTAAAGTTTCTTTAGTAACTGATACTAAATATTGTTTAGTAAACGTACTAACGATTTGTTAGGGAGGTTTCGAAAAAAACTTCTGTAAGTTTTCTAAATATTGTTTAGTAAACTTACTAACAATCGTTTAGGAACCTTAGTAAATAATTTTTAGTAAATTTACCAATGATTATGTTGTAAACGTAGTAAAGATTTTTTAGGGAGCTTTCCAAAAAACTCTTTGTAAACTTACTACGGATTATTTAGTAGATTTACATAGGATTTTTAAAGGAGTTTCTCAAATTAGTTTTTGTAAAGGTACTAAATATTGTTTAGTATACTTACTAGTGATTTTTTAGAGAGTTTACAAAACACTTTTTTGTAAATTTACTAAGGATTATTTAGTAAACGTGCTAACTATTTTGAAGTGTGTTTTCTAAAAATATTTTGTAGTTTTTCTAATGATTTTTAGTACACTTACAAAGGATTTTTTTTGTACAGTTGCTAAGAAATTTTGTGAGTTTGTGAAGGACTTTAAAGTACATTTACTATTTTTATTTAGTAATGCACCTTAAGTGTTTTATGTACTTTATCAAATATCCTTAATAAAATTTGCATTTTTGGATAAAATAGATAAAATACTTAGTATGCATTCAAAATAATAATAATAATAATAATAATAATAATAATAATAATAAATGCATTATTAAAATCCTTTACAAATCCACAAAAAATTCTAAGCAAATATACTAAAAAATCCCTTGTAACTGTACTAAAAATCATTAGAAATATAATTTTATTAAGGTACAGACAAAAAAAATTACAAAAAGTTATTATATATTGTATCTAAAACATTTTTTGTATTATCGTCAAAAAGTTCTTTACAACAGTACAAGAGTTAATGCAGTAAATTTGCTAATGTTTTCTTAGCATTGTTTCCAAAATATTTACACTTTCCAAAAAGTATTTGTAACTATAAAATTTTTGCAGTAGTATTACTAATAGTTTTTCAGCAGCATTCCAAAAAGATTTTAAGTAATTGTTTTTTGTATTCTAATACTTATATTAATTGGAGTTGTTATAGTATTTTTTCAATATGAAGTGGAATTTTTATAGTTTTAAATACCCACAGTGGAGTTTTCACTCATGTATCAATATATTTTTTTACAAAATAAGTATTATGGTCTGACATTTGTTTCAGTAATATCACAGCAATTGCAGTAAGTATTTGTATGTTAGGCATGAGAAAACTCCCTGCAGTTTCACTGTAGATATTTAAATAGATAAAAATTCATTTTTTATATTAAATGAGCATTGTAATAACATTAAATGAGCAGATAAAGCTGATGGAGATCTTACGATTTTCAGTAAAAACGATCTTACGATGGAGATCTTACGATTTTCAGATTTCACTAAAAAAAAAGTCAATAAAAACAATGTAAATAAAATATAAGTAGTAAGTTTATAAAATATGATTAAATTAAATATATATACTGATGTAGTTGAGATAAATTAAGTTTACAATTTTTAAAGACAATATTCTATTTGTATAAGTAAGCACTGTGCATCATCTAATCCAATTCATGATTTAAAAACCTCTATATTATGAGAAACAGCAACTTTTTTTTTTAAATGTAAATGTGCTTTTAAACTAGAAATGGAAATACGGTAGTCTTGTTCAATTTTGTTCAATTATTTTGTTCAATTCCAAGGTCATGAGAATTTCATTAATGAGTGTCTTATGATACATATATTTGAAACACTATAAAATAACTGGTTCAATAGCTAAAAAATGCAAAATCTGTAAAAAAGTGTTTACCTGAATGCTATATTTAAGAAAATATCTTTTTTTAACCTATTATTCTATTTTTTGCTGAATATCCCGTATAGTTGTCACTAATCACTAGGAACTTTCTTCCTTTTATTTATTTTATTGTCTTTTTCCTCGATTTTCTTCTTACAAATTTCTTGCACTATCTACACTTAATACACTAGACATTTTCTAATAATTTTTTTGCTTGAGATTTATGTTTCATATTGAAATAGTGAAAAGGAAAATTTAATTATTCATAGGACCACAATTTTAAAACTCTCAACTTGCTTAAAGATCCGAAAGAATGGATCTAAATGCATGAATTTAGTAGGATTCAACTGTGGTTAATTCAGCTCTGGAATTAGAATTTCTAACTCAAAAAATTGCATATAACAGAGATGATGTACGCACATTAACGTATGTACGCAAAAATCCATACATTAAGCATATCAACAGTCATTATGGGCAGGTTTCACATTTTTTTAGTTCTTATCAGTATGCTATAAGCACTAGAGATGGCTAAAAAAACTTTTTAAAAGCAGAAAATGTATGGAAATAAGAATTAAACAAATAGAAATGTATATAATGTTTTGGAAAATATTATTAATAGTCATTTTTATTATAAATGTTATATGCATACATGTACATCCAATAAATGCGATGTGATTAAATGACATAATACAATGAAATATGAATAAATTTCATTTCCAAATAACGATTTATTACATTCTACACAATAAAAATGATTTAGATATACATTTTTAATATGACTCATATTTTACAAATATTACTTAACTAGAGTTTATAAAAATACCTATGAAAATCATACTTATTGATAGTATTTTCGGTAACATATTTTCTTCAAATATCAATAATCAAACTTACATGCTTGTTAAGATAGTGTTAGAGAAGGATTGACAAACTGATATTATTTTTAAATATTTGATAATTTCAGGGCTGTAGAACATATTAGAAGGTCCGAGTGAGATATGGGGAGGAATTTTTCTCATGGACAATGGTTCCTTTTCCTCATCTGACTTTATCAATTTTTCACTATCAGGGAAGCTCGCACTGTTTTTAAATTGAACTTCAGTTTTCTCATTCATCTATAGAAGAAAGTTATATGTTAACATGAAAAAGTAAAGAACATTTAATTAGGATGAGCGAAGCGAATCCTCTACTAGTCTACTCAAATTACAATTTGTCGTACGCTTTACAAAAAAACTATTCAATATTTTAACTTCAAATTAAACACAAAAATAAATTATGATCTGTAGATTTGCAGAATATAATTTTTTTTTACAGTAAAACGTAAAAAAATTATTATTTTAATTAATTTATTTTACATGCATTTCCAATACGGACGCATTTTAGCAAATAAATAAAAAATGAAACGCGTATATTTTCAGAAAAAAAAAGTTTAAATCATGGAGTAAATAATTATAGATAGATGATTAATTTATTAAATAAAACATGTTTTCATTATCCCGCAAAATCGTTTGCACAGATGACACTTAAACATTTTAAAAGAATTGTATTATGGATTTTTTTTTTTTTTTTTTTTTTTTTTTTTTGTAAACTGGCAACAAAATAATTGTAAACAAATAAAATTAATTCTTAAATTTGTTATATAAATGAAAAATTAAAAGATCTGCGTGAAGTTGTTGGTTCAAGCTCTTTATAAATATTTTTGCGAAGGTCGTATTGTGGCTAAATAATATCGACTCATTAATCAGAAGGATTTATAGAAAAATAAGACTTTAATAAGTTCGCAAACACAACAATAATTATTCGTGAAAACGTCACTGCGAGAATGAGAGAGCGCTTCGTTAAAAGGTAATTCCATTAATTGAGTTGCCATTCGCAGAAAGTAAAAAGTTCTCCCACGCGGAGAGAATTACAGCAATTCTCATACGCTAACATGTATAAAAACGAAGAAATTAAAATAAAATGTTTTACAGTTAAAAATTCATAGTATCAACGAAAGCAGATTTCAAATGTTTTTTCCAGAAAATAGGATTTTGAAGAAGTAACTTTCTTCAAGCTTTCTTGAAATATATTATTCTAAAATAGCTATCAAAGATTATCGGATGTTGATTACAAAGACTGGAAACATGCCTATTTCAAACAATTAAAAAACACCAGTGGCTACTTGAAATTGTAAAAACATCTTTAAAAGAGCTTTTAGTTGAAAATTTAAAAAAAAATTGTAAAAGTTTGCTTCGAAAATATCTTATTATGCCAGCTTTACATCATAAATAAAAAATTAAAATGCGCTATAGAGAAGAGTTTCTTGAGGGATTTTGGTAGTTGCATATATTTGTTAGAAGGTTTAGAAGAGGTATGATCACGTATATTAGTAGCTGTTATTCCGTTGGAATACTTAGAAGAGGCATGATCAGTATAGAATCAGTCCAGGTTCGGATGCTCGAAAAAAACCCCACGATGATTGCTAAGTTACAATTTATTTAGACATATATTACTAAGGGGGGCACACATACAGCACTCGGAGAAAATCTCCGAACCAAAAATTAGCACGTTGACAAGACAAGCGCAGAGAGTCAAGTGACCCGTACATAGCAATAAACCGCCACTTTTGGCATGATAGAAAATCGCCAACATACACAAGTTCGCCCATGCACAATGGATAGTATACGCCAAATAACAGTTAAAATGCAGCCAGCAAGATCAGAATTCAATTTAGTTTCCCAGCTGGGATGGGAAAGGAAAAGGTTGCCAAACGATAAAATGTTACACGTGTTGTTTTGTCTAAACACAGAGGCACACCGAAGGGACATCAGATTTTACTGCGCAGATGTTAAATTCTTTTTAGGGTTTTGTCGAGAAAGAAAAGAAGCGTAAGCATAAATTTTAACTGGGAAACAGAGATGATGTCCATATAAGGTAATGCAGAATTGCCTCGATCGGAAATAGCAGACATCTGGAAATAGCTTTAAACGGTTGATTAATATGTGAGTGTATTTCTCACAGACAAAGTTAAGCAGCTGCCGATTTTTCGGTTAGAGAAAAACTATGCGAGGGAAAAAAAATGGAAAGTGAATGAAGGACACTTAAAACTGATTTTGAATTGAAAAGAGACAGGGGGGGGAGGAATAATTTAAGAAAATAACCAATATATAACGAAATAATCGTTATATATATCACCCGGTGCACCACAAAAAAAACTTTTGCTGTCCAATGTGCATAGGCTAGCATAAAATATTATAACATAAAAACATACACAAATGCAAAAGTTTTTTTTTTTTTTATATATATATATGTAGAAATTTAACGTCATGATAATGGAGACTTTTGTATTCAAAAACAGTCAGCAGTTCTAAAGTCTCTATATTTTTTTATATTTGTATTTCATGGATCCAAGGTAGTACTGTATTTTATATGTATAAGTTGAGTCGACTCAGACAGTACAAAAATATTACTGCAGCTTTGATTGTTATCATGACACAAGTAAAAATTTTGAAACATATATACAAAACATGAAACTAATACTAAATGAATGTAAAATGGCAATACACAAAAATAACATAATAGCACTATATTTTTCAAAAAAAAATTAAAAAGGGGTAATATGATGTATATTAAAATAAAAATGTTTTTGTAAAAAAATGTTTCATGCCGAAGCATAGGATGACAAAAAAAAGAGGTGCTCCAAGCACGCCCATAAAAATATGCGTCACCCTGAATCTTGTGTACAACACAAGTATTATGGCATCGGCTTAGGGCCTAGCCTTAGATGAGGAGGGAATTGTGATGCTCCCCCGAAGACACTAGCGGTCTTCTGAAGGAGCCCACGTCGAATTACATGAAAAAAACTTGAATTGTTGTGAATTGGAATCACAATTCAAAAATTTGAATCGAAACTCCAATTCCAAAACTTTGTCTCTCAACACAATGAAGCTTGAACCCTTAGGGCCTTAATTTTGAACGGGAACAAGACTTCAAAGGGAAGAATTCAAAAAGAAAAAAAACAAAAAAAAATGTATATCATATAATAACTAATATGGGCAGACAATCCTAGAGTGAAGAGAGACGAAAAATGTGTCACAATCGAGTGGGGTGATGAACAAGTCATATATGAAAACTGTGTTTTATTTAACTACATGAATCATTTGTTTACTTTTCTAGACTACAGTACCTGTTTATCTAACTATAATATGTTTGACTTATAGTACAGGAATTGTTAAGTGGGAGGTTAGCTAGTGGAAAAAAATACTGAATTAATGAATATTGTCAAAGAAATTTTAAGTGTACTGCAAAAAGAAACAAAATAAAAAGTAACTAAAATTTAAGTGAGTATGAAGACATATCTAAGTGTTAAAGGATAACAATGATACCTAATATTGTTCCTAAGAGATCTTCAGAGCAACAGTGATGGACCAGCCATGATATTGTTAAAGATCAGTCAAAAACAACATACACACAACCATGAGCTCTTTGGTTGGATATGTGGTATCATAAAACAAGACATAAAAATAATAAATAGTGTTTCTTACATTAGCTTCTGTTTCTTAGATTGTATGTGTGAGGTTGATAAAACGTATTAAAGTTAGTGTTGTTTATATGACTTGATGCATCAAATAAATGTCCATAACGAGGAGGTGCTAATAAAAGTCTATCAATATGTACCCGAAATGCTGTGTTATCAGGAGTATACAACCTTTTAATTGAGAATGACACAGGGGAATGTTTACAAGTGACAATATATGGACCAGTATACTTTGTTTTAAACTTGTCATTTGATTTTAGATATACAATGTCTTTTAAGAAAATGCATCTTAATTTAGCTTTCTGACCGTAATATTTATATCTTTTATCTTGAGCAGATTTAATGTTGTTATAAGCTTTGTGATATATCTTACTCAAATCATCAAGTAATTTGTGTACTTCAATATGTTTATCAAGAAAGGGTTGGTTGCACGACTGATCAAAAGTGTCAAAAATTAGAGAAAGTTCACGTCCAAAATGAAGAAAATTAGGAGAATATAATGTAGTTGCATGTTTCGAACCATTATAAAGTGATTTGTGTATAAATACTGCATTTTCGAATGAATGACCTTCTTGTAAAAGAATATTAACTGAATATTTGATTGACTTATTGATTCGCTCTGCAATCGCATTTGATTGTGGTCTCGAGGCCGAACTGTGTAATACCTTAATGCCCATTGTATCATTAAAAATGTTATATACCTGAGAAGTGTACTGGGGTCCTAAGTCTGATAAGACAACCGAAGGTCTCCCAAAGGTGGTTATGTAAGAGAATAAGCATTTAACAACCTTACTCGCAGATATGTCATTAAGTGGAAAGAGTTCAATATGTCTCGAAAAATGATCAGTGATAGTTAAAACATATTTTCCATTAGCAAACGGTCCAAGGAGATCTGTACTAATAGTGTGACCAGGGTACCTGGGAGTGTATGTGGGCTGCAAAGGTGCGGGTGGAGTTTGGTGATGTTTAGTTTGAAGACATTTGATACAGGATGCAACAAAGTTTAAAGTGTCTACATACATACCCTTCCAAAAATATCTACCTGACAAGAATTCATAAGTTTTATTAAAGCCAAAATGAGATAAATGTGAAATTGTTAAGACTTTGCTTTTAAGTGAATTTGGAACAATAATGTGATACGAAAAAGTGTTATTAAAAATATTTTCCTTCTTTAACATTAATACTTTCGAATCAGGATGAATGAAGTAGTTAGGAAATTTTTGAGAAGATCCTTTCCTTAAGATTTCTTTATAAACAACAGACAAAGTAGGGTCATTTTGTTGTTCAGTAGCAAATGTTTCATTCGAAATTTCTAATAAAGGGTCAGGATTTGTTTGTGTACCAGAAATAAGGCAGTTAACATGCATATTAGAATCACTCGAGCTGGAGTGTGGAGTATCACATTCTACAATAGGTAAGGGTTGAGTATCATGAATCAGTTCAGGATTTGTAGCTAAAGTCTGTTGATTATTTTCAAAGTTACAGCGAGATAAGTAGTCAGCGAGTACATTCTTTTTACCTGGAATATGTTGAAATTTGTATGTGTATTCTGAGAGATCCATGAGCCAACGAGAGATAATATCAGCTGGATTTGTAGTTTTGTTGTACTTTTCTAATGGTTTACTATCTGAAAGGATTACAAATTCTCTGTTGTATAAATAATATTTGAAAGCAGTAACTGATTTATGAATCGCCATGAGTTCTAATTTAAGGGCAGGATATTTTTTTTCTGATGCTTTTAAAGATTTTGAAAAGTATGCAACAGGTAATAGTTGTTTATCATGTTCTTGTAGTAAGACACCAGAAATAGCAATATTTGACGCATCAGTATTTAAATAGAACTTTTTGTTCCAGTCAGGTAATCTAACCATGGGTGGATTAAAGAATATCTTCTGTATGGTGTCCATAATTTTTTGATGTTTGCTTGTCCACTTAAATTTGGCTTTTGGAGTAGTTAAGTTTATGAGAGGTTGTACAAGTTCAGAAAAGGATGGAACAAGAGATTTGTAAAATGTAATGACGCCTATGAGTGCTTTTAATTGACGTTTAGTTGTAGGTGTTGGAAAAGATGTTATTTTTACAATGTTCGACTGAACAGGAGAAATAGTTTGATTTTCTATGTGAAATCCAAGATAATCTAAACTGGTTTTGTGAAAAGTGCATTTGTTAGGGGACAGCGTTAAATTATATTTTACTAGTATTGCAAGAATTTTATCCAACTTATCACACATTTCTTGATATGAATTGGCACCAACAATGAGATCATCTTGGTAGGTATAGACACCTTCTAACTGTAATTCATCAAGTAACGAGTCCATTAAAGCTTGATAAATTGAGGCGCTTGTTTTTAAGCCGAATACTAATCTCTTATACCGAAAAGAACCGAACATTGTAGTAAATGTGAGCTGATTTTGAAATTTTGCAGGCAAATCAATCTGATGATATGCCTGATGAAAGTCGAGAGAAGAGAAAAAACGATATTGTGAAAGATTTGAAATAATAGTTTGAATTTTTGGAAGTGGATAGGACGAACCTTGAATTATAGTATTAACCATTCTGAGATCTAATGCGAGTCTATATTTCGGTATACCTGTACCGTCTGGTTTCTTTTTAACAAGGAGCATGGGGCAGGCCCATTCGGAACAATGACGTTCAATGATTTTGGCATCAAGCAACTGTTTGATTTGATTTAAAACATCCTTTTGCACAGCTTGGGGAAGAGGGAAAGGGAGTGTCTTTATGGGGTAGTCATTAATGAATTTCAAATCAGGTACAATTTTATCAGTATGACCAAGTGTGTCTAATGATTTGGAAAAGGCAGGATAATAATTAAGTAACAATTTAGTTAGGTTCTTTGCTTCGTCAGATTTTAAGTGAGAAAGTTTAAAATCATTAGCCGATAACTCCTGCTTTCTTTTTTGTAAGATTTCATTAGACGCCTGAATAAAATTTACAAAGTGCTGTTCTGAGTTATTTTGCTTGTCAGACATTTCAGAAGTATAGTCGCGAATTTCCTCAATCTCAGATAATTGACCTATTTTTGTGTGTTTAGGGAGATGAATGGTTTTTTCAGAAGTGTTTTTAAGTGTTATTGAGAAGAAATGATGTATTTGTGAAGTTTTCTTTCTTTTATTGGATAATTTATTCATTTGAATAATGGCATCATTTCCTATTAATTCTTTTGTTTGTGCCAAATATTCAAATAGATAATTTCTGTTATTGTTGATGTTATTGGAAGTGTAAACAGAGCACCATATTTGTTGTTGGGGTTCTAATATAATTTTACGAGTTAAGAACACCGCTTGATTCATTACAACATCACTCAAAGAATTGCATGATTTTGATTGTTTCTCTCCAGAAGATTCTTTACTGGTTTTTAAAGGAACAGAGAAATTATTGTTGACATGGAGACACTTGTTAAAAGTATCAATGACAACATTGTATCTAGTTATGAAATCAAAACCTAAAATGCCTTCAAAACTGGAAGACTCGGGTATTTCAACAATATAAAAGTGGTGTGAAAACGCTTTTTGTTTTAGCTTAATGGATGTTCTGATGCAGGCGGAAAATGAGACATCAGAATTGACAGTTTTAATATTGACGTCAGTGGACAGTCTTTTATATTTTAAGACAGGTTTAAGTTGATTAAATAATTTTTGTGAAAGTAAAGATATACTACTACCAGAATCAGCCAACAAAGTAATATCATGGTTTGCTATAGTGGCTTTAACAAGAGGGAGGGATGGTGACATAGTGTTTACACTACAAATTATTTGAACATTATCACTTTCTGTTTGTGTACTGATGTTATTTGCTATCTTAATGGAGTCAAAAGTTTGGGAACCTACTGAATTAACTAGTCTCGAACTTGAAATTTTAGGTAAAACAGGGTCAAAAACAAAAGTTGCTGATGTAGAAGTATTAGACTGAGACACAACACCATCAGCATAAAAATTGTATCTCTGTTTCAGTTTTCCTGAAATTGGGGCGTGGAGTTTGTGTAATTGTTTTTCCTTTGAGTATTTGCTCTTTTCCATTTAAAACAAGAGAGAGCGTCATGATTGTTTCGTCCACATAACTGACAAACAACTGGTTTTTTTTGTGAAAACTTGTGTGGGGAATAACGTCTAGTGTAGTTTCGATTTTTGTAATTTTTTTTGAAGCGTGAAACACCTGCGGAATGTTTTGGTCTAGTCTGGAAATTTTTTTGCTCAGTTTCGGTTTTAGTATCAGGAGGGACAAAAGATAATGCATTTATTTTCTCAGAGATTTCTTTTAATTGCGATTCAATAAGATTTTCTGGTCTGTGTACCGAAGGTAAGGAATGTAAGATTTTCTCATTCCTTAAAATTTCATGAAGGGTTTGCGCTCTTTCAACTGCTGTTTTATAATCATTAATGCCTTCTTCCTGTAATTTTATTCTAATATTTGAAGGAAGGGCTTCTAGAAATTTCATGAGTTTAATAGTGTTGCGTGCACTTTCGTCGTTGATATCTGCATAAACAGTCGCCGCAAGAACATTTAGTCTATGAGCTAAGTTTTTTATCGTCTCAGAAGGCATAAGTGCTAAACTGGACAATTCAACAGAAGCAACACATTTACTAGGGGGGGGGGGCGAAAAATGACGCAAATTCCTTTTCCAGCAAATCGAGGTCTGTTATCTTTTGCAGGTCAGGATTTTGGGCTAGAAATTTTTGTGCAGGCCCAACTAACTTTCCCTTTAAGATTGCAATTGTTGTTTGTGGGTTATATTTATTAATTTCTGCACAGACGCGAATTTGATCAAAGAAAAATTTAAGTAAATCTGGATCTCCATCAAATTGAATGATATTTATCGGAATTTGTTTTGCCGCCATGATTAGTTTTTTTTTTGTTTGTTTACACTCACAAGTTTTAGAGAAATTGTTACACAGACCTGACTTATACTCTAAAGCACATTGAAAACAAGTAAATTTCCTAGCTAGTAAAAATATGTACACTAGCAAAATAAATAGACCTTAAAATATACCTCACTTTAAAGATATCTTATTTGAACCTTTTATGACAGTAACGCAAGGAAGCACATACAAAATTAACACATTTAGAAAATAAATTAAATAAAATGGCAAAATAATTACACTTTGAAACATATATCTATATATTCCTTCACTTTAACAAAGTACTTACTTTAGATAATAAAGTAAAGAAAACTCTATAGAAAACCGCAAAAACTGTTAGCAAGCAAGAAAAAAAAAATCCTTTAACTTCTTTACTCAAGGAAAAAAAAGTTCTTTTTTTTTTAACTTAAAACCTTCTGATTTATTTATATTTTTTGGATGAAAAAGAATGTTCTTATTTTAACCTTGTAATTAAAGTTCAAAACTGGTTAAACACATTTAAGCATATTAGAGAATCTAAATACAAATTAAAAAAACAAAAAAAGGGGTGGGACGTAAAATATGAAACAATAGCACATAAATGCAAATAACTGATAAAAACTGCATAAAATGTCATAAAAATAATAACTAGAAATGACAACAGTTACCGTGCTTTCGCAATTTAAAAAAAATTTTGCAAAAACACAATAACAGGATTATAATAGTTATTGAATTAAATATGATTTAAAAACACCAAACTGCAATATCGACTATGGTGTACTGACTGTGGAAGCAGAACATAAAATAAACAAAATACTTGGGGTAACTTACAGATTGAGTTTTTTTTAAAAAAAAATAATTAAATGATTACTAATTTAATAAGACAAAGCTTAGGGAACTGGGGCACGATCTGCTCCCACATTCAAAATGTAGATTTTTTTGAGGTTGCATTTTCGTTGTTGTGCACTTTTTTTTTCTTTTTTTTTATCACTGGAGACTAGCAGTAAACTTATCAAAGGTGGTGACATCTCATTTAGAGAATTTTTGAAATTCTCTTATTTATTTATTTATTACTTTGTGCACTGTTAACTGATATCTACGTTGAATTATTTCTGATGGATTTTCTCAGAATTGAAGACAATCACTATTTTTTTTGCACGATGAACGATTTTACGATGCATCACACCACAGGAATACTGTTATTCACTAAATTTTCTATGAGGCTATATGAACTTTCTGTAGATTACGTTCACTAAAGACAAAACACACTGGTATAGAAGCACACAATGAGGACATGCAGCCCTCGATGATATCTGGCTGCGATGAACACGTCAATCACACAGACGATGGAGATGACAAAAGGGGCACCCAGCGCTCAGGTGACAATCAGCCGCAGATTTCTTTTGAAGATGGAATTTCAAGGGGAGACCCTCCGAAGCAGTTGAGATGGAGCACACAGGGGAGGAAAAGGGGGTGTCCAGCAAAGGAATTTCAGGACGAGAACAGCTCTGTACTTTTTCGGTTGACACTTAGCAGGCAAGACTAATAGCATTTTCTACCGGGGGATGCAGAGAAGAAAAAGAAGAACCGAAATGCATCACATCCGCAGAAAAGTCGCAGTTGATTGTACCCCCCTCCATATTTTTTTTTTTTTTTTTTATGTGGGGAAAAACGAAACCGTCAGGCACCAGTTATTTATATAGAGAAGAGTTTCTTGAGGGATTTTGGTAGTTGCATATATTTGTTAGAAGGTTTAGAAGAGGTATGATCACGTATATTAGTAGCTGTTATTCCGTTGGAATACTTAGAAGAGGCATGATCAGTATAGAATCAGTCCAGGTTCGGATGCTCGAAAAAAACCCCACGATGATTGCTAAGTTACAATTTATTTAGACATATATTACTAAGGGGGGCACACATACAGCACTCGGAGAAAATCTCCGAACCAAAAATTAGCACGTTGACAAGACAAGCGCAGAGAGTCAAGTGACCCGTACATAGCAATAAACCGCCACTTTTGGCATGATAGAAAATCGCCAACATACACAAGTTCGCCCATGCACAATGGATAGTATACGCCAAATAACAGTTAAAATGCAGCCAGCAAGATCAGAATTCAATTTAGTTTCCCAGCTGGGATGGGAAAGGAAAAGGTTGCCAAACGATAAAATGTTACACGTGTTGTTTTGTCTAAACACAGAGGCACACCGAAGGGACATCAGATTTTACTGCGCAGATGTTAAATTCTTTTTAGGGTTTTGTCGAGAAAGAAAAGAAGCGTAAGCATAAATTTTAACTGGGAAACAGAGATGATGTCCATATAAGGTAATGCAGAATTGCCTCGATCGGAAATAGCAGACATCTGGAAATAGCTTTAAACGGTTGATTAATATGTGAGTGTATTTCTCACAGACAAAGTTAAGCAGCTGCCGATTTTTCGGTTAGAGAAAAACTATGCGAGGGAAAAAAAATGGAAAGTGAATGAAGGACACTTAAAACTGATTTTGAATTGAAAAGAGACAGGGGGGGAGGAATAATTTAAGAAAATAACCAATATATAACGAAATAATCGTTATATGCGCCAAAACATAAAATAACGTTTTTGTTTAATAAAGATGCAAAAATAATAATAATAAAAAAATATTGTTACTTTCAAATATCTGTTTTATAAAATAATGCTTCGCGAATCCAAACAAAGCATGGCTTTTGCTAGTAAAATTTATAATGAATTTGATATTATAAAAAAAATCTACATTCACCTTAGTATTGAATAAATGAATTTTACAAGTACTTCAAAATTATAAAAAAGGTACATGCAAATAATGTACTGACACAAAATTATTAAATACAATAAACCCAACTAGAGTGAAAAATTAGCCAGAGCCAGGAATCGAACCCGATTCCAAGCATTCCAGGTTGTTGCTCTATCCACTAAGCTACTTTAGCTGATGGCCGAGTCTGCAGTTTCTCACTAATAAATGAAGTTTGGGAAAGTTATCTTCCATAATTTAGACAGCCTAGGATGACGGGACAACTTGCAGACTCAGGCATCGGCCGAAATGTGGCCACTTGAATGTTGTGGTCCTGGGTTAAATTCCTGGCTTTGGTTAATTTTTCACTTCAGTTGGGTTTATTGTATTTAATGTTTGTATGTCAGTATATTATTTGTATGTACCTTTATCCATTATTGTACATCCTCCAAAATCAATTGGCGACACTAGCTGTATAAAAGAATATTTTTCATTAGATTTAATTTTCATGAAACAGAATTTAACATTAAATAATTGTTGTAATTTACAATAAACCCTAGAAAAGACAATATCACACTGTATCTGCCATTTTTTTTACCACATTATTGAAAATTAAATATGAATTTTCATTATAAAAACATTTCCCATTCCTCCCTTACGTGAGGGAGGGATGGGACTTTCTTATTAAATTTATTTATTAGTCTAAATTTTTATTTAGAATCAAAAAATTTATAATTTTAAAGTGTGTTAAAATGTTTAAAAATTTTATTCTGAAATTTTCCACTTTATATTTGCGAAACATAATCGGTAAAATATATTTTTGTAAAAATTGTCCCATCTTTCCTACCCCCCCTACACTTAATTTTATAGACTATAGTTTTGAAATTTTAATATTATATGCTAATTTTTTATGCCAGCAATTTAGTATTTGTTTGATTCAGCTATAAGCGGATTTAAGGGTGTAAAACGTCTATTTCGAAAAGCAAAAAAACTAACTCAAGATTTTGATGTAAAAACAAATCTATATTATCAAGGACAAACATCTGTGCATAACACTGACATCCTCTTGCGAATGGTAACAATTTGAAATTAAATACTGGATTTGCAATTTTTGCTACTGCTAATTTTTAAACGTCTAAACATCGCATTTAAACGTCTAAATATCATAATTAAAATAAAACTTAAAAAAAAACAATCCATTTTAAAATTATATTTGCTTATAAACTATTTTAAATGGCTGGTATATTATGATTTTTAAAATAATTTTCAAGTACGATTCTTCGTAATTCATCTTATCACGTGCCGGCTACAGTATATGAACATTTTGTACATAAAACGACAAAATTTCTTCAATATTTATTTCTCACTAATTTCCCATAACGAAATTAATATTTCCTGTATGGATAATTCAATTAATGATATTAAAAACATACAAATTTAACACACTTGTAATCGAACAATTTAATTTTTTTAGGACGCAAAATAGCGAAAAAAAAAAAAAATCATTCAAATGGAATTTGTTTGAAAAGTTCATTTGAGTTCACTGATTATACATTGTTTTAAAAACAAACTTGAAAAGATAAATTGAAAAAATATATTCCATGCCATCTCTTGCTCTTAAAACTGAAGTTTCATCATCATTTTTTTTACAGCTAATATTCCCTAAAAAGAGATAAAACTTTCTCTAAAACTAATTAAAAAATATAAATAAATCAAAATTTAACAGACATAATTGAGCTACGCGTTTAAATCTATGAAATTATCAGAATATAAAAGATGTACCAAGCAGTGTCGAATTCGGACACTTTTCTCCGAGAGGGACTTCCGTGGATCTGGGGGGGGGACATTATAGAGTTCCAGGGGGTGGGAATTGCACTTTTTGACCAATGAAAAACTAAAATCTCAAATTTTCCGGGGGGATATTTCATTGCTCTGGGGGGTTTGTTTGTTTGTTTGTATGTATGTCGGTATATGTTTGTATATATCTACGTTATGGGATATAGGCCCTAAGGGGTGTGTTGCCCTCCGTGGGGGTCTTTCTAAGGGAACCTAACCCGTATTTACGCAAGGTTCGAAGAAAACCACGGAAAACTCCGAACGGTTAGGCCGACGGTTGCGATTGGATTCGAACCCAGCACCTACCGTCTACCAGTTTGAGGTCAGAACCTCTCGGCCACTGGTGGAGCTTGCTCTGGGGGGGGGGAATGTCTCCCCCGGGCCAGCCCCTGAATTCAAAACTGGTACCAAGTATAAAAATCTTGGATTGAGGGAAGATTTCAAGTGGTTAACTGCTGTTATAATAAAGTATTAAATAAAGGAGTAAAGAGATGAAGACATTTAAAAAAAAATTAATTTTGCGATTACAAATAGGAGACAAAGATAACCATATCTTATTTACTATTGAAAGGAAGGGGAGGGGGTTACCAAACGACTGAAAATCTAGAATATTAAAGATTTACAAATAGTGCACAAAAATGAAAAGTAAACAAGTTAAGAGTTCTTCATCGATTATTTTTTGTTACAATAAAGTAACAGATAAATCGATAAATCAAGAGAAGATTTTTAAAAAGCAATTGATTATTAAGATTTTAAACTTTAGATATTAAAAAGGCCAAAAAGATAAGATATATATTTTTTTTTTTTAGAAGAGGGGAGATTTATTAGATAACTTATTCACATTACTACAAATTTACAAATATACGTAAAATACTAATAGCCCAGTGGTTAGTTGGTAGAATTCGTTATTAACACGTTCGCTGCCGCTTGCATGAAGAGGTGATGAGAGAAGTGGAAGTGGGTTTTTCCCAGAAGCCGATTTCCTTTTTATAACAAAGAATCAGTGAAAGATTTTCCCGCGCAAGCGCGTGACTGGCTATTGGACAAACCCCCACATCACGCGCTGGCGCGTGAGGGGCTCCTTAACTTTGGCGCCATATCACACACTTTCGCGTGAGCGGCAGCGCACGCACGTGTTAAGGGGAAACAGGAAATTGGTTTAATCATTTCATTTTATGTCTACAATGAATATATTAATTTTTTTTTCTTACTAGGCGAGCGTTAGAAAATACATATAGATTTAAAATAAAAAATAATTTAAATAAAACTCTTTTACTTAAAATAAAAAATTAAAATAAAACTTTTTTTTAATACCATAATAATACCCCAAAAAAATCTAACTATCAAAAACATTAAAAATAATGTTATAGAGCTTTTTCCTTAACTGCTATTAGCGGTCTCACAGACCGCTGAGTTTTTCAAGTTTCAGAGTTTAATTCGTAATTTTCAGCGTAACTATACATACTGATCAAATTTTGTTTCGTTTGGAATCCTATTACTATAAGTTTTAAATAGTTGCTGAGAGTTTTAAATAGTTGAATTTTATTTATAATAGTCCTGTATATAAAGTTTTATAAAAAAAATAGTATTCTGAGAGTTACTTTAATATTTTATTCATCTTTAAATTAATCTGCCTGACACACTACTCACAATAGTTTTGTCACAACAGTTAAGGGTTAAAGTTCTGAAAAAATGAGAGCCTACGATTAAAATTTTTGCTAGACATTAAATCTGACTGTTCTGTTTAAAAATTTTAGCTTAGTAGTCAGAGGTAAAACTCAAAATTAATTAGGAGAAAACTAAATTGTTTTAATCCCTTCAGTAAGTCTAGAATTACCCCTCCTCCTTCGAGGTCAACGTTATAGAAAACAGGTACACATTTAAAGCCGAAAAACCACTTTTAAAAAATCTTAGGAATATCCCAAAAGAACTGATTTTATCAAAAACAACCATTGTCAAGACAGATGTCTTAGAATTTGAAATAAAAAATATAACGAATACCCATATTCATATTTTTGTAGAATTCTATTTCAAAATTTTGCCTTAATTGCTAACAAAATTGTGATGCAAGGAAAGACCAAATTATCAATCCGCAAAGCCTCTATTTGTTTTACATGTTTTAAGTTGTTAAAGCCTTTACGATGTTGTAATTATGCTAGGGCTTTATTTTGTATATTTTGAGGATTATAATTTAGTAATTATCGATAAAGAGGCGCACTAATGATAGATGTTTTACATGTCCAACTGATATCACCAATCTTAAACCATCGTTTTGATTTTACATCAATACTACAATACTTTATTTCAATATTCCGAAGATTTTACAATTTTATAAATTTAACATGACAGAAATTGTCATAACTACTCTGAAGCGGTCTCCATCGAAAGATGACAGAAAGGCGCGATAAACTTATAGTATGGAATTTTTGTACTAAACATCTTGTGCTCTTATAATAAACATTCACCTATTCAAAATTCTCTGATGATAGTATAAAAGTTTCAAATGAAAGAAAACTTCGGTAGTGTTTGTAGTTAGACTGTGAAAATTGGGGGAGGGTTGGGGGTCATCGGTGTGTGAGATAAGTAACGTCAGTTAAAGGCTAACTTATGTAGTCGTATACTAATTGAAAATCTTTTTTTAAAAAACCAACTTTGTCCTTTTAGGAAAATATCGAAGGTTAGAATCGTGCTACTAATTGACTTTGAATTTCCTCTAGCGAAAAGGATTTTGCACACTAATTTGTTTGGTCTCTCTCCCCCCCCCCCCGCAAAAAAAAAGTCTCGCACTTTTTTTTTTAAATTTCCTTACTTATAATAAATATACACTGTTATTCACTCTGTATACACATATTTCAAATATCGGATATAATAAATAATGTTTACCCTCACTTACGAATCATTTTTGAAATATTTTAAAAATAATGAAAAATGCAAATTTTAAGATATTGATAAGTTCGTAGAAGCAAAAGGTCTTCTGGCAGTAGAAGAAAACTTACTTCATTGCAAATTTATCTGGAATAGATTAAAGATCTCGATAATAGATCTCGAATAGATTCTAGCTTTTTCATAATTAGTTGTGACATTGAACTCTTTTTTTTTTTCATAGCCCACTATTGGGCTATAACCCGTAATCATGAGGTTAACACATAAAATATTTTTAATACATCCACCCTAAATAATAACTCAATATCTTTAAAAAATACTTGTACATAAAAATCAGAAGCACTTTCAACTGATAACCTCGTCTGTTGGGGTTTAAAGCTCTTGCTTAGTAATTTAGCTAAAACTCTGAAGTAGAATTGTAAAAATTCAACAAAAATATTGACTATCGGTACTCATTTTCTTCAGAATTTTAATCTCTTTAACATTTGAATTGAGAATGTTTTTAATAAAAATAGTTTTCTTTAGATATTTTTATGATAATTAATAAAGGCGTTTTTTTTCGATTATAAATATATTCATTCTACACCTACAGGGATATAAACAATTTTCAACTTTCCCCTAATTGATTCAAATTTCGACCTCCCACCCATCCACCATTTGGGCTCTAAAGAGTTTTATACTTTAAAATTCTATGCGTTTTTTATGAGGAGCGCTTAGAATATATAGCATAGAGCGCAATATGAAGGGGTCAGGGAGGAATGGGGAAATGGAAATTTCGAGGTGGTGAGAAAAATCTTATTTGGCAATTTATTGTAAAAATAAAGTAACACATAAAGCATATTTTATTTATTTTAAATTAAAAAGTTTTACAGAGTTTTTAAACTTTAAGTTCTGTTACCGTATGGGATGGAGAAAATTCAAAAACAAAATTTTGAGGGTGAAATTAGATGAAATTTTTAATGAAATGAAAGTGATGTAATCAATTCAAATGAAATTTAGGATTGATTATTCACTATAAAGTAACAAATAGAGTAGAAAATAAATTTTAAATACTTTAATCTCTTGTATTTTGGAGAAGGAGGCAAAAAGGATAAGGGAAATTTCCGAAAAAGAGAAGGGAAGTTTGATTTGTTACATTAAACATTAGAAATTTCGCACTTGTAATAAACGCCTACGTATAAAATAGTTATCTGACAATGATATATATGTAATTAACAGAAAATAATAGAAAGATTTACTTGCTAGATCATGCTACATTATAACAAAAAATCAAA
Organism: Maratus speculifer; assembly: GCA_964019185.1. Lineage (NCBI taxonomy): Eukaryota > Metazoa > Arthropoda > Arachnida > Araneae > Salticidae > Maratus > Maratus speculifer. The sequence goes on from OZ025291.1 coordinate 454,801,285, forward strand.
CAATCTGATCCGAATTTTCTATTTTTAGTTATTATGAATCAAGTAGAACGGAAATATCCTCCTCAGCCCTGAGACTAATATTACGAAGGACCAAAAAACCATTTAAAATTTTTTATAAAAATCTCCAAAGATATATCAGTCAATATATCGATGCTTATAATGTGCACGCATTCATTAAAAAAAGTCTAAAAGTAATCTTAACAATTCTAGAAGCATTTTAATTAATTTAAAGAGTGTTCATTAGTGTCTCCTGGGGGCGATATCAGGACTGAAGAGGTTAAAATAAAATTTAACACATTAAGAATAAATATTTACTTACTTCCTAACTAGAAATCCTTCTCAATAAGGAATTCAAGATGGAAGTCTTTTACGCTCCTGTGGTCGCGTAAACAATGATCACGTCACTACTGAAGCCCATTCTGATTGGCTGACAGGTGAAACTAAGATATTTCATGGATTTGTAATATGCGCTGGTAAATAAACAACCCCGGTTACAGATAAAATTTTAGTAAACTTGCAGATTTCTGAATCTTTACAAAAACTAGTTTTGTAGGTTTACAGATTTTTTTTTTTTTTTTTTTTTACAGTGTGAAATATGAAATCATAGCACTTAGAGCTGAATGCAGGGATGAACACGTGCATAAAATCATAAGACACTTAAAACTAAAGATATAGGCTGAGGATTGAAGGCTTAGGAAATTTTACCTCCCCACGCAATCCACTCCTCTTTCGTAGTCACAAATATACACATTGCGAGATAAGTGGATTTCCCGCATAGCTGCATTTCTGATACTTTTTCTGCAGTAAGTTGTACCTATGACAAATCTATTAGTGGAATAAAACTGAAAATGATTTTTTGAGAAATGTGTCATTTTTAATTGCGGTTGGGTGTGTGTTGGGCAATTGTTAAGTTTAACATTCACGTTCATTATTAAAGTTTACTATCCTTTTTTCCTATTGTACAATAATATATTATGTTTGGTTTCCTGTTAAGAAGTTATAGAATGTGCATGAAATTCTTGTTCTGTATAAATAAAAATAAATAAACACAATTCATTGCAACACATAGTTAAAGTATGTTGAACTACCTCAATAATCTTTACATATATTACGCTATCGTATGTGGCACAAAAATCACGATAATTTGTAAATTGTTTAATAGCAAAGTCCAAATGGAACGCATCCTATTAGTTACTATGAAAAAGTCCTTTGGTAAGATTTAGGATGTGGTAAATTGGATTTATTTATGTTTTGTTCCCTCGCTGCAGTTATGGAGCCTCAAAAAAAAAAAAAAAATTCTGCACTTTTTACTTAAAAATAAAAGTCATGAATTTTAAACTTTTCTCAAATTAAAGTTATGTATTAGAAATGAAATGAGTGAAAGGATTATATTATTATATATTCCCAAAGGACCAAAAAAAAAAAAAATCAGCACAGATGTCATATATGCACCACATTGAAGTGTTATTTTTCCGAAGCCAATTTGGCCAAAACGTCGTTTTCAAATACCAGTATACTATATTCTGTATACTATTGCACCAATATCTGATATATTTAAAACATTGTTATAGCCTGAACACACCACATTTGCTAAGCTTTAAGTGTAATTTCCGATTTATATAATTCAATAAGATATATATTCCTTTACATTTTATAGCATAACTGAATTTGTCTTTAATTCAAGATATTAAGATTTAGAAGTTATTAAATTTGGTTCATTGAATCTTTGAACAATGGATAAATTGTAATTAATTTTTAAACATTTTAGTTTATTTTAATTATTTCTAAAAATAAAAAAAAATAAATAGATGTTGATTTTGTATACACTTTTTGAAATATTGAATGTTTTTTTATATAAAAGATTAATTTATAAAACGGTTCTTCAATCGGTAAATCAATTATAACAGATGTAAATTTTCCATGTGAGTGAAAAAAAAATCCCGTCCAGGATTCGAACCAGGGATGTATTGGCTGAAGCCGCAAATTCTCTTCCAACTGAACCATCCCGGACACGAACACCGGAAGACTATTTCAGCAAAATAATCTCAAACATCACATAATCTGATCTGATACTATGGATCAGCTCAACAGAATAAATCGAAGGTCAGCATATGGAACTGCAAAAAATACTATATACGAAATTACATAATATATCAATATATAACATGGTTATTCAATTATTAAATCAATTATAACAGATGCAAATTTTCCATGTGAGTGAAAAAAATCCGGTCCAGGACTCGAACCAGGGATGTATTGGCTGAAGCCGTAAATTCTCTTCCAACTGAACCATCCCGGACACGAACACCGGAAGGCTATTTCAGCAAAATAATCTCAAACATCACATAATCTGATTTGATACTATGGATCAGCTCAACAGAATAAATCGAAGGTCAGCATATGGAACTGCAAAAAATACTATATACGAAATTACATAATATATCAATATATAACATGGTTATTCAATTATTAAATCAATTATAACAGATGTAAATTTTCCATGTGAGTGAAAAAAAAATCCCGTCCAGGAATCGAACCAGGGATGTATTGGCTGAAGCCGCAAATTCTCTTCCAACTGAACCATCCCGGACACGAACACCGGAAGACTATTTCAGCAAAATAATCTCAAACATCACATAATCTGATCTGATACTATGGATCAGCTCAACAGAATAAATCGAAGGTCAGCATATGGAACTGCAAAAAATACTATATACGAAATTACATAATATATCAATATATAACATGGTTATTCAATTATTAAATCAATTATAACAGATGCAAATTTTCCATGTGAGTGAAAAAAATCCGGTCCAGGACTCGAACCAGGGATGTATTGGCTGAAGCCGTAAATTCTCTTCCAACTGAACCATCCCGGACACGAACACCGGAAGGCTATTTCAGCAAAATAATCTCAAACATCACATAATCTGATTTGATACTATGGATCAGCTCAACAGAATAAATCGAAGGTCAGCATATGGAACTGCAAAAAATACTATATACGAAATTACATAATATATCAATATATAACATGGTTATTCAATTATTAAATCAATTATAACAGATGTAAATTTTCCATGTGAGTGAAAAAAAATCCCGTCCAGGAATCGAACCAGGGATGTATTGGCTGAAGCCGCAAATTCTCTTCCAACTGAACCATCCCGGACACGAACACCGGAAGACTATTTCAGCAAAATAATCTCAAACATCACATAATCTGATCTGATACTATGGATCAGCTCAACAGAATAAATCGAAGGTCAGCATATGGAACTGCAAAAAATACTATATACGAAATTACATAATATATCAATATATAACATGGTTATTCAATTATTAAATCAATTATAACAGATGCAAATTTTCCATGTGAGTGAAAAAAATCCGGTCCAGGACTCGAACCAGGGATGTATTGGCTGAAGCCGTAAATTCTCTTCCAACTGAACCATCCCGGACACGAACACCGGAAGGCTATTTCAGCAAAATAATCTCAAACATCACATAATCTGATTTGATACTATGGATCAGCTCAACAGAATAAATCGAAGGTCAGCATATGGAACTGCAAAAAATACTATATACGAAATTACATAATATATCAATATATAACATGGTTATTCAATTATTAAATCAATTATAACAGATGTAAATTTTCCATGTGAGTGAAAAAAATCCGGTCCAGGACTCGAACCAGGGATGTATTGGCTGAAGCCGCAAATTCTCTTCCAACTGAACCATCCCGGACACGAACACCGGAAGACTATTTCAGCAAAATAATCTCAAACATCACATAATCTGATCTGATACTATGGATCAGTTCAACAGAATAAATCGAAGGCCAGTATACGGAACTGCAGAAAATGCTACATACGAAATTACCTAATACATCAATTTATAACATGGTTATTCAATTATTAAATTAATTATAACAGATGTAAATTTTCCATGTGAGTGAAAAAAATCCGGTCCAGGACTCGAACCAGGGATGCATTGGCTGAAGCCGCAAATTCTCTTCCAACTGAACCATCCCGGACACGAACACCGGAAGACTATTTCAGCAAAATAATCTCAAACATCACATAATCTGATCTGATACTATGGATCAGCTCAACAGAATAAATCGAAGGTCAGCATATGGAACTGCAGAAAATGCTATATACGAAATTACCTAATATATCAATTTATAACATGGTTATTCAATTATTAAATTAATTATAACAGATGTAAATTTTCCATGTGAGTGAAAAAAATCCGGTCCAGGACTCGAACCAGGGATGCATTGGCTGAAGCCGCCAATGCTCTTCTAACTGACGCATCCCGGACACGAACATTGGAGGACTATTCCACTCAATATTTATTTGGGTGAAATAGTTTAGAAATAGAACTGATTTTAATAAAACAACTAGCGAGCTACGCCCGCTAGCTGGGCCACTTTTTCCAAACGAACCTCGGTATTAAGCAGTATATAATAAGCAAAAAAAATTCATTAAATAAGCAAGTCTTGGTGTTCGAATCCTCAAGCACAAAAAAAGTAAATTAAAGAGCCATGGTCCCGTTAAAAATATGTGATTTCGCACTGTGGGCCACGTGCACTTGAAAAAAAAAGATTGTGGATCGGAACTATGGTCGCTTCGCGCCCATAATCCCGTTAAAAATATTTGGTTTTGCACGGTGGGCACTACGCGCCCTTAAGACATTTTTCCGTAGTTTTTAGTTCATCAGAAGCAGATTTTTACGCAGATTCTGAATATGTAATCAGTTTTTTTCTACTTTAAAAACTGTCTGCATGATGGTTTAAGAAAAAACGCGCAAAAAAATGCAATTAGCGCCGGTAGAAAAAGCGATTTTCGGCTGTTTCTTCTTTTAGCCAAAGGGGAAAAGTTCAGGTTCTTCACCGCAAGGTAGCGCAGTGTTCTGCCTCGGAGCTCCGTTTGAGCGCCGTTTGGTATTTGGGACATTTTTCGTTCCGATTCCCAAATGGTTTTTAATTCATAACTTTTTTAATTTTGGTCCCACGGTCTCGAAAATGCCCGAAATGACTTCCCCGGAATATTTCCAATCGAAAGACACCTCTCGCGACTTCCAACTCGCCCGCGTTGCGAACTGTAATCGGCTTCAAGCAGACAGACAGAGGCGCACAAATTTTAAAATAAAATAAGTTTTCTACCTTCCTAGGCATTTTTTAAAACTCTTAATAAGAAAAAAAATAAATATAAATATTGTTTCTATTTAGAATGCAGGCAACTGAAGTATATACATTTTTTTATTTCAAACAAATATTTTACACAAAATGTTCAAAACACAAACCTTTTTCTTATATCAAATTACATGTTCTAAATCCAAGACACCGTCTACTAGTTATTTCTATTTTGTATGCCGCTTAACTGACTTTTCTCCTAATTTCGTATTTTCCTTTCTTATGGTTACTTGATTTTCATTTGTATCACTTTTTATCAAATAAGTAAACGTACATTGCACTCAAAGAAGAGTTATTTATTTTATCATACCCTCCAGTAAACCAAAACGGATTTCATTACAACTAAGACAGAAAGAAAAAAAAATATTGAAGTTTGTCCTATTTGACTAGTGGTGCATTGCTGAGAGTTAAATACTTACAATGAAAATCTTATATAATACACAATTGAGAATCTTATATTTTATGAGAGCAAATATATATATATATATATTTAAAATGTAGCAAGTATTTTACAAATATCAAACTTTTATAAAATTCTAAAAATTTTAATTAAATGTGCAGTTTTAAATTTTCTTTCAAAATGCACTGTTAGTTGAATATTAAAATGCAATTTCACCATTTGAACTATATATATATATAATATAAGCTTAAGAAAACATATATGTTATATATGTTTCTTAAGCTTAAATTTAAACTTAAATTGTTCAAAATCTGAATAGTTGGGAGTGGTTAAATAGCACAAACTGAACTGTGTTCAGAAGGTACAAATTTCAAATGATTATAAAAAACGAAAAAATTGGTCTATTCGTTTGCGATTTTCGCTAAAACTACTCTTTAAATCAGTATTTTCTTTAAAATGAATTTTAAAGGTAAATTTCTCAAAATGCCTTTGACTTTGTTGTAGTGTACAACTATTTTTAACCGTTATTTTTTTTTAATGTCATTAAATGATTTCAAATGCTTAGACTTAGAGCTTTTTTAATTTTGAGCTCAAATTCTGAATCGTTGGGAGTCTTTAAATAGCGCAAAATTGAGTTCGAGGGGGAGGGGGGGGAGTTAAATTTCAACTCCTGAACACATTTCAGTTTGCGCTTCTTAACCCCTCTCAACGATTGAGAATTTCAGCTCAAAATTTAAGTTTAAATCTAATCATCCGAAAGTATTTAATATGCTTTTGCAAGCATTTAATTAGATACAAAAAACAACGGTTAAAGTTAGTTGTTGCTTAAGACGCCCTCAAACGGAATTTTTAGAAATGTATCTTTAAAATCCCAGGTAAAAAAGTCAGCAAAAAACCTTTAAAAAAAACCTTCAGGGAAGCTCAAGGTATTTCGGACAAAAAAACCTGAAAGCTACCTTAAGGTAAAAAACCTATATTGCCCCTCCACTTTTTTGTCCGAAATACCTTAAGCTGCCCTGAAGGTAATAAAACCTGCGTAATCCCTTGACACTTTGTCCGAAATACCTTAGGCTCTCCTGAAGGTAATAAAACCTGCGTAATCCCTCTACACTTTGTCCGAAATACCTGAAGCTACCCTTTAGCCCCGGTTACCCCCCCCCCCCTAGGGGACACTTTGTGTTGTGTCCTCGTGAGGGGGGAGGCAAAAAGGGGAGAGGGGAAAAGGGGATGCATAACATATATAAGGAGTCGCAGGCTTTTCCTACAATATGTCACATTGGGGGGGGCAACAAAATTTAGAAAAGTGTCCCCTTGGGGGGGGTAATGGGGGACAAAGCGGGAAAAGAGAAACTGTAGATGCATAACAAGATTAATTGGTTACAAGCCTTTCAAATGGTAAGTCACAAAAGGGATGTCAGCAAAAGCGCCCTGCTTTGGATCCCTTGAAATATGTGCACCCTCTTTCCCCCTTTCTTTAAAATTTTTATGTATTATAAATATTTATCAGAACACCATAAAAAAAAAGATTTAAAATGATAAAAACTCTACAATTTCAAAAGCATATGAAAAGCAGAAAAAAAAATGAAATTCTTCGATCGTCCAAAGGAAAAATTTGCGAAATTCATCCGTCGACCAAATGAAAAAAATTCGAAGAATTTTGTAAATCGATTACAGCTGCAAATTTTTTTAACATGTAAGAATAAGATGTTTCAAAACTTATAAATCAGGAATGTAAAAAAATTGATACAATGATTCACTCTTTAAAAATATTCACAATATTTCCCAGTCGATTATTTTGAAAAAAAAAAGTTTTTTTTATTTAGTTGCTTTAAAATAATGAGAAATTTAACAACCTGTTGAAGTAAAAGAAACTCAACAGTGAATTGTGAGAAAAAAAAAAAAATCTTTTGAGATTTTTCAGTCGATGGCAGGATAAAAAAAATGCAAAATTTGTAAGCTGATTTCTGATGATAAATCCTTAAATGAGTCACACTGAATATTACATATGAATAATAATTAATGTAAAGAAAAAAGATTGCATAATAACATTTAACAGGGAAAAGTCACAAAATTACATCTGCCACAGGAAAACATTTTAAAATTTTACTGATAAAAAAAGTATAAACAAACCAATTCAAAATATTTTTTTCTGATAAGGTACATAATAGCCCTTTTGTAAAAATTCGTGCCCTTTTTTCTTTTTTTAAGCAGCTTTTTTTTTTTTTTTCTAGAATCAACATAATTGTAGTATTGATTTGAAATAAAGATATTGGAGAGGGGAGGGGGATTTTTAAAAAAGAGAGCAGTTGTATCTTGTTAAATAATTTATACAACATATACATATTTTTTTAAAGTCCCTTTTTCTCAAAAAAATTTGCAATACTTTCTGTGACTGATTGACTGAAAAAAAAGAAAAAAAAACTGGTTTTGCCAGTAAGTTGTGCGGGAAAATAAGGAAATTCACCAACTGTTTACTGGATAAAATTTAATTTTTTGACCATCTTGGGGGGGGGGGGAGGGGAGGTGCGGAGGAATCTGCACCTTCTATGTCCTCATACACAATTAAAGTTATTGACCGTAATAGCCTAATGTGAAAAAAAAAAACCCTTAAAAAAATAAAAATTGTTCAATAATAATTAAAATGCTAGCAAAATACATGTGAACACTCCCAATATACATATAACATAATAAGATTAACATTAGCTTGAGTGTTTAAAATCTATAATAGTCATGCAAAGAAATTGAATCGCTAATGTTAAATATTGGGTTACTGTTTACTTTTTTATTTTTATTACAGATTATATATATATAAAGCTACTTTTACTTTCACATATCTTAATAAAATGCTCCTATAGATTTAACATTAGCTTGCGAGATTCTTTGTAAATCATAAATTTAAATATATACATTTTTGTATGATAAAAAACCATATTATTCAGTCCGTCAAAAATGCCTGATTTACTTACTGATTACATGGGGAAAGAAAACTCACAAGTTTATCCAGTAAATTGTGCAGGAAAATAGGGAAATTTGGCAGCTGTTTACTGGAAAAAAGGAAATTTGTCGACCATCTGCATGGGGGGGGGGGGAACCTGCAACTCCCATGTCCTCATACACAATAAAAGTTATCGACTGTAAGAGTTTAATGGGGAAAAAATGCTTAAAAAATATAATAATAATTAAAATTCTAGCAAAAAATATGTGAAAAACATCCCCATAAGATTAACATTAGTTTAAGCTAGAGATGCACAACTTGTGGCCTGCGGGCCAAAAGTGGCCCGCGAAGGGTTAAGATATGGCCTGCAAGATTCCTGAAAAAAAAAAAGCAAAATTTTGTGCATATGTCGCAGGAAAAAATCGTAAATTCCATCAATTTATCGCGGGTAAATATAAAATTTCGTCACTTAAGAATCACAAATTTCATTGATCGGCACGGAAAAATCGTCAATTTCGCTCATTAGATATGGAGAAATTGTGATTTTTGCTTATGAGGCTCGGAAAAAAATCGCAAATTTCCCAGATCCGAGAAAGAAAAATCACGAGTTTTTTGTCGACAAGGCACAGAAAAATCATGAATTTTGTCCGTCAGACATGAAAAGTCGCACATTTCGTTGACAAGGCACAAAAATATAGCGAATTTATGCAATGACGCATGGAAAAATCAATTTCTTGATCGGCTGCGAACACTTACAAATTGTTAATTACGTCAATCAGACCCAAATAAATCGCAAATATTGTTGATCGGATTCAGAAAAAATGCGATCTGCTTTGTAAAGATTGCAAATTTCGTCAATCAGGTGCGGAAAAATCAGAATTTTGTCGATCTGGAACGAAAAAATTGCAAATTTCGTCAATCAGCTTTGTAAAAATCGCAAATTTGTCATAGGCGTTGTAAAAATCGTGAATTTCGTCAACTAAAAGCGTAAAAATTGCAAATTTCGTCGATTGGCTTCGTAAAAGTCACGAATTTTGTTGATCAGGTGCGAGAAAAATCTGAAATTTCATCGATTGGTGCGGAAAAATCTCGAACTTTCTTGATCATGTGAGGAAAAATTCTAAATTTCGTCAATCCGCTTTAAAATCCGCCATAAGAATCACGAATTTTATCGACTGTTTTCTTAAAAGTCGCAAATTTCGTCGATCGCCTTTGCAAAAATCAAAAATTTTTCCAATAAGCTTCGTAAAAATCGTGAATTTTCTCAATCAGGTTCCTAAAAATAGTGAATTTTAGGTACTACTAGGTTATACCGTCGACCAATTTCGCCAAATTACACAAATCGACAAACTAATAACTAAATTATACATATCGACATATTTTTTTAATTTAAATAATGAAAAAACAAATTAGTAGAATATTGATAAAAATATAAATAACCTGTATCTTCCATGTCCTCATACACAATGAAAGTTATCGATTGTAAGAGCCTAATGAGAAAAAATCCTTAAAAAAATAGAATAATAATTAAAATGCTAGCGAAAAATTTGTAAATAACATCCCCATAAGATTAACATTAGTTTAAGCATTAAAAATCTAAACTAGTCATGCAAAGAAATTGCATCACTAATGTTAAACCTATGAGAGCATTCTTTAAAAAAATTTCTCACTTGCATATTTATAATCTTAAACTTTTTTTTTCTTGCTTAGAATAGCTGAGATTGAATTCTAATTGGGTTACTGTACACTTTTTGATTTTTATTACACATACAGAGTTTCCCCCAGAGGGTTTCAGAAGGGCGCTCTTTGCCTCCTGCTCTTTAGTTTAAAAAACTGCGCCCCTCATCTAAAAACTAGCGCCCTTCTTGTCATTCATTCAAAAAAAAAAAAAAATAGCGCCCTTCTTGCCCCACATTTGAAAAAACACAGCCTTCCAGCGATTATCCGAAAGCACTATAGCGCATGAATTACACAAAAAAATGGCTAATTTCGTCACAAAATTTCACAAAACGTCAGATTTCCACAAAAGTAATGGAAAACAACAAATTTCATCCAAAAATCGCGATAAAACGGAAAATTTTGTCAAATGAGTCGCAAAAAACGGCAACTTTTGTCAAAAGATAGCGATAAAATGACAGATTTAGTCAAAAGATTTGTTAAAAGAATGGCCAATTTTGTCCAAAAATCGCTATAAAACAAAAATTCTGTGAAATGTTTCTTTTTTTTTTGCAATATTTCTACAAGATTTGTTGTTTTTTCCCGATTTTTTAACAAAATATGCCGTTTTTTGCGATCTTTTAACAAAAACTGCTGTTTTGGCGATCCTTTAATAAGATTTACCGTTTTTCATCATTTTTTCACGAAATTTGACATTTTTCGCGTTTTTTTCATGAAATTTGACTTTTTTTGCAATTTCTTCGCAAAATATACCGTTATTTGCACTTTTCTGTAATCTTTAAACAAAATTAGTGCTTTTTCTGAGTATTTTACAAAAATCAGACTTTTTTCCATGTTTTTTTCAATGAAATTTATATTATCCACGATCCTTTAGCGGTATTCACAGTTTTTCTCATTTTTTTGACAAAATTCACATAAATTTTCTACAATCTTTCGAGAAAATTTGAGTATTTTCCACGATCTTACACCAAAATTAGCATCTTTTCTGCGTTCTTTCATGAAAATTTGCATATTTTCCAAGATCTTTCGTCAAAATCTACATATTTCCCCCGATCTTTCGACAAAATTAGCGATTTTCCACCGATCTTTCTTCAAAATAAGTATTTTTCGTTATCTTTTCACAAAAAACTTCTATTCTCCTCGATCTTACGACAAAATTCTCGTTTTCCACGATCTTTTGGCAAAATTCGTGTATTTTCCGAGATCTTTCATTAAAATTTTCATATTTCCGTCGATCTTTTGAATAAATCTGCATATTTTTCCTAATTTTTCGACAAAATTAGAATATTTTCTTTGATTTTTCGAAAAAGTTTGAGTATTTTCCACGATCTTTCGACAAAAATTTGAGTATTTTTCACAATCTTTTAACAAAAACCGTGTCTTTTTCCGTAATCCTTTGACCGAAATTGCATTTTTCTTTCTGCAATCCTTTGAAGAAAACTCCACTGACTTTGAAAAAACACAGCCTTCCAGCGATGATCCGAAAGCACTATAGCGCATGAATTACACAAAAAATCGGCGATGAAATGTAAAAAATAGCCTCATACGCGTCCGTGGGATGGGTAATTTTGTCAAAAAATCACTAAAAAAAGGCACATTTCGTTAAAAATCGCGAAATAACGATTAATTTCCAGCAAAATTCGCAAAAAAATGGCTAATTTCGTCACAAAATTTCACAAAACGTCAGATTTCCACAAAAGTAATGGAAAACATCAAATTTCATCCAAAAATCACAATAAAACTCGCGATGACTATTTGAAACTGACTACTGTAAAATACTGTTAATCCCCTCCCCCCCCCAAAAAAAAACGTGACGAAAAATCGAAAAATATTCTGAGGGGGCGCTTACACGGGATTTTCCAGACATCTTTTCACAAAATTTGTGGGGGAGAGGGGGGTCTAGATATTTGCAGAGGTTTTTCGCACTATTTGCCGAAATTTATGTGATTTTGTTGCAATACATGATGAAATCTGAATTTTTTGCGATGTTTGATGCAATTAATGGTTTTTTTTAGTGATATTTGACAAAATTTGCATTTCTTTCGTCATTTTTTAACGAAAATCACATTTTTTCTACACTTTTTGTGACGAAATTCATATTTTTCCGTGATCTTTTGATGAAATGGGCAGTTTTTGCAATTCTAAAATGAAATTAGTGTTTTTTTGGCAGTATTTTATAACCAAAGTTAGAGCTTTTTTGATGAAAATTACATTTTTCAATTTTTTTATTTTAAATGACCCTGTTTTTTCCTAATATTTAGGCAAAATTTCTTCAAATTTTAGTCACAATTTGCTGTTTTTCAACGAAATCCACGTATTTTATACGATCTTTTGACAAAATTCGTGAACCTAACTCATGCCTTCTCTGATGAAAATCGTGGATTTTTTGCGTTCATTTGATGGAAATTGCCCCTATCTTGCGATCCTTTTGATTGGAAGAACACTTTTGATCAGCTAAATTTCATTGCAGAACATTACAAAGTAATTTGCTTTGGGGTACATACTTTTTTTTTTTTTTTACTTAGAATCTCCCCTGCTTTGCAATCATGGATTTTTGACTTTATTATTTTGTGACAATAATATAATATAATACAATACTTATCATATAAAATAAATAAAAATTCACTTACCTTTATTTTAAATACATCATTTTTAAAACCTACAAAATGCACCCCTAAAACAGAATCGTTCAATCCATATGACAAAAGTTAAACTTATCCCTAAAAACGCTTCTACACAAAATGCATATTTTCATTTAAACAAATTACTAAAAATCCACTTACAAAGATAAATAAAAAAATTTAAAAACAAATAAAAAAATAAATAATAATAATAAAAACATTGCTTCAATTTACTTCACAAAACACGCAAATAAAAACAGAATTCAAAACAAATTCAAACTTCATGTCACAAAAATGCATTTCAAAAAATCCAACCATTCAAATGCAATTCCCTGATAAAATAAACCAACTTAAATTCCATTTCAAACCACACTTGGCATGAAAATAATGTAAGAAACAAAGTGGTAATAACAAAAACTCATTTATTGCTTTGCCAAATTCAATGTTGCCAAATGCCTTGCTTGTTCTAGAATTCAGTCAAAATTATTGAACATTCCCGCGGGTGTGCCATTGCAAAAAGTACAACATTCACTTTAATTTTTCTTTAAAACAAAATTCCTGCCTGCTTTAATATGTTGTGGAATACTTTCATAAATTGTGAGCAAAGAAAACTTATATGATATTTGCATGCTACATTACTTTTAAAGTTAAAGCAAAATTGTAATAATTGAGTGCTTTACTCCTGTGGTAAAATTTACAACGTACTTTTGTTCATGTGATGAAAATTTGCACACCCGGCAAAAGGTTAACATTAAAATGAAAAAATTTATCTTACTTTTAGATTTTTTTTTCATGTGACCCAGCTAAAAATGAACTCCAGTGAAACTGCAAAGAAAATGCAGTTGCGAAACTGTGGTGATTTGGCACAAATCACTGCAGTTTTTTCGAAGTCAACAACTACAAAATCACTACAGTGAATGTGTAGTTCATAACTACACATTTTCTGCAGTGAATGTGAAGTTAAATGCCCCTCCCACCTAAAAAAATTGGCTCTGCTGGCGCCATCTACTGACCATACTGGTAAGCTTGCTTTTTAACATTTCAAAGGCAGATTTTGACTGTGGAAACAGTTGTACTCGAACTGACGATCCCAGGTACAGGAGAGACACGCTTTGACCACTTGCCCGTTGAGACTTGTGTGGTTAGTGTTGTGCGAGGTATAAAGGGGAGGCATTTCAATTAAAGGTTATTTGTTGCAAAAGCTGAATGGCAGGCAGAAAAATTGGATGTTTTAAAGTGCTTTTATTTTATTATTTACTAGCTGACCCGCCCGGCGTTGCCCGGGTCCGTATTAACAATATTAAACGAACTTGAAATTTGTATGATTTTATCATTAACTGGAAGCATGCAGAAATACATTGTCTGAAATACGTCGCAGCTGACTTTGTGAAAAATCGGTTTTAAAAAGAACAACTAATATTGAGCTCTAAAAATACTTAAAATGAGCAATGAGAAACACGGGAGGGAACATGTATCCAACGATTGCGTTAGTTTCGTGTTAAAGTGTTGATATTTACCCGTAAAAATCACTGTTAAATCACGTAACTAATTATTTTTTTCGCATAGAAATCCCAAGTGAAATATTTTGAATTTCAAACTAATTATATCACTCTTAATTCCGTCTATACCGTGAATGAAATCGATACGCGATGATAAAAGATTGGTATATAGTATTATAATTTCAGAACCATTTAACAAAAGTGTATATTTTTAATCAAAGCATGCGTAATGTATACACTGTGGACAAATTCCTAACCGTAAACTTTTGTACCATAACCATAATCTGTCTGTAACCTAACTGCGACTTAACATTACCCTACCGTAACTTAAATATAACATAAATGTAACCTAGCCGTCACTTTGAAATACCAATATAGAAGCATCATTTAAGATTTTGCTTGAAAAGTTAACATTCTTTCGTTAATGTCTTAAAATCGTCTGCACTCTGAAATCTAGATTTTAGATTAATATTTGTTATTTAAGTTTTCGCGCATGATTTTAAAAGATTGTTTTCATAAATATATTTTATATATTGACATAGAGTTATTAATATGTTGTTAAATTAAAAACATTTTTTCATCTACGTTATAAAGTATTAAAAAGTTCTGAAAAAAAAAGAAAACTTTTAGTAATACAATTTTTAGTTCAAATCAAATGTTTTCAATATTCTTTTTTATTTTATTTTGATATTTAATTATTTCGAATTTATCAATTCCAATTATTTTAAAAGCAAACATTTTTTTAAAAATAAATAATATAATGGAAAAAAGACCATTTTAAAAAATTACTATTTCTTCGCAAAATACGCTTCAGCTGTAATTCATTTCTTTCAATTCGTCTTATTAATACAAAATCTCTTCTACATGCTTTTGTTTGGGACATTAAAATTTGAGCGATAAATGGTTTAATATTGCAACCCTTTTTTCGGTTTACTTCACCACCACCTATCTTTTTCCTCCATGGTTTACAACCGCTGTGATAAAAAATCATCTTTTAAACTGACAGCTTGCCAGTCTATAAATTTTAAAGGTCGGTTCCAGCTTTTTTAATTATTTATGCCAAAATTTTATGCAACCAACCAACCATAACTAAATGAAGGGAAAAAAAGAAGAAAAAAGGCGATTTTTTATGAGAGTGATCTTTGGAATTTAATTAATTACTCAGTTAATAAATAGAATTTCGAAATTCTGAAGCTCAGGTGCATCAGGAGAGATATTGGGCTACTCTCATAAAAATTTTGAGCTTCGTACGTCCCATAGATTTTGCTAGCCATCGCAGACACACACACACACACACACACACACACACACACACACGCAGACAGAGCGATTTGTTATTTTATTAGTATAGATTTATTTATTGTAATTCTTTTATATGGGCGTGTATTTTAAAAACAATTTAATATTAAATGAATTAAACAAATACTTTAGCGAATTAGCTAAAGCAAATGAATTGGTTTTTCTTGAGAATTTAAAAATCAGTAAATATTTAATAAAATAATTTTATTTTTAGGCTAATTGCGAAAATAATATTTTTTTTTATTATGAATTATAATGTAATTACATGCGTTGTGTTTATTTTATAAAATATATATTTTTGACATGGAAGTACTTACTTTAATAAATTATGGCTCGGTAATTAATATTTTTTGCTTAGAATAAAAATTCATTTTATGTCGTTTAATGATAAGGTAAAACATATTTTTCATTATTGTGTTAGAATAATAATTTATTATTTATAAACATTTTTTAATTTAAAAATTAAATTTTTTTTTTTGTAGTGAGTTTTTTAAATAGGGAATATTTCTGAAACGAATTTTAGAGGTTTTTCTGATAATATATTTTTTTTAGGAATTATAATATAATTAAATGTGTTAATTTAAGAAATATATATTTGTAAAAAGGAAAAATTAATTTTATAAAATAAGAATATAATATTGTATTAGAATAATAATTTGTTATTTATAAACATTTTTTAATTTAAAAATAAATAAAAATAATATATATATATATATATATATATATTTGGTAGTGAGTTTTTTAAATGGGGAATATTTCTGAACCTTTCTTGCAAATTAAAAAAAAATAAAGGAATTTTAGAGGTTTTTCTGATAATATAATTTTTTTAGGAATTATAATGTAATTAAATGTGTTAATTTAAGAAATATATATTTATAAAAAGGATAAATTAATTTTATAAAATAAAAATATAATATTGTGTTAGAATAATAGTTTGTTTTTTATAAAAAAAATTTAATTTAAAAATTAAATAAAAATAATATATATATATATATTTTTTTTTTGGTAGTGAGTTTTTTAAATGGGGAATATTTCTGAATCTTTCTTGCAAATTAAAGAAAAAAAACGAATTTTAGTGGTTTTTCTGATAATATAATTTTTTTAGGAATTATAATGTAATTAAATGTGTTAATTTAAGAAATATATATTTGTAAAAAGGAAAAATTAATTTTATAAAATAAGAAGTTCATAATTAATAACTTTGAATTAGAATAAGGACTCATTTTATGTCGTTTTTATTTTTTAATGTAGCATATGTTTTTAATGATTATGTAGATATATTCTATTGTTAACTTATCCACATTTTTACCTAAAAATAAAATAGAAACATTAATTTAAATTTCTTCCTTTTTTTTTCTTTGGTAAATAATTTTTTACAAAGGGAAATTTCTGATTCTTTTTTAAATTTTAATATAAAAAATGACTAGATTTTTCAATATATTTATGAGTAAAATAATTTTAAACACTTTTAATAATTTAATATTTGCATGAAATAAGAAACTTTGATGTGCTTTTAAAATGAATACATAATTAGAAAATACACTTCAATTAACTGATGAAGTATTTTTTTTTTTCTTTCTACGATTCATTAAGTTTAGATCGAATAATAATTTTAAAGAGCGATTTAAAAAATTATTTGATGGTTCAAATATTTGTATGTCGATTTCAAAATTAAGTAATAGTAAATTAATTGCAAGTAATTTTCAGTTATGAAGATGGAGATGTATGGGGGGCAGGAAGGAGAGGAGCTCGTTAGATTTTAAAATTTAATTAAATAAAATTTCCTCTTTTTTATTCAAAATCCTAATGTAAATTTTTCGAATAGCTTAGAAAGAAAGAAAAAGAAATTTTCAATTAAGGGGGGGGGGGGTGTAGACTCATTGCCCCTCCCTGGATTTTGAAATTTAATTAGCAATTTTTCCTCCAATTTACAAAAGCATAATAAAATTTATTCTTTTAGTGTGATTTAAATAACGAAAAGAAGAATTTTCCGTGTGGGGTAGGGGAATAGATGAGCCATTTTCTCTCATTCGATTTTGAAATTTAACTAATTTTTTCTCCGATTTTTGAAAAAATATTAAAATTCAATCTTTTTCTTTAGCTTAAAATATAAGAACTAAGAATTTTCTGTTAGGGGGAGGAAGGTAGAAGAAAGTATTTGCCCCTTCCTAAATTAAAAAAAATATATATATACATTAAAAAAAATTTTCTTTTCTGATATTTTCAAAAGCATATTAAAATGTATAATTTTAAAGAAATTTACAATAAAAAGTAAGAAGAAATTTCGCATTAAGGAGCTGGTGAGTGAAAGGCCCATTGTCCCTCATAACTTTTGAAACTTAATATATTTTTTCTCTGATTTTGATAAACCTCGCAAAATTTATTCTTTTAGAGTAACTTAAAATAAAGGAACTAAGAAATTTCCGTTGTATGCAGGGGGCACAGGTAGTCACTACCCCTCACTGGATTTCGAAATGTAATTTAGTGAAATTAATTTTTTTTTCTCTTAGCTTAAAATAATATAGGAACTAAGAATTTTAAGTTAGGGGGAAGGAAGCATAGATAGGGACGCCCATGTCTGAATTAAAAAAAAAAAAAGAAATGGATTTTAATGTATTAAAACTTGTAATTTCCAAGTAACAAAACAAAGTAGGAACTAATAAATTTTTTACTACGGAAGTGGTTCGATGGGATGAGAAATCCCTAGTTCGATTTTGAAGCATATTTGAAATTATTTTTCTCCGATTAAATTCTGTGAATTTATCGGACAATAACTACAGTTATACGAGAGATGCATCGGAAATGTACTTCTAAATTAATGGTTGGATAATAACTTCAAATTCACTGCCGTGATTCTACGGTTACAAAGTCTTATATATTTTTTAATTTTTGATTATAAAATGACTTTATAAAAACTACAGTGTTTTCAAAGTTAATAGCGCAAAGAAAGTTTAAAATAAATTACTGCAAAATCACCTTTAATTAACTACAAAATAACTGAAGTGATTTTATAGTTGAGATTGCACTACAGAAAGACTAGAGAAATTTTAGAAAAACCTCAAAAACACTTCACTTCTACAAAAAAACTGCAGTTCATTTTTAGCTGGGGATTAACATTACTTTCATGTTTATCGAATTACCTGTATAAATATGTCACATTTTATTCACTGTGTTATCAAATAATCACTTCAACACTGAATACGGATATCAGAGGCCATTTCAATATATTTACCAAATACATATTCATTGAATGCATACATTTGAAGTTCAAAAAAAGTTTAAAAAAAGAAAGAAAAGAAAAAGAAAAAAAAAACTAGAAAATCCCATCTTATTAAAGTATCAAATGTCAGTTACTTTATTCAATAAAATTAACAGTATTTTAATGAAAACATCAAGAAATTTAAAAAATGAAACATAGTTTTAATATTTAGTTCCTTTAGGATATAGTTTAAAAAGTAAGTGTCAAGCTGTTCTTAAAATTTGAAGATCTTTTCATCGATATTATTAAAAAAAAAAAAAAAAAAAGAGAAATTGATCTTTAAGAATCACAAAAATGTCTCATAAAAAATGTTCCCCGATACAAAAATATTTATTAATCTACGTGGCGATACTGGATTACCGAATACTGTTCCTGTGAAATGAATCGCAGATTATAGTGTGAAATATAAAGTTTAATATTAAAAATATGAAATAAATAAACAATATTTGTAGCCTTCTGAAAGCTATATGTATATCCCTTTAAAATTAATTACAATGTTATTACTTTACCGCCAGAAACTTAAAAAAACAACACTACATTAACGAGAAATAAAATAAACAAACGCCCGCCGCTAGTCAGTCACATTTTCCCGCGACGACACGATAACATCAACACAGAAAGTTGAGTTGATAATCTCCTTCTCAAAATCCCGTAACATGGAGTCAGACAATGCAGCTAATCTGTCCAAAGATAATTTGTTGTTTTGAAAGAACTAATTTTAATAAAAACTGAAAATTATGCCTGATAGGGGATATGGACGATTTTTGCATGTAATAATCTCATCTATATTTTTTCAGTTTTAATCTTCGACGCCGATGAAAAAAGGGGGATGGGAGGATTGCTTCCTCTAGCTCGATTTTGAAATTTAGGTATCTATTTATTTTTTTTATGTCTTCAAAAACACTCCAATTTTTTTTTTTTTTCATGTAACTAACATAAAAGAGCTTCTTTTATGTTAGTATGCACAAAAAAAGTTCCTCCTTTAAAGAGGAACTAAATAAAATGTGAGGCTTGAAGGGACAGAGTGAAACCATTTGCCTCTTCAAGCATTTAATGCAATTTAATGAACTAAAGTTTCTTTCTTATTTTTTTTCAGATTTAGAAAAAAAAAATTCTTTTTGGAAAACTTAAGATGAAAAATTAAATAAGGCATTTTCCATAAAGGGGGCGGAATACATTGATCTTTGTTAGATATTTTGAGATTTAATTAAAATATATTTTTCTACGATTTTGAAAAATTTAGTGAAATATATTTATTTTGAGTAATTTAAAATTTAAAAGATACAATAAGAGTTTTGTTTGTTAAATTTATTGTAGTGGTGGGAAGGCAGGATATGTTTCTGAACAATCCTTCTGACAGTTAATTTTCGGCCTTTTTTAATACTTTCTAACGAAGTTCAAAAATGTGTATGAATTCGGTTTGTGTGTCTGTCCGTCCGTAGTCTAACTCTGTTAAATATTGTCCGAATGCCATGACATTTTAATTCCATAATACAGAGACATTCAAAAGAATTCCGTTACATTACAATTTATTTTTGGAAGTTCGGACTTTGAAATTTCGTGAGTTTTTGAAATACGATATTACATATTCATGAAAGGAATTTTGAAATAATTTGATGATTTTATTAGGGGTAGGTAAATTTTGTTGATCGAAACTTTTGTATGTATTACACTACTCGAAGGTATATTTTTACTGGGATATTTTAAGAAAAAATTACGGCAATATTTTTAGGGTAGTAGATTTTGAAAAAGTTTTGTGATTCTTTTTTCTTTCTATTAGAGGAATTTTCGCGAATTGAAATTTTTGAGTGTGTTAGAGTTAGAGGTGAAATTGTTAATGATAATAATTTTAGAAATTGTAATTAAAAATTTTAACTCGGAGCAGACTTCAAAATAATTTCGAGATATTTTGGTTTTCTGCTTTAACGGGATTTTTGGATGGGAATGAAAAATGTAATTTTAAATGGTAATTAAGAATATCAAAAAGGGGACTTTAAGATAATTTCAAGATTTTTCATTTCCAGAACAGGATTTTTATATCGCTATTTCAAATTGTAATTTTAAATAATTAAAAATTTTAACAAGGGTAATAAAGAATTTTTTATTGTATCGGTGGAAAACATTAGATTTCTCGGAATTATCTAAAATATTATTTTTTAAATAATAATAATAATAATAAACATTATGAAGAAAATGCAGACCTATCAAAATCTCAGATATCATAATGTGCAATGATAAACCTCAATAAAACCTTCAAGTAAAACCTTCATATTACCTGCGTGGGAAACGATTTTCATTTTCCATCAAAATACCTGAAATGATTTCACGAAAATCTTCTAAGTCATTTAAGGTAATTTAAAGGTAATAGTTTGTCCATTAAAACCTCTATGAAAACTTTTAAGAACCTGTATATTTCTCTTAGGGAAACCTTAAGCTTTCATTTTCCTTCTGAAAACCAGCAAAAACCTTCAAAATGCCTGTAAAATCTCGAAATATTTAAAGGTTTTTTGCTGATTTTTTTACCTGGGATGTATTTTCAAGAAGATACTGACTTAAAGAATAGTTTTATTTTAAACCACAAACGAATCGACCAATTATTCCATTTTCTATATTTATTTGAAATTTGAACCCCCCCCCCAACCCCTTGAACACAGTTCAGTTTGCGCTACTTAACCATTCCCTACTATTCAGATTTTGAGCTCAAAATGTATGTTTAAGTCTACGTTTCCGAAAACATTTAATGATATGCAAAAAATAACGGCAAAAAATAGTTGTCCATTACTCCAAAATCTAAAGCGCCCTCTATCGGCATTTTTGAAATTTTTCTTTATAATTTATTTTCAAGAAAATACCGACATAAAAATAATTTTAGTGAAAACCGCAAACTAATCGACCAATTTTTCAATTGGCCAGTTATGATTATTTAAAATTTGGCATCCTAAACTTTAATAGCGGCTGTCCTGGTAATTAAATTATGCATCCTATTATCGTGAAATTTGAAATGACTCAAAAAATTTTGTATTTTATGTAAGTATCAAACAATTCGGCTATGTAGTTTTTTTCGCTGTTATAAGTGGACAGACCGCCAGACAAAGGGACAGACGGACTGACCAAACGATGTCTATAGGTGCTACGTATTTATATACTTATGAACGTACGTAAAATTATTAAAAATGTAAGCTGTTTTCTTAAATGAGATCTTCAGAAAATAAAATATATGAAATTAAATATAGAATTCTGTGGATTTACTTCAAAGAAAAATTATGTTCCTTTTGTAAAATTAAATAATTATTTTTGTCTTTGTGAGCATTTTTTGTTGCTGTACATGTTGAAGACATGAGTGTAATAACTGTTCCTTAGAAGAATGGAATAAAAAAGGAATAAATGAAATATATTTTCAGTATTTCAAACAAATGTTTTACGCAAAATGTACAACGCATAAATATTTTTCTTACATTAACTCATATCTTCTACTTTTCTTTCTTAGACACCATATATTGGTGTTTTCTACATTATATGCTACTTAACTGATTTTTCTCCTAATCTCGTATTTCTTCTTCTTATGTTTATTTGATTTTCATTTGTATATCTTTTCATTAAGTAAGTAAGAGTGATTATTCTACATGAACTGAAATTTACTGTAAAAGAAGCGTTATTTGCTTTATTATGTCCTCCAGTATACATAAACGGACTGCATTACATCTGAGACAATAACAAACAAAAGAAATCTTTGAAGAAAGCATTACCATGTATCGTTAAATGCTTTGGAAAAGTTTGGTTTATTTTCTTTTAATTTGTTGACGCTAAAATGTTTTTGAAATATTCTTTTTTTCAACATTCACAACTTTCATATAGTAAAATAAGATTTCCTATCTTTTTGAATATATATATATATATATTTGTTCTTGGTGAAAAATGTATAACTATTGCTTTTTATAAGAATGCAGGCAACGAAATTATATTTTTATATTTCAAACACATATTTTACCGAAAATATTCAAAACAGAAATATTTTTTTTATCAACTCACATCTTCGAGTTAATATTTTTTTTTATCCAAGTCATCATCTATTTGTTATTTCTATTTTGTATATCACTTAACTGACTTTCCTCCTAATCTAGTATTTCCCATTGTTATGATTATGTAAGTTTCATTTATATCTCTTTTTTTGAAAGTAGTAGGAATGATCATTCTAACTTAGCTGTGGAAATTACTTTGAAAGAAGAATTATTTGTTTTATCATGTCCTCCAGTATACAAAAACGGACTGTGCACTGCATCTGAGACAATAACAAACAAAACAAATGTTTGAAGTTAGCCCATGCAGATTATTCGTTTGGCATTGTTAAAAATTAACTCCATAAAATAAAAGAGTTTGTATTATTTAAGTTAAGTTATTACATGTTTTCCTTTTTCTATAAAAACACTCCTTCTAATTGAGAAATAAATAAATTCAGAATTTATTTTCGTAATATGAAAACCCTTAAGAAATTTACCATGCGTTTTTCAATATGTATAAAAATTAATTTTGAAATTCTTGAAAGTTTGAAGCTAAACGTTCTCCAAACATTTAACAATAAGTTGAAATTTATTTAATGAGAATTATTTTCTGAAATGTTTTTGTTTCTTCTGTCAAAAACTATAAAAAGTAGAAAACTACCTTCTAAAACTCTTAATAAAAGTATTTTACAAGGTTAGTGTGTGTCTCCATAGTTAATCCCTTGCGGCGTGGTTGTATATTTATGAGACCACTTAATTTAAATCCCCAAATGCCGCACTGACACCGGTATTTTAGTAAAAAAAAATACGGTTTATTGAATGCGTGAAATATAGCTTTTTCTTGTTTACAAATAAAGTTGCTTTCAAATTCCGGTGTCAGTTTAACACATAAGCAATGAATTTGCTCTGCGCCTCAAAGGGTTAATCAAGACATATAACATTATAATAGAAAATAAGTGAAGAAAACGCTATAAAATGGATTTGAAACGGAATAATTTTGCACTCATCTATAATTTATCATCGCGTTGAATGCCATCGAAAATCCAATTACAATGCTAAACAACTTTTAAATTTCCGAAATACACATATAGTATATAAGAATTCATAAAGAAAAAAATACGAAAACGTTATGCGTTTGTACAAACCAGGGATAATGTATTAACGAATACTTTGATTTTCATGATTCTCTGTTGAAATAGTTTCAAAATTATTTTTATCAAGCTAATGATCAAATTGATTTGTTTCTTAGGAACTCAAGCTAATGTGTTTGTTTGAAAGTTCTCTTTTTTATGTTAAATCCTTAACTTTTGATTTAAATGGAGCAATCAACACAAGTTTTGTATAAGATTAATCAGGGTTAATATTAATCAGGGTTTATAAGATTAATCTGTCAAAAATTGTTTTTTCGTTTATTGCATGAAATTATATCCATTTCTGTACTTATTGAAAAAATATTGCTTAAAGTGAATTATGAGTCTTTTATTAAGTAAAGTATTTAACCTTAATCTATCTCGAATTTCGTCGAATTGGATCGACTGGGATTGGTTATAATTTTTCTGGTTTATGGTTTTGGTTGGTGTTGTCATTTATGTGTGCGCTTTGATAATTTTTTCTTTAAAATATATCCAAGATATACAAGATTATATCATACGAAAAAAATATTTGAATAACAATGAATGTTGTTCCCTAATTGCATGAGAATATTAAACAAATTCATTTATCTTGTAGGTTTTGGTATAAAAGTGTTGTAATCTGTATAAAATAGAATCTGAACTCAAATAGAATTTCTAGACAATACCAGGTTCTTATCTCGATAATATATCATTTATTATTATTCAGATTAAAAACAAAAAGCGAAACAGTGGAGATGTAGATAGCTCCCGATTCTTTCTAATATCTACAATGCCATAGAAAACATGTACCACTATATATTTTGCTGGAAATTTCATATTATTTAAACCCGCTTTGATATATTTTTTAAATGCTCCTTTTAGATGTGGTTTTATGGTAGTTTAAAATTTAAAATTCGTAATTTTCAAACTACTTTTTGTATACGCCACAAAACACAAAAGAAAATAAAGCTCCGAAGAAGTTTATTTTTATAGAATTATTTCTGCGTTAAAGTGGAAAACGAAAAACGTGAAAACGTTTAGATGTCGGTTGAATAAGAAATTATAATTTTCAAAAAGCAATGACTAGTATAAATCGTTGATCTACGAGTCTTTAATCGTTTATTGTCATACAAAATAAAGAAAAATAAACCCGATTTTTGGAATAAGGTAAATTTGGAAAAGTATTGATATACAAATGAAAAAAAATATTAATTTATTTTTACTAATTGACCCTTAAATTGGCCGAAAATATGAATTTTAGGTTAAATCCATCTTAATACCCTAATAGCATGCATGGTCACCGTGACGTCACTGTGAGTCACTTTAGTCACATCACATCTGTGACCAAAATGCCACCACTCAGTGACGTCACATTGTGACTGAGATGTAACTTTCTTAAAAATCTTTAGAAATTTTTAAATATCCTTCAAAACATACTATTTACTTAAAAAACATGTTTCTGGCAATTTAAATAGCGTCGCTTTTGTCACAGTTTCGTCACAATACTAATGTCAAATTAGTCACAAATGACACATTTTTCACAAATTTGTCACACTGTGACCACTTTGTGAAACGTCACAAAAGAGCTCTAAAACGGCCATAACGACTTCACATTTTAGTCACTGTGACTTCACATTGACGTCACATCGACAATCGATGGTCACAAGCTCACAATGGGACTTCACAACGACGTTGCAGTGACGTCACCATGCTTTACGGGTAAGAAAATTTTAACGGGGTTCGAAGAAAGAACGATTTAATAGCGAGATGCTTTACCTCTAAACTATGATGTTTACATGAAAGTTCTCTTTTAAAATTTAAATTACAAAAATGAACGGTATTATTATAATATTAATTTAACTAAAACAATATACTTTTTGCAAAATTTTATGATTTGCTTGTGATACGAAATATTTAGTATTAAGTACACAGATTTTTAGAGATCTGCCCTTTTTTTTGTGCGTGCGCTGTGACGGACAGACAGACGGATGGCAGAAAGGAATAGGATTTAGGGTTTCTTTCGTCTGATTTATTTTTATATCATTATTATTCATCAGGTAAATGAAAGCCCAAAAATGATTATGTTCGTTAATATGTCAATTGCATAAGAAATTATAATTTTCAAAAGGCAATGAATAGCTTTTATTGATGATTTTGAAGAAGAATTTTTAATTTCAAGACAAATTTATTAATAATACGTCCGATTTTTTAACGAATGGTGGGAACAGAAATACTTAAATAGAAATATTAAAATGTATTTGTTTATTTTAACCAGTGGATCATAAACTTCAAATAAAATGCTTTCTCTGATAAAAAGTTAATTAAATCCAATTGATTTTTTAAATCATCAGATTTTAAAATATTCACCTTTTATATAAACTTTTAATAACAAATTTAATTTTTCTTAAGAAAGGTGTTATAGTAAAAATAAAATACATTGACATGTTTCGGAACCGTCAACTAAGTTCTATAGTCATAATAAAAATCCATAGTCATAATAATAGATTTATATTATGACTAATGGAACTTAGTTGACGGTTCCGAAACATGTCAAGGTATTTTATTTTTACTATAACACCTTTCTTAAGAAAAATTAAATTTGTTATAAAAATGCTTTCTCATTTTTATGATAGTATTCCTCTTTTACTTTGAAAGATTAGATGTTACAAAAATTTTCATCATGTGCGAAATCCTCGAAATGTGATATTATACATAGTACTGCCGAAAAAATAAATGTCCATTATTCATTCCATATTTTCCGTGCTAGGGGAAATTGTTCCACTTTGCTGTCAAACGCAGCTGTCGTTTACGTAATCAGACATTTTATTTACATCTGTAATGTTTGTCCGAAACTGCTATATAGAATGAAAAAAATCTGACAAAGGAGGCAGGTAGAAATCTGTGTAATATGTGCCCCGATCTTTGTTATGCTGTTTTACGAATAATAATAATAATAATAATAATAATAATAATAATAATAATAATAATAATAATAACTGTTTCTTGGTACGGATAACATACTTACGTAGAAATTTTTTTTATCTTGCAAAAAATATAGTGTTTATTAAGTTTTTTTTCTGTGTTTTTAGATGCATGATTGCACTATTAGCATTTATTTAAACAAGATATTGTAGAAAAGAGAAATACAATGTTTCTGAACTTGATCGTTTGAGTCTTTTTAAAGAAGAATCTTCACGTAGTGTAGAAAATAAAATCTGTATGGACCGAAAAAAAATCCTTTAAACTAGATGAAGTTGAAGCTATAATTATGAAATAATTTCTACCTGCAGTGAAAAACCTTTTGCTATTATGTTACTCTGCCCGCAGTGACAAGCATACTGCAAATTTGTGAAACATATTTACAAAACTAACTGAACATAATAATTAACACTCTTGACAAATATCGTATTTGATTGTCTTGTGAATATGTTGCAAATGTATTCTGACAGAAAAATATATTGTGCAAAAAGTGTTGTTAAAAATTACATATTTTTTCGAGAAATTCATTTATTGATATTTATTGAAAATAATTAGTCAACTCACTCTGTAAGCTCCTGCTTTTTATCTTCTATAAAGCAAACTGTCTATCGTGAAAAAGCACCGTAAACACTGGCGATAATTGATAAACAAACTAAAACACTTTCTAAAATAACCGTAAAATGAAAAATAAAGTAGAGCGAGTTTCGATCTACATTAATAACAGCTCGTCATCA
The DNA here is from genome assembly GCA_964019185.1 of Maratus speculifer. Taxonomy (NCBI): domain Eukaryota; kingdom Metazoa; phylum Arthropoda; class Arachnida; order Araneae; family Salticidae; genus Maratus; species Maratus speculifer. Next base: position 454,828,998 of record OZ025291.1, read on the forward strand.
CCTAAACCAACAAGTGGCCGTGAGAGCACATAGTCGATGAAACCTTTGAAATATTCGTTGATGTGTTTTTTATTCATACTTAAATATTTCTAATTTAATCAATTAATAATAATTTATAATTTTATCAATATTTATATATTTAATTATTTCGCCATTATTTTGTGGAATATTTTTACAATGTAACCTTTGAAGTGATTTGTTGGTGTATTTTTCATTCATACTTCATTATTTGTAATTTTATCAATTAAGTGTCTTAACGAAATGTGTACAAATGAATAATATCTCAAATGTATGTTCAAAAATCTTTCATACGCTATCTATGTTAGCAACGCAAAGAAATTTTTTGTATTAATATAGATAAATGCATGATGAAAATCAGAATTTATAGATGTAATATACAAAATAGACACTAAATGCTAGTTTCTCATATGTTACATACTTAATATTATTAATAATAATTAATAATTAATAATAATTGAATAATTAATAATTGGACACAAATTAGTCACATATTGACAAAATATGTGGAAATCACATAATTTAAATCTTCCAGCTTTGTGGCATACATAAGTCACGGAAATTCAAAGCATTAAGATTAAAGATTTAAAATACCTTTAATTATATTCCCTCACTTTCAAGAATCAATGACGCAACGCAGTTATCTGATTTCAGAATACAGTCAAAAAGATTAATTCTCGAATTTATTTGACGAGAATTTATTAAACGCCTTGCGTTTTCGTAAGGGGCTTTATTTATAATTTATGAAATAGGAAGCCGATTGTTTTCTCTTTATCAATTCCCAATAAATCAAAAATTATATTTTGAAATTTTTTTTTTTTAAATCGACATGAGGTTTTGAACATTATCTTTGCTTAAGAGCATACACTAGTCACAAAGTAATAGCCGAACTCTAATGATAAATCTATGGGCGCAATCTTTTCAAATATCTCGCTTTATTTTTAATATTTTTAAATGTTTTTTTTTACATGATAGCTGAGGACGATCCACAATCGGCCTAGTTTTTATTTTTTTAATTTTGGTTTCAGATTTTTTTAAAATTATTTTAGTTTTCAAAACCGGTTTAAACCGGTTCTGAAACTGAAACTATCATAATATTAAAAATATATAACCAAAATCGGAAAAGTAAAAACTAGACCGGTTGTAGATCGTCTTCAACTATCCTATGCAAAAAAAAAACATGCAAAAATATTAAAATTTGAACGAGATATTTGAAAAGAACGCTCCCATAGACTTTACATTAGCGTTCGGCTTTTACCGCGTGACTAGTGTACGCTCTTAATGTAACAGTGAGTCATGGTATAAAGTTACAATTATCATCTACAATCTTTCGTGAAATTTAACCTTTTACCCTCGAGTGGTGACTCTTACTCTCCACTCTTGTGTTGTCACACCAGATGGTAGTTTCTCACATGCGATACACTCATTACAACTGAATTCATCAATAATTAGTCTAGTAAAAATATGTGAAAATAATCTATCAGCTTTGTGCCAGACATAATTCATCTTCAAAGCATTAAGATTAAAGATTTTAAAATCACTTTAATTACAGCACCTCATTTTCAAGAATTAATGACGTAACGCAGTTATCTGATTTCAGAATACAGTCAAAGATAGTAATTCTTGAATATATTTCACAAGCAATATATTAAACGTTGTACCTTTTCGTAAGGGGCTTTATACATAATTTATGAAATAAGAAGTCATTGTTTTTTCCCTTAATCGAACAATTTCCAAATAATTCAAAAATTATATTTTGAAAGATATATAAAATCAAAGTGAGGTTTTGAACATTATCCTTGCTGAATGTAATAGTGGTCCATGATATAAAGTTACGATTAAAATCTATCTTGTTACGATTACAATATTTTCTCCTAGTTTGAACCAAACTTTGGTGCCTATTAGCTGCCACTGTCAGATGGGGAAATCTTCAACCAATATTTTGAGCTCCTGTTGAAACATACTTCCAAAATTGAAACGCGGTTGAAACAGAAAGCTGGAAACGTGGTTACAGGAATTCACCATCTTATGGGGGCAGATACTGAGCACCGAAATTTGGTTCAAACTAGAGTAAAATTTTTAACAGTGTTCTGTCATCCGTGAAATTTGATCCTTTTAAAACTTGAGAGGGGATTCTTACTCAAAACTTCTATTGTCAGGTATATTTTATAAATAGGGACGCAAATGCTTTAGACGCCACTGATATCTTATAATTTATATCGACATAGTTTATCAAAAGATTATTTGTCATTAGATAAGGCGAAGATAAAAATACTGGTGTCCAGAGAATTTGGTGGGCGCATACACTTGACACTAGTGTTCAATGGTAATCACCTCTCTCGTTAATACTTTTCAGTACCATTCTATATTATGCCGTTTGATTTATATTTAGATGAAGTGTAGAATGCACACGATATTCGTCTGTTGTATTATCAGAGAAAAAAAAATTAGTTGTAACATACAATCAAATTATGATTAACTATATAAAATTTTCATAATAGTTTTCATAATAGAAGACAGTTTCTCACATGCGATACAAATATTATTACTTGATTCATTAATACTCAGTCTTGTCACAATATGTAAAAATCACAAAATTTACATCTAACAGCTTTGTGGCAGACATAATTCATTTCAAAGCATTATAATTGAAGATTTCAAAATCACTTTAATTATATATTTCCACTTTCAAGAATCAATGACGTAACGCAGTTATCTGATTTCAGAATTCAGTCAACGATACTAATTCTTGAATATATTTGACAAGTAATTTATTACACGATTCACGTTTTCGTAAGGGGCTTTATCCATAATTTATGAAATAGGAAGCTTTTTTTTTTCTCTAAATCCAGTAATTTCCCAATAATTAAAAAATTATGTTTTAAAAGATTTATAAAATCAAAGTGAGGTTTTGAACATTATCCTTTCTGAATGTAATGGTGAGTCATGATATAAAGTTACAATTACCCTTTAAATCATTCTTAATATTTAACTTTCTACATTTGAGAGGTGACTCTCATCATTGCCAAATAGATTAAACGGCCTGCGCATTTCACAAAAAACCACCAAAAATGTGAAGCAGGATTCAGCTTCAAACCCTGAACCATTTCAATAAATCACGTGGCACTAACCCTGCCCAAATTAGTATTCTATGAGCTGATTTCTGTTCTGAGCACATGGTCGTTGGTTTGGTCCAGGGTTTGCACGATTAGTCATAATATCTTGGGCAAGGTATCAGAGTCTTCTGCCGGGAGACTTCATACATTGATCTCAAATAATTAGGCTTTATAGATAAAGTTGGCCATGCTCTTACTGAGCACTAGCATTGCTAGGTGTTCCTCGTAAATAGGAAGATAAATGCTTTGAACTTCCCTAATACTTTAAAACGTATTTTGACATCGTTTACAGTCCAAGAGCCGACCTCACAAAACCCTACGTCATCGAGCAGAAGAAAAAGTCCTTTGTATTATGCAAGAGTAGTCATTGGGGAATCTAATGATTCATGTTTGCCGGAAGTGAAGTGGTACATAAGGAAAAAATGAATACCACTACTGGCTCACTAGTAGGTCTATCATTGTGTTGGCCGTACATTTAAAAATATGAAAACACAGAAAACTGGGAGCAGGAAAACATAATGCTAAGTCTACTAGTCAACCACTAGTGGTATTCTTTTTTGGCTTATGCAACTCTTCGCTTCCGGTAGACATGGATCACTGAATTTCCCTATAACTATTAAATAGTAGCGTCTATAAATGTAAAATGATCGATTTTATTTCATTATGCATGAGCGTTTGAAGCAATCTATAGTTAGGATTTTTAAAAACTTTTCTGAAGTTCATTTGTATTTTTGAGACTAATTTTATACAGTAAAGATTGATGATTTTACAGCATTTAATAAGTAAAATTATAATTTTGTGTAACAATTTTTGAATTATTAAACAGCTTTTCCGAATGCATTAAAAAGTTTAAAGTGGATGACATATTTTACGTATAGAAAGTCGTAATTGAACTTGCTTGTAAAAAGAAAATAAAAATTTATTTCACAAGAAACATCAACTTACTTTAAAAAAAATAGTGACGAAAAATAAATAAATATTTGCTTTAATTTATTTGCAAGATTAAATAAGGAAAAAAACCTCTTCATCGTCGTTGAAGGATACGTAAAAGTGTTTTTGTGTTTGACATGTTATTATTTTTTTAAAGAGAAAAATAATATGAAGGAAGATTAAAGGGAAATTTTTAAAATAAGCTATCAAAAAAGAAAACACGTCATCGAAGGTTTAAATGTATACATTTTTTTATTATTATTTTATCATTCAGCTAATTTTTATTTTCTATATAAAATTAATTTATAATTTTTATAAATTTTGCTGGTTTCTGACCAAAATAATTTACAAAGTACAGATTTCACCAAACAATTCTTTGTTATGAATAAATATCGTGTAAATTAGGTAATAATCCTTTTCTTCATTTGTTTAATTTTTGTGTAATGTGCGATTTTGAAAAAAGACATAAATATATAGCCAGTAATACATTGCCGAATTGAATAAATTGAAATAATAATTATTATTATTGTACATTATAACACTATTTATATTATTCAAAACATGATTTCAAAGTGGTTAGAAATCACTTGACAATGGCATACTTCAACTGGCATTAATTGCGTTTGAAAGTATTTACCTGTATACTATAAATAATTTTTTCTATAGAGTTTTTTTTTTCAATATGAATACGCATATTAAAAATGTACACATAAGAGCATAACTAATATTCATATACTTAAATTTTCTTCACCAGAAGAAACTGAAATTTTCTTCACCAGCACATTTTTATGAAATGAGCACTTTAGTGGAATGGTAATTTAGGTTTACAAATATGGATATAAAAGTACTAACTACTTTAAAGCATCAGTTTAGCTATCAGTAATACAAATTTACGCACTAACAAAATTAAGGCCGTTAAACAAGTAAATGACCAACAAATCCTCAAAATTTTACATTGTAAAGCATTTAACTTAAATAATCATGAATATTTCTTACTTTCTTGGCTACAATGTTTTGAAGATCTTTTCAAAACTCAGATGAAAATAATATTTATTTTATGAGGTAATATTCATCAGTGCTGCTATTTATGATTTTGTTTTCAAGCAAAAAACTCTCAGCTGCATAGAAGTAAAGTGAAAATGCAAAAAAAAAAAAAAATTCGAAAAATTTTATTTTTATGAGGAAAAGAATGGAGGTACACATTTGTGTACCTCAGGTCCGAAAAGGATAAGATGTCGTACTTCACCTAACAACTCCATAGATGTAAATGGCTGATACATAATTAGCAACCCTCCTATTGCAATAAATAAGATGTTTCATGTTTTAATCTTTGTGAAAAAAATGTTTTAATTGAAAATGAAGTCATACGTTTTTTATGATTAAAAGAGATTGAATTCCCATTTTAAATAATGTATGTATGTGTAACATATTGATTACATAACGTACAGAAAACTTTTTACTTCAAACATTAAACTTATATGAAAGAAAACATTTCCAAAAGGTAAATAAATATATGTTGTGTATTCATTATAAAGCAGAGCTTTAACGTATGCAACATTTGAAAAGAAAATTCCTTGTAACTGATAAAAACATAGAATTCCCTTTCTTCTTGCACTTCAAAGGTATTTAGTGTCTGAAACCCTTCTTATTTATCGTTTATATAATTAAAAAAAAATAAAGTCTTTCAATAAAGCTATCATAAAGAAAATTATTTTAGTATTATTTTATTTTTTAAATATTTATAAGGTTATGTTCATATAATGTTTTTAAAAGTTTAACATTTCATTAAAAAATGCATGATTGCAAGAAAAAATAAAATTTTTGTAGTTCTGTAAAGATTTGAAAGGTGATTGTTATTTCTTCAGTATTTATTTTTTGTCGGAAAATATTCATGTATGCCTAATATCGCCATATATTTATATATCTCTCAAGATATCTTTTCTGCCTATCTGTATTCACAATTATATACTTATACATATATCATATATACATATATATATACCGGGTGTCCTGAAAAGGACTGAACGATTTTAAAAATCAATAACTTGCAAACTTTTACAGATATTTAAAAAACTCTTGCACTAGAGTCATCTAAAAGGTCAAAAGTTTTTTTCCTGCGATTCTGGATTTTAGTTCGAATTACAAACAATAGATGGCGCTGAGAGCGCTAGGTGCTGTATTGAGACGGATATTGACGTCACTTGGCACTGAAGCAAAATAAGGAGGTTAAAGCTATGGAGTGGATCTTATTCAAAAATGAACTTTTGCTTTTACCGTCCGATTTTGAATGCAATCCATATAATTTTGATTTTGCTGGCGTCAGCGCAATAATAGAGAGAAATATTATTTTCATGGGTACGACTCCTTTGAAATCAAAATGCGTGAAACAACAACGTTCGAATTACCGACTTTTATTTACTTTTTTTTCTTTTTACATTCCAAGAATGTAAGTATTTTGAGAACAGGATTTCTTATTTATCTAATTATTTATCTGGGTACCTTTTAAACCTTTTTTATGTCACCTAGTCATGCCCTGTATTGTATTTTAAGTATGTGGGATTAACAGTTAATTTACAGGTACACCCAAAAGATTGCATCACATCATAGTCTATGGGGGAAAATCACTTGCAGTGTACATTAATGAAATACACTATTTCAAATGTATTGAAACTGATATAAATCACTGAATTTCAGTATAAGAAAATTATGATAGAATAGAGTATTTGGTATTTATAGCATTTAACATTCATTTACAGGGGCACATAAAAAGAAACCGGTTACTGTACTGTCTTTAAGTAATAACTGCTGGAAATGCGTTTTCAATTTCGGCATGCGCTTTTAAATTTAGCTGTTTTTTAGATACATTAATAATTATATAAATGCATATCATCTATACTCGTCTCTGGCGCGTCCGTCCGTCTGTCTGTCCGCATATAACAGTGCAAAAATTACTCTGTCGAATCGTTTGAAATTTTAAATACATATTTATTGAAGAATTTTATCCAGTTATTTCAAATTTTATGAATATCGGATGTGTATTTCCAATACAGGGACAGTCAAAAGTATTCCGTTACATTATGGCCGACGGGGAAAAAGTTTCAAGTACTTTTTGATGATATTACACCCGTCCGAACATAATGAAATTAACATGCATTTATGAATTAAATTGAAAAACAAATGATGTAGAATATGCTGCACAAAGAATAGTTATTATTCATTTACAGGGCCACACAAAATAATTATGTAACATAATGGTATAGAAGGAAACATACTTTGCGGCATATTTTAATTTTGTTACACATATAATAAAATTGTTATAAGTTACTTAGGTTTACTACGAATTTCTTACTATGTAATAGAAAATATGAAATATTTACAGGGACACACAAAAGATTTCGGAAACTATGCTGCATCAAAAATGCTGTACGCTAACGATAATTGCTTGAAGTTTTAAGCTTTGATATGATTTTTTTTAAAGTTTCAGTACATTTTTGCATGTTACGCTGTGTATATAATTGGTGCAAATCATATACAGGGCTACACAAAAGAATTCGCACTCCTTACTAAGTGTGTAAGTAAATATATTAGGTGGTTTGTAAAGGAGTTATGCATTTTTTTACGTTAAGCAGCTTTAAGTACATTACGATATGTTTGAAGAATAGAAATGAAATGATATACAGAGGCACTCAAAAATTGGATTAATAGCCGGCTCTGGATGGTAATCTCTGGAAGTGTGATTTCATTAGTTTAAAGCATGTTTCGGTTTTAAATAAATTTTAGCTAGATAAATGGCGTGTATTTAAAGATAGTAGGAAAAGTACAGGGCTATACAAAAGAGTTCAAATATGCTTCCGTCTATTTAAATAAATTGCTAAATGTCAAATTTCAACTTAAAATGTGTTTTTAACGCTTTCCAACATAGTTAAAAAATTTTATGATTTCTTTTTAGTTAGCCGTCTGCCTGTCTGTCTTTCCAAACTCTAATTTGAGTTGAAATAATTGAATTGGTCTGTAAGTGATACAGGTTAATAAGATTTATTATGCCGTGTTGGGTACTGTAAACAAACTATGCATAATTCATGATTCATTTACACAGACACTTAGAACTATGCCATTACATTATGTTCTGTGAGGATAATTATATATGTAGCTCCTATATTCGTCATCTGGAATGTTCTTTTATCTGTCCGTACATAATAGCGCAGAAACTACCCAACAGAATGGTTTGAATTATAATATATATTCTCGTTGCAGAATTTTCGTTACTCATTTAAAGTTTTATGAAAAGCGAATCAAAGCTTAAAAGGACATTAATAAATGCTTTATTCATTCTATTAAAACCTATTCTGCGTGACTAATTCAATGATATCCAGTGATAGGTGATGATTCTAGGTTGTCATTATGATTATAGCTCATTTAAGGTGGAGGTAGTATTATTTCCATATTACCATGACTTTAATATACATAATCGTAATAAATTTTGTATTTGGGTATTTTTACAAAAGAGTGCAACAGCTATTGCACCAAATTTTCAATGTTTATACTATGAATATTCTTTGTTCTAAAGAATAAACCATTTCCGCAATTTTTTTACAACATACATAAAACTCTACTAAAGAACTTTGTTAAAACAAACTATCAAATATTCTATTCAAATATCCCGCTCAAATTTTAATATTTTAGCGTGATGTTTTTGCATAGGATAGCCGAGGGTGATCCACAACCGGGCTCGTTTTTACTTTTTCAATTTTGGTTTGAGATATTTTTAAAAAATACTTTAACTTTCAGAACCGGTTATGAAACTGAAATTATCCTAATATAAAAAGAATATAAACAAAATCGAAAAAGTAAAAACTAGCCCGGTTGTGGATCGTCCTCAGCTATACTATGCAAAAAAAATAATCACGTCAAATTATTAAAATTTGAGGGAGATATTTCAAAAGAACGCCCCCATAGACTTTACATTATCATACTGGACTTTTTCATTCAGTAATGTGGGCTCTTAAAGAAGCTGAAGCATAATGAAATTTTCTGTTAATTGTTATTTTTAGCACTTTCCCACAAAGATGAAAAGTGCTTATGCATTCGGTTGGCCTGTCCGTCTGTTAAAGCTTATTTAGTGTCACCGAAGCATACTTGTCATTGCATATAAAGTATTTACGTTTAATGGTTCATTTACATTGACACTCAAAATAATTCAATTCCCCATATACCATAATTTAACATTATGGTATATGGGGAAGAGTCATTTGGAGAGTATTTTAATGATATAAAACTATTTCGAATGTATTAGAACTGATATAAATGAACGAATTTCACTATGATCACACCCCTTAACGCGCAGTGTTGCCGGGTCGGCAACACCTAAATTCCCCCCTGTTTAGAGGGGGGAATACTCCGTGAATATTTCAAAAACTATTCTAATGGCTACTTCAAATCTTTTTTATGAGTTCTAGATGGCAGCACCACAGAGATCAAACTCTGCTGTTTTTAAATAATAGTTAAAATGTTCTACTGTAATACGCGCTTCACAGCAATGCTCTTCTCACTGCGCTTATCAATGCTTTACTTATGGGAGGTGACCACTTCGGCAACAGCTGTGTAATTAAAACGGTTAGTGCAATCTTTACAAAACAATACCTGTGTACTCCTCTAGGCCTAAATAGATTGCCTAATTTTTTTCCCTTTAAATTCCAACTTTAAAGAGTAGTGCGCCGGAAAGGGTATTACAAAACAGAGCATTCATAGCTTTTTTGTTAATTTCCAGGTACACACAGAAGAAATCGTTTACAGTACTGTCTTTGCGTAATAATTGTTACAGAGTACGTTTTAGATTTTAGTATGCGTTTATAAATTTAATTACATTTTTGCATAGCACTCTTTATTTATAAATTATACAGCTCATATACAGGTGTGCACAAAAGCATTCGCATACCATTCTCCTTATTAGAGGAAATTTCTGAAGGGGAACTTTCGACTGAAATATAAATATCTCTTAAACAAACCAAATTTTGGAATGCATATTGTTAACAGATACAAATCTATATGACATACACAGGGTATGTCTACATATCATACAAAAAATCGGGTAATTTTCCAATTGTATGGTGAAACTGCTAAAATTCGAATTTGAAATGCGTTAGTCATTTCCATATGATAAAATTAGCCGTAATATTTTAATTTTTTAAACGATGAAGTTTTGTTACTGAGTGGTCCATAATCTCTGCTTGAAGCATGATTAGTTTATTTCATGTTCATTTTCATTTTTAATACTTTCCAACATAGATAAAAAGTGTTTTTTTTCGTTTTGCTCGTCTGCCGCTTGTTTGTTTATGCACTAATTTACAGAAATATACTCGAATTCACATATAATTGATTCGTAGCATTGAAATTTGCTATGTCATGTTTGGTTTTCAAGTAGAAATACGTAGAAATCACGTTTCAATAGCAGGGGAACTCGAAAATGTTCTGTTGCATTATGATCAACAGAGTGAAATCAGTCTCAGTTAATTTTGATACTGTTCTAAACATACTGAAAAGAGTTGCACCTAGAAATAGTTACTATTGAATTATGAAAACTTACACTACGGGCACAGGAAAACTCAAAAATATTCCATTTGATTATGAAAATAAATGTCTATGGTAATAAATCGTTCGCGACTTATTTTAATATTGTTATTCGGTTACAAACATACGGAAAATGACATGATGGTATCATGTCATATGCGTCTTAAGTTTAACTAAGATTTTAATACTGCAGGGTATCTGATATACCATATACTGGTCTGTACAAAAAAATTGGTAATTATTAGATGATTACAGAATGAATGGGAATTACTTAAAGGTGTACTTAATACTTAAAGGTGTTTTATTGCATTCTCATATAGTTGAAAAGTGTTTTTGAATTTGGTTTATGATAAACGCCATCCATCTGTCTGTGTATATGTCCATCTACCTGTCCTTGCTGTAACTCTAAAATTTAGACAGATTGTCAAGAAATTAATATATATTATTGAGGTTTACCATGAGATCCAGAGAGGTGAAAGGTATAGCGATTATGTTTCTTACAGGGACACTCGAAATAATTTTATTATATTACGACTTATGGGGAAGCATAGTTTGAGTTTGTTTGAATAATATTACATTTTTTAAATTATATTTAAATTTATCTGTAAAACTTAGATGTATTATAAGGCGCTTATTGTAGATGCTTGTATGCATATAATTTATCACTCATTTACAGGTAGTACAGTACCGGCTATGAAGATTTACATACCGGGCTCCAAAAAGATCGAAAATACATTTACATTTAATGACAGAATTTGCTGAATAGAAATTTGTAAGTGTGTTATTCATTTAATTGAAATAATTTTTACCATACTATACAATATATATAAAACTTTATACTGTATATACAAAGCTAAACTTAATATTCGGAGATTTAACAAATTATTTCGACTATCTATGACAATTTCAGTGATTTGTTTCATTATGTTTTATGCGTTTCTAAATTAAATAGTTAGACTTCTTTCACATTTATAAATAATAAAGTTTTATTATATTATACATATGTTAAAAAAATTTTACATAATCAATCAGATTTTTTGTTATTGTTCACAGCTTCCTCAGTAAAACTCGAGAACGACCCTATTCTAAGAAAAAAAGAAGTACCAAAATCAAAACATTTAATCTAAACACAATTTAATGATCTCTTTGTCAAACGTTTTTTCCATGCTTCTGCGATTTATATTTCAAATTTGTGATAATTTGATAAAAATGCAGGTCGACGTCATAACACGTTACTTTGTGTTATATTTTGTGTGTGAATGTTGCCTTGTTTCATAAAATGAATATTCGTTTTTGTATTTTTACTCAACTGACTTACGTGTGTGCTTAAGTAGATCGATTGATGTTCTAGACGAAAACTGAGATTTAATTTAAGTTTGTTTAAATTTTAAATTCATAATTTTCGGCTGAATTTTTTCCCGTTGCAGTACATAGTTTTCTTTTTCAATATGAATAAATAAATAAAAATAAAAATAATACGCATTTCATTTATGGTCCGACATTTTTCCAGATTGATCTATATAAATGTAGCTGTATGTTTTTTTTTTTCCAACTCATAAAAAACGTGTGTTTAGTGATTGTGTACATTAGGCACACATCGTGGCATGTATATAAAATATATAGTTATATTTAGAATAATACATATATTTAAATAGGTTCCGTTTAAACTTATCAATTTACACTTAAATTTAAAAAAAACTTTAAAAATATTGAATATTAAATACATTAAAAAATTAAGTATATAGAAATATTGTTTATCATTTTTTCTATATGATTATATATATATTAAAACATATTTTGATGCAAAAATATTTTGGTCGCAGTGCAAAACTGGTAATGCAAGGTAAAAAAAGTACAAGGTAGGGCAAAACAAAAGATATTACAAAAGTGGCAAAAATTTAGTTTCAAAATTTTACGATTTTTCTTAAATCACATTTCAACTAAGTATTCCTAGCGAGACTTTATCGTTAACATTCCAAAATAATTTAGCAAATTCCGGTAGCAAAATTTTAATTTTGATAAAGTCAAAGTGTGTAATGTAAGTTGTAGTTAGATAAATATACTATATATGCAGTTCTGGCAAGATTTTGCTAAACACATTTGCCTTTTTTATTAATTTTTATCAATATAGTCCTCAAAATCAAACTGTTTTACGCTTAATTAATATCATGAATCTATCAATGACACACAATCTATATAACTATCCAAAATATTATAATACATAAGGTAGATCAGAAAAAGGAAAGCAAAAAACAATGCAATAATGTAGAAAATCTTTAGTGCTTTTCGAAACAGAATAATGTGTTAAATGATTTCGTTCCGAACTATATTTTAAGAGAAATATGTCTCCTACTTTTATCACAAATTGTGACGTAATATAAATCGACTTTGTAAGTTTTCCAATTTCAACAGCTTGAGATCACAACCATTTGATAGATGAATTTTGTGATATAAAGTAAGATAAATTTTCTTGAAAATCATTCTCTTATCAGTGAAGGAGGATATGTTGAGTGGCAGTTCAATCACCATGGCGATGAAATTCTTGAGGAAAATGATCAAATGTAGAAATTTGTATGACAAGATATAAAGCAATATAGTATTTTAAAATTATTTTAAAGGGAAACAATCCATTTAAAAAACAATAAATAATCCATTAAACTAGTTGGATGTGTCAATCCCGAAACTTTCTTCTATCTCATAAATACATGATATATATATATATATATATATATATATAATTAAAAAAAAAAAAAAACGTGGTGACTTTAAAATTACTTATTATCGAATTTCCTCGAACATTTGAGCTAGCCTAATGAGATTCTGGTATCCGAAAAGCCTAAAACGCAAAATGTAATTAATATTCTGAGAAAATGAGCTTAGTAGTGCCTCTTGGTGGGTAATTTATACTAAAACCTAATAAGCATCTATTGATGTCAAGACCTAACAGAATCTGAAATTTGATGGAATTTCGTCCATTTGTTCTTCAGATATAATTATAACAAAAAATTTGCAAAACGTAGCACAGCAACACCATATTTTGGACAATTTATGCCAAAATGTAAAAAAGCGTCTAATTATGTTATGGTGTAAAAGAATCTGAAGTTTGATGAAATTCTGTGCATTAGTTCTTGAGATATATCTAGTTTTAAAAAAACGTGTAAAATATAGCACAGCAGCACCATCAGTTGAAGGATTTATAACAAAACGTAATCATCGTATAATTATGTTATATGTCATTTTGTAACAAAATCTGAAGTTTGATGAAATTCTGTGCGTTGGTTGTTAAGATATAGCTATCGGAAAAATCGTGCAAAATGCAGCATAGCTGCACCACCTGTTGTAAGGTTAATACCAAAATGTAATCAGCGTCTAATTATGTTATATATTCTAGTGTAAAAGAAACTAAAATTTGATGAAGTTCTCTGCATTAGTTCTTGATATATAGCTATCGCAAAAATCGTGCAAAATGTAGCATAGCAGCGCCACCTATAGGGAATTCCACACCAAAACCTTATCAGCAACTATGTATCTCAAGGTATCGCGGAATCTGAAGTTTGGTGAAATTCTGTGCATTAGTTCTTGAGATATAGCTGTCATAAAAATCATGAAAAACGTGGCATAGCAGCGCCACCTGCTGGCCAATTTACACCAAAACTTAATCAGCGTCTATGTATATCAAGGGGTAACAGAATCTGAAGTTTGGTGTAATTCTGTTCATTAGTTCTTGAGATATAGCAATCTTGAAAATCATGAAAAACGTAGTATAGCAGCGCCACCTGTAGGCCAATTTTCACCAAAAACCAATAGGCACTAATTCATATCAAGGTCTAACTGAATATAAAATTTTATTAAATTTCGAGCATTAGTTCTTGAGATAGAGCGCCCACAAATTTTTTGTCACATACAGACAGACAGACTCACAGACAGACACACAGACTCACAGACAGACGGACAGACTCACAGACAGACATTTTCTAAAAATAGTCAAAACGTGTTCAGGACCTTCTAAAACGTGTAAATCCGTCGAAAACCGGAAGTCGAAAATTTTCATGAATCCAATACTTTCTTCTTGTAAAGATAGAAGAAAGTAAAAAGAAATGAAGAAATAATACTATTCATAACAAATGAAATATTAGCTTAACTTTACACGATGATAATTTTAAAAGATGAAGAAATTTGGATACAAAAATGTCTACATTTTAAAAATTTGATCTACGTTCAAACATCTAACTTTATTACCACATTTTTTTTCAATGAATGAGTATTAATCTTTGTCGAATGACGAATTCGTTAGACAAATGAGCAATTCGGGATTCCGGAATTTTTTTCCTTCAACTCAACACAAACGCGATGTTTCTCTGTGTCCGGGATCGGAGGAGATAGCGTCACATACATACGGTTGGATTTTAATAGTGTAAATTCCAACAGTTAAACAAAAAGGAAAAAGGCTGATATGAAAATATTGCAAACTTCATTATTTCGATGCAAATATGCAAATTAACATTTTGCGACTTATAGCTAAAACATATATTCGTGTGTGCCCAATAATATAAAATAAGTTCATTTACTATTTCTGGATTAGTTTCTTTCAGACTTTGATATAGAATTGAAATCATGACACTGTGTAATATATTTGTCTTCTTTTGGCTACTAATTAATTCAAATACCGATAGTTCAACTCAATGAAGATAAATAGATCTAAGTATTGAAAGTACTAATTAGATTATGTTAAATATTTTTATTGTGATAGTATTGCTTATATCATTGAATGTAATTGTACATTCTCAATCTTGAGGAAATATTTACTAATGGATTTCTATGCATATTTTGTCGTCCCTAATCAACGTTACGATTTTTTAATACAAATAATACCAACATGAATTTGTTATAAGTTTCAAAGCGAAATCACAGAAGAAAAATTGTTTTTTCAGTTTCAAACATAAAATAATTGAATTTGACTATGGTATATTAGTGTAAAAATACTTGAATTGCTATGTAATTGATAGCTTTTATTGAAGTTTATTATGACATACATGATAAGGAAAATGACGCGTTTATAGTTCGTCTACAGTAGTACAGAAAAGAATTCCTTCTCCTTATAATCTATAGTTAAAATCATTTAAAGTGTAATGTGTTACACTACTTCAAACCTATCGAAATTTATATACACCAGTGATTTACTATACTATGTATTTACGATAAAGTATCGTATGCATAGCATTTTTCGTTTATTTAAACAGGCATACTAAAAAATTACATTATATGAGTAATAATTGTTGTGTATATTCAATTTCTATTGCAGTATTCGGTTTGAAATTAAATTTGTTTATTAATTGTTTTTTTCGCGTATTACATGGTGTTGATAGGCATGTTTTAGATTTTATACAGTTTTGAACAAAATAACTAAATAAATTTTCCAATTATTAACTGAAATTGCTGAAGAGGAATTTCCTACTGTGTTATCCGTTAATTGAAAAAAAAATGGGTACTCAAAATTGAGAAAAGAGTAGTCAATTTTAAATACTACACATACTCATAACAGTTCCGATCCAAATGAACTCAAAATTGAGGACTACGTGTACTCATTTTAAGTTCACTGGTTGTGTTCAAATATGAATCATTATTTATTGCACCCCTAAATATACAAAACAAAGTAAAAATGAACTCACATTCATTTTCTGTTGAATATTATTAGTAAGAAACGTTTAATTGCTTATTTCAGTGAAAGATATTTGTGAAACGTTATTACATAAAAATGCTGCCTTTATGGGATACTTGTTTAAAATTTTAGAGTGCTTTAACCGATATAACTTCTATAGTATTGTAATGTTACACCAGAAATATATGTTTTATTACACCATTACAAAAAAATAGCGAAAAAAAAAGTGAAAAAAATTACTCCATATAATGGAGGTAGCAGCTGCTTTCAACTGTATGAAATAACATTACATAATTTTTGACAGTGGTAATTAAAAATATATCAAAATAATTTGAAAAATATCCAAATCTAATACTTTTATGATAAGGGCATTATTTACCAGCAATTTTAAAATTATTTTAAACTGCTGAGCAAAATTTTATATTTACATTAATAAATATATCATATTATATAAAATTATTATGTATTACATAAAATTATCATTTTTTTTGTTTTGATAAAATGTTATCTTTCGAAATTGCTCATTTTTGATCAAAACATACTCAATTTGATATAAGTGCATCGATTTACTCAATTTTGATTTTTTTTTTCAGTGTTTTTAATTGAAACTTTCTTTTCACATTGTGTAGTATATGTACAAATCAATGGATAATATGCAGGATTCGGCAAAAGAAATCGGGTTTTTTTCTGATTGGGTAACGTAGGCTAAAATCGAGCTTTCAAATGTGTTGTGCATTTTTTAAAATTGATAATTTTAACATAATCGTTTACTTTATTGATTATGAAATTTTGCTACAGTACTCTGAATTTCTTGAAAATTGTTTCATAATCAATACTTTCGACAATAATTTTCTTTCTTATTTATATAAAAAAAAACTAACTGTACGAGACAGTGTACGACGGTGTCTTTGTTGGTCATAAAAACTAAATTAAATATTGATTTTTTTTCTCCGCATTTTTTCTTTTCTGCGTATACGGAATCACAGTACAGTAAAATCCCGCTATTTCGTATTTATTGGGAACGAACACTCTTTGATTCATCAGAAAATCTGAATATGCAGATTTTACTAATGATAATCATCTTATTGACTTCTTAGGGAGTAAATTGAGTTTGGAGACATCTGTTAGTGTCAGATCTAAACAGCATTGATGTGCTCGTGGTGAACAGGCTCTATTATTTCTTATAACATAATTTAAAATTCACTGTTAATATGTAACAGACTCTTCAAATAAAAACTACAACTGTACTATTATAGCAATAAATACGCTTTTTCCCCCACACATAATTCTCTGTAAGCGAGGACAAAAAAAATGTTATCAAGTCGATTTGGTGATTTTCATCAGAAACAAATTACAGACTTTACTTAAGTGTGTATAAATTAGATAATTTTTTGTTCATCAGTGATTGAAAATAATTTCTTCAGAATTGTATGAATGGAGCCAATATTTACTGTAAGTAATCAGCTTTTATTTCAAATAGGTTTAAGGCATTTTCATGAAACTCAGACTCTATGTATGTTTCTTTTTAACTATTTGTATAACAATGTATGTGTGTTTTTGACAAACTTTTTTGTTCCATTTTTCTCATTTCTAAATTAAAAATTCGGTATTTTTTTCTCTGAATTCTGTCCGTAATAGGTGGATTTTCAGAATAGCTTGACTCTACTGTATTTTCCTTTAACTACATACTTGGGTTATTTTGTATAAGGAGGATTACAGGTACAAAATGCAGTTCAAAATTTAACAGAATAACTTTTAATTCATGATAAGATGCTTCATGGATCACCTGGATTTGTAGACGAAAAAGTTTTTGCTAATGGATGACCTTCATTTGATTTTGATTATGTTATATAATTTTAGTAGATTATGACAAATATAATGTTTTCATTTTAAATCATTAATTCACGATAAAGTCAGAAGTGAGAATCCTGATAAGTAAAAAGATATAGCTCGTGGGTATAGAGGAAGAAGTCAGTGTTTCAAGGATTCTAATAAGTTCTTTTAATATTTCCGGATTAGTATATTCTTGTCTCTCGTACAGAATTGGAAACATGACAAAACATGACTTAAAACATGACTTAAGTAATTTATTTTCCTCCTTTTTACTACTAATTTATTCAGTGAGGTAAAATCATCTTAGTAGGGTTAGAGGATCATTTGAAATCTACATAATTTCGTTGACTCAATAAATTTCTGGTTAGAAGTCTAAGTGTTTGATTTTTAAAAAGCCGGAGGTTGGCATGTCTGGGTATTGTAAACTTAATTTATAAGTTAGATAATTTTTCAGGTGTGTTTAAAGTATATTTCTTATTGCTCAACAATGCTCTGTTATAATGTTAGTCAGTTATGTTGGAGTAAATTTCGACAATCACCTGAAAATAAATAGGAAAAATTAGTCTTTATAAAAACTGCTATTGGGCGAATTTTGATGAAACTTACATTGTAAGTTAGATGAATTTTCAGGAATGATTTCTGTAAATTGCATATGGTTGTGTCGTTATATAATGAAACTTATTGTAAAAATCAAAGATTTGTCTGGAAGAGAAGACCAGCGTAGCGGGCGACGCCTGCTAGTATACTAATAAAAGAACAAAATGTATCTGTGTATCTGTGTGTGTGGCTGCGATTGATAGCAAAATCCACGGCACGTACAAAGCTCACTTTTTTTTGAAGTAGCTCAAAGTCTCTCCTGATGTACCTGATATTCAGAATTTCAAATTTCTGATTATTAGCGGAGTAATTATTTAATACATTCAGAACTCACTCTTATAGAAATATCGCCTTTTCCCACTTTATTCTCGTTACATGCTTACGGTTGGTTGGTTTTATAAAACTTTCGCAGAAATTATTTTAAAAACTCGGACAAAATTAAAGAAATCAAACTGAATTTTTAACATTTCAAAACGGACTCTTCTTTTTTTTTTTTTTTTTGCAAAGACCTTTAAAACTTATAGATCGGAAAACTGTCAGTTGAATAGAGGATTATTGATCACAGCTGTTGTACGTCAGTTTATTAGCAGTTCGTCATCAGCAGGCGATCCAAACCTAAACAATTCCTTGAAAAAACCTGAAATATGACCCAGACGAAATCTGAAACCAACAAAAATATGCCGAAGTACCGTAACTCGATTCGAATAAGATAAAATAATTTCCGTGGACTTGAACCATTTGTATTCCATTTGAAAAAAGTTACTGTTAAGTTGCAGTTAGGTTACAGAACTATTGGTTACGGTATATGATTACGGTATTATTAGGTTACGGTTAGGATTTTATCCACGAGGTGAATATTACGCAAGTTTCGATTAAAAATATGCACTTAGATTTGTAGAATGGATCTAACAATTTAGCTAATCATCAAGTTTCGATTTCACCAATGATATAGTCGATGTAAGAGTGATATAATTAGTTTGAAATTCAAAATATTTCACTTAGGATTTCCTTTCGAAAAAAAAAATAATAACTAGTTACATGAATGATTTTTACGAAAAAATATTGACATTTTAACACGAAAATGATGCAATTGCTGCTCACGTATTCCCTGCCGCTTTTCATATTGCAGTTATGTTGAGTATTTTTACAGCAAAATATTATTTGTCTGTTTTTTTTAACTAATTTCTTCCACAGTCAGCAGCCACGTATTTCGGACAATGTATTTTTACGTTTCGAGATCATACAAATTTCAGATTTCTTTAATATTATTATTATGAATCCGAGCAACACCGGGCAGGTCAACTAGTTTAGAAATTTATTCTAACATTAAGTTTTTTATTTTTGTAATAATTAAATATATATTCAGACATTATTTAAAACTTTCATAAATTACATTATGACAGTTAATGAATTAAATTACATTATGATATATTATGACTGTGTTATGATTACGCATGATGAATTTTTAATTATGAAAAATTGTGAAAAATTCTTTGATGCATAACAAATCTTAGGAATTTTGTCCACATTTAAATATGGAAAAACATGAACATTTGCAATGTTTGAGTATTATCATTCAAATTACATTCAAACCATTTGCAGCATAAATTGTACCATTTCCATCTTTTTATAGAACAATTTAGTAGGATGAGTGAAGCGAATCTTCTACTAGGCTACACAAATTACATTTTGTCGTACACTTTACAAAAAAACTATTCAGTATTTTTATTTGAAAATGCACATAAAAATAAATTATGATCAATAGATTTGTGCAATATTATTTTTTGTTGCAGAATAACAAAAAAAAAAAAAAAAAAAAAACATTAGCTTAATTAATTTTGTTTTACATGTTTTTCCCTTACGGGCGCATCTTTGCAAAAATAAGCACTTTTATGTTATGAAGAAAAAAACAAATTATAGAGGTAGTAATTATAGATAGAATCAATGATTGATTAAATAAATATAATACATTTTCATTACTCCAAAAAAGCGGCAACAAAGGGATTTTAAACAAATAAAGTTAGTTGTTTAATTTGTTATAAAAAGAATGTTATTCGAATTCGAATTGTTATTCACGCGTTCTTCGATTTAAAATCATTTTTAAAGGAGATTTTAGTTGAAAATTTAAAAATATTTTGAAAAATTTTGATTCGAAAATATTTCTATTTATGCCAGTCTTATGCAATATATAAAAAAGTCTGAGAAAATTCTGAGTTATTTGGCTGAATTTACATTTCTATAATTAAAATGTCAAAACATAAAATAATGTAAAGTTTAATATATATGCAATAACAATATAAAAAAATATATTATTGTTTTTAAAGAGATGTCTTATGAAAAAATGCTTCTCAAATCCAAACAAAGCATGGCTTTTGCTAGTATAAAACAACGTATAACACAATTTATCTTTCATAATAAAAAATATATATGCCTTATTTCTTCCTATATTTCTTTTATTCCAATGAGTAATATGACATCTACAATTATCTTCGTGCGTTATCATCAGAAAAAAATCCAACCGAAACAAATAATCAGGATGCTCTATTTATTAAGCTGTTGATGGATGACATATCCAACTCGACATTACATTTATCACGATAAAATCAAGCATAAGGTACCTTCGAAAACTGATGTTATTGTTCCTCGAAAAACATGAGCATTTGCAATGGTTGACTATTACCATTCAATTTATTATTTCCATTTACAGCATAAATAGTACTATGTCCCCCTTTTTATAGAACAACTTATAAAAACATTAAAGTATAACACAATTTATGTTTTCATAATAAAAATATATGCCTTATTTCTTCCTCTACTTCTTTCATTCCAGTGAGTAATATGACATCTACAATTATCGTGCTTTATCATCATAAAAAATCAAACAGTGACAAATAATTAGAATGCTCTATTTACTTAACTGTTGATGGATGGGATATCCAACTCGACATTACATTTATCATTTATCATATCATTCGATAAAATCAAATATAAGGTGTCTTCGAAAACTGATATTGTTGCTCCTGCAAAAACATGAACATTTGCAATGTTTGACTATTATTGACTATTATAATTCAAATTATTATTTCCATATACATCATTAATAGTACTATGTCCCTCTTTTTATAGAACAATTCATATAAAACAATGTATAACCAAATTTATATTTCATAATAAATATATATGAAATATTTCTTCCTCAAGTCTTCCTCAAGTCCCTAAGTCTTTTATTCCAATGAGTAATATGACATCTACAATTATCTTCATGCATTATCATCAGAAAAAATCCAACCGTAACAAATAATCAGAACGCTCTATTTACTTAACTGTGGATGGATGGGATATCCAACTCGGCATTTCATTTATCACGATAAAATCAAGTATAAGGTGTCTTCGAAAAATGATAGTATTGTTCCAGGAAAAACATGGACATTTGCATTGTTTGACTATCATCATTGACTATTATCATTCAAATTATTATTTCCATTTACACCATAAATAGTACTGTCTCCCTATTTTTTACAGAACAATTTATATAAAACAACGTATAACACAATTTATGTTTGTAATAAAAATATATGCCTTATTTCTTCCTCTACATCGGTTATTCCATGACATCTACAATTATCTTCGTGAATTATTATCTGAAAAAAATCCAGCCGTAATAAATAATCAGAATGTTCTATTTACTTAACTGTTGATGCATGGGATATCCAACTGGACATTACATTTATCACGATAAAGTCAAGCATAAGGTGTCTTCGAAAACTGATATTATTGTTACAGGAAAAAAGAAAAGATGGTAATTATGAAAGATTCGCCAAATTTATTTAAAGATGCTCTTAAATTAAAAAGGACAGTTTTGTGACACATTCTTTAATTTATTTTTGTTTGGAAATGCATGAAAATAGTAGGTGTTGTTATTCAAAAACGGTCTAATTGCATTCAAAGATGACGTTTTTGAGCACTTTTCCCGAAGCTGGATAAAAACGGGTGATCGCTTGATCAAAATAGCTTATAAGTGGATACGTAGTTTAATTATCATAAAATGGGAAATTCAGCTCGAATCGAAATCACTTCCATAGTCAGGCATTCCAATTTTATAACTTTTTGTTAAAAAATGAATTTGTAAATGTGTCAAAACGTTTTGCGCTTGTTGAGCGGAGCAGTTGAGAACACCCTTAATGCATTTAAAGAATACCAATAACGTCAATAAATGTATTACCCTTTACTATACGTAAATATGAATATATATATATATGAAATGGCATAATAGATCTATTGTTATGATAGATCTGTCCTCCTTTCTAACAAAATATTGGATTATTTTAAAGCCTTTCAAACTAATTATATGAATTATTCTGCTTATATTTACCATAGAATAAATACAAATGTAGAGAGGGAAATATCGGAATGGAAAAATAGCTTTGTTTTCCGTTCATTCGACAAAGGATCTATATATATGCTGCAGCCAATACCCGAAATTGGCCAATTCTAGAACTGGCCGGCCAATTCCCGAATTGGCCAGCAACGTTAAAAAATGACTGGCCAATTCTAGAATTGGCCAGCCAATTCGCGAACTGGCCAGATACAATTGGCCAATTCGCGAACTGGCCAGATGCGATTGGCCAATTCGCGAAATAGATATACGTACTCGACTTAATCCCTTCTAACATAGTTGACAGTGTTTATGAATTCAAATAATCTAGATATTAGTCTCTACGTGATCTAACTCAAATAAAGTTTCCAGTTAACTTGTAATTGTCATCGTATTTGGTTTATCAATTAATTTCTATATTGAAAGGGAACTGTGCATTATTTTTGGTTAATTTAGTTGGGTACACAAAAATATTTCGTTTCAATATAATCAATGGGAACCTTTTTTACTGTACATTTTAATGTTACATTATCTTAATTACAAAAAAATTGGTACCTATGCATCATATTTCGGATGTTGGCCAAGGCTTCCCGGCCAGTTCGCGAATTGGCCGGCCAAAACCCGAAATACGCTATTCATTTCATGTATTTCGGGTTTTGGCCAGGAAGCTTCGCCAGTTCGGGTATTGGCCGGCCAGTTCTAGAATTGGCCAGGTTCCGGATATTGGCCGCAACATATATATTATACTAACGTATGAGGATAAAAAATTCGCGGTTATTTTCTAATTGCTTAATGACAACGCCCAAATGAAACGCCATTTAAAAATTTGCCATTTATAAAAGTGTAGCTTCTTTGAAGAAACTTAATGAAAGAACTTTTGTACTTCTTTATCTTGGAAGTATTTCTTTTCAGTTACCAGTTTTCTTTGTCCTTTCTTTATTAAAACTGTAGTTTTTATCGATTTCTTTGCAGCACTCCATTAGACTAAAAACTATTTAATAGACCAATGGTCTGAAAAAGGTTTTAGAGATGCAAATCATCTTACAAAAGCAAATGATTTTCTGAAAATAATGCCTTTTCCAAGACTTTATTTATCTGGCAAAAGAGAACTTTCAATCTAGTACTATCATTTTGCTTTGTTTAAAAGTGATTTTTTTAACTAACTGTAATCGTGGGTTAACCTTAAACTGTATAAAATTACAGGATTTTATATAAAAAGTTTTATACATTGGATATTTTATAATATGTAACATTTTACTAAAGAACAATCTAAATTTAACTAGAAATACGACAATCCAATTATAAATGTTTATGAGTTAACTAAATTATAAACAAAAAACGTGCCTATAAAGTTGATGTTATTTTGATGTTTATAACACTAATCAGTTATTTATTTAATTCATTTTATTTCAATTTGTTAAACGTCTAAACATCAGACATATTCAGCATCAGACATATTCACTTATCACACAACAAAGTAAGAGAAAAAAATTTGATCCAAAATAAAATTTACTATAAAATGTGCCGAAAGATCTTTTAAAACTCGGTCATAATTTACATTTTTTGTTTGTGTTTAAAATAATTTCCACGCACAAGTTCTTAATATACCTGAGTTACATGCAGACGTTAACGAAAATAAAATTCATTTGCATATAAATTATTATACAGTATAATTCCGCATTTGTTTTCGATTTATTTTCTATAACAAAATTGAAATTCCATAAAGACCTAAATAAAATAATAAGTTATAATTAAAACAAAGTTAAGACATGTAATTAAATTACACTCTAAAACCAATGAAATTATTAGAATTTAAAACAGCGTGTTTACCGGTTTCTTTGGTCGTTATTTTTTAGCACAAAGCCAATACGTAATTATCGCTTTTAATAAATATCCAAGCTATATTTCAAAACAGAATTGGGGTTTTTCATATAAAATTTATTTAATATTGTTAGTGGGATAGCAATTTAAAATATATAAAGACAAGAATGAATTTAAAATCGTACACATATAACATTTACATTTGCAAAATATTTGGAAAGGAAATTACCTTTATAAATTTAGGGTAAGTTATTTATAATTTTTTATTTTACTCGTAAACATTTTATCTTACTTTCTAAATACTTTTTAAAAATTAGCTATTTCTAATTGTGTAGCTTCTATCAAGAAAATTAGTCACCTAAACAATTGTAATTCTTTATTTTCAAAGTATCCCTTTTGAGTTACTAGTTTTCTTTGTTCTTTTTTTATTAAAACTAAAGTGTTTATCGATTTCTTGGCCACATTTCATAGGCTGAAAACAATTCAATAGATCAATGGTCCAAAAAAATGTTTTAGAAATGCAAAGAATGAAACAAAGGATTTTCGGAAAATAATGCCTTTTATTCAGTTGGATATTTCCACTAAACACAGAAAAGGCTGTGCAACATGTTATTAACAATATATATAAATTAATGTATACATTCAAAAATACTGATAAACATTTATTTCAAGTTTTTCAAAGGTAAAAACTGTCGTTTAACATATTTTTCACATAGCTTTCAACAAAGCGTAAATTAAATAAATAAATAAAAAAAACCTGTGCATTTACTTCTATAACTTATAAATTTTTGCATTTCTTTAAAATCAATTTCCAATTCTGAAAATTCATTTCTATAACATTTGAAATTAAGTTAAATGCGCATATTAAATATTTTATAATATATAGCATTTCACAAAAGAACAATCTAAATTTAAGTAGAAATAAAACAATTAAAGCATCAATGTTTATGACTTAATTAAATTAGGAAGAACAAACATGTCCATTAAATTGACGTGAAGAACAATAGACACTTATTTATTCATTTTATTTTATTGCAATTTGTTCAACTTGTAAACATCACGTATATTCACTTATTACACAGCAAAATAAAAGAAAAAATGCATTTAAAAATACAATTTTTTTGAAAATGCGTTGAATTATTTTTTAAAACTCGATCGTAAATCATATCTTTTTATGGTTTTTAAAATAAATTCTAAGCACGATTTTCTTAACATATCTGAGTTACGTACAGACGATTATAAAAATAAAATTTAGTTGTACTTAAATTATTACACAATATATTTCCGCATTTGTTTCCGACTTATCTTTCATGACAAAATTCCATCAACAAGTAAATAAAATAATAAGATGTAAATAAATAAAAATTAATATATTAGAATTATAAACAGCGAGTTTTACCGATTTCTTTGGCGATTATCTGTTAGCTGAAAGCCAATGTTAATGTCCACCTTTTATAAACATCAAAGCTTTATTTCGAAACATAATTGGTGATTTTCAAATACAAATTATTTTGATACTGTTAGTGGACAATCTAAAATATATAAAGACCAGAATTAGTTTAAAAACTTGCATCAAAAACATTTACTTTCTAAAAATAATTGAAAAAGAAACTTCTTTTAGAAATTCAGAGTAAGTTACTTATAACTTACTAGTTTACGCACGAAATTTTTATCTTATTTTCTAAATCTTTTTTAAAAAACTAGTCATTTCTAATAGTGTAGCCTCACTGAAAAAATTTAATCATCGAAAACTTTTATCGAATTTAAGCATCGAATCTTCATTATTTGCGAAGTATTCCTTTTTAGTTACCAGTTTTCTTTCTTCTCTTTTTTTTATTAAAATTGAAGTCTTAAAATTGAAGTCGATTTTTTGGCCACACTCTATTTGGCTAAACTATATTTAATAGATCAACGGTCTGAAAAAGGTTTTAGAAATGCAAAGAATCAGAAAAAAGCAAATTATTTTCTGAAAATAATGCCTTTTCCAAGCGTTTATTTATCTAGGAGAAGAGAACTTTTGATCTAGTAAAAAAAACTAAAAGGTGTAATTAAAACAAAAAAATAAGATATGTAATTAAATTACGCGCTCAAACCACAGAAATTACTAGTATTAAAAAGCAACGATCTTTGCCGATTTCTTTCGCCGTTATCTCTAGGCAAAAAAAAACTATATGAAAGCATCGCTTCTTATAATATCCAAAGCTTTATTTTAAAACATAATCTATGGTTTTTGATATAAAACTTCTTTCGATATTGTTAGAAGTCCGGAATGTGCTTAAAAACGTGCATATAAAACATTTACTTTTACAAAATAATTGAAAAAAAAATTATTTTAGAAGTTTAGGGTAAGTTGCATATAACTTATTAGTTTAAGCATAAAGTTTTTAATCTTACTTTCTAAATCCTTTTAAAAAATTAGCCATTTCTAAAAGTGTAGCTTCTTTGAAGAAACTTAATTATCGAAACTTTTGTACTTCTTTATCCACGAAGTTTTCTGTTACAGTTACTAGTTTTCTTTGTTCTTTTTTTTTCACTAAAACTAAAGTCTTTATCGATTTCTTGGCCATACTCCATTAGGCTAAAAACTATTTAATAGATGAATGGTCTGAAAAAAGGTTTTAGAATTGCAATGAATCGCACAAAAGCAAATGATTTTTTGAAAGTAACTCCTTTTCCAAGAGTTTATTTATCTAACAAAAGAGATATTCCATTCTAGTACTCTCCCTTCCTTTTTGTTTGAAATTTTTTTAACTGTGTGTAGTCCTGGGTTTAACTTTAATTGTAAAAAAAAGGTCTATATTTTATATAAAATGCCATTCTAAAATATTCGTTTAAAATTAAATATTTTAAATTATTGGAAATAGGCTTAAAAAAGTAATTTGGTTGCTAAATGATGTACAAAATATTTCAAAATTAAATAAAAAGAATATTGCCCAGTTAAACTGATGGCATTGAGCTCACAGGCTACGCATACTAATTGTACATTACAGCCTTGTATTTTCGTTAATTGCGTTCGAAAAAAAATTAAGAAAGGGAAACAGCTCTTCCCTTTCTCCTTTTTTATACTTAATCATTGAACCTCCTAAACTATCAAGTACATGCTTTATCATATTAAAAAATCTATATAAAAAATTCAGAGAAAATCGGATAATTCTTAATAAAAACCCATTTAGCATTTATATAATTTAAGAGGTGTTATTCCCCTCTTTTATACTTAACTATTAAACGTCCAAAACTACTCAGAGATTTGAACGAAATCTGACAATTCTGATTGAAAAATCCATTTATACAAGTTAAGGGGAGGTGCATTAGAACCCCCGTTCCCCCTGTTTATACTTATTCAATGAACACCTAATAACAGCCACGGACTCGCCTCATCAGAATGATCCTATATCTAAATTTTGAACGAAAACTGTTAATTCTGCATGAAAATCTCGTTTATATCAATTAAGGGGAGGGGCATGAGCCCCCCGTTCCCCCTCTTATATATATCGAATGAACTCCAAAAACTAATTAAGGAAGCGCCTTATCAGGATATACCTATATACAAAATTTGAAGTGGATCCGATATTTTTATCATGAGTTATCGCGTTACGCATGAACGTACGAACGTACATACAGAACGGACGGGCACATAAGCTCTCAGGCTATGATAGCCTGTGAGCTAAAAAACTGTAGAAACATTAAAGTAAACTATTCGCCCTCGACGACCATTTGGTCTCCCTTTTAAATGCATACTTAGGCATTAAATCATATTGCTTTATTAATAATTCATTTTAATTGCTCATTTTTCTTCCAAATTTGAATATTCTGCTAAAGAAGTTGAATCGGATGTCGTATACACATCATATTAGCACAACTGCAACAAGAAGGTAAATATATGCCTTACATGATAACCCGGTAATTGTTATTTATTTTTTAATAAACTGTTTATTTAGTTTTATTTTCTTTTTTTTAATGATATAAATTGTTTAGTTCTATAATTTTTATAAAATGATAAAATGATAAACAATTTATATCATTTATATCATTTATAAATTAAGTCTAATCTAATAGAGCACTGTTGATTAAATTTTGTTGCTATGGAAACAAAAACTTCTAGGATATTGAAATGCATTACTGCAGTTTTCTTCATCCGGACTTTAATTTGTCATACGTTAAAATATATGAATATACATTTTTCAATAAGAAAATATTTTTATGCATGAAATTATTTTAAAAATTCTAAAATTTAATAACTGCAGCAAAACAACATAAATATGTAGTAAAATATCTATATGTATAAAGCTCTCTCATTGTTCAAATTTAATTTCATTAAATACTATTTACACGAGTTGTAAAAATTAATTGACAAGCATTTTTCAGGTGCATTAAAATCGTTTGCTTTTGGCGAGGAAAGTACTGTTCGCCAAATTGCGTGACTTTTCTCGCCAATTACACGAAATTACTCAATTTTTTACAGGCGTTTTACTGTGATTCCACCGCTAAATTTAACTGATCCCTTATTACATACATGAGTAGTTTAATTAGTATACTTTTTTTTAATATTCTGAATATGTCCAGTATGGAGACCTTCCTTGTTAGATGAAGGTGAAAAACAATTCTAAGTTCTTTTGAAGAAACGAGCACAAAAAAAGGAAAACTTTTAGCAACGTTTTGGTTAGTTTAGAGTACTTTTGTTCAAATCAAGATATTAAAAAGATGTAGCCGCTTATCTCTGGTTTTTGAATTTGCCAGTTAAAGCACTAAAAAGAATTAGATCTGATATACTCCTCAAAAGAAATGTATTTATTTCGTACTATATATATGTGATGATTTAAAAGTTAGGAGCCAGAGACATCAACGCTGGGTTTCCCTTTCACCGCAGAGAAGTCATGGCCACTGAGGAAAATAAATAAATAAATGTAGAGAATACGAATAATTACTCATTGGCTGCTGTAAGTTCATTTATTTAATCCGTAATCATGAGAAATGGAAAAGCTCCTTTTGCGAACTATCTCTAACCGAAATATCCAAAAAAAAAAAAAAAATATTCCATCATTTACTTAAATTAGCCGTACTCAGCCAAGAAAGAACCAAGAATCTTCCTTCTCAACTCGAGGCTTCCCTATTAAATCTAAAAAGAAATTTCCAGAACATTCTGTAACCTCAAACCATCATTCTTTCATGTAAACAGAATTCTTGTCCAGCTACGAGACTATTTTCCACAGACAATAAATTTATTTAAAAAAAATTTTATTTAACCAATTTATGATCGACTCAGATTTCTTAGGCAGACGATTTTTATATATGATTAATTTTAAGAGAAAAAGAAAAGAAATGAATTTATTAATATGCACACTATCAAGGTTGACGGAGGAAAAATGAATAAATAGATAAAATAAAATAATGATATTTTTTGAAAGGTATGGTTTTGGAATAAATTTAATAAGACTTTCTTTAAAAGGGTTGATAAAAACATAGAAGAAATCAGTTTTATTTGGAATATTAAGAAGTAAATTGTTAATTAAGAATATTTTTAATTTAGAGCCATCTTTTTAAATTTACGCATACAGGAATAATGTTTTTTAAGGCAAATTAAGAATTTATATCGTCTGCATAAAGATTAACAGATTAGATTTAGAAACAAGATTTTAATTTAATAATTTGAAGTAAGTTCGGAACATTATTATAAGAAAATTTAGATAGTATAAAGGTTAGTTTTGGCGAAAATTTTTTTAATTTGTAAGATATATGTATATATATATATATATATATATATATATATAAACTAGCAAAAGCCATGCTTTGTTTGGATTCGCGAAGCATTATTTCATAAGATTAATATTTACAAGTAACAATATTTTTTAGCTCACAGGCTATCATAGCCTGAGAGCTTATGTGCCCGTCCGTTCTGTATGTATGTTCGTACGTTCGTACGTACGTTCGTGCGTAACGCGATAACTCATGATAAAAATATCGGATGCACTTGAAATTTTGTATATAGGTATATCCTGATAAGGCGCTTCCCTGATTAGTTTTTGGAGTTCATTCGATATGTATAAGAGGGGGCTCATGCCCCTCGCCTTAATTGATAAAAACGGGATTTTCATGCAGAATTAACAGTTTTCGTTCAAAATTTAGATATAGGATCATTCTTATGAGACGATTCCGTGACTGTTATTAGGTGTTCATTGAATAAGTATAAACAGGGGGAACGAGGGGCTCATGCCCCTCCCCTTAATTGATAGAAACGGGATTTTCATGCGGAATTAACAGTTTTCGTTCAAAATTTAGCGATAGGATCATTATGATGAGGCGATTCCGTGACTGTTATTAGGTGTTCATTGAATAAGTATAAACAGGGGGAACGGGGGGCTCATGCCCCCCCCCCCTTAATTGATATAAACGGGATTTTCATGCAGAATTAACAGTTTTCGTTCAAAATTTAGATATAGGATCATTCTGATGAGGCGTGTCCGTGTCTGTTATTAGGTGTTCATTGAATAAGTATAAACAGGGGGAAAGGGAGCTCTAATGCCCCTCCCCTTAACTTTTATAAATGGATTTTTCAAGCAGAATTGTAAGATTTCGTTCAAATCTCTGAATAGTTTTGTAAGTTTAATGGTTAAGTATAAAAGAGGGGAATAACTCCTCTTAAATTATATAAATGCTAAATGGGCTTTTATTAAGAATTATCCGATTTGCTCTGAATTTTGGATATAGATTTTTATATGATAAAGCATGTCCTTGATAATTTAGAAGGTTCAATGATTAAGTATAAAAAAGGAGAAAGGGGAGAGCTGTTTCCCCTTCTTGATGTTTTTTTCGAACGGAATTAACAAAAATACAAGGCTGTAATGTACAATTAGTATGCGTAGCCTGTGATCTCAATGCCATCAGTTTAACTGGGCATTATTCTGTTTATTTAATAAATTACTTTTGTATCTTGATTAAACAAAAACATTATTTTATGTTTCCACTCATTTTAATTTTAGAAATGCAAATTTAGCCAAATAACTAAGAATTTCCTCGGAATTTTTTATTTATGCTATAAGACTAGTATAAATAAGAACATTTTCGAAGCAAAATTATACAAAATATTAGTTAATTTTATTTGTTTAGAATTCTTTTATTGCAACTTCAATAAAATAAAATAAAATAGAAGTCATGAAATTATTATACGGTTAAAAAGAATGAGCGCAGTTTGAAAATCTGAAGGCAGTTTTTGAGATATTTTGGCAGAATAATGAAAATATATTTTATTTATGTAATTAATCATGATTGTATCTGTAATTAGTGACTCCATGATTTATTATTTCTTCTGAAAATGTACGAGTTTCATTTTTTTATTTGCAAAAATCCGTCCGTAATGGAAAAACATGCAAAATAAATAAAAATAATAAACTTTTCAAGGTTATTTTGTAAAAAAAATTATATTGTGCAAATCTGCAGATCATAATCTATTTTTGTGTTTAATTTCAAGTCAAAATATTGAATAGTCTTTTTGTAAAGGATACGACAAAATGTAATTTGTGTAGCCTAGTAGATCCTAATTATGAGCAGGTGTTTCATGCGCATAGAACACACTTAATCGCAAATTGGAAGCACTGTTTGCATTCAATAAAATGATATCCCAGAGATCATTTATAATCCATTATTTTTTGACTCATGTTATCATATAGATATTGTCGTTTGCACAAAATAATACTTCGGGATGTTAGGATGTAAATATTCCATGATGTAGCATGCAATAAGATAAACAACAATATCTGAAATGGCTTTTACTTTTTCCTAAGAGTAACATATATTGCGTACAAGTTAAATATTTTCTACTGACGAATATAACTTACATTGTATACGGTAAATATCACCATTTATTACTTTGTTTCATATTATAAGTTTGTATGCCAGAAAATTCCTTCTAATAATAACAAAATGTTAGAAAAATGAGAATCTATAATAAATCATTGCAAAAGAAATATTAATCCCTATTTGTCGTCTGTTATTTATCATAACCGAACTATCACAGGCAGAATAAAAGAATCTTAGTAACAGGTAATGGAACTTTAACAGATTAGAGTGGTTCGATTCTATTTTCGTTTTATTTTATTTCAATAATATTAAAGAAAGCAGTATAACCTTTGTGGCGTTATTTTTTACTGAAAGTAATATACAGTTAGTTGAAGTTGAGTGCAGAATTATAAGAAATCATGTCTAATGAAGTTGTGTGGGCTGATGTGTTTCAAAAGTATCGCTATAACAGTGCAATAATCTGCCGCCCCCACTTATAAGTGGGGGCGGCAGATTATTACACAGTCCTCCTGATAATTTAAAAAAATATAAAGATACCTTTAGTCAAAGAGCCGATCCCAGAAAACCTTAAGTCATCAACAGGATAAATCGAAGGTCAATGTATGGAACTGCAAAAAATCGCTGCATTTGAAATTACATTGTATCCGGTGTATCAGACAAGATAAAGTGGTCGTTGAGGTTAATTGGGTCAAATAGTCCTCCAGTGTTCGTGTCCGGGATGGCTCAGTTGGTAGATCGTTGGCGGCTTCAGCCAATACATCTCTGGTTCGAATCCTGGCCCGCACTTTTTTCATACAAAAATGAAAAATGTACTTGTGTATTTTTGAAATACACACATAGAAATTCTTAAGCTAAAATATAAGCTGTGTTTGATTTTTTCCTTTAAAATTAACTCTTTATATGACAGAAAAAAAATAAAAATACCACTCCAGTAAATACGTCCATTCAATAGCATTTTAGTAACAGGTCGACAGGCTACAATTTAAACACATATAATTGCGTGTAGTCACGCGTAATTTCTACTTACATAAATTCGTCTCAGTTTAGTGATGCAGAATATAAAATACATCGTACAAAAACAGATAAATTGTGATTATTTCGTTACGTTTCAAAATCCTTAAAATATGAGCAGAATAGAAAAACACCATTTCTATAAATAACTTCATTATAATAACACACAACATTATTATTCCAACGGTTTTACTTTCTGTGCAGAGCCACACTTTTTCCATTGATATCGATTTGTAGATTTCAGTAGATCGAACGTGTTAAATTACATGTAAAATTTGATGGTTGACAGCATTTTCCTCTCTGATCTGTTATACGATTATGTCAATATTTCAATGTATACCAATAAAACAGATTTCATGGAAAATGTAACACAGTTTTATTTACAATTGGGAAAAAATATATAAATATAGATTCGTCTGAGCATCTTGTTACATAATTTTTCTTTTTGTGTTTGAAAAAACCAAAAATAAATAGGGAAATAAGAATAAATGAAATTTCTGATGGAATATTTTAATATAATAAAAATATATATTTTCATTTATTTAAGAGTACTGAAAAATAATTTAATAATACGATTTTTTTCATGCACGAATTTTAAATCGTACACATAGATTGACTGCAAAAATTTAAACTATTTAATTTATACATAAGTAATATTGATTTAACTACCGCATTATGAATTCGTGAAAATTCTACATTCTAAAGCATTTTACTTAAATTGTTTAAACTAAATTAAAAGATTTACATAATCATTTAATACATTTTTGAAGTATTTTAGAAGGATTGAAAGATCTGGAAGGATTAAATAAATTTAAATATACAGGGATTTTGTCCAATATTTATAACTGCACTAAAATGTTTTATTTTAAATGGTTTTTTAATATTTTGTAGAATTATAAATGTACAAATATGATGCTCTTAAATTATAAATATTATTGAAATATTTTCGAATTGAAAATCCCCATCCCCCCTCCATCAGTACCAAGAAAACTAAAAAGATACAAAGGCAAAAGAAATCATCCTTATTTGTTGATGTTTGAAAATATTTTTGTTTTGTTTAACCGATAATGCTTTTGGCACAAAATAAAGTAATATATCTGTGACTCATTCTAAACAGTATTAGAACTAATTAACGTACTAAAAGAATTTTATTATAAGTAATTTTAAAGGTACTTATAAGTACCGTCGGTAAAAAAAAATGGTTAAACAAAAAAACCTGTAGTTTTACATTCACATATATTCTTAGCCTCGTCTAATTTCTTGAGAGAAATAAAAAGATTTTGGAAATTGTTTTGGTTTTATGTATATTTAACTATCATATGATACACTTCAGGGTTTTCGACGCGTTAAAATGTATTACAAATTATAAATAGGGGAGATTATTTCGCAGTGAGATGGCAGTCACTTAGATATATAGTTGTAATTTTTCTCTTAACTGGATCCAACATAAAAGTACCTCATCTTATGCAACACGTGCATGCAGTTCCGGGACTTCGGTTACTCGTCGGACAATATTGTGATTCGGTCATTTTCAACATAATGTCAAGTCCGTTAACAAATGTCAAGCCAGTTACCGCACGGTTTTTTTAATGATTATCATTTTTTTCACCATTGTACTTTTACTTTTTATTCAACTAAGAAACAAATATGCAATTTTCCTTAACATTTAATAATTAACATGAATATATACTGTATTTATTAGAAAAAGTTCTTGCATAATTTCTGTGTGATCAAAATCTTTCGGTTAAAATTGTCTCTCATGTCAATTTAATTTAAGTATTATTGATAAATATCATGTTTTAAAATTTAGGGAGATAAGTCACTATAAAATAAGTTGATTTTACGAAATTTAATAAATTTAAAGCTGAGTACTTTCAGTAATTTTATTTGGTGACTGACTTGACAATTTGCCTTACAAGCCAACTATAAATAGCATTCACATATATTATAGAGCAAAGTGCACAAATATTTTTTTCATGTACCTTAAGCGTTTACTTTAACACATGTCTTCATTTTTAAAGAAATTATTAAACTTTGAAAAATAAAAATAAAATTTTGAAATGTAAACGAATGGTGAAAATGGCCCGATTATTCTTTTTTCTATGTACAATGGTTAAAGTAGCAAAAATGTCTATTTTAAAATTTATTTACTTCAGTATTGCATACATTTTTTTAATCAAACTTAACTATATTTAATACTAGATTATTTTGACAAAACAAATTAAAAATATTAACGCTATGAAATTGATAAAACAGATCTGGTATCCATTTTGTTACAATGTAACAAACATACGCAGTGAGACACGAAGTCGTGGCACACATTGAGGTATATTTCATTGTGTACCTACTATGCAGTTATGGAGTTAAAAAAGTTATTTATTAATTTAAAAAAAAAATGTTTCTCTCACTCATTCTGTGCATGTATGTGTGCGCGTGTGATTACGAGGGTTACTAAACTATAACAAATACGCGAAGCTGAAAATTTGCATTAAAAGCCCAGTTTATTCAGTGAAAAAGATTTGGACGATAACGTTAAATCTATGGGGGCGTTCTTTCCAAATATCTCGCTCAAATTTTTATATTTTTACAAGATTGTTTGGCATAGGGTAGCTGAGGACGACCTACAACCGGGCAACCGACACAACTAAAGTTATTTAACTCATTAAACAAAAAATAGTAGTTCAAAGTGAAATATTTTTGTAATGTATTTGACAAAAAGAAACTTTGTCGCCAACCAGTGACCAAAAAACAAAATTTTCATTATTATTTTACGAATGTTCTATCGGATATCCGCTTAATTTTTTTAAAAGACATATATATCTACATGAGAAAAACATTCTGTACTTTTTTCAGAATTTTCTGAGTATGCCCGTGTGGATACCTTCCTTGGCAGAACTTTGTATTTGAAAAGTACCCTATAAAGCGTACAATTCTAGCTAAATCGACACAAATTAATTGCTGCAATCTACATTTTTTACATATTAGATCCAAGAATTAAAATGCCTCTCAGGCAACAAAAAAAGTATATTTAATAAAATTAATACACATATACAAAAATATTTCAGATACATTGTAGACAGAAAAAAATAATATACAGGATGATTCAAAAAACGTTAACAAATTATATGGTAAATCAGGCATACGACAAGGATAAAAAATCACATTGTAACATTGGGTTATAATCCACTTATTGAGTTACAATTATAGGTGTTTCATCCTATCTCCATTTGTACTAACGTTATAAGTTTCAGAAAAATTGAAGTACATTATAATAAAACTCTTAACAGACATTATTACCTTTGTTTTAAATGTGATAACACCAAACAAAAGTAGTAGAAGATTGCGCGCCAGTAATATGCACTTGACGTCTCGCATTTTGGAATGTGAGGTGAATATAATTAGTTTATACCGTATCATCGATTGCTTGAGCAATATGTTTTTCCGGATCTTTTCGTATCATTATTACATTTCACACAAAATAAGGTACATATCGTTGCATTTTCATTAAAATGTGTTCATTTTCCTCGAAACTATTACTTTTAAATCGGGTGTAGCTGGAATGAAACACCCTGTATTTGCGACTTAATAAGTAGTTTGCGACCCTCTGTTCCTATGTGATTTTTCATGCTTGTTGTATGCCTGATTTGTCATATCATATTGTACACGTTTTATTAAATCCCCCTGTATATAATATAAAGAAAGTATACACGTTTAAGAAACTATTTGAGATACATTGACACATCTCAAAGATATAAAAAAAATTTCTTAAAATGAAGAAAAATACGATGGCATGAAATATTTTAAATATGTAGAGAGATATTTTCATGAAGTAATATTTGTACATTTTAAAAAAAGAGAAAACTTTCATGAAACATAATCAGATTTTTGTTTTATATATATATATTGAACACAGTAACGTACGTATCATCATTTTGAGTTTGCAGACAAGTTGATAAAAAATTAATTTGAAGTGTCAGAAACATCATGAAATAAAACACTCCATTTTTTCAATATGTGAAGAGTGTATCAACTACTGATAGGCGCAATAAATATTTGTGTTGTCAAATTTAATGTCATTTTTTTTCAAAATCCGAATTACATAAGTGTTTTCCATTACACGTAAATAAAATCCCTATCATATCTTATTTTATAAAAGGCGTGAAAGAAGTTAATTTTGAAAACATCAGTTGAGTTTTAAAATGTTTTCGGTTATTCGTATATTTTAAAATATTGTATGGATCTTTTTGATTTAAAAATACATAATTCGAAATTGTGATGATTCATTCTTTCTAAATGTAAGGTACCCTGGGGTAATAACGCCATGTTAAGGTTCCACCAATTTTCACGGTTCAGTTTTAGATTGTATTTTTCAAACAAATATATGATTTGATACAGCAACTCATTGACTATCTATATAAAAAAATAATTTAACAGATATGTATTCGTAAAATGCAATGGCATGATTTCTTGACCAATGCTATTTGGCGTTATTACCCACCTATATGAGTAATAACGCCATGCAAACAAAATTATGAAATAAGATGGAATAATTGCATGCAGATTGCCCAATTCTAAAAATACAAACTCTACAAACTTAGAAATTGACAAAATGCATTCTAAGCTATTGAAAATGTTCAAAGAAAGGTCAAAATAATATCAGACCTTGAGCTTCTTTTTGCTTAAAAAGGACCGCTTAAATAGAATTATTAGAAACACTGCACAGTTTTAACTGTGTTTATATGAATCAGTATTTAGGATGTAGCTCCGCCACTGTAGGAAATCAACCGGGGTATTAATGCCAAGGATTGGCATTATTACGCCGTTATAGTTATTGCGCTGTTCATTTTAAATTACAAATTATCTCGAGAAGATATCCAAAATCTTCAACAACATTTTGAAAGTCCATGAAATGTACTACAAATTTATGTAATTAACAATGTATTTCCGGATTAAAAAAAATAGTCTTCACATCACAAAACGTATCTCGTAAATTTTAGATCAAGAGTTAATTTTAGTTGCTTGTAAAAACAATAAGACCTAAAAATGAAACAAGTTAACTTGAAGCTGTTTTTTGCGATTTATATGACTCAAAACCCTTCTGCGCAGAGCACATGGGTGTCATTTATCAGATTATTTCATAATTATGCATAATATTAGCACTTGGCGTTATTACCCCGCCTGGCGTTATTACACCAGACCACCTTATTTTAAGTATGGAAAATGTATGGATGTCTCAGGCATTACATTCTGTTTTGCTAACATTAACAAGTTGTAAATTATAAATCAAATGTACCAAATGAGGTGAGTTCGTACTATAACAAAGTTTCATAAATATTCAGATCTTGGTGTAATAGTATACGGGCCATTTTTAAATTTCGCTTGCATATGCTGTTCATTAGTAAACAGAAGAAAATTCAAATATAAATTAATATTTAAAGTTTGATTTCAGCTATACATTAGCTAAAGAGGATTAAATTGAACATTTCTAACATTAAAAATTTAAAAAATCAATAAAAAGAGATACAAAAATAGAGATATAAATCATTAAAATTGGGATTCTAAGCAAAAATACCTGTCGCATTCCAAGTTTTATGTAATTAACTGTTATTTTTTAACCTTATTTAACTTTTTTAAATAAAGAGATTTAATTATTTTAAATATGAACTGTTTGTGTTCTATAATAATGAAAAAATGCAAGATATATATTCTTTAAGAAATTCACAGAAATTTTTTGCCCCTCACTTCGCGTCATGTCCGTCACCTTGTAAATATTTTAGTCAAAACAGGCTTCTAAATCTGCCTAAAAGTTATCAGTAAATATTCGGGGATAGAGTTAAACTGTTCACGCAACTATTACTTGCCATTTTTTACTCTTCAATTGTGAAGCAATGCAATAGTGGCAAGAAAAAACTTTCATAAAAGTTGGTATTTTTTTCACTGTCAAGTCTGTTACCGAAAATGTTAATATTAAAATAATGATTTTTGCACTTTTGTAATTAAATATTGTTTACTAAATATTTTCGGAAAGTTTGTGTATTATTATACAAGTTAGAAAATATACAAGCTATTTCATTTTAATAATTTTATTTGAAGAGTATAGTCCGTTACCATGAAATGTAAGCGAATTGTGAAAATGGCCAAAACAGTACATCTGATACTGTATAGTGGCCGAAATTTTTTGTGTGTCCCTGTAAATACTACCTGCTTCCTATTGTACAGGATGTATTTTGTATTAAATCTCAGTAACGTATATCAATTCCATAAAATGTGAAAAAGTTTAATAGTATAAAAACGCGCTCCAAAAATTCTTTTTCTCTATAACATTGTGTAATGGAATACTTTTGTGTGGCCCTGTAAATTAATGACGAATATTCTTTGCACCGTAGATTGTGCAGATTTTTTTAAATGTACTTTAGATATACATATCAATTTTATTATGTTCGAAAAAGTATAACATCATTAAAATTTACTTAAAACTATTTTTCCCCATTGACCGTAATGTACCGGAACACTTCTGATTGTATCTGTAATTAAACTATACATTTGATTTACATAAAATTTGTAATGACATGAGAAAATTATGCAACAATTATGTATTTTAAATTTCAAACAATAATGTTGGGAAGTTTTAGCTCTGTCATTGCATCATTGAATGATGACCTCCTTGGGTTTTTTGTTTATAAAGATTAAATATACGAAAGATTAGACTATTTATCTGAATATGATCTCATTAAAATTTAAATGCAGTATTATTTAACAGAATAATTGGCAAGTTTCAGTAAAATTTTTATATTCGAAAATTTTTAGTCGAGATAATAGCGTGTACTCATCAATATTTCCAGAACTGCAAATCCATTTATCAAATTTCTTTTTTGTGTATTTTTAAAAAATCGCGTATTAAAGTTCTTTTAAATTCAGGAATAGCTATTTGTTTGAATAAAAATTGTCATTCTCGGAAGTGCAAAATTCTACACATTAGAAAGAAATTACGAATGTCGACAATTTCTTGTATAATATTAATCTTCAAACTGTAACTATGCGGTGTTGATCACATTCAATCCTGTGTTGCACTTACCAACACAGGTTTCTTGATAATTTACAGATGAGTCGAAATGCATATGCAATATACGTCCAGAAAAGGGGATCGATCTAACGCTGACCACTCACTGTTTATCTCCCAAGCAATTTTAACATTCAGTTAATAGACCCATAGGCAATGACTAATTCACTTGGTGCCATTCGAGTTACAGTCCAGTGTATGCACTCTCAACTCAACTATGACCGTGGACGTATGTGTTTATATTTTGAAAATTTAAATTGCTTTTAACAATTTTCTATCGAATCCTAACGATATTTGCAAGAAACGAATGAAATGTTGATAAGTGTATTTAAATGTATGCTTTTTATAAATGTACCATTTATTAATCTTTATTTATTT
This sequence comes from Maratus speculifer, assembly GCA_964019185.1. Taxonomy (NCBI): domain Eukaryota; kingdom Metazoa; phylum Arthropoda; class Arachnida; order Araneae; family Salticidae; genus Maratus; species Maratus speculifer. Next base: position 454,870,157 of record OZ025291.1, read on the forward strand.
TAGTACATATTTTAGTAAAAATTTTATGTGATAAATTTTCGGAATTATAAAGTTATTTGTAAGTCAATTAATTTTTCATTAACATAAATTTGGTAGTGTTTGTGCATATTCAATTAAAAAATAATAATAGTTTCTGCTGATTGGAATATATTCTTTTTGACTGTTTTAAGAATAATAATTCCAAAATGTCCATAACCGTAAAAAAATGTATATATATATATATATATATATATATATATATATATATATATATATATATATATATATATATATATATATATATATATATATATATATATATATATACAGGGTGTATCTAAACTACTGGGCAAAACTTTGAGGGGTGATAGTACACATCAAGACAAATAATATTAAATGGGAAACTAAGGGACCCAAACGTCTTCCGAAGGAGATAGGGGCCACCAAAGTTTAGGATCCAAAATTTGAAATGATTATAAAAAACGGAAAAACTGGTCGATTCGTTTGCGGTTTTCACGAAAACTATTCTTTATGTCAGTATTGTATTGCAAATAAATTATAAAGATAAATTTCAAAAAATGCCGATAGAGGGCGCTTTAGACTTCGGAGTAAAGAACAACAATTTTTTCCGTTATATTTTGCATCTCATTAAATTTTTTTAGAAGTTTTGACATAAACTTAAATTTTGAGCTCAAAATCTGTGGTTAAGAAGCGCAAACTTAACTGTGTTCAATGGGAGTGGGTAGGTTCAAATTTCAAATGATTATAAAATATAGAAAAATTGGTCAATTGATTTGCGGTTTTCACAAAATTTATTCTTTATGTCAGTATTGTCTTGAAAATAAATTATAAAGATAAATTTCAAAAAATGTCGATAGAGGGCGCTTTAGACATTGGAGTAACGTACAACTATTTTTTACCGTTATTTTTTGCATCTCATTAAATTTTTTAGAAGCTTAGACATAAACTTAAATTTTGAGCTCAAAATCTGAATCGTTGAGAGTGGTTAAGTAACGCAAACTGAAATGTGTTCAATGGGGGTGGGAAGGTTCAAATTTCAAATCATTATACAAAACAGAATAATTGGTCCATTGATTTGCGGTTTTCACTAAAAGTATTCTTTATGTCAGTATTGTCTTGAAAATAAATTATAAATATAAATTTCAAAAAATGTCGATAGAGGGCGCTTTAGACTTTCGAGTAACGTACAACTATTTTTTACCGTTATTTTTTGCATCTCATTAAATTTTTTTGAAGCTTGGACATAAACTTAAATTTTGTGCTCAAAATCTGAATCGTTGAGAGTGGTTAACTAGCGCTTACTGAACTGTGTTCAATGGGGGTGGGAAGGTTCAAATTTCAAATAATTGTACAAAACGGAAAAATTGGTCGATTCGTTTGCGGTTTTTTCTAAAACCATTCTTTATGTCGGTATTTCCTTGAAAATAAATTTTAAAGATAAATTTATAATAATTCCATTAGAGGGCGCCTTAAACTTTAGAATAACCAACAACAGTTTTTAACTGTTATTTTTTGTATCTAATTAAATGCTTACAAAAGCTTAGACTTAAATGTTGAGCTCAAATTCTGAATCGTTGGGAGGGGTTAAGAAGCACAAACTGAACTGTGTTCAGAAGTTGAAATGTTACCCTGCCCACCCTAAGAACACAGTTCAATTTTTCGCTACTTAATTACTCACAAAGATTCAGATTTTGAGCTCAAAATTTAAGTCTAAGCTTTTAAAATATTTATTTAGATAAATAAAATAACGATTAAAAATAGTTGTTGATTACTCTAAAGTTTAAGCCGCCCTCTAACGGAATTTTTTGAAATTTATCTTTAATTATTTTTTTTTTCAAGGAAATACTGACATAAATAATTGTTTTAGAAAAAATCGCAAACGAATAGACCAATTTTTTCGTTTTTTATAATCATTTGAAATTTGAACCTCCCCACCCCCATTGAGCACAGTTCAGTTTGCGCTACGTAACCACTGTCAACGATTCAGATTTTCAGCTCAAAATTTAAGTTTCTGTCTAAGCTTCTAAAAAAAAAAAAAAAAAAAAATTATGAGATGCAAAAAATAACTGTAAAAAATAGTTGTACGTTACTCCAAAATTTAAAGCGCCCTCTATCGACATTTTTTGAAATTTATATTTATAATTTATTTTCAAGACAACACTCACATATAAAGAATACTTTTAGTGAAAACCGCAAATCAATTGACCAATTATTCTGTTTTTTATAATCATTTGAAATTTGAACCTACCCACTCCCATTGAACACTGTTCAGTTTGTGCTACTTAACCACAGATTTTGAGCTCAAAATTTAAGTTTATGTCTAAACTTCTAAAAAAATTAATGAGATGCAAAATATAACGGTCAAAAATAGTTGTTCTTTACTCTAAAGACTAAAGCGCCCTCTATCGGCATTTTTTGAAATTTATCCTTATAATTTATTTTTATCCTCTTCAGTCCTGAATGTAAATAAATTTTTGAAAAAATGCTGGAATAGGTTTATTTAACTAAGTTGGCTTCTAATATGATAGAAATGAAAAAAAAATAAAATTTTATGTATCAGAATAGCAGCAATTTGAGGTCCACATATGTGGACCTCGGGACCCAATTGCATAAAAAGTTAAATTTTTTGGACAATCATTGCAAGCATTTAATTATTTTCAAAATTGCAGAAACACATGTTTTTCAACAGGCAAATACTATTTTCTATTGTTTTAAAAGTGTTGCATTAATAAATCTTAAATTTAAAATTTTTGAAATACTTTTTTATGATTTTTTTTTTTTAAATTACCAGAAAACTTAAAGTTTTTTCTTTATTTTTTATTTAGTGTGAAACATTTCAAAACAATTGTTTTTCAAACTACATAAATAAACTTTACATTTTATACACATTGCTCTGGTTTTGTATTTGCATCCTTCTAAACGACATTTAGATGCGTTTTTGTTGTCAACAAATCTTGTTAAGTGTCCAACATTGTCAAGGCGTTGACAATATTTGTTTTTGCTGTACAGCGATAATATGCAAGTTATTGATCACAAAGATCTGTACCGCCCATACATACATTGTACATCTTCACTACAGAGGGTTGTGGTACATTTATTTTTGCCTTGTCTTATTTTGACCATCTCAAGCACAACGAATTTGGTTCACTTCCAACGCATGTTAAAAGAAAAGCAGCAGATTTGTTATCTTCTCATCATCTCTAACCACTTCATTCCACTCTCCTCTTTTCAGTTCTTTATCAAGTCTCAATTTTTGTATAGCAGAACCAATTCTGTTAGACATAACAGTACCTGAGAAATAAATTTTATTTTGCAGAAGGTATTCTACACACTTCAAACTAGTGAAAAATCTGTCTGTATAAATTACGTGATTAAAATTCTGGGGCACAGTTTCAGACAACAATTTCACAATACCCCCACCTACACCAAAATCTCTCATATCATCTGAGGAAATACTTCCTTTGCCAACATGTATACAAAAATCTAATAATATTATTTTTAATTAAAATAATATTTTGTTATCTATACATATAATAAAACAGTAGGACCCGGTGTGTCTGTACATTGAAGATATAATTGACAAAAATGGAGTCAGGGCGATAAAAGAAAACCAATGAAACACAAAAAAAAAAATTTTGAATTTTTTGTCTGTCTGTCTGTCTGTCTGTCTGTTTGTTCGAGGTTATCTTCGTAACTACTGAATGGATTTTTATGCGGTTTTCACTAATGAAGAATGCACACTCCCGGGCAGTGTATAGGCTTTGTTTCATCAAAATCGGACAACAGACAAAAAAGTAACAAAAAGAAACAAAAGAAACTATTAGGTGCGCTGCTCACGTTTTTTAGTACATAACGTTTTTTAGTACATATAAAATCCAATAGATGTCACTGTGCGATTTTAAAACGCGCTATCATTATGTTTTCGCCAGTCTACTTAAGTATGAGAAAGTTTCAAGCTGGCTGTCGTTCCATGTGGTTTAGTCGGTAGAACGTCAGTGCGCCATACTGATGGCCCGGGTTCGATTCCCAGCATGGAATTTTTTTTCACTATGTTGGCATTAACGCCTATAAGCAATTAAAAGAATTTGAAATATTGTATTCAAGGCGAATTTTCTCTCTGGGAAAATTTCCTTGCATTAATATGTCAGTGTAATTTTTTTTTCGATTTAATTTTTTTTTTCGAAACTTTGTTTTTCTTAAAAAATTACAGTAAATATTTGATATTTCCCAACGTTTTTTGAATGATCGACTTGCTTTTTTTTTTTTAATGTATGTCTGAACCTTATCTAACTACTTCTTCAAGATTTCTTTAGATAAACCGACCAGCGTAGCGGGCGAAGGCCGCTAGTTTAAAATATTTAAATATATATATATATATATATATATATATATATATATATATATATATATATATATATATATATATATATATATAAGAATAATTTACAAATTTATTTATATAATTATTCCATTTATTTATTTTTAGTAAAAAAAAAACGTGTTGTATATCTAATATAATCTCCAGTTGATCCATATATTTTTAAGAAAATTTTATAATTGCCATGAATAATATTTAAGTATTTTTTAAGGAAAAAAAATAATCTAAATTCACTTAATCTAGCTTAAAAAGCATATTTAATATTAAAACGACACATATGAGTTAACAATCATTGTCTTATTTTTTTAAATAATATTATTATTTTTAATTAAAATATTTTATTATTTAATTTTTTTTAAATGTATAGATAAAAGAATTATTTACAAATTTATTTATATAATTATTCCATTTATTTATTTTTAGTAAAAAAACGTGTTGTATATCTAGTTATAATCTCCAGTTGATCCATATATTTTTAATAAAATTCTATAACTGCCATGAATAATATTTAAGTATTTTTTAAGGAAAAAAATAAGCTAAATTAACTTAATCTAGCTAATAAAGCATATTTAATGTTAAAACGACACATATTATGAGTTAATTAAATACCTCGAAGCTTTATTATTATATTTAAACATAAGAGTAATTCTTGATTTTAAGCCTATTTATACGCTTTAAGTACTGAGGTCCACACACGTGGACCTCAACAAAATGCTACTTTTTAAATAAAAAATATCATCAAATGAACAAAATAAAGATGTCTGGTAAACATTTATCATGTTTTTAACAATACAAAAAAATATGACACCTTAATTAAAATAACAATATAGATAAAAAGTACTTACTTCTGCGCAATCGCTGAATTGGCGGCATTTTTAAAAATCACAATTTCAAACAAGTGTATGACCATGAAAATGTGCCTGGTATTGCTATTCATTGGATTCTTTTTGGAGCTTAAACTATCAGAAATGTAAATATGAAAAAAAATGCAGATAATTTTCATAGTTTTATTATAAACAGCAAAGATCCAAGGTCCACATATGTGGACCACAGTAGCGAAGAGGTTAAGACAATACTAATATAAAGAATAGTTTTCGTGAAAACCGCAAACGAATCGAAAATTTTTTCCGTTTTTTATAATCATTTCAAATTTTGGACCCTTAACTTTGATGGCACCTATCTCCTTCGGAAGACGTTTGGGACCCTTAGTTTCCCATCTAATATTATTTGTCTTCATATGTACTATCACCCCTCAAAGTTTTGCCCAGTAGTTTAGATACACCCTGTATATATATATATTATGCAATAGGATAAAAGGAAATTTAAATGACAGTTTTTTTTAATTATTACAAATAAAGGAAAGGTGACGTAATAAAAAGTCTGTATAATTATTATTATTATATTTTCCTTACATTTTTGTGGTTTGATTTCAATAAGAATAAATAGCATATTAAAACTGAATCATAAAACTGAAACAATAGTAGCTATCCCTATATTTACATTATATGGGTAAATCCAGCAATCACAGACAAATTAGGAAGTAGTGCGATTAGTACATTAAAAACTAATAAATTGGATATTAAAAATATTTTTTGAACTGAAAAATTGCACCTCTAGAAAACATAGATTTTTTTTAATTTAGATTGTATTTTATTTTAAATTTGATAAATGTTGATTACATTTTTTTCTCTTATTTTTACTTTCTTCTAGCTTCAATAGAAGAAAGTATTATAATCGAAATTTTTTTCGACTTCCGGTTTTCGACGGATTTACACGTTTTCGGGGTCAAAGATTTCAAAAAACATGTTTTTACAAAATGTCTGTCTGTCCGCGTGTCTGTTTCTATGTGTGTCCGTATGTCGCCTTTCTACCATCAAAAAGTATATGAAGATATGCATAGAATTGAACCAAATTTTTTGTGATTGAACCAAATTTTTTGTGTGTTTTTGCCTGTGGCAAGCAGGTCCTCCTTCACTTTTGAAATATTTCGCCGGAAAGGTGCTCTATAATCGCTATTTTTGTACCACTTTCAATATTGTACCGACCAACAGTGTATGAATTTATGCATCGAATTTAACCAAATGTTTTGTGTAAGTGGATGGCTATGGCTAGTTGGTCTCCTCTGAATTTGGAAAAAATCCTCCGGAACCGGGCACTGCAATCGCGAATTTTGTGCAATTTTCAATATTATACCGATCAAAAGTGCATGAAATTATGCATCAAATACAAAAAAAAAAAAAAAAAAAAAAAAAAAAAAAAATTGTGTAAGTATATAGTATTTGAATATTGTACCACCTAAAAGTGTATGAATCGAAGATGAGTGTATGAATGCATAGAATTGAATCAATTTTTTTTGTGCATGTGTTTGCCTATGGCTATATGGTCCTCCCTAAACTTGAAAAAAATCCGCCAGAAGGGGCCGCTGCAATAGCAATTTTTACGCCACTTTGAATATTGGACCACTTAAAAGTGTATGAAGTTAGGCCTAAAACTGAACTAAAATTTTTGTGTATGATTATTTTTTGGTATAATAGGTAGGTTCTCCCTGAATTGAAAAAAAAGATGTCTCTCATTCTATTGTCCATCGGCTCGTGCAGAGATGGAATCTCGTTTTTACTCCGATTAATTGACTGAAGCAGAAATTTAAGATGAACATCAAAGTTGGTGTCTGTATTGAATTAAAATTATTAAAGCACTAAAATTAGTAACTGTTTTTTTTTTTAATATAAAAATGCACGTATGAGATAGAAGAAAGTTTTGGGATTAGCACATCCAACTAGTTTCATAAGTTGTCAGTAAAACTATAACGGAGGAAAGTTAGGCAGGTACGTCATAATAAATATGTAAAATGCTTCATTGTAATTTCCTGTATGGGCACGAAATAGTGAATGAACTATATATTTAACAATTTACAGCCTCTACTGTACTTTCATGAAATGCATTTTATTATTTATTGTATTTTATTGTTTATTTTTATGTTATTTTTGATCTTATTATTAAACATCACTATATCATATCATATATATTATAGAGCAGTAAGCCTCTAAACTTCCGCTCGAAGGATTTCAAAAACCCCCCGATGGATTTTTTTGCAAACTGTATCATTCGATAGAGAATATTACCACGGTGGTTTATGAGTCAAAAATACAGCCATAACTGAGATTTTTGGTAGTAAATTTCTTTTTTTATTGATATTTTTGCTAAAAGGGTTGCACCAACTAATTTTTTGGCGATAAGTATCGTTACTAAAAGAATCAAAATGGCTATTTCTGATAAAAAATTATATAAACACATCGAAAAAAAACCTGATAACTTATTTGATTTAAAATAGAGAAATAAATAAGGAACAAAAATTAGTTTAATGAGAAATATTATTATGAAAGGAAAATATTTAATTTAAATAAAAAAATAATATCGTAATGGTTAAAAATAAATTCAGCGTGAAAGAATGTTTTCAATTGATGCAATATTTGGCTGTTTATCACTTTCGCACCAAGTTTAAAGAAAAACATCATGGAATATAAAAATACACATTTAATTGCTCCCCTGTTTTGTCCGTACGTCTTAAGGGCAACGTGTTTATTCCAATCATGATTTACCCGTTTCACATACGGACAACCATACTCCAATCATGATTTATTATTCTCACCAGTAAAATTTTATTGTAAGTCTTGCATTATTTAATCCGAACACTTTTGTGATAGAATTAGAGAAAAATTTTTGTTTTGGAAAACTGTTTAAAAAAAATTAATAATTCTGTAAAAGACATGAAAAAAATAATCAAAGTAAATTTTTTTGTTCGTGACATACATCAAGGCAGAAGTAATAAAATAATAACTATAAGCAAAATATTTTACATATATTTTTCAAAGTAGAGTATTTAAAATCTTTATAAAAATTGAGCAGACTTTTATTATATTTTCAGATTTTAATAAATTACAAATGATACTGAACATTACATTGATTTCGGGATACTACTAGAAAGAAACATGTTCCTTTAAACGAAATTTAAAAACTAGACCTAAAAATAGAAAAAACAAGATTTTGAAAAATCTTTTAAAATCTAATTGTCATTATTCTGGCATACATAATATGACAAAAAATGCGATATAAGTATAATTACATACAAATTAACTTAATGTTTAAGGTTTTCAAAGTCTAACAATATTATATTAATAATTATTGAGAAAATTTATTTACCTCATAAAAATCTTCAATTGTTTTCAATATAATTTTTGTTTTCTAAACCTTACATTTCGCGATATTCCCCAAATACGTATATATGTGTGCGTGTGTGTCATCGCGCACTTGGCCTTGCTTATATGCGTGCATCAGTTATGTGTGTGCATAATTTTGGAGTATTTTTCGTTAGAAGATCAGTATCAACTTTTAATGCTGTTTTAAAAAATAATAAAGTACTTTCTATAACAAAATCTGTAAAGTTACTAAAGTTTTCGTTAGAAACTGTGATTCCTACAACATCTTCCATAACGTTAATAGCAAAGATTCCTGTAACTGAATCGATTACATGAATTTTTGCTGTTACCACAACATTAAAATATGTCAGATTTCTAGAAAAGGTTTAATAACTTTATAGTTTTTTTTAAGTGTAACATCCAATTATTTACGTGAAGTAATTGATAATAAAAGGTCATTTATTTTTGTATTTTTGTAGGTTGATTATTGTGGTTTGAAAATGTTTTATTTCTTTTACAGAATAAATGCAATTTTTAGGTGCGTTAGTAATTATGTAAATAGATAGCACCTATAGATATAGCACCGTTCAGTCCGTCCGTCTGTCCGTTCGCATATAACAATACAAAAACTACCCGTCCGAATCATTTGAAATTTAAAATATATAATTGTTACATAATTTTGTCGTGTCATTTCAAATGTTTTGAAAATCGGATGCATAGATCAATTACAGGGCAATCAAAAGTATTCCGTTACATTATGGTCAATGGGGAAAAAAGTTTCAGATACAATTTAATCGTTTGAAATGTAAAATACATATTTATTACATAATTGTGTTGAGTCATTTCAAATTTTATGAAAATCGGATGAATAGATGTATTACAGGGACAATCAAAATTATTCCGTTACATTATGGTCAACGGGGAAAAATATTTCAAATGCAAGTTTAACGGTGTTACACTCATTCGAACATAATAAAATTTATGTGCATCTATAAAGTACATATTATAATTATACATTTTGCATGATGTGTGGTGCAAAGATCATTTGTTATTAATTTACATGGCCACACAAAAGTATTCCATTACATAATGGTATAGGCAGAACATTATTGGTGCACATTTTAATTGTAATTAAATATTTTCAATTTTATGAGATTGATTTATGAGAGTGATATTTTTAAAACTTCGTTATCGTGCGAACGCACGTTATTTGCTACGCTTCAAGTGCATTTTTCAAATTGTTTTTAAAGCTAGCTGGCTAATATTTTAAAGCAGGAGATATAAAAAAAGAATACTTATAAAGTTACACTTAAAATGTGAAATGTTATACATTTATCACAATAAGGTGAACAATAAAGTAAGACTAGTAGAAAAAATACTAAAAACAATAAAGACATGATTTTTTTTATACAATTTACTTTATAAAGAATTTGTTAAGATATTTAATTACAATTAATTAAAGGAAATTTTCGATAAGTTATATAATTTCCGTTTTCCTGACGTTTAGTTTTTGCATTTCCTTTTCTTTAATGTTATTTATTTATTTATTTATTTTTAAAGTAAAAAAGTCACCGTTTTCGCGTTAGAAGTAGTTTATTTTATTTCTTGACGAGTTAAAAATGAAAGAAAAAAAACTATTTAACTAAGGATAAGAAAATTATATATTTTTCTAAGTTAGTGTAAAGTAACGAATTTTTTTTCTTGATTTATGCCAGGTAATTTTTATTATTTTCAAAATATTTTCCAAATTATTATATTTAAATTATTTTTTAATATTTTTAGACGATTTAGAAATTAATGAAAAAAACTATTTAATTATGGACAACAAAATTTTATATATTTCCAGGTTAGTACGAAGTGACGGATTTCTAAGGAATTCTGATTTATTTACAGCAATATGAAATAATTAAGCAGAATTAAGTAGGCCTTTTGTGTCTCAAATTTTTTAATTATTTTCAAGTTATTAGAATTAAGAGGCTTTATTATTTTTTATTGAAAACTGAATATTAGAAAGAAAGCTTAAAAAATCTCATTTTTAAGTAAAAAAAATAATAATAAAATTAAATTAAATCAAGAAGAAGAAGAAGAAGAATTGCAATATATATCCTCAAATCATCCTTTTGTTATAATAATGGCAAGAACATACAAAGAAGGAAAATATTTATAAATTATCTATATTCCTGAAAAAATAAAGGAAACACCCCCTACCAACTCTGCGATTAATTATTGTAGAAGAAAGATGCCAGCATTAAACGACGGTAAGTAATGTCTACTTTTCAGTAAGGTTTAACGCTTTTTTCAATATTTTAATAAAAAAATTATATTACTTAATAGAGGTGTAAGAAAAATTAAAAAGAAATAACTTTCATATGTTTACATTTAATTATGTACAAAACACAACACACCATTTTAAATAACCTTAAATTAACTGTGTTAAAAGGGATACATTTATTAATATTATTTATACAAACAAAAAGGATGGCCTTACTCTCAGCTTAAAGTAAGAAGAAAAATTACATGTGTATGTATACATATTAGTTCATACTTTAATTGTTAATAATAATTAAGTATATGTCTGCAATGTCTTTCTCTTCTCCCCCAAACAAAATAAAATCATCTAATTATAGTTTTCATATCCGTGGTGCATTACTGCAAATTTCATCAATTTAATCTCATACTCACAAGGAAGGTCTCTATGTGGGCATACTCCGATAATTTTGAAAAAAAATAAAAAATGTTCTTATCATGAGGATATATACCTTTATAAAAAAAATTGCGGAACCTCCATACAGTATCGGTAAAAAAAAATAATAAAAATTTCATTATTTAGCGATTTGGAATGCAATTTCAAAAATCGCTGTCGGCTCGGCCTATAGGCGGAGGTAGATTTCGAAGAGTTTTCAGTTTAACAACAGCAAAAAAATATATATATTATTAACGATAAACCCAATTTAACTAATTTATTTGACCGCTTTTGATAATTTTTTAATTTTATTTTTCTGTAAGAACTGATTTTATCAAAAGCCTCTCAAACGAAATTCGGCTCAAATGCCCATTTTGAAAATATATTTTGAAATATATTCTGACTTTATTAAAAAATCGACCAATACGCAAATTACATAATTCCTAAATAAAAACTGTCAATTGAATGCGTTTGAGAAGCAAATTGAATTTGAAAATCAGTCATAAAATAACCAATTTGTTATTTGAATACATCCACAATGCGTTAATGAAGATCGCTTTGGGAAATTTTGTGTGAAGTGCTCGATTTGACAGCTTTTTTAAAATATGTATTGAGCCTTTATCAAAAAACTGACTAATAGGGGCCCATTACACGGTTCCTAAATAAAAAATAACTGTCAATTGAATGCGTTTGAGAGCAAAATTGAATTTAAAAATGAGTCATAAATTAACCAATTTGTTATTTGAATACATCCTCAATTCTTTAATCATAATAGCTTTGGAATTTTTTTTTTTGCGAAGTGCCTATTTTGGCAGCTTTTTTAAAAAATATATTTAGCCTTTATCAAAAAAATGATGAATACGCACAATATATAGTTTCTAAATAACAAAAAACTGTCAATTCAATGCGTTTGAGAGTAAAATTGGATTTAAAAATGAATCATAAAATAACCGATTTGTTATTTTAGGCAAGTCAAATTGTCATAAATAGATGTAAAAATTCTGTTAGAAGATTTTATGTTTTTAAACTGTTTATGTGAATGCTAGTAACAAGAATTAATGGTTTTCCAACAAAATATCTCGAGGCTAAATTTTGCAGAGCCAAAAAACCACAAAATTTTCGGACTTTTTTCAGTTTTTTGCCTATAACTCAAAAATTATAAAATTTTTGCGTACCATACTCAATTACAAAAAGAAAGAACATTAAATTTTCTATAAATTTTGTAATAAAAATGTTTTTCTAAAGCCAATATTAAGCGCGCTACAGCTTTCTAAAAGTGACTCTTTTTTTTTTTTATCTTGTAGAAAAATTGCAAAAACGAAGATTTGGCACAATTTTTCATTATTTTATCCTCTTTAATGTAACTTATTTAAATTACAGATGACATGATGACAATCATGATGATTTACAACGGTAACATTGTAAAAAAATTAAGAACATTATAACTTTTTTTGTATTTACAGCTTTAGTGGAGAACATTAATATTAGGTATTTAACTGAATGTAAGTAAAAAATACTTACGGTGACATTTTTACATCCCCTCCTTCTGGATAAATAATGTCGTGGACATTTTCGTAGTTGATCCCGCTACATTTTTTGCAAATTGCCGAGCATTTGAGTCTTCAGAAAAAAACATGCTTTGCAGCACCCTTTTCTACAGCTACATGACACAACATGGAGCAAGGATTCAAATGCCGGGTCTTGGCACATTTGAACTGGCTGAAAGAGATCTTGTTTCCTAGACGAGCTTGTACCTGATGATAACATTTGAGAAAATGATGCTGCGCAGCCTCTCGTGTTGGTGGTAGTCTTGCAAAAGGAACTTTTTTTGTAGCAGATTTAGCAAATAACTGAAAATTGAAGGTGTTCAAATTTTTTGTGGTAGCTATTCATCCACTGTATAGTGCAATATGGATTTTTTCCCAGCCTTGATGATTTCTTGAGGGGTAGAACCTATTTTATTGAATACGCAGGCTATTTCTCCAAGCTGTTCATGTTTTTTTCAAAGTGTTACAAAACTTTGACTTTCTTTGCCCAAAAAGAGCGGATGTTGTATCGCATCCGCAGATTGCATGAGAAAAAAGAACATTGTTGTAATTGTATTTGAACGACATTGTTGAAAAGCACTTGGTTTCGATGTTACCTCTTCCTGCCTTTAGAAAAATAGATTTTTGTGTTGATAGCCTAAGCTCGTCATAATCATGAGAAGGTCAATGTCTTCTCCGACAATTACGACGCTTTCAAAAGATTCGGATCTTAAAATGGCTGAGGTAACTATCATGACTTCTTTTGTCTGCTCAGCTTGAATTCTGTTATTTTGAAATTCTTGTTTTGAAATTTTTTATTTGTTTCAAGCAATGAAATAAAGCGGCTTTTGTTTCTGTCATTGGCTTCGTCAACGAATGATGCGGGTCGACACTCTCTTTTCTCTCCACTTGTTACATATTGATCTAGTTTTACGCGACAAAAACTATAAAACCATGCATCTGCAAGTCAGGTTCGCACTGAATACGCTCAATTACTTTCTGAGACCCTTCATCCCCTCGTTTTTCAGCAGTTTACAAAAATGTAATTTTTGCTTCTAATTTCATTACTTTGTAAATCAAATTTCTCTTTGCGTAGGGTTTTTTTTTATAGTTTTTCATTGAAGTCACCGGGATTACCTTCATCACATAAGAAGTAATTATCTTAAAGCTTGTAAGAAGTGCCTGATCTGAGGGACAAACGATAGTTTGCGTAGAATCTTCACCCCGAAGAACATATGCTGTTATCATTCTCTCATTCGCATATGTTTTTCGGCAATCATCCTGTATTCTAACTTCCTTGCTACTTTTCAAAAAACTGATTAATATTACTTTTGATGAATATTACTTTGACGATAAACTCTATGTTGAAAGAGCTTGGCAAGTCTTTCTGGCTCACAACGCGAGTATCACTATTTGAAGCCGTTTGGAAAAGTAAACACAATTTTGGATAGAGCTCGCTCATTTTTCATCATTGCACGAGAAGAGATACAATAAACTTAATAGCAGCATATTAGAAGAATATGTATATTAAAAACAACACTTGCATCTGAACGAAAGCGACTCGGGAACGTCACTGATTACAATCTTCCATCTGCATTCTTTTTTTTTTTATCCCCGATCCTCCCTTTGTAATTGTTTTCTTAAAGGTTTTCTAGAATTTGTGCAACCTCTGCCTGCCTTTCTTAAAACATTCATATTTCATCAATCAAAAGGTTTATTAAATTTTCATTGTTAGTGATGAAAAAAAGTTTTTCTGGGACGGAGGCAAAAATTAGGTCACTTTCTGTAAAGTTTTAAAAAAAAGTGACATTTTCTAAAAAAAAAAAAAAAAAAAAAAAAAAAAAAACATAGCGCGCTTAGTAATGGGTTTAGAAAAAAGTTTTTATAACAAAATTTATAGAGAATTTAATGCTCTTTCTTTTTGTAACTAAGTATGTTATGCAAAAAGTTCATAATTTTCAAGTTACAGGCAAAATATTGAAAACATTTTTTACTTGCATTCAGATAAATACCTAATATTAATTTTCTTTACTAAAGCTCTAAATACAAAAAAGTTACAATGTTCTTAATTTTTTACAATGTTACCGTTGTAATTCATCACGAATTTTATCATGCAAATACATGTAATTTAAATAAGTTACATTAAAAAGGATAAAATAATGAAAAACTGTGTCAAATTTTCGTTTTTGCAATTTTTCCACAAAGTTAGAAAAAAAGAGTCACTTTCAGAAAGCTGTAGCGCGCTTAGTAATGGCTTTAGAAAAACAGTTTTGGTATGAAATTTGTAGAGAATTTAATGTTCTTTCTTTTTGTAATTGAGTATGGTTCGCAAAAAATTATAATTTTTGAGTTATAGGCAAAAAATTGAAAAAAGTCCGAAAATTTTGTGGTTTTTTTGTTCTACAAAGTTTTGCCTCGAGATATTTTGTTGGAAAACCATTAATTCTTGTTACTAAAGTCCCCATAAACATTTTAAAAACATAAAATCTTCTAGCAGAATTTTTGCATCTATCGGCCCTTTTTTCTGACAATTTGACTGGCCTATTTGAATACATCCTTAATCCTTTAATCATGATCGCATTGGGAAATTTTGTGCGAAGTGCCCATTTTGGCAGTCTTTTTTGAAATATATTCTGCCTTTATCAAAAACCTGGCCAATCCGTCTCACTATATAGTTCTTAAGCAAGAGAACCTGTAAATTGGATGCGTTTGAGAACAAAAGTAGGCCTAAAAATGAACCAGAAAAAAACGCAATTTGTTATACTTCCTCACTGAGTTGTTATTTGAATACATCCTCAATTCTTTAATCATGATCGCATTGGGAAATTTTGTGCGAAAGACCCTTTTTGGCAGCCTTTTTAAAAATATATTCTGTCTTTATCAAAACACTGGCCAATACGTCACATTACACAGAAAAGAATAGTTTCTAAATAAGAGGATCTGCCATTTGGATGTGTTGAAAATCAAAAATAAATTTAAAAATGAGTCAGAATATAAGCAGTTTGGATTTGAGGTTTTTTCTCCAACTCCTATTTTTGTTTAATTTATTTTTGATATAAGAATTGGTCCTATGAAAAACTTGTTAATGTAAAAGTTGTAGATATTATTAAGAAGATGTAAAATAAATTTAATTAGATTTGATTGTTTAAGAATTGAGTAATTTTTGGATTTTTTCCTTCTTACTCCCCCCTTTTTCTTTTTCTTTTCCTTTTTAATTTTTTTCATCGGTAAAAATTGGTCCTATTAAAAACTTGTAAATACAAAAGTTTTAGATAATGTTGAGTACATTTATAAAAAATTTAGTTGGATTTGATATCTTGAGAATTGACGAAGTTATGATTTTTTTTCTCCCACAAACACTGTTTTTTTCGCCCATTGAGCCCATTTTTAACTTTATCGAAAATCTGCCATGCATAAACTTTTAGCATATTTCTTAGAAGTAATATTAACTTTAAACTGATTCGATATCTATTTTAATTAAGTTATCGCGTTTTTTCTGTTTTCACAAAAACCCTCCCTATTTCCACCTTCTTGGTTGGATTTTGGCCATTAACGAACTCGACCGAGATTTTGTGCCCCTTGATTTTATGTAAAAGCATGAAGAAGATCTGAGCATAATTATGGAAGTTATCGTGTTTAGAAAAAAATGATATATATATAGATAGATAT
This sequence comes from Maratus speculifer, assembly GCA_964019185.1. Lineage (NCBI taxonomy): Eukaryota > Metazoa > Arthropoda > Arachnida > Araneae > Salticidae > Maratus > Maratus speculifer. The sequence continues at coordinate 454,886,609 of OZ025291.1, forward strand.
ATAAACTTTTTTACTGGTGGTGGTTTTGGGGTCTAGGAGTCATGATCGGCGTAGATCTGCAAAAATTTTTCAGAAATTTTAACATGGGAGAGAATGCAATATGTAGTATTTCATACGAAATCTACCTAAAATGCTTTGTGTCAAATGCACTTTAAGGCGAAAAAAAAGTTTCATATTAAGCTTGTTTCGATAAATTTAATTCAAATAGCTTTAGTTTTGTCAGTTTCAGTTTGTTTTAAGTAGAATTTTGCTATATCGATATTTATTTGTATTTATATTCAAATTTAACCAATAAAATTTGCGACTTAAAACGAAATTCATAATTTAAATAATTTTAAAATGTTTCAAGCTCAAAGTCCAATTAGGCATTATCGATTCGATTTTGTTGCTATGGAAACAGATGGCTTTTATTTTTAAATGCGTTTAAATGTATAAAAATAACTTTTCTCAATATGATTTTTTTATACAGGAAAATATATTTTCCAGTGATAAATTAAACGAATATTGCAACAAACGCTATATATATATGTAAATATATATGAGGAGCCCAGAAGCCAAGGGGTACAAGTGACAAAATGTCTATTTGGAGTAAATTGATTTTAAGATAATTGATGTTAAATTGGAACATCAATAACAATTGACTAAATAGAAATAGGAAACATCTGCTTGTTGCATTCTAATCTTTGAACTCTCATTTCAATAACTGTTAAAAAATAGAGTACAATTTTCTTTAAATGTATAATTCTATATACATATATAAATGTATATAGTTATATATATAGTTATAGTTATATATTATATGTAGTATATTATATATTATATGTATATTATATATAGTATATTATATATTATATATATTTTATATATAGTATATTATATATTCTATATATATTATATATAGTTATAGTTATAATATCTACATAATGTAATGTTTTTCGAAAAAAGTGGTTTATCTCTGTAACTCCCCAAATAATCAGAAAATCACCCATATTTCTTTACCTGAAATGAAAAAAGCAGATTTCCAGATACCCTGTGCACTTAACTCATTTTTTTTTAATTTTGTCACTTATACCCCTTGGCTTCTGGGGTCCTCATATAATATATGTGTGTGTGTGTCGTACATATCAAAACACATAAAAATAATAAACGCAAAAATAAAATGATAAAAAGCTGGAAAACTTAACCCTATCTCCTATTATACCTAAAGCACTAATGTATAGCTTTAAAAATTCTAAATAAAACTAAAAAACTAATCTAAACGTTCGTTTACACGATTAAGTAATGCCATCGAAAACATGTCTTAAAGAAAGATATTCAAAATTAAATGCCTTTCATTTAAATATTTTAAAATGCATTATGCTTTAACAATTCAAAAACACTAATTTTGTTCTTAGAAAAGTGTCCGACTTGCAGTATAAGTAGTTGTAATTGGAATTCATTGAAAGTTAAACCATCCTAATGACACCGTGATTTAACTTTAAATAACATTATGATCAAGTAATGAAAACTCAAGTTAGTAAATTGGAGTAAATGATTTTTCGATAGCTATATTAATTGAATATTTTAGAAAATTAGAAGTTTCAGACAATTAACACTAATATGTTACAGTTTCTGAAGAATTTACAGAGGCACAAAGGGTTATTTTATTTTATAATCTAGGAATACAAAAATTATCATAAGTAAATGTATTCCACTCCGGTATTCAATTATTTGGAAAAGTAGGATTAAATGACCTTTTATTTATACAAAATTACGTTATGATACTCACATATTTGTTTATTTTGTTTTGAAAATAAATAAATAATTTCTTTGCTAATTTTATAAACGAAACATGATAGTATTAAAAGTTGGAATTTTTAACATCAAAATTGATTAGAAGTCACTACTTCTTAAATATAATAATCAATATATATTGATTTCACTTTAACCACATTGAAAAACCATTAAACATACAGAAATGTAATTTATGTTTCTTAAGATTTGAAATATGTACTATGTTTCCTATTAAATATATTTTACATTTTTTTACACTGGAAATATTGGTTTATAAGTTTATAGATGTATCATAATAAGCCTGATGGTAGCAAAATCACAACAACTTGTAGTTTTCACGTCAAAAGAAAATACCACAGTTCAGTAATTTCATACTCTTAGAAAAATATAGATTTTTTTTTTCAAACTCTTGAAATCGTAGATTGGTCAATGCCAATAACTTTGACATCTATGGCCTTACACAGGTCAGGCTCCGTCATACCTATAACACGACTACACGTAAATTCATCCATTTTCTGTGTTATTAACTTATTATAAACCGAAATTATCGAAATTACTACAAGAAATAACAAAAGATTAAATGAATAATGTATACTCACAGTTTAACTACTTTGCAATGCACGCATTTCTCATCCATTGCTCTAATACGACTGATTTGACTGCCTCTTTTTAAGAGTCAAGAATACTTTAAAAATATATTATTCTATTTAAAAAACGTTATTTTAATACATTTTTTATTTTTGTGATGTCACTGTAAGTGAAATGCGTCACGACCCCAATAAAAAAATACAATTTTGAAACTATCACGATGTAAAACTACACTGCGACCATAATGTAACTTTAAATATCTTTGAAATTGATATAAAATGATTTTAAATTGATTAAAAATATTTCAAACAGGGCTTCTTAATGTATGAGAGGTCTGTACCCCATTAATCTATAATGTTCCATGAAAATTAGCTTATGATCAACTTTAGTTTACATGAAAATGCGAATTATGATATAAATGTCTTAAGCTGATCCATAATATAATTGATAGTTTGATTATCTATTGATTAGGGTAGCAGCTACTAGCCAAAGGAGGCAGTTTCAATATGACCTTAATTACTGCTGTTTTAGAGGCAGGAATTTACTTTAAGCAAATGTACAGTCCAGTTTTAGCAACGTTTTGAAGAAAAAGAGCATACAGATCGTAACAAAACCACAACCATAATATAAATGTACAGCTAATATTACTACTACTAATAATAATAATAAAATTTCAAAACTAAACGCTCGAAACGAAAAGGAAACGAAACTTAGTGCAGAATATACTACCCGAAACGGATTGCACACGGATTCCGGTGGCATTGATCTTGATTTCATCAATGACGTGGGAACAATTTCATTTGAATTAGCTATATTGCGCAAAAATTTGGCTAACCTACCAAATACTTCCTTTTTTATATCAAATTAAGGTAATTTTTTATTTGCATACTATGTTTTATGAAACATTATACAAAAGATAAAAATATTGAAACGGTTTTATTTATACAAATTATTGCTTCTATCGAATTCCACAGAATTCAATTGAATTCAAGCAGTGTTTGTTATTTATTTTTGTGTAGGAAGCGCCGAGAAATCTTTTTTGACAAATTTATGTCATGGTATAACCTTTTTACATATGTATTTATGTTTTTTATTCTTAGTATGTAATTGATTTAAATAATTACTTAAAAATGTCATCAGACAAAAAAATTTTTTGTTAAAACCACCTCTAATAAATTAAATTTAAAAAGTAAAAATATAAAAGACATTATTCCTCTTCACGTATTTCATCAGTACGCATGGCTATTATTAAAATAAATTCAAAATTAAATATCGTTTACTTAAAAAAACTAGAGTCTTGCTTTTTTTTTTTACATTGGCCCGATGCAAGAAAGTTTTTGAATACTAAATTACTTTTCAATATACAAAATGTAAAAGATAACGTGAATCATCATAAAGTTTAAGATGACAGCTTTGGATCCGATTGTGAAACCATTTCCGGTTCTTATTTTTTTATGCAAAATAAATAAATAAATAAATAATAAATAAATAAGTAAAATAAATTAAAGACGCCTCTTCTATCATAAGATTTATAGAATGATGAATATTAACCGAATACAAAAATACTACACCTTTAAATAATTTTAAAGGAACGTTTTTTGTTGGAAAACATAGAAAATCCGTATACATAAAACTTTATAAGAAAACTTTATCGAAAACAGGGGGCTGATTATGATTCGTTTAAACCATTGAAATCAGTTGTTTTAGGGGCGTGGACGATAAAAGCGTGAATTAAAAATAGTTGGATGGTGGGAATGGAAGTCACTTAATTTTTTTTTTCTACTAGATTTTCAATTTTTTCGTTGATAATAACTTATTTACATACCAAATGAATGAATTTATGCTTAATTGTGTGATAGGTTTGTTAGAGTCTTGTTCATGTCAGGGTCACTATTGAAAAAGCTGTTGGTATTCACAAATCTAAGGTTTCAAAAGTGTGAAAATATAACATGTGGAAATGCTAATACAAAGTTACCTACAGAAAGTCATCTGTGTGTGAAAGCTTCATCACATGGCAGACCCGGCGCAATCGAACAATTCCAGTATGAAATATAGCAAGAAATTTAAACGCCCCTAATGGTACGATGATTCCGTAAATAACTGAATATAGGCGGCGGTCTTTATGCCAGACATTTTACAATATCTATCCTACTTATACTGAAAAAAAAAATGGGTTCTCAAAATTGAGTAAAAAGTACTCAATTTTAAGTACTTCACATATTCAAAATAGGTCCAATCCAAAAGTTCTCAAAATTAAGAAACACATGTGATCAATTTTGATGCCCCGTTTGTGTTCAAATATAAATTACTATTTATATTTGAACTGAATATATAATAATAATATAATAATAAATATAATATAATAATATATAAATATAATAATAATTTGCCCCCTGAATTTATAAATTAAAGTAAAAATATGCTGGTATTTATTTCTTGCTCAAAATTATGAACAATAAACATTTAATTGATTATCTATTAAGAGAAATAGCAAGAATATAAGTAAAATACCCAATTTGAACATTTTTATGACACGAGCATTATTTGCAAGTGTACGTTTAAATTATTTTTAAAAAAATGTGCATAATTTAATATTTAGATTAATAAGCATCTTTTATGCCGCCATGAATGAGATAAACCATCACTGGGTACAAAATTATCATTTATTTGGATTTGATAACATATGCTGTTTCAAAATTGAGAAAGCAATGTGCTCATTTTCGATCCAGACATATTCAATTCAATATGAGTACATCGACTTACTCATTTTTGAACACTTAATTTTTTTTAGTGTATCTTTCGTCGCATGTGTAATCAGTATTAATGATACAGATAGCACATTGTGTGGGCGGCAAACCAGTAGAGCTCTCTAACGAATTCATGTTTGTTTACAGTGTGACAGTCGATGTATTGTCCTATAGAGAGAACCTGGCTTTCAGTATGATCCAACATTTATAAGTGAGTTGTATGAACACAAAGGAAATGGCATACCCATATTGGATGGTATCATGGTTCTTGACAAACAAATCTGAACCTTTTATGTACATCCCACCTGTGAGGATAAGTAAGGGGCGTTATATAACGTTATCATTTTTTTCTAATTTTTGAACCCTCCCCCCTTTTGATATCATTCGCTATCACCCCTTAACCCCTCTCCCATGATAATAATATCATTTATCAAAGTGTATTTTTTTTTACTTTTAGAATTTATTTCTTTTATTTGTAGTGATGTACAAAACTGGTTAATTTTTTTGCATGCTTTTTTTGATTACAATGAAGAGAAGTCAACAAAATATTATTTTATATCAAGTAACAATAAAAAAACAGGCACTATTTAAAAGTATTTTGTAAGTATAGCTTTATGTTTCGTAATAGCATTTAACCGTAATAATATCTTGCTGCACTTGCCGCGAACGGGGGAAGTGTAGGAAATAGCTAGGAATTCAACAAGACAAGTGGACATCATTCTATCTCTTCCAGTTTTATGTACAGTAAACACAAGGTTCATTTCAAATATATTTCACATATGGTTTCAGGACCGTGATTAGATATGTATACACACATAAAAAGAATAGAATATCAAACTTAAGAGTATTCTATATTTCAGAATGAAATAGCTTAATAACATTTCTTTTTTCGTTAAAAATAGATACCAGACTAAAAAATGTAACATGTTATATTAAACCAAAGACCATTTTACAAATAAAAAGAGAAAATTCTGATTGGATCAAAATTGATACCAATAACAAAAGATAAACACCCCTCCCTCCTATCGATATCTTACGATATAATGTGCTAGACCACTACCTGCCCCTTAAACTTAGAACGTTACTTATGCACAGCCCCTAAGTTGTACACATCTAGTAGGGTTTCTGGCATAGAGGTAATTCTGAATAAGTCACATGTAAAGAGTTAACATAGGTACCCAGCAGCGTCATTAAATTCTGCTGTTATAACTCTTGAAGGCATTTTTTGGTTAAAATAAACCGTTAATGCCACAAACCGGCGATCCGATGATGTTTTTATAGACATACAACCATCGACATTACTTCTACTAATATTTCCCGTGTAAAAAAGCGTTATCATAGTCTCAAACCGTAGATTGGTCGATACCAACAGCTTCGGCAACATCTGCTTTACCTCTGCCAGTCTCTATCATTCTACATATAGAATAACCACTCGTAAATTTATCCAAATAGTACCTAATTAGCGTATCATTTAAAAAATCATTGAAACCACTATTAGGAAAATAACAAAATAAAAAATTCCTCTATTCTGATAATCCAACTACTTTGCAATTCACATTTTTATTGTGTATTTCGCCTATACGATTGGTTTTAAAAAATTATAGCTACTCTTATTTTCCATATTAATTTCTTATTATGGGTATGAATAGTCAAAGTTTTTCAAAAATATGTTTTGAAAACACAATGATTAATTGAAATATGCAACACTTTTGGACATCTGCTCTCTTGCGCAAAATATATTTCTAGTTGAATAACGTTATAATATAGTCCTTAGTAATTTTGCATTCGAAAATATGCAATTTGTTCTAGTTGCATTATTACTTCGATATAGCTATAATTATTTACCTACCTCCGTTTCATTCTTTTATCCCTCAGTGTTCTGCATGTTATTTCTGAAAACGTCTGATAATATTTAGAAGTTAAACAGTAATCAATGTTAATCACCAGGCGAAGATGCACGACATAATAAATATGGGGAAGCATACAGATAATTCGCTAATTGCCAATAAAGGAAATTTTAAATAGATTAATAACCGTCTTATTGAGATAAAGAATGTGTATCTGTCATAAAATCGAGAAATTTATGATTAATATTAATAATACAATAAAATTTAGCAAACAAAAAATTAAAATGAAAAAAAAATCCTTAAAATTTGAATGATAAAGATAAAAGTATATTTAGGATGTATGGAAGACTAATATAATCTGGTACGTCTTATAAGTATCTTTGATGTAACTGAGATTGTGTAACTTACAATGTCTAACACAATTTTAGTATAATCTTTCCTAAGGCGATATGGCCGAAAAGATAGAAGGGTAATTTTAATACACTTAAAGAAGTATATTCAAATTAGCATGAAATGAAGAGACTTAACTTTGCGAATTTCTTGATATCTTCATCTAATTAGCATTTATATTGTGTCCTAATTAACATAATAATTCTTCAATAGAATCAGTTCCTTATCCAAAATCCAAATCAGCGCTTCACCCATTGAGTTACGATCAGGAATGTTAGAGTAGTTTGCACTTATTACCGGGTCTCCCAAAAATGACTGATGGATTTTAAAATTCAATAACTTGCAAACGGTGACAGCTATTTAAAATATTTTTGCAGGAGGGTTATGCATAATGTCAGGAGACTTTTTACCGTAAATTTTTATTTTAGTTCAAACTTCAAACAATAGGTGGCGTTGACGGTGATTGAAGGCCAGGTGATCAGTGCTGAGTGAAGCGTCGACCTGGCCTTCAATCGCCATCAGCGCCACCTATTGTTTGAAATTCTACTAAAATAAAAAATTACTGTAAAAAACTCCTGACATTATGCATAACTTTCCTGCAAAAAAATTTAAATAGCTGTCACCGTTTGCAAGTTATTGAATTTTAAAATCCATCAGTCATTTTTGGGACACCCGGTATATATAAGGTTTAAATTTCCATTATGTACACTGAAAATATACACTTCTTTTATAATTTTAGGATAAATCTTTATAACAGAGATGAGAGCTGTCGTTTCTACGATCGATTGTATTGTAGTTATCGATGCTAAGATAGCAAGGAATTCATAAACTTTGTTTGCACGTGTTAAAATAATATTTTTCAACTAATTTTACTCATTTTTTACTTTTCAACGAGAGATCCCGCTCGTGATTTTTCTTCCTTAAACCATTCTGAATATTTAATCTAATTTTGTTTAGGAAGATGTTGGCAATGCATGTTTTCCTGTTTATTTTTGGTTTAAGCAATATTTGACTGGTAATATATTGAACTCTTGAATTTGAAGGTGGTTTTATTCTGTTTGAAGCAATTTTATCAAATCAGAAGAATGGTAGGAAAAAAAATTAAATAAAAAAAAAATTCTTACTTCATACTAAGAGAATTAATCAACTAGATTTTTTTCTATCTACATTACGCAATTAAAGAGAGTCCGTTTCTAATAATGACGATCACTTTATAAAGATCTCAGATGGAGATCGAAGCTTTGAACTTTTTAATTTACTTTTACGTTTGCATAATTTTTTCAACTTTGCAAAATTTGTACATGATTTATTAATTATGTTATTTTTATTTTCTTGTTTATTTGTAGCATTTTTTGGCGTAAATGTCCAGCTCTTTCTCTATTACGATATTTATTGACATTAGTCGATGATACAAAGTCTAGCATATTAAAGATAAAATCTGTATTCGCCTTCATATGAAAACATTTTCCACAAAGAAAACTATCTTCGCTTTTTGCGCAAAATTATAAGCGTATAATAATACAAATTAACCTACTAAACGAAATAAGTTTGTATTCTGAAAAAAAGAATAAACTTCATTTTACGAGTAACTCATAGTGCAAATGTTAAAAATTAGTCTGCCGTCTAAAAGGCAAATGTATTTTTTTATTTCACGAATCAGAAAATGTGTTTCCTGTTTTTTATTCACTACAAAGACCTAACATCCTCTAACTTCTTTATAATAAGCATTTAATATCTTCATTTGTAAGAATATAGTATTAAGTGGTTTTAGGAGACTTTCTTCTTTCATGGCAACGCAATTTAGCAACCTGTCAAATTTATTTTTCTCAGTCTCTTTAAAATATAATTGCATGTATTTAAAAAAATATTTAATTTACTATCTCTTTGATTTGAAATAACTTTTTTATTATTCTATATTGAAATTTTATTAAGGTACTAGATACGTACATACATATATATCTACATATGTATATACATTTCTTTAACATGAAATCGTACACATCTTATCAGACTCTTACAGTGCTTACACATAATAATCTCTGCGTAATATTCATACCAAGGCATACCAATTCCCTAATACAACACATGAGGAAAAAAAAAAACATAAAATTTAGAATTTGAAATCAATGAAATTTTTATCAAATCAGAAAAAAGGTTGGAAAAGAAAATTTAAAATTAAATTTAAGACTTTTCTTCTTGCTTAATATTAAGCGAATTAATCAGCAAGATTTTTTTCTACTTGCATTACGAAATTAAAAAGAGACCGTTTCTAATAAAGACGACGGTGAAATAAATCACAATAAAATGAAGTCTAAGATAAGATGTAGAAAGAGTCCTAGTTATTAATCGGAGGAATTCCATTAATAAAGGGAACAATAGTAAAACAGTCTTCTGATATTAAAATTTACTTATTCAATATTTTTAGTAGCGGTTATTTCATTCGCATAAAAAGGATTTTGCAAAAAATAGCACGGTGATTTAGATTCTTTTTCAATAAAATACGAATGCATTTTTTATACGGAAATTTTAATTCTATTCTTGACATGGGTATCTTATTTCATTAGTATAAAATCGAATTTTCTAATCTTCAGATTAAATTGAATATCTGTTTTATTATTAAATCTGAAATTTTTTGTTTTTATCAATGAAATATTTTAATTTTTAAAAGATTTTTAAGCATTTTTTAAAGAAAAGTTAATGCACTTTTGTTATCAATAATTTAAATAAATAGATTTTAAAAGTTAAAGAAATGTTTAGGTGATGCAACAAAACATTATTTCACTTTATTAAAATGCGAAAAAATAAGAAATTTTACAAAATCAATAATGTTAATAATAATACTAATATTATATGTAATACAATAAAAATTATCTCAATTTAGTTTTAGGATATCCAGATATTGTTTTCAATCTTTTTAGAAAAAAAATTTCCAAAATCTGGTAAAATAAGTGTTTTATAATTCCAGGCGGTTAACTTGATATTTAAAATTAAATAATTCTAATATATTAAAGGTATTTAAAAATTATCTCAGTATATATACAAATTCAGTATTAAAAATATATATATATATTAAAATAATGTAAAGTTTAATTTTATTTGATAAGAATTTTTACAAAATAGTTAAAATTTTAGTAAATTTTTTACAATATCGTGAAATAATTATTAAATTTCATAAGTTGTTAAAACAAAAAATAAAAGACAAAAGCTTTTTTCACTTACACATTATTTATTAATCATTCTCAAATGTTATAAAAATACAAAAAGTTTTAAAAACTGTACAGAAAAACAACTACTTTACATGACTGGAGAAAGTTTGCATTTTTCACTTATGCATTTTAATCAAATGTTGAATAAACTTGCAGTCGACATCAGATGTTTTGATCCAGTGTTTTCTTTGAAATTTCCTGTAATGAACTTTTTTATGAAATAAAAGTGTCAAGATCGAAGTAAAATATAATAATACAGTGTTTACATTTATATTTCTTTCGGTGATGATTTTGTTAAGTTAAAGCAGGCTTTGTTAAAAACGAGATTTTTCACAATCATTAAGTTTATTATGAGATCTCATGTGAATTCTTAACAATTTTTTTCTAGAATGTCTGTATCACATTTATATGTGGTGGGTGTCTTGGAATGAGTTATAATATGTCGTTTTAAATCATTACTTTGAATGAATGTTTTACCACAAGTTTCACATTTAAAGGATTTTTTTAACTAAGTGGAATATTTGATGTCTAGTTAATTCATTATTTTTAGAGAAGCATTTTCGATATGTATTGCAAGAAAAGGATGTTTTTTGTATTCAAAACTAGTACATCTTGGCTGGGAAAAGCTGATTTAATATTCTTTAAGTATGAATGACTTAATTCCTCTTATAATAAAGAAATTTCTTGCACACTACTCCCTTTAGTTTAACTCAAGAATAGCATTTAATGTCTTCATTTATTTTTCCGGTGTAGTTATTCTATTTATTCTCTTCAGTCCTAATGTCGCCTACAGGAGACACAAAACAGCAGCCTTTAAATTGATTTGAATGCGTGTAGAATTATTAAATTATCTTTGAACCTTTTTATTAATTGCGTGGCTATCATAAGAATCGATATACAGACTGATAAACTTTGGAGATGTTATATAGCAATTTTAAGCTGGTTTTTGTGGTCCCTCGTAATATTTGTGTAAGGACTGAGGGGGATAATTATCCAGCATTATTATAGAAATTACTATTTAATCTAACAACCATGGACATTTCAAACCAACCTCCATTTATTCAAGGGCAAGATTTTCTAAAATTGTGATTTCTCCGACATTAATGGGACTAGAAATTTGTTATGGTGGTTACCATTAAGATGTAATATATTCGTTGTGAACAATATCTAAAAGGTTTGAATGTTGACAAATGAACAAAAAAAAAATTCGGAAAGATTTTAAATCACAATTTATTTGGAATTTTTTGGGATATTAATAGTTTTAAAAGCTATAACTTTGGCATAACAGTAACTTATATGATGTAAATGCTCGTTAGAATTAATTCTAAAACAAAGGTATATGCTTAACTCTTATAAACAACCTCATTGCAACAGTGGAAAGCAGACATTCAACAACGTAAACTATTTGGAAGGTTCTCACTCCATATAAAATTCCATTCTTTTAGAACGTAATACATTTTTTATTTAAAATTATACTTAAGATTTTCTAATCCTGTGATTTGCTTATTTTCATCATTTCAATTTATCGCAGTATATGGTCAATTAAAGGTAGCATCTTATTTTCTTTACTTATTGCAAATTATTAAATCTATATTCGCAGCAATATCGCTCAGACTAATCCCACTGATTTCCGTCCTAGTTAAATGATAGCATTATGTAAAGGTTACATATTAGTATAATGTAGATGCTGTTTACTTGAAAATACTTATTTTGTAGTAAAAGTTGATCTTGTCAAAACCTTGTCAATGCAAAAGTTTTAAATAATATTAAGAATATTTATACAAAAATATTTTGATTTGATATCTTGAAAGTTAACGAAATTATTATTTTTTTTCTGCCAAAACCCCCATTTTTTCGTTCCCATTTTTAACATAATCAAATATCTGCCATAGATTCACTTTTTGCCCATGTAATGAAATAATTTAAATTTTAAACCGATTAAATATCTATTTTCGTTAGGAAGTTATGCGGGGTTTTCTGTTTTCACAAAAACCCTCCCTATTTCCTCCCCTTTGGTCCGATTACGTCGATTAACGAACTTAACCTCTTAACGAACTTATGCCTCTTGATTTTATGTAAAAGTTTGGAGGAGATCTAAGCAGAATTATAGAAGTTATCATGTCCATAAAAAAGTGATATATATAAATATAGATAGATAGGTAGATAGATAGATAGATAAGTAGATATGTAGATAAATAAATATATATATAAACTTTTTTACAGATGGTTGTTTTGGAGTCTATGATAATGATCGGTGTAGAACTGATTTTTTTTTTAGAAATTCTAACCTAGGAGCGACCACAATGAGTAGTATAGTAATACGAAATCTACCTAAAACGACCGCAATTCCATGAATGATTCCAAACTTTTATCATCTATGCTCATTTAAATTATTTCTACCATTAATAAATATAATTTTATGAACAAATATATACAATTTATGCATGTTCTTTAATGTTTCCTGTAAAAAAGGCATTTGAATGGTAAAGTACGATGTAAAAATCATTTAATTATTGCGTTAAAAATGTGAAATAAACTTTTACTGAATTTCAATACATTTAATGTTACTTACGAGAAGATATATGTAATTAAATGATAGTATTATGTGAAAAATATATAGTAGTAGAATGTAGATATTATTTGCCTTATAAAATATATTTAACAATAGAAATAAGAGTGATTTTTGCAGCTGATTTTTTATTGCTGTAGCAAAACATGGTATTACACTTTAGAAATTTATCTTAGTGTTCAATGTTTTAGGGAGTACGTTTATTTTAGATACTACTGTCTAAAATAAATTATAGAAAAAACATGAAACCACACTTTGAGACAGCGACTGGATTTCTTATTTAAACAATTAATGTGTCAAAAGGATCAAGCAATTTATCTTGCAGAAGAAAACAGTTGTAAAGTTTATTCTTATAGTTTATTTAGAAAAACACTCTTGAATTGAAATTCGTTTATAGACTTGACTGAAGTTATTTTGAAGCCAAACTAATATTGTTTTCTTACAAATGTTTATTTAAAAAATAAATAAAAAATATATAAATTATGGAATGTGTAAGATTTTCTTGTTTCTATCTATGTAGTAACAAATTTAGGAATATATAGATAGATAGATAAATACATATGATTCTAAGGATAGAAATTTAGAAAAAAAATTAATCAGGATAGACTGATTTATTTCATCAATTCATAAATAAAAATAAATTTGTATATGGCATTAAATTTTATAAAATAAAAAAAAATACTTTTGTATTACACAAAAGTATTTTTGTACATTAAAGTGCACAAAATATTTTTGTATTACACAAAAGAAGAATTTTAAAAACCATATTTTCAAAATAAAAATACTGCAACAATTGTCATGTATGATATCAAGAAATTTTAACATGAAGTATGTTGTATAATTGCTTTGGGTTGATCAGAATCAAATTATGCAATATACTGATAGACAAAAAAATCAGGGGTTTTATCCAACGAACCATATGGGGTACTTACCATATTGTGTATTCTATATTGCCGTTGATCAATGGATATATGGATATAACCCCTCATCTTTTTCTTCTCTTTGGAAATAATGGGGCTGATTCTACACACAATCACTTACAGAATTTCCAAGCTATGTTTTTTGGAATATTTACAGAAGTTGCTCTATCCATTTAGCTAACAAAATATGCAAATAAAATTTTGATAATGTAGACGCATGCACAATCAAAAATTATTTAATAAAACTGCTCATTTTTCTTAGAATTTTTATTATTTTTATTTCTGATGACAGGGTGCTAGTGCAATGTTGTTTGTCACATTTTCTGAAAAGGAGATTATTTTATATTAAGAACTCTGCAAATTATAAGCTATGTTGTGAAAGTTTGGCAAAGTTTGGGGATGGTTTTATAGAAACATTAATTTCTCTACGAGTATACATGCTATCCACATAAAAAAGAACACAATCTAAGCCTTTTAATCATAATCTACAATTATAGCGCTTTTGCTACATTAATTATGGCAGGGTTATCCAAAAGTTAATTTCAATTTGTTGACGGTCCCCTTTCGGGAAAAATCTTCACTGAAATGTATGAACTGTACTATTATATTTACACGCTTAGAGTTTCAAAATAATTCCTCATGTATTTTTTGTAGCTATTTAACAAAATGTCTAAAATCGCATGTGGCCGGTCATCTATCGCCATATAGTGTATATGGTAGTTTAAAAGAGCACCGCATCGTATGCAATCTCAGTTCTGCCTAAGGTAACCTTTTTTTTATTTCCTAAATTTATAAAATTATTCACTTAATCAAGTTAATATTTTTTGTTATGTTTGTAAATGATACTACAAGATCATATTCGTAATATGTATATCAAATGAAATAATAAAAAATATACTCATTTATCTCTGAAATGCAATATTAAGATTTATTGAATTTATAAAAGCATTACATCGGAAATATGCAATTAAACTATACTAAATATGTTTCAAATGCATGTATTTTTAATAGCATAACAATTTTAAAAATATATGTATTATCATGATTTTTGTTGTATTAAACTTTCCAAAGTATTACTCAAATGATGATCATACCCCTAATTCTCATAGTCTTAAAGAAAACAAAAATAGCTAGTCTCTTGGAAATCATCTAGTTTCCCGAAAAGATCCGCAGGTGGTCTTTATAGAGATAGTGCAACAAACTTCAAAAGCAATTTTTGTCAATAGGTATCTTGTTCTAATACAGAAAAGAACACTTTTTTCACTTTGATAATTATTTCAGTTTTTGTGATTTATTAACAAACTTGCCGCCCTTGGCGATCAATTTAGTCTCACTTTAAATATGTGCTAAGCAATTTATTATTACAGTAATCTTCTGTATAGCAAAATTTATTATATAGAAAAACTTTTATTCTTAATTCGATTTTCTTGCTAAATCTTTCGCCAAATCAAAAGATTCTGATAAAGAAATAAAAAAAAATATTTTTATGAATGAGTGATAAATTGCCAAACATTGTTTCTGTTGCACAATACAAAACTTTAACTTAAGTTTAAAATAGTTAAAATTAACTTGGTCTTATTTTCTTTTCTCCATTTTTTAAACGAAAATAAAAGGAAAGTATTGAATAATTCCACAACTTATGATATTTACTTCAAATTCAGGGTATTGTTCAAATTACTATTAGGAAAAAATTGCAAGTTTAAAAAATGCTATTGACGAAATTAGCACCCGCCTAATATAAAAGCATAAATAAAGTTTTGCGATCATGATAACTTTTATGTTGTTTTATTCAAAAAAGAAATTTTAATTTCTTAATCAAAATTGAAGCATTGCACATGAAATGCAATGAACTCAACTCACAATTGTTTATGATAATCACATGACTCGGCTTACTATAATGTAGATCAAATTGTAGCGATAGAATAAAATTTGCCACTTATCACCTGCGTGACCACTTAAAGTGCCAAAATTGTCGTCTGGCATACGAAAAGTGACATGGTCTCCCAGGAACTATTTACGACAGTCACATGACTTAGATTTTTATTATACTGATTAAAAATAATTTTGTTGAAATTAATAACCATAATTCGATACAGATTTATATAGAAACATATTTTTCTATGTTAGCTATAAATCTGAATGTAATTTTAAAAATCAATTTTTTAGTTTAAAAAACGAAATTTTTCTCTGAACATATCACTACATTTTCTTTTATAGATAATTTTTGTATTAGATATAAACTAACATGAAATATCTTCATTTCAACTTTACAGTCAAACCGATAAAAATTATTATGAGTTAAAACAAATCAACTGAATAACAACTGTCAAAAACAACTTGAAGTGAGACAGTTCATTCTTTCAACATTTTAACTTTGTATCAACAACTGATAAAACTATTAACTATTTCTGCCGTCTTTTAGCATCTAAGTCTTAGATTTTTTGACATGTTACACAAATATTTTCGGTTAGATACAGATAATAGACTTGTCAAATCAGATTATGGAAGTGTACTTTAAAACAGCTTTTATGAAAGTAATTTTGTACGCGATGCTTATATGAAAATGTCTTTAGTAATTAAATGTGTACGTTATTAACAATTCAAAATATACTGATAGGGCCAAGATTCTTTACTTTACGACCCGAATAGCCTTGGACTCTAAATAGAAAAGTGAAAAAAAAATAAGAAAAATTGAAACCAGATAAATTTAACAGAAAAATTAGACAAATTAAAAATATTGAAAGACGATTAGGGGCGGGCGGGGCTGTGAAGCTATCGATTTTCCCTGATTTCATCCTGAACATATATGTCCTGTCGGCATGTGACGTAGCACACCTTTAACCTTTACATTGTACACTGACTTTTTGTTTCACCTCTAACATATGTTAGTTGCAAGTTTTATTCCAACTCTCATGCGGTTGAAATTTTACAAACATAACGGTTACCGTCAAACTTTTGCTGGGTGTCATAAAGCAAAAAAATTAACAAACTCTGATAAAAAATAATGGCTGTAGATACTACTATCTTGGCAATTATCTGACTAATTTCATGAAATTATCATTCACATTCAGTATTCACGAATGTTGGTAATGAATCCCTTTTAATGGGGTTTCCCGCGTTTTAGCTTCATTATATTGTAAAATTACTTAAAATAATAAAATCAAGAAAAATGAAAGCCATATTGTCCCCTTGAATAGGTCAGTAAAACTGTTTTCAGACCAAAAATAAATGAAACAGAATGACAACAGATAGAAACCTATGCAAGTAAGAAAGTAAGGTCAATTTGAACATCACTTTCTTTTTACAACATCACTTTAATTTTTCAGCATTACTTTATTATTCTAAATAAATCATTAACATCTACACGAATTTATTGATTGCATTAGTTGAAAAATTTTACTATGTGATTTAAAGAAAATAATTATTTTAATTATTCTATTATTCCGTGTTTAACAATTTTAAAGTAACTAATTATTCACTTTCTTCCCTTGATGAAAAATAAATTAGCTTCATTAAGTTTAATTGCTAAAAGAAAACTTAAGCATTCACTAAAATTTTTTCTTATGCATTTCAACTAGATTACGCTGATTGAGAAAAAGTAGGAACACAACTACTTCATTAAGCATCGCTTCTTGCAACTTAATTGATTTTTTATTGCTGTGTTCTATTCCTTCTAATTAAATGAAATCAATAGAAATGCGTTAATTAACAGAGAAAAGACCAATTTTAAATAAAATAAAAGATTTAACAAAGCTTAGTAAAAGACGTAATTGCATTTTAAACTATCGGTAGTTTTTTTTTATATTAGTAATCATTTTTTGCCTTAAAAGAAAATTTAGCAGTTCCTGGAAATTTTCCGTTTTATTCTTAAATCATAAACTAAAGTAAATAAATAAATAAGTTAATAAATAAAAGTTAATAAATAAAAGAAAAGTTTTAACAAACAACGTACTTAAAATGCATTTTTATTGAAAAACCTTCTTCCCTATATTGAAAAAAAAAGACTTAAAAAAGAAAATTTAGTACATTTTAAAATCAATGTTATATATATATTTTTTTTTCTAAATCAACATTGAATGAATTCTTTTTCGTAAAAAATCGAACAACTTTTTGCATTTAAAATTTAACACGTTAGGTAGCTACTGCAAATAAAGTTATTTAAACTGTAAAACACAAACAGATACTTTTAAATTTATTTTTCTTCCGAACATCGCAACAATCACAGGATAGAAATATGTTTATATTCTTATTACTTAATTGAACGGACAAATTTAATGTAAACGGATATGATATTATAATAATTGTAAATGAAAACAAACATGTACTACACATTATTATTGATTAAAAAATTAATTATATATTATTTAATCTTTTACATGAAAACTGTGTCCCTAATTTTTATAATAAATGTTTCAGGTTTTAATTTTACAACATGTCCAACATACCTAAATGTTTTCGTAAGCTATATATTTGAGCTAAATAATACATTCAAATATACGCTAAGTTAACTGATTGCGCTAGTAGAAAAATTTTACTATGTGATTTAAAGAAAATAATTATTTTAATTATTCTATTATTCCTTGTTTAACAATTTTAAAGTAACTAATTATTCCCTTCTTTCCCTTGATGAAAAATAAATTAGCTTCGTTAAGTTTAATTGTTAAAAGAAAAAAATAAGCATTCACGAAATTTTTTTTCTTACGTATTTCAACCAGATTAGGCTGATTGAGAAAAAGTAGGCGCACAACTACTTCATTAAGCACAGCTTCTTGCGACTTAATTGATTTTTTAACGCTGAGTTCTATTCATGTTAATTAAATGAAACCAATAGAAATGCATTAATTAACAGAGAAAAAACCAATTTTAAATAAAAATAAAGCGTTAACAATGCGTTGTAAAAGATTTAATTGCATTTTAAACTACCGGTAGATTTTTTTTAGTAGTAATCATTTTTAGCCTACTCCTAGAAAGAAAATTTAGCAATTCATGGAAATTTTCCGTTTTGTTGTTAAATTTTAAAATAAAATAAATTAATTAATAAGATAATAAATAAAAGAAATTTTTTTTGACAAGCGAAGCATTCACAATTTACCTTTCTATTGAAAAAGCTTCTTCTCAATGTTGAAACTAAGATTTAAAAAAGATATATGCATATTAAAATCAATGTTACTTTTTTTTTCTAAATCAACAGTGAATGAATTCTTTTTCGTAAAAAATCAAATGACTTTTTTGCATTTTAAATGCAACACGTCAGATAGCTACTGCGAATAAATTTCTTTACACAGTAAAACGTAGACTATGACTTTTACATTATTTTTCTTCCGAACATATCAACAATCACTGGATAAAAATATGTTTATTTACATCCTTATTTTTTAATTGCACTGTCAAATATGATGTAAACCGATGTGGGATTATAATACTTGTAAATGTATTGAAATAACAACATAATGAAAGAACAACACAATATTTTTATTAAAAAGATAAATTATATTTTTCTTTTTCATTTACATGGAAAAATATATCCCTCATTTTTAATATAAATGTTTCAGGTGTTAAGTTTGCAACACGTCATACCGGAATGTTTTCATAAGCTCTTTATTTATTCGCTATTAGATATTATTATATTATATTATATTATATTATATTATATTATATTATTATATATATTATATTCGATATTAGATTATTATATCATTAGCTCTATACATTTGCTTAATAATGCATTCAAATGTACACTATGTTAACTACTATGTAACTGATTACGTTAGTTGATAAATTTTACTATGTGATTTTTAAAAAGAGTTTTTTTTTTTTAATTATTCCGCGTTTAACAATTTTAAAGTAACTTATTATTCACTTTCTTCCCTTGATGAAAAATAAATTAGCTTCATTAAGTTTAGTTGTTAATAGAAAACTTAAGCATTCACAAAAAAAAAATTCTTGTGTATTTCATCCAGATTAGACTGATTAATAAAAAGTAGGAGCACGACTACTTCATTAAGTAACGCTTCTTGCGACTTAGTTGATTTTTCAACGCCGAGTTCTAGTCCTTTTAATTAAATGAAATCAATAGAAATGCGTTAATTAACAGAGAAAAGACCAATTTTAAATAAAATAAAAAAGTTAACAAAGCGTTGTAAAAGATTTAACTGCATTTTAAACAACCAGTAGATGTTTTTTGCATTATTTTTTATTGTTTTTTGCCTACTCCTACAAAGAACACTTTGTAATTCATGGAAATTTTCCGTTTTATTCTTAAATCATAAAGTAAAATAAATAAAGCTTCTTCATGTAAGCCAAAATCTTACATGAAAAATATTGTGACTAACGTACGCTGTATAAATTTTACTTCACAAACTATTTATAAAAAAAAGTACTTAATAAACCAATAAATAATTAAAAACAAAAACAATCATTTTTATACTACTCTGTAAATATATATATATATATATATGCATATATGTGTGTGTGTGTGTGTAGGTTTTAAATTTAAACTTCATTTATTTTCTTAATGGGAAGTGTGATCACCAAATTAACTCACTTTCTAGTATATTTTTGTTATCCATGTTTTGAAAGGACGCATTATGTAAATTCACGAGCACGAGGCAAGAACGGATTTTAAATAGTCCTTCCGGCAGTGCCGGGAGGAAGAGGTAGCTTTCATATACTTATTTATTTATTTATTTATTTTAAATTAAGTTATATTAGTAGAACCTGATTATGAGCTTGGTCGAAATCTTAATTCAGGTGCACATGCACACTCATATTGAAATCGATTAATGTATATATGCGATAACTCAACTATTTTGTAAGATACAGACGAAACAAAAATGCTCTGAATCTTTGTATCAAGGTCAAATGCATAAAAGAAAAATCTTTTTCAATTTCTCACTTTCTTGTACCTAATTTTAAATTTTAAAATTTATAAAATTTTTTAAATGGCCGCCATTTTGAAATAAATGGCGGATGGAACTGAGTATCGAACTCGATTCAGGCCTCAGTATATACTATGTACACACCAAGTTACATCCAAATCAATTAATAAATACGCGTGTTATCACTAGACAAAAATCAGATCGTTTCAAAATGTCAGCCATAAGAAAAATTCAAAGTGCTATAACTCAATCATTTTTTAAGACATAGACAAAATAAAAAGTGTTCTGGAATTGTTGTTTTAGGTTCTAACACGTAAAAGAAAAATGTTTTTCAACTTTTAATATTTTTGTATTTAATTTTAAATTTTAAATTTAAAAAAAAATTAAAATGGCCGCCATTTTGAAACAAAATGGCGGATGATGCTGGCCAACGAACTCGGTTGGGACATTTGTATGTACTATGTACATACCGAGTTTCATTCAAGTCCGTTCATAAATACGCGTGTTATCACGTGATAAAAATCAGATCGTTTCAAAATGTCAGTCATAAGAAAAATTCAAAGTGCTATAACTCAATTATTTTTAAAGATATAGACAAAATAAAAAGTGCTCTGGAATCGTTGTTTTAAATTCTAACACGTAAAAGAAAAATAGTTTTCAACTTTTAATTTTTTCGCATTGAATTTTAAATTTTAAATTTTTTTTTTAAATTTAAAATGGCCGCCATTTTGAAACAAAATGGCGGAGGATGCTGGCCAACGAACTCGGTCGAGACATTTTTATGTACTATGTACATAAGAAGTTTCATTGAAATCGGTTCATAAATATGTTAGTTATCGCATGACAAAAATCAGATATATATATATATATATATGTATGGTTATATATATATATATATATATATATATATATATATATATATATATATATATGTATGGTTATATATATGTATATATATATGTATATATATACACTATATTGCCATTGATTATGGGACACTTGCGATTTTAGACATTTTACTAAATATCTAGAAAAATACATGAGGAATCATCTCGAAACTCTTAGTGTATAAATATAATAGTATACGTCATACATCTCCGAGAAGATTTTTTACCGAAACGCCATAGGGGAACGTCAACAAATTAAAAAAGAATGAATATCTTTTGAATAACCTTGTCAAAACTAATGTAGCAAAAGCGCTCAAACTCTAGATTATGATTGAATGCCTTATTGTAATACACTGTGTTCATTTTTATGCAAATAGCATGCACACTCGCAGAGTAATTAAGGTTTTAATAAAAATGGTCCCAAATTTTTCCAAGTTTTTCCATTATAATTTTCAGAGTTCTTAATATAAAATAATATTTTTTTCAGAAAATATGACAAACAACATTGCACACAGTACCCTGTAATCAGAATTAAAAAATAATAAAAATTGTATGAAAAATAAGTAGGTTTACTATATAATTTTTTACTGCGCATGCGTCAAAGATATCAAAATTTCATTTGCATATTATGTTAGCTAAATGTATAGAGCAACTTTTGTAAAAGTCTCAAAATCATAGCTTGAAAATTCTGAAAGTAATCGTCTATAGAAAAAGGACAAAATCCGTTGTTTCCAAAATGAAGCAAAAAAATGAGGGATTTTATCCAAATGCAGTAGTACTTCCCATATTGTGTATTCTATATTAACACTAATCAATGAATATATGCATACAACCCCTCTTGTTTTTGCTTCATTTTGAGAATAACGGATTTTCGACTTATTCAATTGACGATTATCGTCAGAATTTTCAAGTTATGATTTTGTGACTTTAATATGCAAATTTCTGTAATATGCAAATGAAATTTTGATATCGTTGACGCATGCGCAGTAAAAAATTATTTAGTAAACCAACTCATTTTTTATACAATTTTCATTATTTTTTAATTCTGATTACAGGATACTGTGTGCAATGTTGTTTGTCATATTTTCAGAAAAAAATAATATTTTATATTAAGAACTCTGAAAGTTATAATGAAAAAACTTTTAAAAATTTGGGATCATTTTTATAAAAACTTTAATTACTCTGCGAGTATGCATGCTATTTGCATAAAAATGAACAAGGTTTATTACAATAAGGCATTCAATTACAATCTATAGTTTGAGCTCTTTTGCTACAGTTCTTTTTAGTTTTGACAGGGTTATTCAAAAGATATTCATTCTTTTTTAATTTGTTGACGGCCCCCTTTGGAGTTTCGGGAAAAAATCTTCACGGAGATGTATGACTTATACTATTATATTTATACACTAAGAGTTTCGAGATGATTCCTCATGTATTTTTCTAGATATTTAGTAAAATGTCTAAAATCGCAAGTGTCCCATAATCAATGGCAATATAGTGTATATATATATATGTCAACATTTGAACAGAGGGTGGTTTTGGGATCTGGGGGTCATGATCGGTGAAAATATACCAAAATTTTCCTGAAGTGTTTTCCTCCCGACGGCTGCAATAGGTAGCTTTTTACTTTTTGTAATGAAAGCTACTAATAAAAATACTAACACTTAAAACATTAAAACTGATTTTCGTTTTAATCAGAATCATAAAATCTTCTTTTTTATGCTAATGAAATAAGGTAATCTTGTCAAGAGGAGAATTAAGTTTTTTTGTGTAAAAAAAATCATTTGCATACTATTGCAAAATAATCTGAATTACAGTATTTCCTTTTGGAAATTATTTTAATTCGCAAGAGATAACTTCTAATATTAAAATTTACTTATTTAATATTTTTATTATAAGAGTACATTTCTATTCTTTCCTTTATTAATGAAATATCTCCGAATATTGACTTTTGTACATTTTGTCCCAGACTTCTATTTCAGACATTTGTCATTTATTTCATCGTCTATATTAGAAAATGACTCTTTTAAATTCCGTAATATAAATAGAAAAAATTTTCTTAATAATTATGTACATAAAACATCTTGATTTTATTATTATTATTATTATTATTATTATTATTATTATTTTGTTCTGTACTTTTTTTTTTGGATAAGATAAAAATTTCACTGATCTAAATTTCGCGATTGTCTGTTTTTTGTGAATCAAAATTTTGGAATTTCACAATGCAGGTAGTGGAATTTAGTGCATTGGTAGCAACATTATGCCAAAAAATGTATATATATATATATATATATATATATATATATATATATATATATATATATATATATATATATATATATATATATATATATATGTATGTATGTATTAACACAGGTTGAAAAAGAAAGGCTAGATATACTTAAAATGTATGTGACAGATACGAGAATTGTTTTGTAAAAAATGTTTATTTACAACAAATTCGTCCAATCGTTTTTGTTATCTGAATTGTGATTTCAATTATCTTTCATTTGCATTTCAGCTGTTTTAAATAGACAGCTGTACTATACAAGTGTAACTACTAATAAATATCTTAATTTAACTTTCTAAGTGTTTGGAACGTAATATTCCGTTCACTAAGCTTCCCTCTAATATATACAAAATTTAAAATAATATAATTCTACATATTTAATGAATTTTCAATACATTGAAGAATCATTATTACTCTCAAGGATTCCATTCATATTTGTTGTCGAAATTTTTGTAAATAAGGTTTAAAGAATTTTATTTTCTGAACATTTCAAAGAAAACAACATTATAATTTTTCCCGTTTGCAAGACCCTCAGAGGGATAAAAAATAGTAAATTTTACAATAAATCCGTTAAAGCCTAACATCTATCAACTATTAACCCTTTCGAGTCTGGTGTACTATTAATTGCACATGCCTTTTATTTTATTTTAACATATAATTTTGTTGCAATATACACGTAGCAATGTTAGTATGTGCTTATGCACTTACTATATGACATCATTAATGTTGAGATATTTAGTAATAATAATAAATATTTTCTTAATTCTCTTTGCACCATTTGCGATTCTTTTATTTTAAATATATATCACTCTTAGAATTTAAAATAACGTTTACTATTTTGAAAAAATCGTATGTAATAAAGCGCAAAACGTATTAGGAAGTTGTAATATCAGTTAAATCTTGTTGTTATATAATATTTTTAACATCACCAAAAACTCTTCCTTGGCGTATTGTCATAAGAATGTGAATTAATTTGTATGCAAAACAGCAATATTCAGTATGTTCCAGATAATTAAATATTCTTTAAACTCTAATTAATCTGATTGGATTGATAGTGTTAGCATTATTAACGTTAAAGTAATATTTTCTCAAAATTGAAAAAAAAATTCCGATCCAAAAGGATGGATGGAAAACAAGACTACGTGTACAATGATCGAAAGACTGTCCTACGACTGTGTTTAAAAGTAAAATTCTGGGTTTCACTCAAAGTAAAACCTCAAAAAAAGATTTCAAATGAATATATGGGTCATTTCACGATGTTTTGTAACGCCAGTCACGAAGATTATAACTGCGGAATTTTTGTCCACCGTTATTTTAGAAAAGATTTCTGTGCCTTATTCAATTACTGAGGTATTCCCGATGAAAAAACTTTTCGAAAATAACGGTGGACAAAAATTTTGCAGTTATAATCTTCGTGACTGACGTTACAAAACATCATGGAAAGACCCATATGCGAAATTATAACTAGAAACGCTTACAATTCGTCAATTTGCAAGTTTAGTAATATTAATATGAATAAACTAACGCTTGTAAAATTTCTTTAATTAGTCAATAAATATATAAATTTTGCGTCAGTGAAAATGTTATTTTAAGATTTCACAGAAAAAAAGTTCATCTCATAGGGGCGAAAGTTTCGTTCGTTTTTCAATACGAAATAACAAAGATCAAAGCCTCAATTGATAACTTTAAAATTTAATTATTCTCATTATATGTTTTTTATTACATATAGGACTAAAGTTTAATTTTTAAATAGCTTAAAAAGTTGGAATTAAACTATAATTAAAATTTATTTTAAGAGTTGGGATACACAGTATAATGTTTATTAATTGTTGTAATTATTTTTTCTTAATTCATTCAATCATTTCTTTTCTACATTTTAATACATTGAATTTGAGGGGTTTCGATTAAGTTATATTTAATTACCAAATGACTTACACTACATAGCCAAAGAACACCGGTCACTTGCGATTCTAGACATTTCCTTAAATATCTAGAAAAATACATGAGGAGTTATCCTAAATATCTAAGAATGTAAACCCAATATCACAGATCATACATTTCGTGATGATTTTTTCTCGAAGCTCCTTAGGTGACCATCTACAGATTGAAAAAGAATGAATATCTTTTGGACGACCCTAACAAAACTAATGTAGTAAAAGCTTTGGAACCTTTGATTGTAATTAAGTGTCTTATTGTAATAAACTATGTTGAGTTTTATGTGGATAGCATGTATACGCGTGGATAAATTAAGATTTTTATAAAAACAATCCCAAACTCTGCCAAGTTTTTTGCTTATAATTTGCAGAGTTCTTAATATAAAATAATGTTCTTTTTCAAAAATATTACAACCAACATTTTATTCCGTACTTTGCAATGATTATTGAAAAATAATTAAAATTGGATGAAAAGTGAGCAGATTTACTAAATAATTTTTCACTGCGAATATGTGAACGCTATCAAAAATGCATTTCATATTGTGTTAGTTAAATGTATAGAGCAACATTTGTGAAGGTCTTAAAAACACAGCCAAACATATCTATTGATTAGTGTCAATAAAGAATAAAGAATATGGCACTTACAACTATATAAGGACTTAAGCTTCATTTTGGGAACAATGGATTTTGAGCTTATTCTACCGATGATCACTTTGAAATTGTTTAAGCTATGTTTTTGAAATTGTCATAAAAACTGCTCTTTACATTTAACTAACAAAATATACAAATGAAATTTGGAAATTATTCATGCATGCGTAGTAAAAAATTATTAAGTATACCTGCTCATTTTTCATTCAATTTTTATTATTTTTTAATTCTGATTACAGGGTATAGTGCACAATGTTGTTTGTTATATTTTCTTGAAATAACATTTTTTTTAAATTTAGAACTTTGCAAATAATAAGCAAAAATCTTGGCAAAATTTGGGACATTTTTATGAAAACCTTAATTTCTCTATGAGTATAATTGATATCCACACGCAAATGAACACAGTTTATTACAATAAGCCACTTAATTGTAATCTATATTTTGAATACTTTTTCTATATTAATTTTGGAGAGGTTATCCAAAAAATTTTCGTTTA
The DNA here is from genome assembly GCA_964019185.1 of Maratus speculifer. NCBI lineage: Eukaryota > Metazoa > Arthropoda > Arachnida > Araneae > Salticidae > Maratus > Maratus speculifer. The sequence continues at coordinate 454,913,782 of OZ025291.1, forward strand.
TTTTCAATTCATTGACGTTCGTCTATGGAGTCTCGGGAAAAAATCTACACGATAACAAATGGCATGTACTATTATGCGTCAGGAAAATTTCGCATGCATTTTTCTAGATATTTAACCAAATTTCTAATTTTATAAGCAGACGGTCACTTTTGGTCATATATTGTAATTAAAATGTAAATACCTACAGCAATAAACATATTTAAAAAAATTTCAAACATAAGTTTTTTATTTTTTTAATTTTAACCTCATTACAAAGTTAAAAATAATTTTTCTCAGCCAAAATAAGAAAAGTATTTTTATTTATGTCATATTACTAAAAAGAAACGATTAAAAGTTTCATCAAATATAAAATTTCAGGATTAGTTGCTATGCGCGGTGCAAATTTTTGTAATAGTTGATTTGTTAACAATGTTGTGTAAGAACTGAACAGCTTAATGTGATCTGTGCATAAAATTCCAGGATTAATTAGATTTATCTTTTATTCACCAATTTGTATTCATCAATGTTGAATGTTTTCTATGCTCAATGGGCTTTTACTTTTAGTCATATATCATTTACGGAAATCTTTTTTTTATTCAGACTGAGAAATATTGAAAAACACCATAATCACTCGCGATAAATTGATAAATAAGCTAAAATACTTTATAAAATCACCATAAAAAGAAAATTAATCAGGACGCGTCCTGATTAATTTTCTTTTTATGGTGACTGAGAAATATTTATTTTTTGTTGTTGTTGTTGTTTTTTTAACATTTCGTGCAGTTTAAATTTAACTAGGCATACTTTTTTTTCCTTAAATTTTTACTTTTTGGTCCTATTTAATAATGTAGATGAATTGCTTGTTAATAAAGAAAAAAATCATAAAATGTTTTACGGTACATGTAGCAAGAAACTTAAAGAATTCAACACGTAGAATGATTTTTGAATGATTTCTTATGAACTCCCATAAATTTTAATTACTTATTAGAATTTACGGAATTTTTTTTTATTCGGAGTGAGCAATAATTATTTATTTATTTATTTATTTTACATTTCGTGCAAATTAATAGAACGTACTTATTTTTCTCATTAAATTTTTACTTTTTGGTCTTATTTTATAATATAAATGCATTGCTTGCTAATAAAGAAAAAAATCATAAAATGTTACTTTGTACCTGTAGCAAGTAATTTAAAGATTTTTTTTAACAAATCAAATGAGAAAAATGATAGGTAAAAAAGAAGTGACCCAGCTTGAGCTGAAAAATATTTTCTGACCTGTTCAGCAGGAAAAAATGGGTTTTGTATTTCTTATTTTTTATGATTTTATCTAATTTTATTCGAAAATGAAACGAAAATGCAAAGAAGCCCTTTACTGAAGATTCATTACCATTATTCACCAATACTGAATTTGAAAAAGAGCTTCATTAAATTTGTTAGATATTTCAAAGATAGATTTATTTATAACTATTATTTTTCGTTAGTAATAGGTAATATTTCACCTTGTGTTACCAAGATTGGAGAAACATTAACGGTAACCGATTTGTTTATATAATTTCAAAGTGTGAAATGAAAGATTGATAATTTGATATTTGAAATAATAAACATTATTAGAACAAACATTATTAGAAAATAAACAAAACGCCAATGGTCAATGTAAAAAAACATTTACTTCTTGACATGCCGACTGCAAAATCAAGTGAGCAACAATATGGTTAAAATGTATATGATTTGTAACAATAGATATGTTTTTTATTCAATTACGACCAAACTATCACAATGTTCCATTTCTGAGGGAAAAGGCATGCTTTTACTTTCTTCTATCTTCAATAAAAAAAAGTATTGTAATCTAAAATTTTTTCGACTTCCGGTTTTCGATAAATTTATACGTTTTAGGTATCAGAGATATATGTAAGTCCCATTGTCATTATTTTATCATAAAAAAGTTTATGAAGTTACGCATAGAGCTGAACTAAAATTTTTGTGCATGATTTTTTGGGGGGTATGGGAAATATGTCCTCCCTGAATTAAAATCTGCCTTTTATTCTATTTTCCTCCGGCTCGTGCAGAGACTGAAACTCTTTTTTACTCCAATTAATTGACTGAAGTAGATATTTAAGATGAAAATCAAAGTTGGTATAGTATTGAATTAAAATTATTAAAGCATTAACATATGTAACTATTTTAAAAAATATTAAAGTGTACGTATGAGGTAGAAGAAAGCTTTGGGATTGACACATCCAACTAGTTAGTATTTTAATGCACTTAATCATAGTATCTTTACTTATTTACAAGAAGTGCTTTACTTATAAGAAGAACAGCAAGTAAAACTTACAAGAAGTTTTACTTGCTTATCTTTTCAAGAAAAAAGTATTAGATTAGTGAAAATTTCCCAACTCCGGTTTTCTATGGATTTCCACGCTTTAGGATTAGAGATTCGAAAAAATATGTTTCTACAAAATGTCTGTCTATGAGACTGTCTATCTGTCAGTTACTCAGTAAGTCTGTCTATCTGTCAGTCTTTTGTGGGTGCTCCTTAAACTATTTCAAAGAATTTCACAAAACTTTAGATTAAATTAATCCGGGATATGAATTAGTATTCTTTAGGCTTTGGAATTAAACACTTAACGAGTGGCCCGGCTACGCGGTATTAGTCATGATTTTCGCAATATCTGAATCTCAGAATCAAATATACGATCTTTCATTAAACTTTAGATTCAGTTAGTCCCTAATGCAAATGACTATTCTTTAGCTTTTGGAGCAAACCGTTCTACAGGTGTCGCTGCTACGCGGTATTATTCATGATTTTCGCGAAGGCTGTATCTCAGGATCTAATATACGATTTATCGTCAAACTTTAGATTTAGTTAGTCCCTAATATAAATGAGTATTCTTTAGTTTTTGGAGCAAGCCGTTCAACAGGTGTCGCTGCTATGCGGCATTATTCATGATTATCGCATTAGCTCTATAGGAACTAATGCACGAATTGTCATCAAGCTTCAAATTCCATTAGTCCCTGATTAGTACTACTTAGTTTTTGGAATAAAAAGGCTGAAAATATCACACTTCTTCCAGTTCTATTTTTATCATTATTATTATTTCTGCAATGATTCTATCTCAAAAAATAACTCACAGATTTTCATCATATTTCAGATACAGCTGCAGCTTGCCAAAAGCTGTTGCAGATTAGATTTTGGTGTAAATTAGCTAACTGGTGATGCTGCTATGTTTCTTTTTTTATGGGAGTAATGAAGTGTATGAGATAGAGAAAATTTTTGGGATTAATACATCCGACTAGTAGCATATTGGGATAGGGGAGACTGGGGTACAAGGGTCCACTTTTGTAAATTTTGACTGTTTACTCTTAAAGTATTGATTTTTTTTCTTTTGATCAAGTACATGCATGTTACCTATACATTAAAGTTTGTATTGCATACACTCAAAAATAATAATTATGCATAATTTTTTTAATATATTTTTTTAAATAGCAAGTGGCAAAATGGACCATTGTACCCCAATGCCGGGATACAATGGTCTGCAGCATGGGGCTCTATGGACCACATGTAATTTTAATAAAAATATATCAGTGTAGTTCATTTTTTAACAATAAGAAAGATAAACTGTATCATAATTTGTTTATTCACATTTTATTATTCACTTTTTAGCTCTAACTAAAGTAACATTATTTTTCTTCAATTTTTTATCTTCCTTTTTTTTTTTCGCTTCTTCTTCAATTTTATTTTTCACTGGTGTATCAGTTAGAATTCTTGATGCACCTTTCTTACGTTTATTTGGCGTTTTGCGCAAGCAAGCTCTTGGTAAAGGACATATTTCAAAAGGTGATTTTTTTTACTTTACCACTTTTCAAAATATTTTGTTTACTAATTTCTAGTGTTCAATTTGGGTTAATTTTTGAATTTGAAAGTATATATTATGTAAATAAATATTTCAAAAATGCATTTCACAACATAAATTATTAATTAATTCACACACAGAAATAAAATAATTTATTAATTCTAAATTTGGGTTAATTTTAGAGTTTGAAAGGATATATTATACAGATACAAATTTCAAAAATGCATTACACAGCATGAATCATTAATTAATTTACACACAGAAGTAAAATAATTTGTTAATTCTGAATTTCACATATAATATTTAACTTTTAAAAACATGGGATACAAAATTGGGATACAATGGACCGTGGTCCATTGTACCCCAGTTTCTGATGGCCCATTGTACCCCATATGGAAGTTTGACAAAAACTTGAAGATAAAAAAAATTAGAATTCTATTATTTTAGCTACAATAAATATAATAATGCATTGTCTTACCTTTTTATTTTGCCACACAATGTCTTTCAAATTATAAATCTGTAATAAATATATGAAGATATGTTTCACTGAAAATATTTACTCCTGCCTTACTCCTCCTGTGTTAAATCAACGATCAAGTATAAAATGGTTAAAATGTCAGCTATGTACATGGTTTTAAACATCTTTTTACTACTTCAGTACTACCATCTATGTATTAAAATATGAAGCTTTCAAAAACAGAATTAATATCAAAAATAGGGGGTGGACCATTGTACCCCGTGGTCCATTGTACCCCAGTCTCCCCTACATTAGTATGTTAAATATCATATTATTAAACTAAATACGAAATGAATGAAAGCAATATTCTGGAGATGCCAGACATACAAATAAAAAAATGATTTCAATAAGCCCCATTAAATATTTTATTGTTTAAAAAGAATAATTTCTTTCTCGCAGCATTTTGGAGTGTTCATAACATACACATTTAATTACAAAAGACATTTTTATATAAGCAGCTTTCGTTTGAGCATATAAAATTACTTTCATTAAAAGCTATTTCAAAATACACTTCCAAAATCTGATTTGACAAAATGCATTGTCTATTTTTAATCGAAAATGCTTATGTAACATGTCATAAAAACCAAGATGGTGATACTAAATGACGGTGGAAATATTTAATAGTTTTATCAGTTGTTGATATTAAGTTGAAATGTTGAAAGAATGAACTGTCTCCTTTCAAGTTGTTTTTGACAGCCCATAATAAATTTTTTATCGGCTTGTCTGTAAACTTGAAATGAAGATATTACATGTTAGTTTATATCTAACACAGAAAATCTATGGAAAAGAAAATACAACATTATGTGAATAGAAACTTTCTTTTTTTTAATTAAGACAATTTCATTCTGAAATTAAATTGAAACATATGGCTATAATATAAAAAAACACATTTTTTTTATTTGAATCTGCATCGCTTTCTCTTTATTAATTTCAACAAAATTATTTTTAATTTATTAATAAATAACAGGAATGGTGTTCATCTAACTGAGAGATAAAATTATAAATTAATTTGTTGTTTCTTTGTACGACACCTTATAAATCGGATTCTACTTCTTGTGGTCCTGTCAAACACTGTAAGTTCAACATTATCCGGGCCTTTTTCATTTTCTTTATTCTCTCCCTCGCTCCACTGAAATTTTATGAAAAGTTGAATATAGAGTCCCATAAATTTAAACTTTTATAACTCGTGGAAAATGAAATGACGAAGCTGAAAAATTAGTTTGATTAAAAAGTGTGACATAATTTTAGGTGACATTGTTTTTTTTTTTTTTTTTGTTTTTTTTTTGTTATTATTTTTATTGAACAGAATGAATATTTTAAGTTTTTTTATTTATTATTAGTATTAGTAATTTTATATATACTATAAACTGTGGTACATATTTTTTGATTGTTTACGTATTTTTTTTAGAACTTTATAATCTTTTTTAATAAAAAAAAGTGCTTTTTTTTAACTAGTTCAAAAATAAATGTCTTTAATAGTTCAATTACACTCCTCAAATCACCCCAATGCACTCTCTTCTTTAAGTATTCAGAATGTTATTCAATGCGATAAATTTATTGAAGTACAAATATTTCATTTTTCTTATTATTTTTACAACACAAAGTTTCATCTTATAAATTTGTTTATAAATTACTGTTTATTATAAAAATTAGTAAAACTATAGTGATTTCTCACATAGGCGTGTTATGAAAATTTTTTGTTTTCAGGAACTGTTCCCTTTACTTTTTTAAAAATAATAATAATCACATTTTTTGTGAGCTAATTTAACTCAAACCGAGTGTCGGACGTTCCTCTCAGCTCGCACAACTTTGAAGAAAGTCCGTAGTAGTTATAGCTGCCAGCACCGATATTATTAGGTGATATCGGTCACCCACTGTAAGGATATTGTAAATGAACACCGACGCTGTCAATTAACTGAATTAACAGTTTATTTATAATCTATGTACACAATATAATACAATATATACAGTTACAACTCGGGTATAGGTGATCCGGTTCAACATTAAATTAAATACAGTAAAAGGTTGGCTGTGTACTGTTCAAATTACACCTTCTTCTCCTCACTCTGCACTCGTTAGATTAAGTTTACCGGAGATCGATTTCGAATCTCCCAACACATGGGTTCTCAGCCTACGCTATTCGGCCCAGAGCACTACACATGGGCATCCGTATCCCTTGCCCTCACGGTCCGAACTCCAGATACGAACTGCCAAAATCTCAGACAAAACCTGCCATTCTCAAATCACTGCTTTTCTCCAAGGTAACCCCCCCTGCGAAGTTCCTCCATTGCACACATTCCACGTAGTTTTCTTGATTCGTGGAATGTTCCTTATTTGCTCATCATTCACATACAACAATGAAAGATGACACGCCTCTCAGCAATCTTCTTTTTCTCACCTCACCACCTGCACATGGGCACCTGTCAAATCACGCTTTAACAAAGAAAGAAAGTCACCTTGAAAATTCAGTACACTGCTCATACAATACATAAAATAATAAAATAAAAAAATAGCATAAATTCCATTCCTGTAGCAGATGTTTCTCAAAACCTGACACCAAGCTCATATTTTGGAAGACGATAATCATTGTTTATGTAGTAATGTAATTGTTATTTTGCATAATTTTATTTTCAATTTTTAACTGATAATATTAAGCTTTTTTTTAAATTATTCTTTTTTTGTATTACTTTTTGCTCCCACTTTCCTAGTAGAAAAATTAATAATTCTTATTTTATTTTTATAAATAATTATATTATTTTTTATCAAAGCCTTAAGCTTATGATACACTAAAAAAATGAAAACTAGTTGGATGTGCCAATTCCAAAACTTTCTTCTATCTCATACGTACATTTTAATATCTAAAAAAAAAAATAGTTACTCATTTTAATGCTTTAATAATTTTAATTCAATAGTATACGAACTATGGTTTACATCTTAAATTTCTGCTTCAGTCAATTAATCGGAGTAAAAACGAATTTCCGTCTCAGAACGAGTCAATGGACAATAGAATGATAGGCAGATTTTTTTTCAAATTCAGGGAGGACAAACTAACCATAGCCGTACACTTACACAAAATACAATTTCTAAAAATACAAAAATATTTAATTTATATGTATTTTAGTTTTTAATTGCTTTTTGTTATTTATCGTAAAGAGGTTTTAATTTCAATTTTCTTTCTTTGCCAGATCTCACCTCGGAGCGATGTCCCCCTGCGACCCCCCGGAGACCCCCGACCCTGACTAAAGGTAAGACTTTTATTTGACCTCCACTACTTTTAATTTTTCTTAATTTATTTAATTACCATCAAATTAAGACATTTTTTCAGGAAGACTACTTGCGGTGTGGGGTAACTTTGGTTCATCCCATATAAAATTTCATTCTTTGTCTTGAACAAAAAAAAAAAAAAAAAAAGATAAATAGGAGTTTTTGCCCTAGAAAAACTTTTCATACCTTATTATAAGATATTTGAATAGTTTCGGCATTGACAACTAGATCTATACAGCCTTTCTACTTGAGATTAATGTATGAAGCTTCCTGCCAGAGGACTCTGATACTTTGCCCAAGTTATTCTGACCAATCATGCAAACTCTGAACCAAAGCAATGACCATGTGCACAGAACAGAAATCAGTTTATTCAATGCTAATTTGGGCAGGGTTTACGCGACGTGGTACAATGAAATGGTTCTGGGTTTGAGCTGAATCCAGCTTCAGTTTTTCGGTATTTTTTAACGAAATGCGCTGGCCGTTATATATCTAGTTGGCCATGATTGAGCTAAATCCAGCTTTACTTTTTCGACGATTTTTAACGAAACGCACTGGCCGTATACATCTAGTTGGCCATGGATTGAGCTGAATCCAGCTTCACTTTTTCAGCGGATTTTAACGGAATACGCTGGCCGTTATATATCTAGTTGGCCATGGTTCCGGATTCTTTAAATTTTTTGAGGTAACACGATAGGTGTTAAAAACAACTGTTTTCGGGTGTAGGTTTTAATTCTCTACACTTTGTTTTGTGAAACAGACTTGAAGACAGCTCCTAACTAGTTGGATGTGCCAATCCCAAAACTTTATTCTATCTCATATGTACATTGTAATATTTTTAAAAAACAGTTACACATTTTAATGTTTTAATATTTTTAATTCAATAGCATACGAACTTTTGTTTTCATCTTAAATTTCTGCTTCAGTCAATTAATCGGAGTAAAAACGAATTTCCGTCTCAACACGAGTCGATGAACAATACAATGTTAGGCAGATTTTTTTTTAATTCAGGGAGGACAAACTAACCATAGCCATACACTTACACAAAAAAACTGGTTCAGTTCGATGCATTACTTCATACACTTTTGATCGGTACATTATTGAATATGGCACAAAAATCACGATTGTAGCGCCCCCTTCCGGCATATGTTTTACAAACTCAGTAAGAACCAACTAGCCATAGCCACACACATACACAGAAAATTTGGTTCAATTCGATGCATAACTTCATAAACTTTTGGTCGGTACAATATTGAAGATGGGGATTCCAGAGCCCCCTTCCGGCGGAATATTTCAAAGCTGAAAGAGGACCTGCTTGCCACAGCCAAAAATATTCACAAAAAATTTGATTCAATTCTATGCATAACTTCATACATTTGTTATGGTAGAATAACGACATACGGACAGACATACACACAGACGTACACATAGACAATTTGTAAAAACATGTTTTTTGGAATCTCTGATCCCTAAAACGTGTCAATCCGTCGAAAACCATAAGTCGGAAAAAATTTCGGTTACGAAACTTTCCTCCATTGAAGATAGAAATGAAAATGAAATTTGAAAAAAATTGAAATATATTGACAAAAAGGGATACTTTATTTTATTTCATTATGAATTTTAGTATTTCGTTTAAGCCGAGATACAGTTAGAAAAAAAAAATAGAAAAAATAGAAAAAATATGTATATACGCAGTGGCGTAGGAAGCGGGGGACGCACGGGTGTCCGCCCCGGGTGTCACCCTGTTGCAAATATATACACATAATATTATAAGATTTTGGAAAATAATTCTGGAATCAATTGAAATGTCTAGCACACGACGCATCAGAGTAAATTTTCTTTCTTTCTTTCTTTTTACTTTCTCCTATCTCCAATAGAAGAAAGTATTGTAATCGAAATTTTTTTCAACTTCCGGTTTTCGACGGATTTACAGATTTTAGGGGTCAGAGATTCCAAAACACATGCTTTTACAAAATGTCTGTTAGACCGTGGGTCTGCGTGTGTGTCCGTATGTCGCATTTCTACCATCAAAAAGTGTATGAAGATATGCATAGAATTGAATAAAATTTTTTGTGAATGTTTTTGGCTGTAGCAAGCAGGTTCTCCTTTAATTTTGAAATATTCCGCCGGAAGAGGGCGCACCAGTAACTTTCAATAACTTTCATTTTCAATATTGTACCGACTAAAAGTATATGAAGTTAAGCATTGAATCGAAGGAAATTTTTTGTGCAAGTGTTTGGCTATGACTTGTTTGTACGCCCTCAATTTGAAAAAAAAATGACGAAAAGGGGAGCTGCAGCGAGTTTTGAGCCATTTTCAATATTTTATCACAGAAAAATGTATGAAGTTATGTATAGAATTGAACGAAATTTTTTGTATAAGTGATTAATTATAGTCAGCAGACCCACCCTGATTTTGAAAAAAATTCGCCAAAAGGAGAGGCTATAATCATTGTGCCATTTTTATTATTTTACATTAAATTTTTTTAAGTTATGCATAGAACTGAGCTAAATTTTTTGTGTATGATTTTTTTTTTTTTTTTTGGGGGGGGGGTATGGCGAGTAGGTCCTTTCTGAATTAAAAAAAAATATGACTATCGTTCTACTGTTCATCGGCTCATGCAGATACGGAAACTGCTTTTTATTCCGATTAATTGACAGAAGCAGAAATGTAATATGCAAATCATAGTTGGTATAGTATTGAATTAATAATATTAACACATTAACATGTGGAACTAAATTTTTGAGTATTAAAATGTACGTATGAAATTGGGATTGGAACATCCAACTAGTTTCTTTCTCTTTTAGAGAATATGAAATCTTATAAAAAATGGAGTGTCTTAATATGATATGCATCAGGGAACAAAAACAACTTACTCAAAGAGTGGGTAACGAAAATCAAAATCAGAAAGGATTTTCATTTGCATATAGAAATCGCATTAACTTATAAAACATAATAAATTGCTCCTTTTTTTCCGGGTGTTACCCATCCTAGCTAGACCACTGTAATATACGTAGTTGAGAAATGGTTTGTTAAAAGCAATAAATAAAGTGGCAAAGAAACGAACAATACATGGGAAGCAGTTTAGGTCCTATTTTTATCTGAGATGTATATATTGTTTCTTCTAAAAATACAAAAATACATATTTTATATGTATTTTTGTTTTTCAATTGCCTTTTGTTATTTATCGTGAAGAGGTTTTAATTTCAATTTTTTTTCTTTGCCAGATCTCACCTCGGAGCGGTGTTCCCATGAGACCCCCGCAGCACCCTGACCAAAGGTAAGACTCTTATTTGACCTCCGCTACTTTTTAGTTTCCTTAATTTAAATAATTACAATCAAATTAAGGCATTTTTTCAGGAAGACTATTTGCGGTGTGAGGTAACTTTCGTTCATCCCATAAAAAAATTTCATGTTTTGTCTTGAACAAAAAAGCAAGATAATTAGGAGTTTTTGCCCTTAAAAAACATTTTATACCCTATTATAAGATATTTGAGTAGTTTCGGCATTGCCAACTAGACCTATACGGCCATTCTACTTAAGATTAATGTATGAAGCTTCCTGCCAGAGGACTCTGATACTTTGCCCAAGTTGTTCTGACCAATCATGCAAACCCTGAACCACAACAAAGACCATGTGCACAGAACAGAAATCAGTTTATTCAATGCTAATTTGGGCAGGGTTTACACCATGTGGTACAATGAAATGGTTCTGGGTTTGTGCTGAATCCAGATTCACTTTTTCGGTATTTTTTAACGAAATGCGCTGGCCGTTATATATCTAGTTGGCCATGATTGTGCTAAATCCAGCTTCAGTTTTTCGCTTGTTTTTAACGAAATTCACTGGCCGTTATATATCTAGTTGGCCATGGTTTGAGCTGATTCCAACTTCACTTTTCCGGCGGTTTTTAACGGAATACGCTGGCCATTTATATAACTATTGGCCATGGTTTGAGCTGAATCCAGCATCACTTTTTCTGCAGTTTTTAAGGAAGTGCGCTGGCCATTATATATCTAGTTGGCCATGGTTTCGGATACTTTAAAATTTTTAGTGATTACACGATTGTGTTTACAAATAACTGTTTTCGGGTGCAGATTTTAATTCTCTTGTCTTTGTTTTGTGAAACAGACTTGAAGACAGCTCCAAGCTAGTTGGATGTGCCAATCCCAAAACTTTCTTCTATCTCATATAGTACATTTTAATATTTTAAAAAAATAGTTACTCATTTTAATGTTTTAATATTTTTAATTCAATACCATCAAGTTTGGTTTTCATCTTAAATTTCTGCTTCAGTCAATTAATCGGAGTAAAAACGAATTTCCGTCTCTACACGAGTCAATGGACAATAGAATGATAGGCAGATTTTTTTTTAATTCAGGGAGGACAAACTAACCATAGCCATACACTTACACAAAAAATTTCGTTCAATTCGATGCATAACTTCATATACTTTTGGTCGGTACAATACTGAAATGGGGATTCCAGAGCCCCCTACCGGCGGAGTATTTCAAAATTGAAAGAGGACCTGTTTGCTACAGCCAAAAACATTCACGAAAAAATTTGTTCAATTCTATGCATAACTTCATACACTTTTTGATAGTAGAATAACGACATACGGACAGACATATACACAGCCGTACACATAGACATTTTGTCAAAACATGTTTTTTGGAATCTGTCCCCTAAAACGTGTAAATCCGTCGAAAACCATGTCGAAAAAAATTTCGATTACAAAACTTTCCTCTATTAAAGATAGAAATGAAAATGAAACTTGAAAAAAATTGAAATATATTGACAAAAAGGTATATTTCATTTTATTTCATTATAAATTTTAGTATTTCGTTTAAGCCGAGATACAGTTAAAAAAAAGTTTAAAAAATAGAAAAAATATATATATAAGCAGTGGCGTAGGAAGCGGGGGACGCACGGGGGTCCGCCCCGGATGTCACCCTGTAGCAAATATATACACATAATATTTTAAGATTTTGGAAAAGAATTCTGGAATAAAATGAAATTTCTAGCGCACGACGCATCAGAGTTAATTTTCTTTCTTTCTTTCTTTTTACTTTCTTCTATCTGCAATAGAATAAAGTGTTGTAATCGAAATTTTTTTCTACTTCCGGTTTTCGACGGATTTACAGATTTTAGGGGTCAGAGATTCCAAAAAACATGCTTTTACAAAATGTCTGTTAGACCGTGTGCCTGTGGGTTTGCGTGTGTGTCCATATGTCGCCATCCTACCATCAAAAAGTGTATGAAGATATGCATAGAATTGAATAAAATTTTTTGTGAATGTTTTTGGCTCCCGCAAGCAGGTCCTCCTTCGGTTTTGAAATATTCCGCCGGAAGAGGCCGCAGCAATAACAATTTTTTTTGCCATTTTCAATATTGTACCGACTAAAAGTGTATGAAGTTATGCATCGAATTGAACGAAATTTTTTTGCGTAAGTGTTTGGCTATGGCTTGTTTGTCCTCCCTCAATTGGAAAAAACCCTGTCGGCTTGGCCTATAGGAGGAGGTAGATTTCGAAGAATGCTCATTTCAACTATAAAAGAAAAAAGATACTCCCTCTGTCCCAAATTAGTTGCGACATTTGAATACTTTTGTACTGATTATCGATATTTATGACTTTATGATTTTGTTTGAACTTTTTTCAGAGAGCCATAATATCAATCAACAATATTTACGTACCTAACATTCCCTCCATAATTCCATAAATATGTAATTAATTAATTTAAAAAATCCCGTTCACAAGCTCTTAGGCCACGTCCATTTTGTAAAGATTTTTTTTAACAGTAATCACATAAAACTGTCTTCAAGCTAATCAATCGTGAATTCATTTACAAACATTTTATTCCATCATTTCTGAAATGTTTTAGCATAAACATGCTACAAACAAAATCGAATTCGGTCGTGCTTATTTTTTTCTATTAGGCTTTGCTTAATGATGGATGAAATACGCACCAAAGTTTTTACTGCAATTCCTGCCTGAATCCTGTGTAATATTGATTTACATATTATAACAACATATGATTATCTTCGTAGTGATTGGCTTCGTTTTTGGGACATCTTTAATTTTTGTTTATCTTTTTTTTGCGTTCGCATTTACAATTTTTTGTAAACTTGTATTGTAAATTTCTCCATCTCTTATTTTTGATGTCTTTGTCTGCTACTGCAAACGAGATAGGATGATAAACATTATGATACACATTGAATTTAATAGCTGCGGCATTTATGTCATTAAGGATTAGTTTACAATTTTTCAAATATCATTTCAAACATTCTAGTACGGCGCGCGATGCGCTCTATATCAGTCTTTTCTTTCTTCAGACAATTTTCTAAATTATTATTTCTTTCACTTTTACTTTAAATTCGTGCTAAATTTTCCCTGACACCTAGTATACACCGTTATATTCATTCTAGTATAAATTTACTGGTGTCAATCTACTAAACTGCATCAGAAGTTATTTATGACTCCGCCTACTTGAAATGTTGCAACTAATTTCGGACAAAATTTTCAACCTAAATGTCGCAACTAATTTGGGACAGAGAGAATATTTGATTACAGTTGAACCGAGTTTAACAACTTTATTTGGCCGCTTTGTAAAAATTTTTAATTTCTTTTTTCAGTAAGAAATGATTTTAACAGACTCATTTTAAGTTAAATTCGGCTCAAATGCCCATTTTGACAACATATTTTGAAATATATTTTGACTTTATTAAAAAATCGCCCATTTGCACATTATATAATTTCTAAATAACAAAAAATCTGTCAACTGAATGCGTTTGAGAGCAAAATTGAATTTAAATAACCAATTTGTTTTTTGAATACACTAACAATTATTTAATCAAGATCGCTTTGGGAAATTTTGTGCAAAGTGCCCAGTTTGACAGCTTTTTTTAAATATACATTTAGCCTTTATCATAAAACTGACCAATACGGCACATTACACAGTTCCTAAATAAGAAATAGCTGTCAATTGAATGCGTTTGAGAGCAAAATTGAATTTAGAAATCAGTCATAAAATAACAAATTTGTTATTTGAATACATCGTCAATCCGTTAAACATGATCGTTTTGGGATTTTTTTTTTTTTTTTTTTTTTTTTTTTTTTGCGAAGTTTCCACTTTGACAGCTTTTAAAAAATATATATTTAGCATTTATCAAAAAATTGACGAACACGCACATTATATAGTTTCTAAATAACAAAAAAACTGTCAATTGAATGCGTTTGAGAGCAAAATTGGATTTAAAAATGATTCATGAAATAACCAATTTATTATTTGTATACATCCTCAATTCTTTAATCATGAATAGTTTGGGAAATTTATTGTGAAGAGCCCATTTTGGCAGTATTTTTTGAAATATATTCTGCCTTTATCAAAAAACTGTAAAATCCGTCCCACTATATAATTCCTAAATAAGATAACCTGTAAAAAGGATGCGTTTGAGAACAAAAATGGATTTAAAAATGACTTCGAAAAAACGCAATTTGTTATATTTCCTCAAAATTTCAATCACAATTACTTCGGGAAATTCTGTTCAAAATACCCTTTTTGGCAGTCTGTTTTAAAATATATTCTGCCTTTATCAAAACACTGGCCAAAACGTCACATTATATATTTCCTAAATATTAGGATCTGCCTTTTGGATGTGTTTAAAGTCAAAAATGAATTTAAAAATGAGTCAGAATATAAGCCGTTTAGATTGGAGGTTTTTTTTCCTCCAACTCAAATTTTTGTTTAATTTATTTTTTCTATAAGAATTCGTCCTATAAAAACTTGTTAGTATAAAAGTTGTAAATATTATTGAGAAGCTGTAAAATAAATTTAATTAGATATGATTGCTTAAGAATTGAGTATGTTATGGATTTTTTTCTTTTTCCTCCCCCCCCCTTTTTTTTCTTTTCTTTTTTAATTTTTTTTCATCGGTAAAAGTTGATCCTATCAAAAACTTGTAAATACAAAAATTTTAGATAATGTTGAGCACATTTATAAAAAAAAAAAAAATTAGTTGGATTTTATATCTTGAGAATTGACGAAGTTATGAATTTTTTTCTCACAAAACCCTGTTTTTTTCGCCACTTGAGCCCATTTTTTACTTTATCAAAAATCTGTGATGCATAAAATTTTAACCCATTTTTTAGAAGTGATATAAACTTTAAACTGATTCGATATCTTATTTAATTTAGACGTTATCGCATTTTTTTCGGTTTTCACAAAAACCCTCCCTTTTTTCACCCCCTTGGTCCGATTTTGCCCATTAACGAGTTCGACCTTGATTTATGCCTTTGATTTTAAGTATCGATGTCTTGATTTTAAGATCTGAGCGTAATTATGAAAGTTATCGTGTCCAGAAGAAAGTGATATACACCGATAGATAGATAGATAGATAAACTTTTTTACTGATGGTAGTTATGGGGTCCTGGAGTCATGATCGGTGTAGATCTGCAAAAATTTTTCAGAAATTTCCAACATGGGAGAGAATGCAATAGGTAGTATTTCATACGAAATCTACCAAAAATTCGCCAGAAAGGAGAGCTGCAGCGAGTTTTAAGCCATTTTCAATATTTTACTACAGAAAAATGTATGAAGTTATGTATAGAATTGAATGAAATTTTTTGTATAAGTGTTTAACTATAGTTAGCAGACTCACCCTGATTGTGAAAAAAATCCGCGGGAAGGAGGCGCTATAATCACTGTGCCATTTTTATTACTTTACATTAAAAAGTGTTTGATGTTATGAATAGATCTGGGCTAAATTTTTTGTGTATGATTTTTGGGGGATATGGCGAGAAGATCCTTCAAGAATTTGAAAAAAATATGAGTATCGTTCTAGTGTTTATCGGCTCATGCAGGTACGGAAACTCCTTTTTATTCCGATTAATTGACAGAAGCAGAAATTTAAGATGCAAATCATAGTTGGTATAGTACTGAATTAATAATATTAACACATTCACATGTGTAACTAAATTTTGGAACATTAAAATGTACGTATGAGATTGGGATTGGCACATCCAACTAGTTTCGTTTTCTTTTAGAGAATGTGAAATCTCATAAAAAATCGCTCCTTTTTTTCCGAGTGTTACCCATCCTAGCTACACCACTGTAATATACGTAGTTGAGAAATGGTTTGTTAAAAGCATGAAATAAAGAGGCAAAGAAACGAACAGTACATGGGAAGCAGTTTAGGTCCTATTTTTATATGAGATGTATATATTGTTTCTTCTAAAAGTACAAAAATACATATTTTATATGTATTTTTGTTTTTTAATATCTTTTTTTTATTTATCGTGAAGAGGTTTTAATTTCAATTTTCTTTCTTTGCCAGATCTCACCTCGGAGTGGTGTCCCCCTGCGACCCCCGCAGAGCCCCACCCTGGCCAATGGTAACTCTTATTTGACCTCCACTACTTTTTATTTTCCTTAATTTATTTAATTACAATCAAATTAAGGCATTTTTTCTGGAAGGCTACTTGCGATGTGGGGTAACTTTGGTTCATTCCATAAAAAAGTTTCATGTTTTGTCTTGAACAAAAAAGCAAGATAATTAGAAGTTTTTGCCCTTAAAAAACATTTTATACCCTATTATAAGATATTTGAGTAGTTTCGACATTGCCAACTAGACCTATACGGCCTTTCTACTTGAGATTAATGTATGAAGGTTCCTGCCAGAGGACTCTGATACTTTGCCCAAGTTATTCTGACCAATCATGCAAACCCTGAACCAAAGCAAAGACCATGTGCACAGAACAGATATCAGTTTATTGAATGCTAATTTGAGCAGGTTTTACACCATGTGGTACAAAGAAATGGTTCTGGGTTTGAGCCATGGAGCTAAAAAGGTATATGGAGGAGACATATGTGATGTCACTTGAAGCTTTTCCTACCCCCCCCCCCCCCCACCGTTACAACGCCGCGGCCGCCATATTTGACCTGGGTAAGCTGCCTTTTCCCGTCTGCTACCGATCGTCGTATTGGGTGGACGCTAAATCGCACAACGCTTAAGGATAAACAAACCTAAGCTCCTCCCACACTAATAAGTGAGCGCCATCTATTGATGAGCCCTTTAAAAATACGTCACGCAGAGTTCTTTATATTAATTTTAAATTTCTTTTTGCTTCAATGAACTAAAAACATCCTTCACTATATTCTTAAAAGAATAATAATAATTTTTTTTTTCTGTGCTAACCCATGACATTTTTATTTTATGACATGAAACCATAAGCTAATAAATTTAAAATAATATTCTTAAGTATAATAAAAAATAAAAAGAGAGAGAGGGAAAGGTGGGGGTATATTTTAATACCAAATATTTAATATATGTGCTTTAACACTGAAGTTATGGTTCGTATCTTGACATAGGATTAGCCTTTTAACATTAGCATGTTTTATTTGTTTGTTTTTTCTCAAAATAAATAAATAAAAATAAAAAATAAAATAAAAATCAAACTTAAAAGTTTATGATGTCATGCAGTAAACTGAAAAAAATTACGGCTACTCACAGATAAATCCACATTTAATTTTTATTATTATTTAAGAATTCAAAGAAGAGCATTATTTTACAAATCTTTTTTCTATCTCATTAAAAAACAGGAAAAGTTTATTTAAAAAAAAACCCTCTATAATTTCATTTTTCATAGTAATATTTTGAATTTATATTTAATAAAAGAAAAATGGAATAAATATGAAATGAAATGTATTGACTAATAATTTCTAAAAATGTTAGCTATCAGTAACTTTTCAATACTTTTAGCAAAATGTTACTTAAATATGTAAACGATTTTTTATTGTGAATGTAAAAATATGTAAATGAATATGTAAATGATTATTTTAATGTAAAAACAAAAATAAGGATGCACAATTAATTAAATTTATTTTTGATAAATAATAATTTAAGAGCATGTATCATAAAAATACTCTTACATTTGGACTTAAAAAAGTATTAAAAAGGTTTTTGTTTAAAACCTTTTTTTTAAAGATATTTTAAAATGTATTTTAAAGGTATTTACCTTTAAAATTTAAATCAAAATTAATTTTACAATTTTACTTCTTATTAATTCATTAAAAACATTTTTCATAATATTCTTAAAATAATAATATAATTCTTTCAATGACTGACCATAAAATTTTCAGATCATGATATGACATCATAAGTGACTGAATTTGTATAAAATTCTTTAAAGTTAAAAAAGAGAGAGGAAATATATTTTAATATCAACTATTTCATTTATATGTTTTAAATTGAAGTTATATTATAGTATATTTGTGTACGTGTAATGCAATAAGAAATACTTTATATTTTATCTTGACTTACGACTAACATCTGTTAATATTAATATGTTTTATTTGTTTGTTATATCTTTTTTTTTTAAGAAAAAATATTTGAGATTTACTAGAATTCAGTAAGATCTTTTTTTCTTTTTTTAAATCTTGTTAATAAATTAAAAAAAATGAATTCTGAGACCGCCCTAGGATTTTATTTTTTATAGTAATACTAGTTTGAATTTGTTTTTAATAAAAGAGAAAGGGGGAGAAAAAAATTAATGATTTCTTTCTGATAATTATAATTATCAATTACTTTCCAAGACTTTTAGCTAAATTTTATTTAATTTTTGTGTTATACTAAATTTAAATTAAAATTTAAAATATATTTAAAAACAAACCTTTATACTATTTTTAAGCCCAAATATAAGAGTTTACTCAGTGGCATAGCTAGGTTTTTTAGCGCCTGGGGAAGGAAGAAATTTTTCGCCCACACGACCCCATAACAAAAAGAAGAGAAGGAAAATAACCGTATTATTTTTCCTCAAGAGAGGAAAATGCCTTTATTGGTTGTTGGTTGTATTTATGGTGACCAATTATCTGCACGAGCGATATAAACCCTAGGGGAGGTGTCCTCCGTGGGGGCCTTTCTAAAAGAACCTAATCCGTATTTACGCAAATAAATCCAAGGCTCGAAGAAAACCACGGTAAACTCTGAACGATTAGGCCGACGGGCGCGATTGGATTCGAACCCAACACCTTTATATCTTCCAGCTTCGAGAGCAGAACCTCTTCTCCACTGGTGAGGCAATTCGTAATTTCGATTTAAACCTCTCTCCATTTGCGCCCCTTGACCTCGGCGATCAGGGTGACAGCGCCCCTCTTAGTTACGCCACTGAGTATATTGTCTTTCTTTAATATAATATGCTTTTAAATAGTTGTTAATCCGAAATAATTTAAATAAATTGTACATTTTTGTTGCTGTTTTTTATTTAAAAAATAATTTATTTTCTCTACTAATTTTTTGAAAATTATTAAGATAATTTTTTATAAATACTTTTGAATAAATTTGTCTATTTAATTTACACAAATCATTTGCATATTTAAGGTATTGGAAAGTAATTGACAGCTAAAAGTATCAGAAATTCTTTGTTAATATTTCTTTTCATATTGTGTATCCATTTCTATTTTATTAAATATAAATTCAAAATATTACTATGGAAAATAGAATTATGGGAGTTTCTTTAAGTAAACTTTTCTTATTATTTAACAAGATGCAAAAATAATGAATAAAATAAAGCTCTTCTTTGAATTCTTAAATAATTATAATAATAATTAAATATGGACTTTTCAATGACCAGCTGTAATTTTTTCAATTTATTGCATGACATCACAATCAAGTAAATCTGTAATTAGTAAATAAATAAAACATACTAATAATAAAAGAGCATTGTCCTAAGTCAAGGTACAAAACATAACTCCAATGTTAAATCATTTAAATTAAATATTTGGTTTTAAAATGTACTCTCCCCTCTCTTATTATTAATTACTTTATTTTTAATTTACTAGCCTATAATATCGTATAATTAAGTGGAAAGCCTGTAGATGGCGCTCTTTACTACTGTGGGAGGAGTCTTCAGTTTGTTTATCCCTAAGCGTTGTGCGATTTAGCGTCCACCGTCGTATTGAGGAAGCTCCTCGCGGCGCAAGTCAACTACGGTAAGAGTCAAACATGGCGGATATGAAAGAGGGGGAAAGAACTGGTTTTTCAGCTTCAGGGCTCACCATGATGCTAGATTGATATGTCTCCTCCATATACCTTCTTAGCTCCATGGTTTGAGCTGAATCCAGATTCACTTTTTCGGTATTTTTTAACAAAATGCGCTGGTCGTTATATATCTACTTGGCCAAAATTGAGCTAAATCCAGCATCAGTTTTTCGGCGATTTTTAACGAAATGCGCTGGCCGTTATATATCTAGTTGGCCATGGATTGAGCTGAATCCAGCTTCACTTTTTCGGTGGTTTTTTACGAAATGCGCTGGCCGTTATACATCTAGTTGGCCATGTTTTGAGCTGAAACCAGCTTCACTTTTTCGGCGGTTTTTAACGAAATGAGCTGGCCGTTATATATCTAGTTGGCCATGGTTTGAGCTGAATCCAGCTTCACTTTTTCGGCGGTTTTTAACGGAATACGCTGGCCGTTATATATCTATTGACCATGGTTTGAGCTGAATCCAGCTTCACTTTTTCGGCAGTTTTTAACGAAATGCGCTGGGCATTATATATCTATTTGGCCATGGTTTAGGATACTTTAAAATTTTTAGCGGTAACACGATAGGTGTTTAAAAACTACTGTTTTCGGGTGTAGATTTTAATTTTCTACACTTTGTTTTATGAAACAGACTTGAAGACATCTCCAAACTAATTGGATGTGCCAACCCCAAAACTTTCTTCTATCTCACATGTACATTTTAATATTTTTACTTTCTTCTATCTTCAATAGAAAAAAGTATTGTATTCGAATTTTTTTTTAATTTCCGGTTTTCGACGGATTTACACGTTTTAGGGATCAGAGATTCCAAAAAACATATTTTTACAAAATGTCTGTCTGTCCGTTTGTCTGTGTGTCTGTCTGGTTGTCTGTGTGTATGTCGCCATTCTACCATCAAAAAGTGTATGAAGTTATGCATAGAATTGAACAAAATTTTTTTTGTGAATGTTTTTGGCTATGGCAAACATATCCTACTTCAGTTTTGAAATTTTCCGCAAGAAGGGGGCGCAGCAATCGCGATTTTTGTGCCATTTTTCAATATTGTATCGACCAAAAGTATATGAAGTTATGCATAGAATTGAAAGAAATGTTTTGTGAATGTTTTTGGCTGTGGTAAGCAGGTCCTAATTCAGTTTTGAAATATTCCGCCAGAAGCGGGCGCAGCAATCGCGATTTTTGTGCCATTTTCAATATTGTACCGACCGAAATATATGAATTTATGTATCGAATGAACCAAATTTTTTGTATAAGTGTATGGCTTTGGATAGTTGATCCTCCCTGAATTTGTAAAAAATCCGCCAGAAGCGGGCGCTGCAATCGCGATTTTTGTGCCATTTTCAATATTGTACTGACCAAAAGTATATGAAGTTATGCATTGAATTGAACTAAATTTTTACTTTCTTCTATCTTCAATAGAAGAAAGTATTTTAATCGAAATTTTTTTCACTTCCGTTTTTCGGCGGATTTACACGTTTTAGAGGTCAGAGATTCCAAAAAACCTCTTTTTACAAAATGTCTGTCTGTCCGTGTGTCTGTGTGTATGTCTGTCCGTATGTCGCCATTCTACCATCGAAAAGTGTATGAAGATATTCATAGAAATGAGCCAATTTTTTTGTGAATGTTTCTGGCTGTGGCAAGCAGGTCCTCCTTCAGTTTTGAAATATTACAGGTTCATAGAAACATTTTAGTTACTTTGCTTTTTAAGTGTGCATTTTCACACTGTTGTTATCAATAGTTATAACATAACTAAGAATAGTGCGTATATTTTCTACTTTGAAAAAAAAAATGAATTTCAATTGAAAATTTCCGAGTGAGTTACTTTGGAAGAGCTATGCTGTTCATTCAACAAAGTTCAATTGCTTAAAGTAAAATTTATCACTCATACTGTTACTCATACTGAATTGTTAATCTTATATAAAAAAAAACTTAAATTAAATATTGAGGTATATAACTATAGATTAAAAAAATTAGAAATGATCTATAATTTTTACTTTCCTCTATCTTTAATAGAAGAAAGTATTGTAATCGAAAGAAATTTCTACTTCCGGTTTTCGACGGATTTACACGTTTTAGGGGTCAGAGGTTTCAAAAAACATGTTTTTAAAAAATGTCTGTCTGTCCGTGTGTCTGTGTGTCTGTCTGTGTATATGTCGCCATTCCACCATAAAAAAGTGTATGAAATTATGCATAGAAATGAGCCAATTTTTTTGTGAATGTTACTGGCTGTGGCAAGCAGGTCCTCCTTCAGGTTTGAAATATTCCGCCGGAAGGAGGAGCTGCAATCGCTATTTTTGTGCCATTTTCAATATTTTACCAGCCAAAAGTATATGAAGTTATGCATCGAATTGATCCAAATGTTTTATGTAAGTGTATGGCTATGGCTAGTTGGTCCTCTCTGAATTTGAAAAAAATCCGTGGGAAGGGGGCGCTGCAATCGCGATTTTTGTGCCATTTTCAATATTGTACCGACCAAAAGTATATGAAG
Organism: Maratus speculifer; assembly: GCA_964019185.1. Lineage (NCBI taxonomy): Eukaryota > Metazoa > Arthropoda > Arachnida > Araneae > Salticidae > Maratus > Maratus speculifer. The sequence continues at coordinate 454,936,911 of OZ025291.1, forward strand.
TTATGCATCGAATTGAACCAAACTTTTTGTGTAAGTGTATGGCTATGGCTAGTTGGTCTTCCCTGAATTTGAAAAAAATCCGACGGAAGGGGGAGCTGCAATAACCAATTTTATGCCATTTTCAATATTGCACCACTTAAAAGTGTTTGAATTTAGTCCTTGAACTGAATTAAATTTTTGTATATAATTATTCTTTGGTAAGGGGAATAGGTCCTCCCTGAATTAAAAAAAAATACTGCCTATCATTCTATTGTCCATCGGCTCGTGTAGAGACGACAATTCGTTTTTACTCCGATTAATTAATTAAAGCAGAAATTTAAGATGAAAGCCAAAGTTCGTATGGTATTGAATTAAAATTATTCAAATATTAAAATGAGTAACTATTTTTTAAAAAATAATAAAATGTACGTATGAGATAGAGGAGAGTTTTGGGATTGGCACATCCAAATAGTTAAAAATAGTTACTCATTTTAATGTTTTAATATTTTTAATTCAATTCCATACAACTTTGGTTTTCATCTTAAAATTCTGCTTCAGTCAATTAATCGGAGTAAAAACGAATTTTCGTCTCTACACAAGTCGATGGACAATAGAATGATAGGCAGATTTTTTTTTTTAATTCAGGCAGGAGAAACTATCCATAGCCATACACTTACACAAAAAATTTGGTTCAATTCGATGCATTACTTCATACACTCTTGATCAGTACATTATTGATAATGGCACAAAAATCGCGATATCAGCGCCTCCTTCCGGCAGATATTTTTCAAATTCAGTAACAACCAACTAGCCATAGCCATACTTTTACACAAAAAATTTGGTTCAATTGGATGCATAGCTTCATATACTTTTGGTCGGTACAATACTGAAATGGGGATTCCAGAGTCCCCTTCCGGCGGAATATTTAAAAATTGAAAGAGGACATGTTTTCTACAGCCAAAAACATTCACAAAAAATTTGGTTCAATTCTATGCATAACTTCATACACTTTTTGATGGTAGAATAACGACATACGGACAGATATACACACAGACGAACACACAGCCATTTTGTAAAAACATGTTTTTTGGAATCTCTGATCCCTAAAAACGTGTGAATCCGTCAAAAACCATAAGTTGAAAAAAATTTTGATTGGAAAAATTTCCTCTACTGAAGATAGATATGAAAATGAAACTTGAAAAAACTTGAAATATATTGACAAAAAGGGATATTTTATTTTTTTTCATTATAAATTTTAGTATTTCGTTTAAGCCGAGATACAGTTAGAAAAAATGTATAAAACATAGAAAATATATATAAATATACGCAGTGGCGTAGAAAGCGGAGGACGCACGAGTGTCTGTCCCGAATGTCACCCTGTAGCAAATATATACACATAATATTATAAGATTTTAAGCAGAAATTTAAGATGCAAATCATAGCTTGTATAGTATTGAATTAATAATATTAACACATTAGCATGCGTAATAAAATTTTGGAATATTAAAATGTACGTATGAGACTGGGATTGGCACATCCAACTAGATTCGTTCTCTTTTAGAGAATATGAAGTCTTATAAAAAATGGGGTGTCTAAATATGATATGCATCAGGGAACAAAAACCAACCTACTCAAAGAGTGGGTAACGAAAATCAAAATTACAAGGCTTTTCTTTTGCATACAGAAATCTCATTAACTTATAAAACATAATAAATCGTACCTTTTTTTTCCGGGTGTAACCAATCCTAGCTACACCAGTGTGATATACGAAGTTGAGAAACGGTTTGTTAAAAGCAATAAATAAAGATGCAAAGAAACGAACACCACATGGGAAGCAGTTTAGGTCCTATTTTTATCTGAGATGTATATATTGTTTCTTCGAAATATACAAAAATACCTATTTTATATGTATTTTACTTTTTTTATTGCTTATTTATTTATCGTGAAGAGGTTTTAATTTCCCTTATTTCTTTCTTTGCCAGATCTCCCCTCGGAGCGATGTCCCCCAGCGACACACGCGCAGAGCCCCGACTCAGACCAAAGGTAAGATTCTTATTTGACCTCAACTACTTTTAATTTTTCTTAATTTATTTAATTACCATCAAATTAAGACATTTTTTCTGGAAGGCTACTCTCGGTGTGGGGTAACTTTGATTAATCCCATAAAAAAGTTTCATTCTTTGTCTTGAACAAAAAAGCAAGATAATTAGGAGTTTTTGCCCTTGAAAAACATTTTATACCCTATTATAAAATATTTGAGTAGTTTCGGCATTGCCAACTAGATCTACACGGCCCTTCTACTTCAGATTAATTTATGAAGCTTCCTGCTCTGATACTTTGCCTAAGTTGTTCTGACCAATCATGAAAACCCTGAACCAAACCAATGACCATGTACACAAAACAGAAATAAGTTTATCGAATGCTAATTTGGGCAGGGTTTACACACCGTGGTACAATGAAATGGTTCTGGGTTTGAGCTGAATCCAGTTTCACTTTTTCGGTATTTTTAACGAAATGCGCTGGCCGTTATATATCTAGTTGGCCAGGATTGAACTAAATCCAGCTTCACTTTTCCGACGGTTTTTAACGAAATGCGCTGGCCGTTATAAATCTAGTAGGTCACGGTATGGCTGAAACCAGCTTCACTTTTTCAGCGGTTTCTAACGAAATGCGCTGGCCGTTATAGATCTAGTTTGCTATGGTTTGAGTTGATTCCAGCTTCACTTTTTCGGCGGTTTTTAAAGAAATGCGCTGGCCGTTATATATCTAGTTGGCCATGGTTTCGGATACTTTAAAATTTTTAGTGGTTACACGATTGGTGTTTACAAACAACTGTTTTCGGGTGTAGATTTAAATTCTCTAGACTTTGTTTTGTGAAACAGACTTGAAGACAGCTCCAAACTAGTTGGATGTGCCAATCCCAAAATTTACTTCTATCTCATATGTACATCTTAATATTTTTTTTAAAAATAGTTACACATTTTAATGTTTTAATATTTTAATTCAATTCCATACTAACTTTGATTTTCATCTTAAATTTCTGCTTCAGTCAATTAATCGGAGTAAAAACGAATTTCCGTCTCTACACGAGTCGATGGACAATAGAATGATAGGCAGATTTTTTTTAATTCAGGGAGGACAAACTCACCATAGCCATAAAAAATTGGTTCAATCCGAGACATTACTTCATACACTTTTGATCGATACATTATTGGAAATGGCACAAAAATCGCGATATGCAGCGCAACCTTCCGGCGGATATTTTTCAAATTCAGGAAGAATCAACTAGCCATAGCCATATGCTTACACAAAACATTCGGTTCAATTCGATGCATAATTTCATATACTTTTGGTCGGTACAATATTGAAAATGGAGATTCCAGAGCCCCCTTCCGGCGGAATATTTCAAAATTGAAAGAGGACCTGCTTGCTACAGCCAAAAACAGTCACAAAAAATTGGTTCAATTCTATGCATAACTTCATACACTTTTTGATGGTAGAATAACGACATACACACAGACGTACACATAGACATTTTGTAAAAACATATTTTTTGTAATCTCTGATCCCTAAAACGTGTCAATCCGTCGAAAACCATAAGTCGAAAAAAATTTCTAATACAAAACTTTCCTCTATTGAAGATAGAAATGAAAATGAAATTTGAAAAAAATTTAAATATATTGACAAAAAGGGATATTATATTTTACTTCATTATAGATTTTAGTATTTCGTTTAAGCCGAGATAAGTATAAAAGTATAAAAAATAGAAAAAAATATGTAAACGCAGTCGCGAAGGAAGCGGGGGACGAACTGGTGTCACACTATAGCAAATATATACGCATAATATTACAAGATTTTGGAAAAGAATTCTGGAATAAAATTAAATTTCTAGCGCACGACGCATCAGAGTTAAATTTCTTTCTTTCTTTCTTTTTACTTTCTTCTATCTCCAATAGAAGAAAGTATTGTAATCGAAATTCATTTCGACTTCCGCTTTCCGACGGATTTACACATTTTAGGGTTACAGATTCCAAAAAACATGCTTTTACAAAATGTCTGTTAGACCGCGTGCTTGTGGGTTTGCGTGTGTGTCCGTATGTCGCCATTCTACCATCAAAAAGTGTATGAAGATATGCATAGATTTGAATAAAATTTTTTGTGAATGTTTTTGGCTGTGGCAAGCAGGTTCTCCATTAATTTTGAAATATTTCGCCGGAAGAGGGCGCAGCAATATATATATTTTTTTTTTTTTTTTTTTTTTGCCATTTTCAATATTGTACCGACTAAGTGTATAAAGTTATGCAACGAATTGAAGGAAATTTTTTGTGTAAGTGTTTGGCTATGGCTTGTTTGTCCTCCCTCAATTTGAAAAAAATTCGCCGGAAAGGGGAGCTGCATAGAGTTTTGAGCCATTTTCAATATTTTGTCACAGAAAAATGTAAGAATTTATGTATAGAATTGAATGAAATTCTTTTGATAAGTGTTTAACTATAGTCAGCAGACCCACCCTGATTTTGAAAAAAATCCGCTGGAAGGAGGCGCTATAATCAGTGTGCCATTTTTATTATTTTACATTAAAAAGTGTTTGATGTTATGCATAGAGAACTGAGCAATAATGAATTTTTTGTGTATGTTTATTTTGGGGGTATGGCGAGTAGATCCTTCCTGAATTTCAAAAAATATGACTATCGTTCTACTGTTCATCGGCTCATGCAGATACGGAAACTCCATTTTATTGCGATTAATTAAGCTGAATCCAACTTTACTTTTTCGGCGGTTTTTAACGAAATGCGCTGGCCGTTATACATCTAGTTGGCCATGGTTTAAGCTGATTAAAGCTTCAGTTTTTCGGCGATTTTTAACGAAATCCGCTGGCCGTTATACATCTAGTTGGCCATGGTTTGAGCTGAATCCAACTTCACTTTTTCGACGATTTTTAACGAAATGCGCAGCCCGTTATACATCTAGTTGTCCATGGTTTCGGGTACTTTAAAATTTTTAGTTGTAACACGATAGGTGTTTACAAACAACTGCTTTCGTGTGTAAATTTAAATTCTCTAGACTTTGTTTTGTGAAACAGACTTGAAGACAGCTCCAAACTAGGTGGATGTGCCTATCCAAAATCTTTCTTCTATCTCATATGTACATTTTAGTATTTTTAAAAAATAGTTACTCATTTTAATGTTTTAATAATTTTAATTAAATAACATACGAACTTTGGATTTCATCTTTTTCTGCTTCAATCAATTAATCGAAGTAAAAACGAATTTCCGTCTCTACACGAGCCGATGAACAATAGAATGATACGCAGATTTTTTTTAATTCAGGGAGGACCTATTTGCCTTGCCAAAAAATAATTATATACAACAATTTTAGTTCAGTTCTAGGACTAACTTCATGCACTTTTAGGTGGTGCAATATTGAAAATAGCATAAAATTGACTGTTGCAGTGCCCCCTATCGGCGGATTTTTTTTCAAATTCAGGGAGGGCCAACTAGCCATAGCCATACACTTACACAAAAAATTTGGTTCAGTTCGTTGTATAAATTCATATACTTTTCTTTGGTACAATATTAAAAATGGCACAAAAATCGCGATTGCAGCGCCCCCATTCGGCGGATTTTTTTGAAATTCAGGGAGGACAAAATTAACCATAGTCATACACTTACACAAAAAATTTGGTTCAATTCGATACATAACTTCATATACTTTTGGTCGGTACAATATTGAAAATGGCACAGAAATCGCGATTGCAGCGCCCCCTTCTGGCGGATTATTTTCAAATTCATGGAAGACTAACTAGACATAACCATCCACTTACACAAAAAATTTGGTTCAATTCGATGCATAACTTCATATACTTTTGATCGGTACAATATTGAAAATGGCACAAACATCGCGATTGCAGCGCCCCCTTTCGGCGGAATATTTCAAAAGTGAAGTAGGACCTGTTTGCCACAGCGAAAAACATTCATAAAAAATTTGGTTCAATTCTATGCATAACTTCATACCCTTTTTCTGGTAGAATGGCGACATAGACGCAGACACACGGACACACAGACACATATACAGACACACGGACATACAGACATTTTGTAAAAACATGATTTTTGGAATCTCTGCCCACTAAAACGTGAAAATCCATCGAAAACCGGAAGTCGAAAAAAATTTCCATTTCAATACTTTCTTTTACTGAAGATAGAAGAAAGTTAAGTAGAATAACTCCTCCCCCTGGTTTTAAAACGATTAGGATTACTATACGAAATTTGCCTGCGTTGTAATAGTTTTGATAAGATTTCTATGTGTATGCGTTTTTCGGGCCCTTATAATGACATTATAAAATTTTATGGTCTTCAGTTTAAAAAAAAACTGCAATGTTCCCAATAAAAATATGTCACATATTTCACGTGCAAAAAATTTCAGCTTGCAGCAGAAGGGACAGAAATGCCTCTGGACCGATACGGCGGGACCGAAAAAGCAAGACCGAAATGTCGGTACCGAAACGTCCTGCGGTACCTGTCCCAGGACCTTCTACCTTCTACCTTATAGCTTATCGCCATCAGTGCAAAATATGATTGCTAAAAAAAGAAAATTGCCCAAGTATAATTTGGAGAATTGGATTCATTCACAAAGGTCATTAGCCAATAAAATTGCAGTAAATCCTAGGAAACAGCTGATTCCAAAGAAGCGGATTAAAAAATAAAGTTCATCAGCCAATAAAATCTGATAGTAAATCTCAGGAAACAGTACGTTATTGCACAGAACTCTATTACACTCAAGATGGTTGAACGAGAAAGTTTGTTGGCGAATAAAATTTTAGAGAAATTCCGATAACAGCCAAAAAGGTATAATGAATGTAATCTGAATACATCCAAGTAGAATTTATGAACAGGAGGTTTTCATGTAATTTTCATATAACAACCCAACGTCAAAATAATAACAATATTGCTTTTAACAATATATTTTTTTTAAAATAATAATATAAAATGCTTCAAAAATGTCTAGTTCATGAATGGAAGTGCATTTTGGAATATTCTTTTAAAGATTAAGTAAAAAATGTGATTATTTTCTAACAATGTTTAGAAATGGCTGAAATTAATTTCTTCTTTATGAACATTTGTTTGTTGTCTAAATTCGAAAAGCACGGCGTTTGGTTTGTCCAATATAATAAAGGCCACATTGACAATTTATACTGTAGATACTCCAGGAAATATATACCTCACTTGGATCTTTCAGTTTGGAGATAGTAAGTACATTACAAAGGAATAAGAAATAAAGTGATTTGGTGTTTTAAACGTCGCTTTTCATTCGTTTATATTGTACGACGCCCAGTAATTTCTCATTGTAATTAAAGTGAAAAAATGGATTTAAACCAGGATGTTTAAATATTGATGTTTATGGATGGATGAATATGGATGTTTAAATATTGATGTCTTGCCAAATGAGATCCCCTGGGTAAATATTGCAAAATTTTTAAACCCAGAAAATCAACAATGTTCTTTGATTTATGTATATCTGCCATATACATCAATCATATTTCTTTTAATCCCTTAACTCGTCAATTTGTTTACCAGAAATGTTCCCAAAACAGTCATATTTTCTATTACATATAATCAAACATCATCCTTGATAGAATACGGAAATGCAAGATTTATTTTTATTATTACCATAATTAATGATATAAAACGATTTTTTTATTATTTAAGAATTATTCAACCACCTCTGTATGCAATGAAAAATTTTTTACACATTTTACAAAAATTTAATTCAAACAAACTTACCATAAATAAAAATTTCTTAGTTTCGAATAATGTTTTTTATTAAGAAATCTTTTTTTTTGTGTGTGGTACAATTTGAAGCATGGTGTAAGGCAAAGTCCTACGTCACAATCAGGAGAGAAATACCGATTTTCTTTTGGGATTCTTTTCCCATTATCATTTCTATATTACAGCAAACTGAACATTGTCTTGTATGTCTCAATTTTTTATCTGTGGGATGAATAATTTCAAGAAAATGTGTCTCTGTCAATCTAAGAGAATTAACCTCGGACCCCGGTCTTCCACATCTGAAATTTATTCCAAAATGATATTTTTCGACAATTCGATCTACGTGATCAAGTGTATACTCTAATTGTGTGCGTTTTTCTCCTTTTTACAGTAGATAACATGCAATTTCAGTATAATTGTATGAAATATGTGGAAAAAAATCTTTCTGTAAAATTTTTTCCACTTTTTCTTATAATTTCAAAAATTTTCGAATTGGTAAAACAGTCTTTTAAAAAGAATGAAAAATATCATTCCCGAACGCCGTACGGGCAAACCAGTTTGAGCCAACTTCCAGTAGCCCAAATTAATTGTCCAAACAAATATTAATTTTTTTCTTAGAACAATATCCATTCAATATGAGAATAAAAAAAATTTAAATATCATTTTTTATTTTTTTATGATTATAATGTTTTTGTAGTATTTTAGATATGATTTTTAAAAGTTTTTCCATTTACAAATCTGTGATAAGTTTTCGATGGTCTTTGTAATAAAAATAATTTCAAAGAAATATTTTGTGCATAAAACAGAAATAAAATTTTTTGACTCTTTCATTAATTGGTTTTTGGATTAGTCTTCATTAATTGGAAACATTAACGTAACATTAATATCTCTTAACATAATATATAAAAATTTTACACCATTTTTCATTTTGAGAACAATGTTTTATTTTTTTTTTCTTTTATGTGGCATAAAAATCTCAAAAGTAAGTTTTTATTTTTATAAAATTTAATGACACATAAAAATACATTCTCAATAATTAATAGATGAATTAAAATCGGCTATTCTGGTTACTTTTTTTTCAAAATTGCTATTATTAGAAACATATATTTTTACCTACATCTATCCCTAAATTCTTTCCCGCAGAGATTAAAACAAGAAAATCTTACACGTTTTGTGATTTATATTTATTTTATTTTTACGTAGTTTTTCTCTTCGAAAATAAGTATTTGTAAGAAAACAACTTTAGTTAGGCTTCAAAATCACTCCAGTCAAGCCTATAACAGTATTTCAATTCAAGATTGTTTTTGTAACTAAACTATAAGAATAGCCATTACAACTCTTTTCTTCTGCAAGATAAATTGGTTGATCCTTTTGACACATTAATTTTTAAAATAAGAAATCCAGTCGCTGTCTCGAAGTGTATTTTCATGTATTCTCAATATTTTATTTCAGACAACACTGCCTTACGTAAACGTAGACTATAAAACATTGAGCACAAAGATAAATATCTAAAGTGTAATGTATTGTTTTACTTCAACTTTAATAAAGCAGCTGTAATACATCACTTTCATTTCTATAGTGAAATAAGTTTTATCAAGTAAATTGTATCTATATTTAAATAATTTATAATATTCTTGAAGAACCTGTTTTAATTTTTTATACATAATAGGAACATAATGCATACTTCTGTGTTTAATATGTAAACCATTGACAAAATGCTGGGCAGGTAACGGAATACTTTTGATTGCCCCTGTAATTAAAATATGTATCCGATTTTCATAAAATTTGAAATGATTCAACAAAAGGATGCAACAATTATATATTTTCAAACGATTCGGTTGGGTAGTTTTTCCTTTGTAATATACGGACTGACGAACAGATGGGCGGACGGACAGATGGACTGAATGCCGATTATAGGTGCTGCCTATTGACGTAATTACGAATGCACCTAAAAATGACTTATAACTTCCACTGTATGCTTTATATCTCCTCAACTTAATTTATCAATTTAACGTACCCAGATGGAATGAAGCAGTGTAATGAAAAGAAAAGTACAAAATACGAGAAAATAAGCAGGATTCGTACCCTTCAAGTATTTTCAAGGAAATTTTACCAGAATTCTTGTAAAATAGTAACATTATTTAAGAAAAATAAGTTCTGTATTCAAATATACCTGTCAGTATTTTGCGAAATTTATAGTACTAAAATGCCTAAGATCAACTGAATGCGTCAATGTTTTTAAACATATCGTTCAAAACCCCATTTCGAGCATGTTTTCTTTTAAGAACCCACATTGCTGATTGAAAAATACCCGGATGATAATGTAAAGACTATGGGGCATTCTTTTCAAATATCTCGCTCAAATTTTAAAATTTTGACGTGATTTTTTTGCATAGGATAGCTGAGGTCGATCCGCAAACAGCCTAGGTTTTACTTTTTTTATTTTGGTTATATTCTTTTTATATTAGAATAGTTTCAGTTTCATAACCGGTTTAAAAGGGGTCTGAAAGTTGAACTATTTTTTTTTAATCTGACACCAAAATCGAAAAAGTAAAAACTAGGCCGGTTATGGATCTTTCTGAGCTATCCTATGGAAAAAAAGAAAAAATAATCACGTCAAAATACTAAAATTTGAGCGAGATATTTGAAAAGAACACCCCCGTAGACTTTAAATTATCATCCGGGTCATTCAGTGTGTCGTTTGTAATGTGGCGTGTTAATGGCATCCTATAGAACAACATTAATAATAGAGACGCTAAACAAAAATAATTTAGAAACATGGCATCTACAAATGAAAGCTCTGTTGGGGAAAAATGAATCATGAAATCAAGTATTGGGTTTTATATCAACTCGGATACGGCAGAATTTGGTAATCGAACAATTAAACAAACGAAAACCAATAAGATAATTGTATAGAGCTTCACTAAAACCAAAAGTCGTTATCAGTCTACATGAGATCCCAAATAAATCAAGCACTTCAGAAATTTATTTGAAATATGGAGAAAAATAGATAATTTTATTAACTTACATGTCCTGCTCGAAAAGCTTTGTTATTGAAATTACTTATTCAGCAGAAGTTGCCGGACCAGTGTTGTTTTTACATTATTTCACAAAGACCAACAGATAGTCTTTCAATTATTCTTTTCGTTCTATTTTTTAGTACACGTTAACCTTCTCAGTGTCATGCACTGAACTATTATTCAGCAGAAGTTGCCGGACCAGTGTTGTTTTTACATTATTTCACAAAGACCAACAGATACTCTTTCAATTATTCTTTTCGTTCTATTTTTTAGTACACGTTAACCTTCTCAGTGTCATACACTGAACCATCCGTTCTATATGCTATACTATTCTTTGCTATGTAATAGAAGAACTATTTAAATTAATATAATTCTACACATATAATACAATTTTAAAACATTTCATAACGACTAATACTTTCATGTATTATATTCATATATCCGATCTACATTTTCCCATCATTAATTCCCCCTGAAGAACATAGGTTGCAGATCGATATCTGTAAATAGCTTCTATGTCAAATTGAAATATGATTGAAATTAATCGATTTTCAGTCATATTTCACTGAAATTAGCTCACAAATTTTATAAACTATAAGTGTTACTGGAATTAGAAACACATAGTTGCCGGAAATCTTCATTGGATACTAGTTAAAATTATCCAAAATGGCAGCTTCTTTTAAGTAAATTTTTAGATATTAGATCTCGTACAGAACGTGTAACGCGTCATTCTAAAAAAGCAAGAATAAATTGTCATACAATCTTTTCGGAGGTAGATCTTCATTCGAAATTCGCTTTCTTATGCTTTTTATATCTATAGCCCCCGTACACTGACCAGCTATTGACCAGCCTTCTATGCAATAATCAACATAATACTATAGAAACAAGTGGGTAAGATAGCACATAGTACAGAGGGTTTCGTTTAATATCTCCTTCAAAACACTTTCTCTTTAAATTAGATTAATTTATAAGACGATTTTTTCAATCGGTAAATCAATTATATGGATGTAATTTTATTAAGTGGATGAAAAAAGTTATTTTGGGGCGAAAAGGACTTTTTTCACCCACTTGGAAAAATTACATCTGTACAATTGATTTACCGATTGAGAAAATCATGTTATAAATTAATCTAATGTAATTTCGTATGCAGTGTTTTCTGCAGTTCAATTTATTGACTTCGATGTACTCTGTTGAGCTGATACATAGTATCACACCAGATTATGCGATTGTTAAGGTTAGTTGAGTGAAATAGTCCTCCAGATTTCGTCGGGGATGGCTCAGTTAGAAGAGCATTGGCGGCTTCAGCCAATACATTCCTGGTTCGAATCCTTGACCGAACTTTTTTCACCCATTTAGAAAAATTATATCCGTATATATCTTTAAATTAACAAACGAAAATTACCAAAATATATTTGCTAATAGTAATTTCCAATAGCGGTTGCTTCAGAATAAACATAGAGACAGTTTTGTTACATTTAGTCCGATAGTTTGCTCACTACAAAAATCAAAATGACTCATGCTGTTTTATGCCCATGTGTACATATTTTTTATTGCTCTTGTGCAAACAAAATATGCAGTTACATTTGTATTACAATGTCTTTTTTTCTGAAGCACAATGGAAACGGGGTTGTATTTAACATTGTATGCTGTATAATTTTTGTGATGACACGAACTATCGTAATGACAAAGTCTTTTGGATTCTTTTAGCGGTTGTTTAATAAATAAATTTTTAAGTTTTTTACCTTGTAAATGAAAATTAAAGGTAACATATTTCAGGTAACATATTTCAAGGCGTGCAAAAGGATTTTCTTTTAAATTATTCTTTGAAAATTCACAGCGTTCTACGGAAATCTACGCAGCGAATGCATTTTCATTTTCTGTTAAAACATTTTTTTAGAGTGAAACTAACAGTGCTTAAGGCTCCACAATAGTCACTGAAAAGACCTGGATTATAATGTAAAGTCCACGGAAGCGTTCTTTTCAAATATATCGATCAATTTTTAATATTTTTACATATTTTTTTGCATATGATAGCTGAAGACGTTCTATAACCGGCCTAGTTTTTACTTTTTCGATGTTGCTAGTATATATTTTATATTATGAAAGTTTCAATTTCAAAACCAGTTTAAATCGGTTTTGAAATTTAAAGGGTTTTTTTTTTTTTTAATCTGAAATGAAAATTGAAAAAGTAAAAACTAGGTCAGTTGTGGATCGTCCTCATCTATCCTAAGCAAAAAAATCATGTCAAAATATAAAAATTTGAGCGAGATATTTGAAAATAACACTCCCATAGACTTTACATTATCATTTGGGTCTTTTTGTGTGACTAGTGTTTCACCTTAAAATGCTTGCAATATAATTTTTGTGACATTCGGTAGCAGTAGAATAATTTTTATTTTGAAGAAAAGCATGGTAAAGTCATCAAGTTTTGTAATTAATCACGGAACAAAAAATTACTTGTATTTCTATGAAAAATACTCAAAATTTGTAGAGATGTCTTGTCCAAAGATTAATTTTTGTTTGATTTTCTACAAGATGCTGATTGCGCTTAATGGAATTTAAATGGTTTCTGGTACGAAAATAACTGTTTATTGTAATCTTTGAAATCTTCACAACTCCGATATCAAAAATTTTAAAGATGTTAATGTAAAGATATTGAATTTTTTTCAAACTACTTTTTATTAATTCAAAGTTAATAATTTTTTTGGCATTAAATGGAAACTAATACAATGACAACCGTCATTGTAATGAATTAACTTATTAAATTGTGATTTAAATTAAGAACAAAATAAAAGCAATGAAGCATATGCTTCTCAAAGTAGATTGTTTCCAGCTTGAAAGAAGTAATTCTACTTCACTGAACAAAATTAAATTTTACTATCTGAATCATTAAATTATCAGCATTCGAAAATTTCTTTTCTTGAAATTGTAAGAGTTTACATCCATTTTAAGATGTTATTTTTATCAGAGACTGAACAGGATAATTATTTGCTTATGCACCGTGACTATTGGAAAGTATTAGTAAAAGTTTTTTATTGAAAAAAAATTCTTTAAATCCAAAAATTAAATAGTAAATATAAAGTAAGTTATTTAATTTTGCACTTTTATGCACATTAAAATCATTTACTTTTGTATCGTAAAAATTTATCCTTAGAAGTATGCGTAAGACGTTTTCTGTAATCAGTCTTTATGTTTTAATACCAAAATATTTTGTTATAGTTTTCTGTTAAACATGTATATATATTTCTGCTAAAGTTTTACATTTTAAGCAATTTTATTGGCATTATAAAAATGTCTCCCTATTTTCTTGTTTTTATGCATACCTCAGTCAATTGCTATTGAATTATAAATTTATTTTGCATAAAAACGTTTTTTGTTTGTTTGGGGAAAGTATTATGAGCAGAAGCTAAATGAAAGTACACATACATTTCAAAATTTATTTTATAACTGTTTCTAATTTAATTGACTGGCAGCTAACTCTTTCAGAGCACGAAGATAATGGAAAAAATATATTTATATTCCTCGGCATCGATACATGAATATGATACATGGTAATTTTACATTATATTCACGCCTCTCCAACAGTTTTTGTTAATAAAGGTAGTGAGACAGAAATACATCATGTGCCCCTATATGTCAAAGTTAAGTTTTTGCACGACATAATATCCATAAAGATCTTGCAGACTCGATTAATATCAATTTCAATATGTTTCAAATAATTTTTATCCTTAAAATATAATTCATTTCAATATTTTCTCTTGTATCATAATGTTAGGGATATCTTTTAATTTTCCTTTAACCCTTTGTTTTACAGGACATATGCCGCATGTGCCTTCATAACGACTTTGTTTAACACTTAGTATGTCGTTATTTACACTATAATAGTTCATATTTGAACTGAATTCTTCTGTGATAAGCGCGGATATAAAAGGGAATGGATCGCAGATGAATTTTACAACACACAAAATTTAAATATAGACGGGTATAGAGTCCCTCGCCGGCGAAATTAAGCTTGAGGTCAAAGGGTTAAAAAATTATATATGTTAGTTCCTAATTTTCAAGACCAATTTTGCCATGACTAATCTCAATAATATTGTCTATTACATGTTCGACTATACTACCATGCGTTAAAAATAGATCAGATGGTATCCACGTGAATCAAATTGACTAACGGCTTTTAACTATTTTCTATAGTAATAATAACTACTAGATGGAACCCGTCAAAACTTGACGGCACCAAAGAAAGAAAAACGTATTTTCCAGCTATTAAAGGATTTTTTAACGACTAATCTTGAGCAAAAATTTCAATAAATAAAGGAAAAACCTGCATTTTACATCCAGGCAAATGACCCGCAATTGGCAGAGTTACATTTAAACATGCTGTCATAGAATTATAATCTATCTCATTTGATACTTTTCCATTTACAAAAAAGGATAAATTCGATAAAATGGCAAATTACATCGAAAGATCGAGAGAATAAACGACTAATTTCACCAGAAGATCTCGAGAAAACAAACAAATTTTGTCAAAAGTTAGCGAAAATACACAAATATTGTCTAGGTACCACAAAAAAAACACAAATTTTGGCAAATAATCACACAAAATAGCAAGTTTTATCAAGAGATTGAAAAAAATAGCAAATTTTTATCAAAATAGCCCCCCCCCCCCCAAAAAAAAACACCCGGAAATTTTGTAAGTAGATGGAAAAAAACAGCAAATTTCGTCAACAAATCGCAAAAAACAGTAAATTTCATCAAAAGATGAATTTAAAAAAAAAAAATGTAAAATTTGTTGAAATACTGAAAAAAACACAAATTTTGCCTAGGTATTCCAAATGAAACAAATTTCGTCAAAGTATTGCAAAAAATCAAAATTTTGTGAAAACATGTCGAAAAATGGCAATTTTTATGGAAAAATTTCGAAAAAAGGCAAATTTTGGCAAAAAAATTGCAAAAAATGTTTTTTTTTTTGTAAATATACAATGAAATAAACTTCAAAATATTGTGTTAAAACAAAAAATTTTTCAAATGATTGTGAGTAAGCAACAAATTTCGTCAAAGGATAGAAAAAAATCACATTTTGTCAAATAATCACAAAAAAGGAAAATTTTGTAAAAAAATAGCAAAAAAAAAAAAAAAAAAAAAAAAAACCGACAAATTTTGCAAAAAGATAACGAAAAAAGGATAAATTCAATGAAACGGCAAATTACATCGAAAGATCATAACAAAACGACAAATTTGTTCCAATTATCATAAAAGATGTGAATTTCGTCTTACAATTTCGCGAAGGTTGTAAGACGATGATTAAGTTCTTTCACTCTCTCACACTATACAGCTTAGAAAGTACGTTGCTGTTGCTACCTGTCCTGTGATAGTAAGTTATTTATCATTATTTATTTTATGTTGCTGTGTCCATTTCGATTATGTTTCATAGCCCAGGCTTAATCATTATTTAACAGCAAATTTCATCAAAATATCACCCCCCCCAAAAAAAAAAAATAAATAAAAATAAACCACCCGGAAATTTTGTAAATAGATGGGAAAAAACAACCAGAAAGCTTTTGTCAACAAATCAAAAAAACAGCAAATTTCTTCAAAAGATCAATAAAAAAATTGTAAAATTTGTTGAAAAATTAAAAAAAAAATTGTCTAGGTATTCCAAATGAAACCAATTTCGTCAAAGTATTGCAAGAAATCAAAATCTTGTCAAAACGTGTCGAAAAATGGCAATTTTTTTGAAAAAAATTCGAAAAAATATAAATTTTGACAAAAAAAAATCACTAAAAAATAGCAAATTTGTAAACATATTGTGAAAAAAACTCAAAATATTGTAAGAAAACAAAAAATGTCTTCAAAGGATGGAAAATAAGACATTTCGTCAAATAATCACAAAAAAGGTAAATTTTGAAAAAAGAAACCCAACAAATTTTCCAAAAAGATCATGAAAATAGGATAAACTTAATAAAACGGCAAATTACATCGAAAGATCGCGACAAAATGACAAATTCATCAAAAGTACTCGAGAGAAACGACAAACTTAACCGAAAGACCTAGAGAAAATGACAAATTTTGTCTAGGCATCATAAAAGACGTGAATTTCGTCAAAAGTTCGTAAAAACACATAACATTTGTCTAGGTACCTCAAAAACGCAAATTTTGGTAAATAGATTGTGAGAAAACAACAAATTTTGTCAAAAGATGGAAAAAAAGTCACATTCATCAAAAGATCGCTAAAAAGGTAAATTTCGCAAAAAATAGCGAAAAAATAACAAATTTTGCAAAAAAATCATAAAAAAGCATAAATTCGATAAAACGGCAATTTACATCGAAAGATCACAGACTAATTTCACCTCGAGAAAACAACAAATTTCACTGAAAGACCTCGAGAAAACAACAAATTTCACTAAAAGACCTCGAGAAAACAACAAATTTCACTAAAAGACCTCGAGAAAACAACAAATTTCACCAAAAGATCTCGAGAAAACGACAAATTTTGTTCAAGCATCACAAAAATAGCAAATTTTGTCAAAAGATTGAAAAAAAATAGCAAATTTAATCAAAATACCACCCCCCCCCAAAAAAAAAACTACCCGGAAAATTTGTAAATAGATGGAAAAAAACAGCAAATTTCGTCAACAAATCATAAATAACATAAATAAAAACTTTTAATATTTATTAAAAGACTGCAAAAAAAAAACACAAATGTTGTCTAGGTATTCCAAATAAAACAAATTTCGTCAAAGTATTGCAAAAAATCAAAATTTCGTCAAAACATCTCGAAAAATAGCAATTTTCATGGAAAAATGTTGAAAAAAAGGCAAATTTTGACAAAAAATCCCTAAAAAATGACAAATTTGTAAACATATTGTTAGAAAACAAAAAATTTTGTCAAATGATTGTGAATAAACAACAAATTTTGTCAAAGGATTGAAAAAAAGACGTCAAATTTCGTCAAATAATCTCAAAAAGGTAAATTTCGCAAAAAATAGCAAAAAACCCACAAATTTTGCAAAAAAGATCACGAAAAAAGGATAAATTCAATAAAACGGAAAATTACATCGAAAGATCGCAACAAAACGACAAAATCCATCAAAAGAACTCGAAAAAAACGACAAAATTCACCAAAAGACCTCGAGAATTTTGTCCAGGTATCATAAAAGACGTAAATTTCGTCAAAAGGTCACGAAAACACATACAATTTTTCTAGGTACCTAAGAAACGCAAATTTGAAGTGAGAAAACAACAAATTTTTTTAAAAGATGGAAAAAAGAGCACATTTCTTAAAAAGATTGCAAAAAAAGTAAATTTCGCAAAAAAATGGCGAAAAAAACGACAAATTTCTCAAAAAACCCCAAAAAACGACAAATTTCGAAAAAAATCACGGAAAAAAGATAATTTTCGCAAAAAAACCCCACAAATGTTGCAAAAAGATCACGAAAAAGGATAAATTCAGCAAAACGGCAAATTACATTGAAAGATCACAACAAAACGACAAATTTCATCAAAAGAACTCGAGAAAAATGACAAATTTTATCCAGGTATCATAAAAGACGTAAATCTCGTCAAAAGATCGCAAAACACATAAAATTTGTCTAGGTACCTAAAAAATACAAATTTGAAGTGAGAAAACAACCAATTTTGTCATAAAATGGAAAAAAAAGCACATTTCATTAAAAGATTGCAAAAAAGGTAAATTTCGGAAAAGAAATAGCAAAAAAAAAAAAAAAAAAAAAAAAAAAAAAAAACGACAAATTACTCAAACAAATGCCGAAAAAACGACAAATTAAAAAAAAAAAATCACTAAAAGAATAAATTCGTTAAAACGGCAAATTACATTGAAAGATCGAGAGAATAAACAACTAATTTGACCAAAAGACTTCGAGAAAACGATGAAATTTGCCCAAATATCATAAAAAACGTGAATTTTGTCAAAAGATTGCGAAAATACACAAAATTTGTCTAGGTACCACAAAAAACGCTAATTTTGGCAAATCCAAAAATAGCAAATTTCATCAAAATACTCCCTTCCCCCTAAAAAATTCACCTGGAACTTTTGTAAATAGATGGGGAAAAAACAGCAAATTTCGATATCAAATCGCAAAAAACAGCAAATTTCTTCAAAAGATCGATAAAAAAATTGTAACATTTGTTGAAAGACTGAAAAAAAAACACAAATTTTGTTTATGTATTCCAAACAAACAAATTTCGTCAAAGTATTCCATAAAACCAAAATTTTGTCAAAATGTCTCGAAGAATGGCAAATTTGTAAACATATTACGGAAAAAAATTTAAAATAAGGAGAGGAAACAACAAATTTTGTCAAATGATTGTGAGTAAACAACAATTCGTCAAATAATCACAAAAACGGTACATTTCACAAAAAAGACAAACTTTGCAAAAAGATCACGGAAAAAAGGATAAATTCAATAAACGGCAAATTACATCGAAAGATCGCGTCAAAACGACAAATTTTATCCAAAGAACTTAAGATAAACGACAAACTTTACCGAAAGACTCGAGAAAATGACAAATTTTGTCCAAGTATATTAAAAGACGTGAATTTCGTCTTACAATTTCGCAAAGATTGCAAAACGCTAGACCCATAACTAAAATGATTAAGCCTAGGACACGCTATGAAAATAATCTAAGTCGACACAGCAAAAAAAAAAAAAAAAAAAAAAAAAAAAAATGATAAACAATGATTAAGCCTAGGACTCGCTATGAAAAATAATCGAAATGGACATACAAAATAAAATAAATAATGATAAATAACGTACTAATATCCGTAATAAATACAGGACAGGTAGCAACGTATTTTCTAATTTGTATAGCGTGAGAGAATGAATGAATCGTACGCCTAACTGTAAGAATCAATCTATATTTATCTGTATTTAGGCACCCAAAGTCATCTGTCATACTGAACTCTCATTGGAGCACAGCGTCCCGCGCATGCTGACTGACGATGATACATGGAGTAAAGGTTGTTACTCCGTGTGATGGGTGATCATGTTTATCTCTCTCTATGGTGAATCTTTCTCGTCAATGATTACATGGTCGACCCGGAAGATTTGCTCGCGCATGCTTAGAGACCAGTTTTAGGTATGCTGTCGTTTTAATATTTAAGATGTTGGAAAGCGTTAAACGAATTTTATCACTTTTGTAACATTTTTAATTTTTTAAACTTTTTTCACATAAATATGGTGTTAATGATATTTAAACTTCAAGTGTAATAATCGTTTTGTTAATTTATCATACTTGAAGCGTATTCATCTACTGTTAAATAGTTTGTTAATTTGTTTAAAACGAAATGTTGAACAAGGAAGTTAAATGTTTTACACCAAAATAAATAAATTAAATTAAACGCACAACATGTATTTTCAGAAAGGATGATTTTTATATAAAGAAAGAACATAGAATATACATATTTTTTTAAAAGACATTCTCGATTTTTTTAAAAGAAAATACATGACCGCGCCACATAACTAGATGCATTCCATCGTATTTCTTTTGAAGTTAAATTCTTTCTTATGAAATTCTGCGCATTTTTGTGCATTATTCATAGATATAAAAGAAGTTTCGAAGATGAAATAATGTTAGCCTGAATGAAAATGCGACAGCGCACTAAGGCAAACTAAATTTAGGATTTCTGCCTTTTGAAATTCAAATGTCTGATGGATCAAAAATGGTAAAAGAAGTATAGACACTATTTTGAAGTGAATTTTGGAAAGTTACTGTTAGGACTTAAGCATTTCTTTTACATATATTATTTGAAAAATACTTTTAAACATAATTAAAAACATTTATAAATTATTCGTAAATAACAATATATTACATTTTTTATCAAATTACAAAATGTCAGGAATTTTTTTTAACTATTTTGGAAATAATTAAACCCCGGTAGAGAAGTGGGAAATCTAAAGTATATCTGAATCATTTTATTGGTTGAATTCGGCAACTTTATTTATTTTATTCGTTTCCTGACTGGTCCAAGTTTAATGTACAGAAATGGAATACTTCTGTTGCCACGATGACAAAAAGAGTAATTAAAACTTTTTTTAAAAAAATTAATAATTTAAGAACAATTTGCGATAGGGATTTCAAACAAATTTCATTCAAACTGCATTTTTTTTCTCTACGCAAAGGTGTAAAAATTTAAAATGCGCGATGTTAAGAAGTTTAGGAATTTGCAGTTCCGAAAATTGTAGAACTGAAATATCATTTAAAATTTGTTTAAGATGCGTCCAGGAATATTAATATTTAATCCATATCGTATTTAATATGAGGCGTTCAGAAGTCAACCAGATTAACTCCATCCAATAAAATTGCAAATTTTAAACAGTTAAAGTTGTCTATCTACAAATTACTGTTTTTTTACCATTGGTCTAGGAATATTAATGTTTAATGCACGGCGTACGTAATATATGACACGTTATAATCATCCTAAAAATGATGTTTACATGATGTTTAAATGATGTTTAAATGAAGTAATTATTAATTTAAATATAGAACTTCTTTGAAAATTT
Source organism: Maratus speculifer (assembly GCA_964019185.1). Taxonomy (NCBI): domain Eukaryota; kingdom Metazoa; phylum Arthropoda; class Arachnida; order Araneae; family Salticidae; genus Maratus; species Maratus speculifer. The sequence goes on from OZ025291.1 coordinate 454,958,199, forward strand.
CATTTTCCAAAAAGTCATTGTAATTCGTCAAATTACAATTTTTTTAACTATTTGGAAAATAGTTGTTGTTCTCGGTAGTCAATTGGGAAATTTAAAATTTATCTCAATCTTTTTATTTATTTTATTTAAATTATTGATTCATTAAATATTAAAAATAGATACATCCACATGACTTGTTTTCAGAAGTTATAGTAAAAGTTCAGTATATTTTAAACCTTTCAAACATGTTACAAAATGTTCATAAGTATGGCTTGATTGTCCGTCGTATGTTTTTCCGCTCTCCAACTGTCGTAAAATTAATCGGATTGAATGAAATTTGTACATGTTATTGAGGTTTATTTGAGGCAACATGCAGTGTTTAAAAATAAAATGTGTAGCATTTAACGTGCCCTACAAAGATACGCAAATCAATTCCGTTACATTGCGATCTATGTAGAAAAGAATTATAAATCTAATCGGATTGAATGAAATTTGTTTATATTATTAAGGTTTATTATGCTACGTGCAGTGTTTTAAAAGTAAAGTATGTAGCACTTAAAGTCCTTTACAAAGATACACAAGCCAATTCCGTTACATCGCGATCTATGTTGAAAAATCGTGAGCCATGCAATTTATTGGTGTTACAATATTAGAAATCTGTAGAGATTTCTGGATATCTGGGTATTCTACTGGTGACTAGAGTCGTTATAAGTGCCTTTGAACGTCGTTGTGACACTTCAAACACAGAAAATATCTGAAGCCTACTGAAATTTTTGTACAGATTATAAAATGCCTAGCATTTATCATTCATTTATTGAAACATAAAATGGAATTTAGTAAAATGATAGACTATGATCAATTATTGCTTTTCACTGAAAAAAAGAACAGATGTTTCTTAATCTACAAAAACTAACTACATTCACTAACGAAAATATTTAATCCTTTGCACTCGAAAAAAGTGACAACTGAGATGACACTGACTCAGCGCTATTCGTCCCATGAGAATAATAAGTCTCTATCTGATTTTTAAAAAAAATTACACATAGATATAGAAAGATTGTATTTATATCTATGGAGGCAAATGAAATTGATGATAAATGAAAAGGATGTTAAACATAACTTATATGTAACATTACAATTATATTATGACACTATTATAATCCAGAAATGCCTTCATAGAATACAAATAGAACATTTCTATACCGATAAGACAATTTTTTCAAAAACACAGATAGAACCTTATTATTCTCAGGTGAAGTAGTGTTCTCAGATTTCCCTCGTATATCCGGACGCCAAATGCTTTGGACATCACTAATATCTTACAGTTTTTTTCGCTGTCTTTTATCACAGATTATTTGGCCTTTAAATAAGAGAAAGAAAATTAGTTTAAAATACTGATGTCCACAGCATTTGGTGCATATAGTTACGCGAGACACTTATGGTCACTCAGAATCAGCTCTCCAGTGGTAAAGGTGAAGGCGTAACACTAGTCACAGAAAAAGACCCGGATGATAATGTAAAGTCTATGGGAGCGTTCTTTTCAAATATCTTGCTCAAATTTTAATATTTTTACATGATTGTTTTGCGTAGGATAGCTGAGGGCGATCCAGAGCTGGCCTAGTTTTTACTTCTCTAATTTTGGTTTCAGATTTCTTTTAAATTACTTTAAATTTCAAAACCGGTTTAAACCGGTTCTGTAACTGAAACTATCATAATATAAAAAAAATATATAAGCAAAATCGAAAAATTAAGAACTAGGCCGGTTGTTCTCAGTTATCCTGTGTATCCATCTATCCTATTTTTGTGGCTCGAAACACGTCCTACTTTATTTTTCATTTTATGGTGATTTTACAAAGTGTTTTACTTTATTTATTAAATATATTTGTTTGTAGGCGGATCTTTTACAAAGACAGTAACAGCAAACTGGTATACCACTAATTGTCTTCCAGAAATTCTACAAGAAGTGAATGTTAGGGGACTAATGCTTCACCATGACAATGCATCTTCACATACAGCCGGATTAACAGTTGAGTCTCTTAAACAAAAGTGAATTAAAATGATAGAACATCCGCCGTATTCACCTGATCTAGCTATGCGTGACATTTGGTTATTCTTTATTCTAAAAAAGAACTTACGTGGACGTCGTTTTCATTCAGAAAAAGAGATTGTTGTGGCTATAAATGCATTTTTTCTTTCTATTCGAAGAAATGAATAGCTTGAGGCATTTAATCCGTAAACATTTTCGTCTACAAAAGTGCATTGATGCTGGAGGAGACTACTTTGAACACACCTAAAATTTTTAAGCATAACTTTAAAAACCCAGTTGTATCTCAAAAATTTCAGAGTGACCCTCGTATTTGTTTATTCGCGACTCTTGAAAGAGACAAGCTCCATCCATAGTAAATATTATCTGTTTCTAAAAAAATAACTAACTGGAACTGTTCTTGATTCGTTTCACTGTTTGTTATGCAATGGATAGTTGTATTGATGATGCCTTACGAGTAGCTTGGTCAAACGTTTACTTTTTGTATGTTTAAATGTTTTTTAGTGTTTTTATTTTTTGTATATAAATTTTAATTTTTTTAATGTATTCAAGTTTGTCTTTTTTTTAATTTAATTTTTTTAATTATATAATATATTTAATATTATAACGTAGCACGTTAGGAAATTAAATATAGTTGTTTGTGGGCGGTTTTTTCTATGGATTATGAAATGATTATTATTTATTTAAATATATTGTGTTTGTTTTTTTAACATAGGACATTAAAAATGTATTGCTGAAATCAAATGTTTGGTATTAAATAAGAGTTTTTCGCACTCAGTTTGTATTCTTTATACTTTTCTATTTTCATTTTTTGCCCTATTGAGTACACCCTTATTGAATGAAGTAGAACCCCCTATTTGCTGAAACTTTTGAGTGTTTTGTGCAATTTGTTGATCTAATTATCAGTTCTAAGTGATCTAAGTATTGTAAGTTATAGTAAATATTATACGTAGGGTCACGATAGGTATTTATGACTACTTTTATTATATATATATATATATATATATATTTTTTTTTTTTTTTTTTTTTTTTTTTTTTTGCTTATTATCGATTTTGAAAAGTAATGTTTTTAGTACACAGAAAGTAATTTTGAGTCTTTAAGAATATTTCTTAAAAGTTTAAAAGGAACACTGTGTTCCTTTTAAGTTAAAACGATGGTTATAATTACTCCATCAAAAACTCACTATTCCGAAACGTTAGAGTAATTATGACCACTATATTTTCTCTTTAAACTTGGCAACACACTTTTTTTTTGGGGGGGGGGAGTAAATGAGACCATTAGAGCTCCAAACAGACTAGTTCATTAATCAAAGATTTTAGTAGACTTCCTTTCAAATTACTATTCAGATTTAAAATATGCTTCAGAATAGTGCTAAAGAATATCTTAAATGAAAAATACAGTATGAAGTTAATATCTGAGCATTAAACGGAATATTACCATACACAGTTTTTTTCAAATATGAAGACAAACACACTGATTCCTTTGTCATAACTACCCCACTTGACCCTATCTGATTTATCAGTATTATCCCAACACTATATGTATTATGAATAGTAGCACTTCCACGATTGAATTAAACAAATATAGGAATAATGACAGGTTCAAGATTCTATATTTCGAGTATAAGTCAGTATAAGTTTAGAGTATAATTGAAAAGGAGTCAAATCCACTTCATACATTAAGTTACATTAACTGTAAACCAAAACATATAAGATTTGCTTTTATAAAATTATGCAATAGTTAATAACATAAAGAAAAGTGAAATTAATCTCATTACTACAACCAATGAAATATGTCATAGCATAACAGAAATTACAAAATAAATTAACGAAAGTTATCTATGAAAAAAAACCTTTCTGCCTAGTAAATAAATTTTATGTTCATTCAACTATGAGTTTGTATATCCAGAATGTTGAGATGCTAAACCATCATTACTTCTTCTGTAAGAGAAAAGAACAGTTATAAAACAAATAAAATCACATAGAAAAAAATACTTTTAGCTCACTGTCTAACAATCTCGGAAAACTAATGTGGCCCCGGGTTCTTTACGTACGTACGTATTTTATGTACGTGTATATGTGCGGAACGCGTTAACTCTTGATAGAATTATCTGATTTGATTTATTTTTTTAAGTAGATTCATTTTAAGAAATTCTTTTCTGAATTAGTCTTAGGAATACATTTGTAAAATGTAAAGAATGTAGACGGGGATTTATCCAACGATGAATTTAGATAAATAAGTTTTTCATGCAGAATTATCGGATTGGTTTCAAATTTCGTATACCTTTTTCTTCTAATAAAGCACTTTCCAAATTATATTTGAATATCCATTCGTTAAGTATATAAAGAAGGGGAACGATCACCCTTATATAAGATAAATGTATTTTTCATGTAGAATTTTTCCAATTTCTTCAAATTCGGTGTTCCGATTTATTCTGATATGGCAGTATTCTGATTACTTGTACACATTCACTGATTATGTATAAATAGGGGAGATAATCTACGAAATGAATTACATTATTATGTTCACAAAAGGTCTAAGGCATCTGCACAACTTTTCAATGTTATTTAGATACTAGTATTTATCTCTTCCACTCACTTTGCATTAAATATACAATGTTCCAATAAAAAAATAATTAATTAATCAATTTACGAAGTGGAAATATATGCTGTACTATTTTTTATGTGATTATATATCTTATCAAAATTCATCTCTAATAATAAACTGCGCCAATATAAAATTTAAATTATTTCAAATTTATATTTTTATCTTAAACGTTAAACAATAGTATTTCATTATTTATTTTTTCAATGTGTAATCAATTCTTTATCATTAGTATTTTACAACATGATTCTCTTTTATTAGTTTTTTTTAAATAAATTTTTACTTTGGGCATCTTAAAATTGATGAATATCACAAAACCATAATAAGTAATACTGTAAATAAATATCATTAACAGATAATACAACACATGTTTTCACAAAACACTGAAAAATTCAATTAATTACTAATCCCTAACAAATTAAATTAACACAAACATTAATTTTTTTCCAAGTCTAAAATAATAAAATTAACATATTTCATAAACTTTGATGTCAAGTCCATCATATGAATAGCAAATATTTCAAAAGCATATAATAAGTGTTTACTGAAATTGAACCTCTGGTTTACAAAATGTATACAACTGTGAAACATCAGTATGAATAGTGAAAGAGAATTTTCCTGAATTCATTGACAAAATGAACAGTTAATAGAAATTGTTATGAATCTTCCATCTATTTGTGGAGTTTCTTTCTCGAGGAGAATTAATATTAAACTGTTATACAAATAAAATTTATTAAAATAGACGTTTCGTAAATAGTTCTGAATATAAGAATATATTTACTGATTACTACGGCATAGCTTCTGATCGTTAACTAGTAGCTGATTCCTAATCTCTGAAATTAAAATAATTAGTCCCAATTTTAATTAATGCCCCAAATCTTATTTTGCATCTTATAATGATCAGTTTACATAAAGATAAACATTAAAAAATCAAATTTTCACGCATTCTTATATCTGTATTCTATCAATATTTCCTATGCTGTAAATCGTCTTAAAGGATAGGTTTAACCACGGAAACTATGGGGAATTTTGTTAAAAATTACAGATGTTCATCACTCAATCCGAACAAATAATTCGTTATACTCTCAATATGAAAGTTTAGAATATGTCGATACCAACCTGTTCGATTTTACTGTTTATAAAACTGGTTAAAACTAATTGGAAAAGATTAAATGTATTAATTTCTTATGTTTAATCAGGCTTTCATGTAAATAGTATGTCGAATTACATATTCAAAATAAATCTCTCTCTTATTCAAAAAAAGAGAATCCATTGAAATTTATTTAAAAAATTCAAATATTTGTAACGATTCACTATCATTTTGCATCCCAAATATATGGATTGAATGAGTAGACAATTTTCAAGATAATTATTTAGCTAGACGACGGGCAGTATTAAAATTAACAAGTTGGAAATTGCACGTGAAGCGTAGCAAATGAGTGCGTTCTTCCGATAACGACGTTTTAAAAATATTACTCTCATATATCAATCTCATAAAATTGTAAATAGTGAATTACAATTTAAACACTCATCAAACAATGTTCTCTCTATACCATTATGTAACGGAACACTTTTGTGTGGCCTTGTAAATCAATAACAAATGTTTTTTGCACTACAAATTATGTAAAATGTATATTACAATATGTACTTTATAGTTGCTTATAAATTTTATTAAGTTCGAATGAGTGTAACACCATTAAAATGCATTCGAAACATTTTTACCAATTGACCGTAATGTAACGGAATACTTTTGATTGTCCCTGTAATTGATCTATGCATCCGATTTTCATAAAATTTGAAATAACTCGACAAAATTACATAATAATTATGTATTTTAAATTTCGACCTAGTGAAATGCATTTGAAACATTTTTTCCCATGGACTGTAATGTAATAAAATACTTTTGATTGCCCCTGTAATTGATCTATTCATACGATTTTGAAAAAAATTGAAATAACTCGACAAAATCATGTAATAATTATGTATTTTAAAATTCAAACGATTAAAATGCATTTGAAATTTTTTCCCCATTGACTGTAATGTAATGTGATACTTTTGATTGCTCCTGTAATTGTTCTCTGCATCCGATTTTTACAAAATTTGAAATGACTCGACAAAATTATGTAATAATTATGTATTTTGAATTTCAAACAATTCGGTTGGGTAGTTTTTAAGTTGTTATATGAGGACAGACAGACGGACGGACAGACAGACGGACGGACAGACGGACGGACTGAACGACCACTATAGGTGCTACGTATTTACATAATTACGAACGCACTTAAAAAAGTGCGCGATATATTTAATTTAATTTCAATAAATATTTACTCCAGTTTTTCACGTTCATTATGTTTGTAATTTTATTTTCTATTTACATTCTGAAGACGACTCGATATAAAAGAGTTGAAACATGTAAATAAAGTTTTTAATCTATTTTAAATGTTTTTATTAATACAACTTCGTTTTATAAGCAAAATATTTATTTATAATATAAGTTCTTACTTTTTCGCTGTGGAATATATGTTATTAAAATTACGATATAGTTATTAAAAATTGTTTGCAATATATAAATGCATACACTTACATAAATTTTAAACTTAATGTAAATTATATAATCTTATAATTGAACTTAAAACCGAATGATACTTTATTTTATTGTAGTAATCCATAATTTATGTTAAGTACAAAATCGTGCTAAAATTTTTATCAGTCTTGTTTGAAGCATCTACAAAATCAAAATTCGGTACTAGTTTTCATTATTTTTTTGGCAAAATTTGATTAAAAATATTCTGGTAAATAAATAAAATAAAAATTAAGAAAATAAAAATCAAAAATTGAAAACAATACTTTTTTGTTTACTCCGGACAAAGAGTGTATAACAGGGTGGCGAGTGGTCAGGAAAAACACATTCAAGAAAAGAAAAAACTACCAGTATTTTCTTACAGAAAATACTTCAAATAATATAAGGAGATGATATAAACTGAATTTATCTGTAACAAAATACTGGTATTTATCATGTATATTGATTTTGTTTTTATCTAACCACTCGCCAACCTGGTGTAAATTTATAATGATATTAAATTCTCTCAATTCTTTATTCTAAACATTTAAAAAAAGCATCCTTATTTTTCTTTCAGAACAAAGCAGCAATAAGATAATTATTATTAAAGAGGGTAAATATACCCTCTTATTAAAATAATCCTTTATTGTTGCTCTTCATAATTTTCATCATAAATTTTTTTTCGGAAAAAATTATGAAATATTAGATTAAAACCCAAAGCTTCAACTATATAAAGAGCTTTTAAAGCATACTTTTTTTTATCACGTTGCAGTATAGTAACTTTTGTACTCAGAAACCTTAAGTCAATTAATTTGAAGATTATAATAAACGTGTGCATAATGAAAGTTACTACTGGATAACAGCCTTCTAGGGTCATTTCCTAAACTTTTAGTTGTTTAAATGAGGGAGAATTAATTATTGCTTAAAGCTGTTTATTATCATTCAATGATTCACTTTTTAGAAAAAGGTGAAAATATTTAGAAGAGCTACTTGGAGTGAAATATACCTAATTTCATTTAGCGTAGGAGATAAAATTAAACATTTGAAAGATTAACTTGATAGCGTAGAAATTGATAAATATATTTTTGATTATTTTACGAAATAATAATGAATTTAAAATAATTATAGATATACGAATACAGTGCTAGTGTTTTTTTAATAAAGTAGTAGAAAACAGCAATAATGAATTTTACCACATAATACAAATGTTAGACAGATATATGTGTGCTACATAAAAAAAAATAACAAAGACGATAGCTGTAAATTCCATGAAATATATATACATATTAATATAAAACAAGCTTTAAAAATATCAAACTACTTTAAAAAAAGCGCTTAAAAGAATTAAATAATTCTTTAAAATTTTCTGACAAAACGTTATCCAATAAGCACACATCGGATATCCGGTAACGGCATAAAAACGGTTAAATTTAATATATATAATTTTATATCCCCGAACATGGGTTTGAGAGAGAATATATTCTTACAAGATATGAATTTACATACTTATGATGTAATTTATAAATATATACATATAAAAAGTAATGAATTACTTCATGTACAATCAATAATAATCATCACCAATTAAGTTATGGTACTTGGTAGAATACATTTACAATTCTTATTACATTTAAGATAGTTTGGCACCATCTTCAAAAAATAATTAATTACTTTATATATATATATATATATATATATATATATATATATATATATATATATATATATATATTCATAAATATGTAAATTCATTCTTTATAAAAAATATTCTCTCTAAAATCCATGTTTGGTGGATAGTAAATTATATGTATTAAATTTAACCGCTTTTATACCTGTTTCTGATATCCAATATGTGGTTTTTGGATTTGTCATTAGAGAATAAAAAAATTAATTCTTTTTATTTCTCCTAATTAATAATAATAATAATTTTGCATTGCACTAATAACTAAAAAATAAACGCAGTATTTTCAAAAAGGCTGTCTACATTTTACATCGCTAATGTTAAGTAAGTAAAGTCATAAATAAGTAAATCTCATCAAAAAAATTATGTAGAAATGTGTAAAAAAGAAAAAAGGAATAATTACAAAAATTTGCTAATTAATTCACTGTAAGATTTAAGTATTTGTTGTTACATTTTGTCACGTCATAGTGTAATTAGCTTGTAATATTTGCGTTATTCTAAGAAACATTAGTTTTTAACGTTAAAAAAAAGAGTTAAGAAAACTAATGCTAAAAATGGCTTCGTAGTGTACTTTGCTACAATTCATAAAAAATGAGATATTACTATATTGAAAAAATCTTTTTGGTATTATTAAAATAAAATTTTCAAAAAGATGCTGACACATTTTTAAGATAACACATTCAAAGGTGAATTACATTCGTTTGAGGACGAATTTTTTATGGATTAAGAAGATTATTAATCTTTTTAAGATTGATTTTGTTTGTTTTTTAACATATAAGGCAATAAGTATATGTTGCGTAAATTAAATGCTTGGTATTAAATAAAATTTTCATAGTCAGATCGTATTTTTTGTGGTTCTAATATTTTCATATTTTTCCCTTATTGAATATTGGGTAAAGAAAAAACTTGTAGTTGTTGAAAGCATTGTGTATTCTGCAAATTCTTGATCTGATTATGAAAGATTATAAGCATTATAAGTTACAGTAAAGGTTATAAGATCGGATTTTAAATATTATCCGATAACATAAATACAGTTTAAGTATTATGAATGTTATCCGTTCCAAGATTAGTTTAAACCAAGATAAGATTGATGACCGATCCAGGAACCTGTCACTTTAGAGTAAAAGTCTTAGAAAAAGGTCTTATCATGGAAAAGGGGGGGGAATTCAAATCCATTGTATGACATTACAGGAATAAACAAAATAACTTAAGGGATCTTACGTATGTAAAAGCCTCCTTATCTAATACAAATATTTTTTCAACTGTGAGTTTTCATAGCAAGAATGTTGAGATACTAAAACAGCATTACTGTTTCTGTATGAGAAAATAACAGTTACAAAACAATTACGACTTAAAAGAAAAAACTTTTTTTCAGCTCACAGGCCATCAAAAGCTCAGAACTAATGTGCCTGTAGATTCTTACGTATGTACGTAATATATGTACATGCGTAAGTATGGAATGTACACCGTAAAAAAAATTACCTTTTTGCTGCATCATCACTCCATTTCTTTTATAGGAAATGATTACTTCACTCTATTATGGAGCATTCTCCTTGGTCAAAGCAGAGATATTCTATAAAAGCGATGGAGTAACGATGCAGCAAAAGGGTCATTTTTTTACAGTGTTGTAACACTGGATAGAAAAATTCGATTTGTTGGATGAGTGTTTTACCAGGGATACACTAGATACGGGGCTTGCTCATTCCTTATCACGACGTCACAAAAGGTGGCTATCCGATATCTGCGATTGGCACAAACAGGGCTCAAAGTGACACACCCATCGTTTTGTATCAATCGCTGGATGTCATTCAGCCACCTTTTGTGAAGTCATGAAAAGAATGAGCAAGCCTGGTATCTAGTGTTGCACAAATGTTGCAAATTGTTTACACTGTAAAAAATTTACTCTTTTGCTGCATCGTCACTCCCCCGCTTTTATAGAATGTTTCTTTTGTCCCAAGAGAATGCTCTATATTTGGGTGAAGTAATCGATTCCTATAAAAGCGGTGCAGCTAAAAGGGTCAAATTTTTCACTGTGTAAGAGTCTTGGACAAGCTGAACTGCTTAGTCCTTAGAGATTTCGTGAACAGACACTGAAATGCCTATTGCACAAAAATGAAACGCCTGGAAACAACTTTTATCGAACTAACGAACGTCAACAGGCGGAGAGTGAAAAGGCTTTTTCAATCAGCGAGGGAGATGTTTAAAATGGGATATTACTGTGGCGTGGCCGAGTGGTTAAGTCGCCACGCCACTAATCGCTTGCGAGCGTAGGAGATTGTGGGTTCGAATCCTACTGGCTCCATTACACGCACTCTTTGTGTACTTCTCCTTTGTTGTAAAATTTCCTTGTGCTATCTCGTCCCGCTATATTGTTGATGACTTGTAAGCAGGCTTTCATGTCGAGCAAACAAGTCAGATGTATGTTGTTGTTTGTTGTTGTTGAAATGGGCCTCCGTGGCCAAATTCTCAAAGCACCTCGCCGCTAATCGCCTTCGAGATTTGGAGGTTGTGAGTTCGAAACCCACTGGCTCCATTACACGCACTCTTTGTGCGGAGCTCCCGGGTGTATGTCTTGTATTGTAAAATTGCCTTGTGCTATCTCGTCCCTGTAATATTGACGATGATTTATAAGCAGGCTTCATGTCGAGCACACAAACCAGATGCATGTTGTTGTTTAATAAACAAACAAAAATGTTTGAAATGATGTGGCGTGTTGTTGGTGAAAAGTAAAAAGATATAAAATTTTGTTTGTTTTTGATGAATAGTGAACTAACTGTTTAATTTATTGTAGTGGATTTTATATGTGCTCCAGTGAAGATATGATAAAGTTATTAGTGGTTTTACATCAGTCTTGTGAATGAACATTTGTAGTTCACCTGTAGTCCTTCAATTCGTGAACATGAATTTGGAAATTCTTCAAGCTGACGTGGGGAAAAAGAACTTACTGGCATACATCGGTAACCTGCGGGGTGAGTACATTTTATGTAACTGGCTTCCCGTTTTTTAATGAATTTATAGAGGAGTTTATAATTGTCTTTTAATATGTTTATAGTTTAATTATATGTTTGTACATATTGTTAAATTATTGTTTAGTTATATGATAGTTATATCAGTAGCAGAGTTATTGATGCTGTTTTGGTAAGGTATTTATTACTTGAAAATATTTTTGGGGGAGTGCGCTTCAGTATATAAAAGAAAATGGGAAAAATAAATGGTTGAAAATATACAATGGCTCTTGTATCTTTATAAGAAGTTTATATATATTGTAGGTAATTTTAATTTATGTGAATTTTATGTTATTTATTGCTTTGTATTGTCTATGATTAGCTGTATTATATGCTAAAATTATTACTGATTTTTAAAGTGTTAGAAACTGCTTTGACCGTTTATAATTTCATTCATAACATAGTGTGAAGTGAAACATGAAGTCATGATATGATTTTCATAGTTAAAGGTGCATTCGTTATGAGATAATATTCTATTTATGCATTGCATGGTTACATATGTGCATTGTGGGTGCATGACGATATATCATTTTGAACTTGGTGGCATAGTTATACATTGAATTGTTGCTATTTTTTAAGATAGCTAACTGGTGGCAGTAAAATGTCTTAGCTTCTCATTAACAGATTTACATGTGAACTTGTGTGACTTTTGTAACTTGTGATGTACTGAATCAAAGAGAAACGTCCTCTAAAAGAATGCAACATCTAATAAATTGTTATAAATTTATTTTTATTATAAAATTTCAAATAGCATTGAATAAATTAATTCCAAGGAAAATGTATGGCTGTTATTTTATGATTTTTCTTTTTAGATCTAGTATGTATATCATTGGAAAAATGCAGCGAAGTAAAAAGAAAAATCGCTTAACTCACAGCTGCTTCCAATCTCATTAGTTGACCAGGGCAGCTGATCATTTGAATTTTGTTTTTTCATTGTGCCAATAAAATAAAGCATTCGCTGCAAAACCATAAACTCATTTCTAGACGTCTGTTCAAAAACACTTTTCTGATTATACGCTTCTATTCTTGCTCTCTATATTTATAAAAACAATCAATTATTTTATTATTCATATTCAGATTAAGGAATTTTACAAAAGTGTCAATTTAGGAAGCAGCTGCTTTTGTATCTGCAGTAGTTCTGAACCTTTCTGTATTTTGTTCTTTGTTTAGGAGTTTTTTCTTTCAATTTCCAGTTTTTTCCCTTTTTCCCCCTTTCACCGTTTCTTGTATAAAATTTTTTATCACTAATATTTACAGTAATCTCATTATCACATGCTTTTATATTTTTAGAGTCTGTGATTTTCTTCTTCTAAACTCCCTCACTCAAAACTTCGTCACATTCAGGTAATTGCAAATATTTTTCAATGGAATATTATAACTATTACTGTCTTCATTCAAAATTTTCGTTAAATAATTCACCATTTATTCTTATCTTCGAAATACTGTTTTCATGAAATGATCCAGAAATGATTACAAAATAAAATGAAAAATGTAGCTAATTGCGCAATCTGAAATACAAATAACTTACAGAAACTGGGTAGAGAGATCCAATAAGCGAAGTCAACTTATTATTAACATCCTCTACTGCTTGAGTTTTGTTTTAACAAAAAACTAAAGCGAAAGTTTTTTTTCTTTACAACAGCACGCTCGGTGGAAGGCTAAAAAAAACTCCAAGTAATGTAAACATTTTAAAGTTATTTACACACTACTATTTCCGAATATTACCCAAATATGCTATTTCCCAATAATAAAGTATTAAAAATTTACTCTTTTATTACTTTACAAGATGGAAATACATATTATTAAAATACGTAAAATCATTATTGACATAAAAATTACAAATTTGAAGATATTTGATAATGACATAATGTCATCGTATTCTTTTTTTAAATTGGTCTTTTTTGGTTTCTTTTTTCAAATTATAAATTAAGTTAATATTAGGTTACCAACACTAAGCTTATTTCAATTTAACATTTTAAACATAAATATTCAACAATATTATTTCATTATTTTTTAAATGATTACTCACTGGATTCATTCACAGTATGGTACACTTTTGTTAAATTTATTTTTTCTATGAAAACTTTCGTAGTTTGTGCTTGTATATGTGCCTTATGCTTAAATCGATGCACATCGGAAAACCTTAATATATAATAATGTATAACAATATTTATAATATATGACATAACACATTTTTTTAAATTTAAGATTTATTTAATTACCAAATCCTTAAAAACTAATTATTTATAAATGTGAATACTTCTTCTGAATATTGAATAAACAATTAACCTGATTCATGAAGTACGTTTAATTCATTACATAAATAGCAAGTATTTCCAAAGCATATACTAAACGTTTACTAACAATCCGTTTTTGATTTTCAAACTGTATTCAACAGTAAAACAACACTATAAATAGTTAAAAAGGATATCTATGAATACATTGATAAAATGAACAGTGAATAGAAATCATTTTGAATCTGCCATCTGTCATCTATTTGTGGCGGTCCTTTGTCGAAGAGAATTTGTATTAAACTGTTATAGAAATAACATATACATTAAAACAAACGTTTCGTTAATAGTTCCAAAAACTTGACTTTATTATCAGATATTTTTAAGATTAGACATTCTAATATGGAGTATGTTTTTTTTATATTTTTAAAATGTTTTTAATACATTATGGTACATATTAAATGCTTGAATAATGTGTTTTTTGTGCGTTGTGCAAGTATTGATTATTTATAGTGACATAATATATCAAAGACAAAATTAAAATTACACTATGTATTATTTCAAATTAATTCATTCAACTGATTCTTTAAACTTTATTTTATTTAATCAATTTTAACTATAATTATTCAGCATATTTTTGAAATAAATTAAAATTTTGCTTAATTAAAAAAAAACTATCTAAAGGAACTGATAACTAAGAATGATTGAACAGTGAAATAAATTAAAATTTATGTTTTGTACACAAAATTTCATGATATACATGGGAACTCATGTAGCGTTCTTTTTTATTATTTCATAGGATTTTATTTTTCATTCCGGAAGCGTCACAAAACATAAAATACATAGATATTTAATGTTTAATACTAAAGGCCTGTAATCACGACATCTGAACAGACAATGAAATTAACTTAACTTTTCATTATTGTATAATTCGTACATTTCTGCTGCAAACTACTGTTCCATAGCAAGTAACTCGCTTAAAAAAAGCTATCAATAACAAATTAATTTGTTTAGTTCTGCTACCTGTTAGGTTTTACTTAACAATTTATCTTTTTTATAATATTATTTATGTACGTGAAAAAAATGTAAAGATGTGTATCTTATAGAATACGACAGCTCTGAAGAAATTAAAATATTCTGCAACATAAAGTTTTAAAAAGCGGTTTTAATTTCAATTATTTTTTAAGTGATCAGATTAACTGATCAATAGACTCTTACATTATTTCTTAATTATATTAATAATAAAGAACATATATTCTTAATTCAATTATTTATTACGTGTAATCTTCATTACGTAAGGTAACTAAGTGTAATATGCATAAAAATAGTAAATCTAATTTAAATGTTTTATGTTTATTTAATTGTGAATTTTCTTGTTAAAAAAGTACCGGTGTTTCTACAAATATGCATTTCTCATTCATTAATCATCACAAAAATTCTTAAAAAATAATTAAAATAAAAATTAACTTAAAATGGCAATATTTCATTTTCCATGAATTCTCATGCAAAGAATCGCATTTGAATAGTTACCATTTACAAATCAACGCCTCAATTAAATTAATTCAGACCTTTTAGTAGACATATAATTCAAGGTGATTGAAAAAATAAAAAGATTCGTTATTCTTTACTTTAATAAGTTTAAGAGATACTTAATTACGCGTAGATTATTTTCAAATGTCTTGTTAAGCAATCAAGATTCCTTTTAAAACTTTATGCCCTTCAAATAAAGTCTCACCATGCAATTAATGCTTCTGTGTTAATCATATTAAATTTAAAATAGGTATAAAAATAAGATATTTACGTAAATTTAGTCCTAAAAAATAATACAGACAATACCAATAATTTTGAGAGCATGTTTTGCAATATTTTGATTTTTTTTTCTTAACTTACTTTCACTGAACCTTATTGATTGACTATTTTAATTTTCAATAAACGATTTTCAATTATCTTTCAAAGCATGTTTTAATTCATATTATTCCATTTTGTTTTGTTCATTTTATACTGCTAGTCTCCTTGTTCCTGAAAATGTGTGTATATTTATATCGATTGTATCTAGAAATAAATATTTCATATAACCGTTTTACGCAGTAAGATAAAGTATTAATATATGTATAAGATATTAATATATTTTAAAATGAAATATGGATTTAAGTTAATTACATACGTACAGCATTATACTATATAAAGAAATTCTAAAACTCCTTTCATGAATAACACTGAAAAGTTTTAGAATTCAAAACATTTCAAAATCACATAATAAGGTTTACAATGATTGAACTCTTCAATTTCAAATTGTATATAGCTCTAAAACATCGGTATAAACAGTTAAAGGGTATATTTATGAATTCTTTAATAGAGTAAACAATTGAAAGAACATGCATTTAAATATATTCATTTGCCATCTATTGGTTATGTCTATCACTGCCCCCTCTACAATGCCTATTCACTGAGCAGATGACAAGCATGAAACGTCATGAAGTGGAGGCGAAATCACAAATCCTACTGGTTCCACAATCGCCACAAAGCTTGTTGAAATACAGTTGTCAGGGAAACCGCCTCCATTACGTCACAAGCGAGAAGGCATTGTAGAGGAGGCAGTGTTTCTATCCATATTCAGTACAACCTACTTTTATGGCATTTTATTCTGAATGTAATGGGAAGAGAAGTTTAAATAAACTCAATTAATATAAAATATGTTTGAATCTTATTGATTGATTAGCTTTATTTCCAAGAGCCAATTTTCAAACATCTTTCACCGTATATTAAAAGTCAAATAGTTTCATATACTTTTTTTTGTTTTATAACCACTCGTCTCCTTGTTCCTGAAAATGCGTGCATATTTATATCGATTATCAATACAAATAAGTATTCCATATACCCGTTTAGTACAATAACGTATTAATATCATTTTCGGAAAATGTGGATATAAGTTATTTACACACATACAGAATTATGCTGCGTAAAGAAACACTATGCTATACACAAGAATAGAACGATTTCAGAATCTTTCATGTTCAAATCAAATATTAGAATTCAAAACATTGCAAAATCACATAAGCGTTTATAACGATTTAACTTTCGAATTTCAAATTGTATAGAGCTCTGAAACACCGGTATAAATAGTTAAAATGAATATCCATGAAATTCATTAATAGTATAAACAGTTCAAGGAACATTCATTCATAAATATTCATTTACAATCTATTAGTGACGTCTATCGATATTTGTACTACCTACTTTTATGACATTTTTTTTCTGAATGTAATTGGAAGAAAAATTCAATCAAACTCAATTAATACAAAATATGTATATGTTACAGGCCAAACCCGATTTTAGGCCAAACTAGATTGGCCTAGGCCAGACTAGTTTATCCTATCGCCCATCGGATAGACTAGTTTTTCCTAGGCCAAACCGGTCTATCCTAACGCCCATCGGATAAACTAGTTTTTCCTAGGCCAAACCGGTCTATCCTAACGCCCATTGGATGAACTAGTTTTTCCTAGGCCAAACTAGTCTATCCTAAGGCCCTTAGGACAATCTAGTTTTTCCTAGGCCAAACTAGTATGGCCTAACTCTTATAGGATAAACTAGTTTAGCCTGCTGTTTATTGGTCTGAACTAGTTTCTCCTAGGCCGATCTAGTTTAACCTAGGCCAATTCAATTTGGCGTGATTTTATTGAATTCAATGGCCGCCACAGCGCTAACATTCTAGTTTGTCCTAGGTTGATCTAGTTCATCCTTTGCCAATTTAATTTTACGTGTTTTTAGCTCACAGGCGTCAAAGCCTGAGAAATAACGGGCTCGCAGGTTCTATATGTATGAATGTATGTATGTATATACGAATGTACGTGCGTATATGCGTAACGCGATAACTCGTGATAGAAATATCCGATTTGCTTCAAATTTTGGGTGTAGGTTTATTCCGATAAGGTACTTTTCTGATTAGTTTTGGGAATTAGTTTGATAAGAATAAAGGGGGGCGAACGGGAGGCTAGTCCCCCACCGATAATTTAGAAAAATGGATTTTTCATGCGGAATTATCAGTTTTCATTTAAAACTTTTGATATAGGATCATTTTGACAAGGCGCCTCCGTGATTAGTTGTGGATGTTTATTGTTTAAGTGTAAAGGATAGGGCAATGTAGGTAACCCCCCATAAATTAGATAAATGGTTTTTGACCAAGAATTTACGGATTTGCTTCAAATTTTGTATTTAGGTTCCTTCTGATAAGGCGATTCCCTGAATAGTTTTAGGGTTTTAATAGTTAAGTATGAAGGGAAAAATGAACGATTACCCTCTTACCTAGAAAAAACTAGTTTATCGTATGGACATTTAGATAAACAAGTTTGGTGTAAAAAAACTAGTTTATCCAATTGGCATAAGGATAAAATAGTTTGCCGAGACTAATCTAATTTGGCTCGAAAAAGGATTTGGCCGGTAGAAAACATATCTTTCTTGTGATAGATATGTTTTTGACCGGCCAAACCCGATTTCAAGCCAAATTAGATTAGCCTATGCCAAACTATTTTATCCTAACGCCAATTGGATAAACTAGTGTTTCCTATGCCAAACTAGTTTATCTAAATGCCCATAGAATAAGCTAATTTTTTCTAGCTAAGAGGGCAATCCTTCATTTTTCCTTTCATACTCAACCAATA
This sequence comes from Maratus speculifer, assembly GCA_964019185.1. Lineage (NCBI taxonomy): Eukaryota > Metazoa > Arthropoda > Arachnida > Araneae > Salticidae > Maratus > Maratus speculifer. The sequence continues at coordinate 454,976,962 of OZ025291.1, forward strand.
AACCCACAAAACTATTTAAGTAATCCCCTTATCAGAAAGAATCTATATACAAATTTGAAGAAAATCCGTAAATTCTGCGTCAAAAATCATTTATCTAAATTACGGGGGGGGGGGGGTAGCTTTCATTGCCCTTTTTTTACACTTAAAAATAAACATCCACAACTAATCATGGAGGCGCCTTGACAGAATGATCCTATATCTAAAATTTTAAATGAAAACTGATAATTCTGCATGAAAAATCCCTTTCTCTAAATTAACGGTGAGGGATTAGCCTCCCGTTTGTTCCCCTTTATTCTTATCCAATGAATTCCCAAAATTAATCAGAAAAATACCTTATATCAATGAACGTACATCCAAAATTTAAAGCAAATCGGACATTTCTATCACGAGTTATCGCATTACGTACGTATGCACGTACATACGTACATACATGCGTACATACATACATACAGAACTTGCGAGTTCCATTATTTCTCAGGCTTTGACTCCTGTGAGGTAAAAACACGTAAAATTACATAGGCCTAGGATGAACTAGATCAGCCTAGGACAAACTAGAATGTTGGCGCTGTGGCGGTCATTGAATTCAATAAAATCACGCCAAATTGAATTGGCCTAGAATAAAGTAGATCGGCCTAGGAGAAACTAGTTCAGACCAATAAACAGCAGGCTAAACTAGTTTATCCTATAAGAGTTAGGCCAAACTAGTTTGGCCTAGGAAAAACTAGATTGTCCTACGGGCCTTAGGATAGACTAGTTTGGCCTAGGAAAATCTAGTTTATCCGATAGGCGAAAGGATAGACCGGTTTGGCCTAGGAAAAACTAGTTTATCCGATGGGCGTTAGGATAGACCGGTTTGGCCTAGGAAAAACTAGTCTATCCGATGGGCGATAGGATAAACTAGTCTGGCCTAGGCCAATCTAGTTTGGCCTAAAATAGGGTTTGGCCTGTAACATATACATATTTAATAAAATATAAATTTATCAATCGTTTTCAATGTTAGTGTTGCGTCCATGGTTTGTTTATTGGCACGCACTTCTCTTTTAATATTTAAGTTGTTTTCGTTGCATGGCAACCGACTTTTTATTTTTGTTGTTCTAAGGAGTCATCCATGAGAGAGGTGGCTATTTTTACGTCCGTAAATAAATATATAATATTTTTATAAATGCATGATCTTTTTAATAGTTAATAACACGCAACCCGACAAATATCTGGTGAACCCGTTGTGATGTTTTTAAAGGTCAGTTTTCATTTTTATTTAATATTTTGAAGTTTGAAAAATAATAGAATATAGTTTGAATTCTGTTAAAGATGGACATTTTGATTAAACAAAGAGCTCCAGTTAGAGTTAATTTTACAAAACATTACCAAGTTTTAAAACTCTGTTAGAAAATAATGATGTAATTGATCATATTGAAGTAAAATTTTCGTCATTTGAGAGATTATTTAACAGTTTATCTGAACTTGACGACAAAGTATTAGAATTATTATTGAATGATAAATCGGAAACAAAGTACGCAGACGAATTTGAAATTGTAGAAAGTTATAGAGAAAAATTCGATGAAATAAAAACTCGCGTTAAGTTTTTAACTCAAAATTCCGATTTCGAACAACAAACTGCTGTTGTTAAGACTAGTTTGAAACTTCCAAAAATTGAGCTTATTCAATTTAGTGGTGAAATTAAAGATTGGCTGTCATTTTGGAGCCAATTTAGCAGAATCCACGAGGATAAGTCATTAGAGGAGGTAGATAAATTTCATTATTTAATACAATGTATGTCTCCTGGTAGTAGAGCAAAAGAAATTATTGATAGTTATCCTCCAACTGCAGAAAATTACAGTAAATCTATTGAAAGCTTAAAGGCTAGATTCGTACGAGAAGAATTGCTTGTAGAATTTTATGTGCGCGAACTTTTAAGTTTAGTTGTAAAAAACGCTACGAGCTCTAAAGTAAAAAACAACATAGTTCACCTTTATGATAAATTAGAGTCTTATTTGCGATCCCTTGAATCTATTGGCATGACATCCGATAAATATTCGGCTATGTTGTTTCCTTTAGTTGAACCTTGTATTCCTGAAGATTTGCTAAGAGTTTGGCTTAGAAACCCAGTGTTAAATACAAGTGAGACTTCGTATGGGGATAAATTATCACAGTTATTGTCATTTCTTTGCATAGAAGTTGAAGGTGAAGAACGAGTTTCAATGGCAAAAATAGGAATCAATCAAAATAATATTCCTCAACGAAAGCAAAAATATAGGGTAGTTGAGTCGAGTCCTACTGCTAATGATTTACTTTCTAAAGTAAAGAAAGGAACTGTTTTACGTTGTGTTTTTTGTGACAAGGCCCATGATACTAAAGATTGTTTTAAGGGTCAAAATCTTTCATTAGAAGAGAAACAAAATATTTTGAAGCGTAATAAAATTTGTTTTTCTTGTTTAAGGGCCGGCCATTTATCGAAAAATTGTAAAGCTTATGTGAAATGCGTTATTTGTGGTAAGAAACATTGGCCAATTATGTGCTCTGAGCTAAAACATAATTTTAAAACCCCTATAGAAGATGATAGCAAATGTAATTCAGATTCCACGTTGTCCAATTATAGTGGTTCCGCCGAAGTTTTATTGCAGACATTATTAGTTAACGTAGAAGTAAATGGAAAACGATCGAGCGTCAGAGCTCTTATTGACACCGGTTCTCAACGGTCTTACATTTTGGCTTCTACAGCTGAAAGGCTTGGTTTAAAACCAATGCGCTCTGAATTTTTAAATCATACGGTGTTTGGAGGAGGCACTTCAAGAAGAAAACATAAATGTTTTATGTTAAAGGTCAATGAAATCAGAGGCAATTATTCTTGTAATATTGAAGTTTTAGACCAACCAATAATTTGTGGTTCTGTTCCTAGAATGAAAAAGAATATTTGTTTTAGAGAACTTCAAGCAAATGGTATTCAGTTACATGATGTAGGAACGGCTTCTCCTCCAATAGAACTTTTGATCGGGGCTGATTACGCTGGAAAATTATTTTCGGGATTGACGTATCAGTTAAAATGTGGTCTCGTCGCTATGAAGACACATTTAGGATGGTTGATAATGGGAAAACCAGACGTAAAGTGCGTCAATAATTATGTCACATCTCTCTTAGCTCAATGTGATGATGTAACTAATTTATGGAATCTCGAATCGATAGGTATTACTGATCCTTGTGAGCGCATAAAATATGAAGAGTTAGAACAAGCTGCATTGCATCATTTCAGGAAAACAGTCCGTATTAATGAAGATGGAAGATATGAAGTCAGTCTTCCTTGGGTAGAAAATAAAGTTCATCTTCCAAGTAATAGAGAAGGAGCTGAAAGGCGATTAAGAACCACAACTTCCAAGTTGAGAAGGAATGGTAAATTAAATGCTTATGATGAAGTATTCAAAGAGTGGTTGGCTGATGGTACTACAGAAGAAAGTGAAGAAGGTCCAGGCCACTATTTACCTCATCGTGAAGTATTTAAAGAAAATTCTACAACAAAAACTCGTCCTGTATTTGATGCATCCTTCAAGCAAACCAAAAAGAATCTGTCCTTAAATGACTGCTTGTTAAAAGGACCTAATTTTTTGGAAGAACTTCCTTCTGTACTTATGAAATTTCGCCAAGAAAAAATCGGAGTAACATCTGATATAAAGAAAGCCTTTTTTCAAATTTCAGTAGCTAAACCAGATCGTGAATATTTGAAATTTCTGTGGTATGATAAAGAAGGGCAGAAGAAAATATTTCGACATTGTAGAGTCGTTTTCGGCTTGAACTGCAGTCCGTTCCTGTTAAATGCAGTAATACGTTTTCATTTAGAAAAAGCATATTCCTCTTTCAATTCAGAATCGTCCATTAGAAAAATTGTTGAAAAACTCAGTAATTCCTTTTATGTGGATAATTGTGTCACTTCAGTCAAAACTGAAGAAAAATTGAAACAGTTTATAGACATTTCGACAAAAGTTATGGCAGAAGCAAAATTTGACTTACGAGAGAGGGAGCATAACATTTTGCAAGAGCCCAAAGGCTTCACTGAAGATTCATGTACTGAATCAAATATATCTTCCGTTTTAGGTTTAATGTGGAATAGGTCAACTGATACACTCAGCTGTTACATACCCGCAACTGATATCAACCAAATCAGTGTTACCAGACGAAGCATATTATCAGTTTCTCAAAAGGTCTTTGATCCGATTGGATTTTCCTGTCCAGTTACCCTATTACCTAAACTTATGCTTCAGGCAAGCTGGAAATCTAAATTAAGTTGGGACTCAGAAGTACCTGATGATATTAAAAGAAAATTCCTAAAATGGTTAGAAGATTTACCCTTGTTGCGTCTTGTAGAAATTCCTAGACATGCTCTCCTTAATGATTGTTCTGACATAAGTCTGCACACCTTTTCAGATGCATGTGGAACTTCCTATGCTGCTGTTGTTTACCTAAGATGCCAGTCAAACCAAAATGTTTCTGTACAGTTACTGATGTCCAAATCTAGAGTAGCACCTTTGAAAGAAATATCAATTCCCAGGTTAGAACTTCTATCTTGCCTTCTAGGCTCACGTTTAGCCACATTTGTAAAAGGGAGCCTGAAACTTCAGAACATTAAAGAATATTTCTGGACAGATTCCACAACAGCGTTGCAGTGGATAAAGAATGATGACTCCTGGGGAGTATTTGTACGCAATAGAGTCAACGAAATTCGCAAGTTAACTCAGGTAAAAGATTGGAGGCATATTCCTGGAAAATACAATCCGGCTGATTTACCTTCAAGAGGATGCTCAGCTTCAAAACTTCTTTCTTCGAGATGGTGGGAGGGACCCACTTGGCTGCGACTTCCTGAAAAGAATTGGCCTGAATCCGAAACAACCTTTAATGAAGATGAAGTTTTAATGGAAAAGAAGAAATGCACTATTTTAGTTGTAAATGAAACGTTGGCAAGTGATAACGTTTTATCGTATTTTTCAAGCTATACAAAGGTCATTAGAATGATAGGCTGGATACTGAGGTTTCTGTTCAACTCAAAGAATCAAAAGAATCAGAGAACGGGTAATTTAACCGTAGGTGAAATAAATGAAGCAGAGAAGAGAATTGTCAAAATTATTCAAAATGAAACCTTTACGGAAGATTATGTTAGAAGTTTGAAGTCATTGAATGTTTTTAAAGATGAAGAAGGTATTTTTAGAATTAAGACCAAACTAACTGAACGGAATGATACACATGACTTTAGGTTTCCGGTTATTATTCCTGGAAAGCATCGAATTACAGAGCTTCTCATTAGAGAGACACATTTGAGGATGATGCACGCCGGAATACAAATTTTGTTATCTTGCTTGAGAGAAAAATTTTGGATAATAAATGGTAGAAGATCTGTTCGTCAAGTAATCAATAGATGCGTAAGATGTAAAAGACATAATTCAAAACCTCTCGAAACTCCACCAGCTCCTTTGCCAGAAGATCGAATAAAGGATGCTTCGATTTTTGAAGTAATGGGAGTTGATCTAGCTGACCCCTTGATACTGAGAGGAGGAGAAAAATCATGGATTGTGTTATACACTTGCGCTATATATCGTGCTATACATCTGGAGTTAATAACGTGTTTGTCAACGAAAGCTTTCCTTCTGAGTTTTAGAAGATTTATCGCTCGACGTGGTCGTCCGAATATCATTTATAGTGATAATGGCTTGAATTTCGTTGGAACTGCAAATTTGTTTCAGTCTATTGATTGGGCTGCAGTAGAACAAGAAGCAACACTTAAAAGAATCCAATGGAAGTTCAACCCTCCTACCGCTGCTTGGTGGGGGGGGGGGATTCTGGGAACGTCTTATAGGAGTAATGAAAAATCTGTTGAGACGAGTTTTGGGAAGAGCTTCGTTGAATTATGAAGAACTGATGAGTGTTCTTTGTGAATGTGAAGCTGTTGTTAATTCAAGACCTCTGACTTATATTTCCGAAGATCCTGATTCACTGATTCCTCTAACGCCATCCATGTTTCTACAAGACATTCAGACCATTGAGGTAGCAGATCTAAACTTAATTGATAAACAGGATTTGAGGAAACGATGGAGATATCTCCAAACACTGAGAGAAAATCTGAGAAAACGTTTTCGTTTAGAATATCTTGGGCAACTGCTACAGCACAAACGTGACAGACAACGCTTACAAATTTACGTTAATGATATAGTACTTGTTGAGAGTGATTCAAGAAAACGAACTTTCTGGCCATTAGCAAAAGTTCTCGAACTTTATACCGGTAAAGACGGCAACATACGTGTAGCAAGATTGAAAACTTCATCGGGTGAGATAATTCGACCTATTCGCAAACTTTATCCATTAGAAATTGAAGGTAGTTCCCAAGCTTCAGATGAACAATCTAGCAACCATTTTTCTTCAGCTCCAGATTTGCCGCTCGAGCAACATGTTCCGAATAGTCCTACTTCCAATAGAGACTCACTTACTGATCAAACACCGAAACCAGAACATTCCTTAACTCCAGGTTTTCTGAGAGAAAAGAAAAATGTTATTATTAGAAGTGGTAGAACTGTCAAATTGCCTACAAGATTTCGACAGGACTATATGTAAACTCTGTTTATTTGAACTTTAATTTTTAACATTATGTTTTTCTACTTAGTTTATTTATCTTTAATCTGTGAGTAAGTATATATATTTTGTATTTTATGCTATTGTTAAGCAATGTGAATTTTGATTGTAATGTACTACAATCAAAAGGTGGGAGTGTGTTGCATCCATGGTTTGTTTATTGGCACGCACTTCTCTTTTAATATTTAAGTTGTTTTCGTTGCATGGCAACCGACTTTTTATTTTTGTTGTTCTAAGGAGTCATCCATGAGAGAGGTGGCTATTTTTACGTCCGTAAATAAATATATAATATTTTTATAAATGCATGATCTTTTTAATAGTTTAGAATAATAACACGCAACCGACAAATAGTTAGTGTATTGTTCTATTTAAATGTACAGTCTGTCTTTTTTTATTTGAATAATTAGCTATTTCCGAAACCAAAAGTTTCGGCGGTAATGTCTTAAAAGGAACTTGACAAATATCATTTACTTTTCTGAAAAGTCATTTTTATTAAAACACTTTTAAACAATATGAATTTTATATTTTTATGTTGATTGCTTCATACAAGTTATATTTAAAAAACCTTTCACGTAAATATAATAAGTAAAAGTAAAAATTTTCTTTTTCTCCACACAAAAATTCGCCTTTTACGATGTTTTAATTTTTTGAGACTTCAATATTTTTAATTACTAAAGTACCTTTCTGTTTTATGTTTAAAATCATGTTTAACCTCGAATGTGATTGAGAATTTCATTAAAATTTCCAGATATTCATCATCCAATCTAAAAATAATTATCACCAGACTCTTAATATGCAACTTTAGAATATATGAATAGTAACATGCTTAATTGTATTGTTAAAGAAACAAAAAAGGTTAAAAGTATCAATTCAAAGGGCAAAATGTATCAATATTTTGTCTCTAATGAGACTTTCGTGTAAATGCAGTGTCGAATTACACATTCAAAAGAAGTCTATTTCGAAATGATCTTTTTTTTGCAAGATACAAATGCATACTCCTTCAAAAATTTAGAACGTTATGCAACGTATACAAGCTTATGATTAAACTTAAAACAGAATCATGGTTCATTTTTTATAAAAATCTTAAATTTATCTTAAGCGCTAAATTGTGTGTGTTTTGTTTAAGACAACAATAAAATCAATTTGATACTAGCATGCATTATATGTTTAATAAAAAATGATTAAAAATATTCTGAAAGTTAACAGGGAATTAAAATAAAATTAAAAACAACACATTTCATGTTTTTTTTTTTTTTTTTGAGAAGAGTATTACAATATACATTTATATTACAATAGTAATGAATTTCCTCAGTACATTATTCTAAACATTTAAAAAAACATTCATATTTTCCTTTCAAAACAAAGTAGAACATAAGACAATTATTATTTAAGAGTGTAAATATACAATCTCATTAAAATGATCCTTTACTGGTACTCCATAGTTTTTACCATTCATTAGAGCGCAGAAAAAATATGAAATATTAGATTAAATTCCTCAGCTTCAACTATATAAAGAGCTTTCTAAGCATATTTTTTAATCACGTTGTAGTATAATAACTTTTCTGAACAAAAATATTAATGTAATTAATCTAAGGATTATAATAAACGTGAGCATACTGGAAGTCTCTACTGGATAACTGCCTTCTAGAGTGATTTCGTAAACTTTTAATTTTTGAATGAGGGAGAATTATTACTTGAGGCTATTAGTTATCATTCAATGATTAACTTCGTAGAATAAAGGATAAAGTATTTTGAAGAAGTACTAGAAACTAAATATACTTAATTTTCTTTAGTGGAGTAGATAAAATTATACATTTGAAATACTAACCTTTTAGTGCAGAATTGATAAATGTGTTTTTTAATGTTTTACGAAATAACACTGAATGCAAAATAGTAACAGATATAAGAATGAATTGGATATATTTGTTTATGAGGTCATAAAAAACTGCAGGAATAAATTTTACATCATACAAATGTTTTCAAGTATTAGCTGCTACTTTAAAAATAAATTTCCGATGAAAACAAAATCAGTAAATTCGATTAAACATACATTCATACAAACAAAAGAAAGTTTCGCACTGCGTTCCTGTATGCCTATGAGTGATGATTTTTGCAGATAGAATAAAAATATACATAAAGATTCTCCAATATAGATTCTGATCTACTTGAGATCGATTCACCACCACCAAATTGAGGAGGATCTTGGGCTTCTTTAAGATATTACTTCTTAAATTATTAGTAATTTCCTCCTATTTATCATATCTTCAATAGTTATACGGCCATTATTTGATTATTTGCCCATTTAAACGTTTTAGTTAAGCCCTGGTTCCCTGGATGCCGATACAGAACATTTGAAGTTTTTGTGTACTAAATTGATAAAAAATTGCTTCCTTTTAAACAGATCTTCCTATTTTAGCTGCTGTTTTACTTTCTTTTATTTTTAAAAGTTGAAAATATTGCATCCACAAAAAATTTAGACTTCCGGTTTAATGATTTATATATTTAAACGTATCCAGAATACGGTTTGACAGTTTTTAAAACGCAGTTTGGAAAGTGTCTGTTGTCAGTCACTCTCTCTGTAACTTTTTCTGTAAGTGAAAAAAACTGTAGAAGCTCTATCTCAAGACCTAGTGCCCGGAACTTCATAAAACTTTAGATTTAATTAGAGTGTGATATAAACTGGCGCTTTAAAATATTATTCTAATAAATAATTTATAACCTATGCTTGATTTTAACTAAATGAAAATATAAAGCGCTAGGTACGAAAACACTTTAACATGTTTTCATGTTATGGCCTTGCTTTCAGCCATCCATTTATCTCTTTTGGGTCCTAATATTATAGCTCCATTAAACATTGTCCGAATCAATTGGGTTTATTTCTAACAACTTCTGAAGTCTTCCAAATACTACCTAAAGATAAAAACTCAAACTATAACAACCATTATTTGAATATTACTTACCTTCTTTGTTCCCTTGAAGGAAGTTTTTTTAAATGCAATTTACTTTAGCATAGTTCTAGGATACTCGCACTATTTTAAAAACTAAAAAAAATCTTTATGCACTATTGTATTCCAAAAAAATTTGGAACCTTGGAGCCAGGTATTGAATATCCTGAAGATTTTGCACCTTAAATTGCAAAATATTGATTCCCTTATGCACGATCATCATTTTTAGGTTGAATTTTTCATTTAGTTATTCTCAAACTTCCGCATTGTATTAAAGATCGTGGATCCAATAGAGTATTAGTATGGAGCGTTTCGACGGTTCGGTGCTTCTAATTGGGGGAGGGGACATTTCAAACACCCTGGATTTTTCGTTTCCGAATTTTCTTATTTTCTCTTTGCATAATTTGAAAGTTGAGTATTGCTATATCGTCAGCATAGCACGCTACTTTGACTTATTTGCTAATATGTGGGTCTATAGTATTAATTTACAGGAAGAAGAGAAGAGTACTAACAAGGAAGGTCTCCATACGGGCATACCCCGAAAAATCTGAAAAAAAAAATACAGAAGTTCTTCTCGTGTGGATACATACGTTTATAAAAAAAATTTCGGCTGAACCTCCATTCTTTAACCGTAAAAAAATATGAAATTTTCATTATTTGGCGATTTATCGCTGGTTGGCGATGTAATGCAATTTCAAAAAATACTTTTATGTCAAATACACTTCAAGGGGTAAAAAGTTTCATGTTGAACTTGTTTTTATAAATTTAATTTAAATAACTTTAGTTTTGTTAGTTTTAGTTTTTTTAAGTATAATTTTGTTATATCGATATTTATAAGTATTTATATTCAAATTTAATCATCAAAATTTGAGATTTAAAACGAAGTTCATAATTTAAATTAATTAAATTTGTTTCAAGCTCAAAATCCAATTGAAAATTATCGATTAGAATTTGTTGCCATGGAAACAACTGACTTTTGTTTTTGAATGCGCTTAAATGTAAGAAGATAATTTTTCTCAATATGATTTTTTTTTCTCTATAAAAACATTTTTTCAAGTGATTTATTAAATAATTATTTCAACAAGTAATGTACATATGTAATACAATATGTATGTATGTATGTATGTATATATATATATAATATATTAAAGTTTCTCATTGTTTGTTTAATTTCGTTATATACCATTTACACGCATTCTAAATATCCAACAGATTTGAGTTATATTATAATCGTTTGCTTTTGGCGAGGAAAAGGGCTGCTCGCCAAATCGAGTCTTTTTCGTCTTTTCACGCCAAATATTCGAAAGTATTTTATTTTTTAGAGTTTCTAATGTGATTCCGCCGCTAAATTTGACTGATCCTTTATTACATACATAAGTACTTTAATTAGTATTTTTTCATAAAATTCTGAGAATGCCCATTATGGAGACCTTTCTTGTAAACACAGAGCCCTGAAAGACTCTTGCCCAAGTCCGGTGGATTTTTGACAAAGAGCCATTCACTTTAACTTTGAAGGATCTCGTTCTCAGAAAGTCATTTATCCAAATGAGTAAGCTACCTGAGATACCTGTCTTACTTATAATATCAATTAGTATCAATTGCTTATAATATCAATTAGTTTCTGTCTCCAGACCCTGTCGAAAGTCGAAGATAGATCCAGAAAGACCGCGTTAGTTTTCTTGTGGGGCTTCTCTTATAAGCCATCAATCATTGGTTGGCATAGATAGAATAATTGATCAATAGTGCTTTGCTTGGACCCATAAGCTGTCTAGTTAAAACTTACGTTAATGGTATGTTACCAACATTAAACTTATTACAATTTAACATTTTAAACTTAAATATTAAACAATATTATTTCATTATTTATTTTTTAAATGATTACTAACAAAAATTCATTCACAACATGCTACAGTTTAGTTAAGTTTATTATTTCTATGAATACATTCTTACATTGTGCGTGTATAGGTGGCGTATGCTTAAATCGATGCATCTGAAATCCTTAATATACCATAATGTATAACAATATTTATAATAAATAACATAACATATTTTTTTTCATAAAATTCCGAAATGATTTAATTACCAAACCCTAACAAATAAACTATTTAATAACATGAATATAAAATATATATAAAATAAACTTCCGAATATAAAATGAACAATTAACATGTTTCATGAACTACGGTGTTTAATTCATTATATAAATAGCAAGTATTTCAAAAGCATGTAATAAACGTTTACTGAAATTTCGGCTATGATTTTCAAACTCTGTCCAACTGTAAATCAAAGCTATAAATAGTTAAAATAAAAAGGATATATATGAATACATTGATAAAATGGACAGTGGATAGAAATTGTTTTGAATCTGTCATCTATTTGTTGCGGTTGTTTGTCGAGTATTAAATTGAATTTGTATTAAAATGTTATACAAATAAAATGCATTAAAAGTAACGTTTTGTAAATAGTTCCGAAAACATGAATATATTATCAGATATTTTTAAGATTAGACATTCTAATATGGAACATGTTTTTTTCTATATTTTTAACACTTTATCTACTGACATACTTAAGTACCATTAATTATTATGGTATAATAATTATAATTTATAATTATCATTATAACCTATTATAAAATTCTTTTATTACGTCTGTTAGCTGTAATAATGTTTAGAATGAGTTACAGATGCATTAATTTATCTTGTTCCAAAAGTTACACAAAACAAAAATATTTTTAAAAGGATGATTTCTTTTGCCTTTGCATCTTTTCAGCTTTCAGAGGGAGGAGGATGTATATTTCTATATTTATATTGTAAGAACATCATATTTGTTTATTTTCTAGTACTACAAAATATTAAGAAAATAATTAAAAATGAAAAAAATGAGTATGATTATAAGAAATGCACAAAATCCCTGTCAATTCAATATTTCTAAAATCCTTCAAATATTTATTAAATGATTATGTAAATCTTTTAATTTCGTTTAAACAACTTGCGTAAAATGTTTTAGAATGTAAAATAATCATGAAATCATAATGCGGTAGATAAAGGGTTAAAATGTTTTGAATACATTCTGGTAAATTTTAAATGGTTGAATATTCTGTTTTTATACATTAAGTTGTGCAAGTATTGATTATTTATAGTGACCCAACATATAAAATACACAATTTATTATTTTAATATAATTAAGTAAACAATTTCCTCAAACTTTAGCAAATTAGCTTTAATGAATTTTAATTATAATTATCCAACATATTTTTGAAAGAAATTAAAGATTTGATTAATTAAAAAAATTCTTTATCTCAAAATCGTCTTTTTTACAACATTTGCTATTTTATCAAAGTGTCATTAACAGTCATAATTTATTATTATTGTTTTCAGCACCAAAAATATGTTTCTAGATTTAAAAAAATGATGATTCTTATGGGTTTTCTGGATTTTAAAAAATGACACTGCAAAAAAATATTTACTTTTATAAAACTTTTATCAACTTTTTCAAGTCTCAGAGTATATTTAAGTGTTTTTTTTAAGCTTAAGTTAGGATTTATATTAACAAACTGATAAATAAAAATCATTGAAGAGTGATAAAAAATTAAAATTTATTTTTTTGTACATAAAATTGAATGATACACGGGGGTTCATATTGTGTATTTTTTGACAATTTCTTAAACTTTGTCTTACTTTATTTAACATTTTTGCATCGAAAAAATACACCAAAAGATAAAAGAAATATATATTTAATAATAAGTAGTTGTTTTATACTAATGGACTCTACCAATGGTATCTTAACGGAAAATAAATTTACTTACGTATTAATTTGTGTTTATTTCGTACATTTCTACTGCAAATCATTTCTATACAGCATGTAGCTCTCTAAAAAAAGACAAAACACAAACTACTATACTGTTTATTTCTGATATCTGTTAAATTTCATCTCACAAAAATTTATCTTTTTTTAACTTTATTTATATTCGTGAAAAAACAAATGTAAAGATGTTTACATTATAGCATACATCAAAACTGAAGATGTTCAAACAGTATGCAACATAAAATTCAAAAAAGCGCTTAAAATTTCTGTTACTTTTTCTCCTAGCTAATCTGTAGAATTTTACACTATTTCTCGATTTTATGAAGAACACAGAAAATATATATTTAATTCAATTATTTAATATTTGAAATCTTGATTACATAAGGTAAGTGACTGCCATATGCAAAAAAGTAATAAGTCTAATTAAAATGTTTTTTTTTATTTGTGAATTTTATATTTAAAAATGTATAGAGGTTTTTTTTTTTTTTTTTTTTTTTTTTTTTTCCCAAGTGTGCCTTTTTTTGTCGCCAACACAAAATAATATTCATAAAAGAAAAAAAAAGATTAAAATAAAAATTAATTTAAAATGGCAATATTAAATTTTCCATGAATTACATTTAAATAGTTACCATTTTAAAATCAACAAATCATGTAAATTATTTAATACAGTACTTTTAGTGGACAAATAATTTGAGGCGATTTTTTATATATTTTTTAAGCAAAGCCATTCGTTATTTTTTATTTTAATAAAATTAAAGTATTTTTAATTACTTGTAGATTATTCTCCAATGCTTGTTTAAGCACCCAAGAGCCGTTTAAAAACTTTATGCACTTCAAATAATATCTCAACGGCAGTAATATCTTTTATCTGTTAATCATATTAAATATAAAATAATTATATTCAAAAATAAGGTAGTTTTGTAAATGTATTCATCCAAAATAAAATACACTGGCATTACTTTTGTGAGCATGTGTTCTAATATTTTGACCCCTCCCCCCCCCCCCTTAATCTCCAAAATTCTTGTTTGTCTTTCGTACTTACTGTCTCTCTACCGAATCTTATTGATTGACTATATTTATTTCAAAGAGGAAATTTTCAAATATATTTCACTGCATATTATACGTCAAATAATTTCATTTTATTTCCTTTGCGTTATAACTACTCGTCTCCTTGTTCCTGAAAATGCGTGCATATTTATATCGATTAACGATATAAATAAATATTCCATATACCCGTGTAGTACAATAACGTTTTAATAGCTATATGTTAAAGCATCAATACCCTTTTCAGAAAATGTGGATATAAGTTATTTACACACATAAAGAATTAAACTGCGTAAAGAAACACTAAAATGCTTTTCATGAATAGCAAAAATAGAACGAATTCAGAATCTTTCATGTTCGAATCAAACATTAGAATTCAAAACATTGCAAAATCACATAATAAGCCTTTACAACGATTCAACTTTCGAATTTTAAATTGTATAGAACTCTGAAATACCGGTATAAACAGCTAAAATGAATATTTATGAATTCATTAATATAATAAACACTTCATAAAACATTCATTTATAAATATTCATTTGTCAACTATTTGTGATGTCTATCTATATTTCGTACAACCTACTTTGATGACATATTGTTCTGAATGTAATTGGAAGAGAAATTGAATTCAACTCAATTAATATCGAAGATGTATACACATTTAGTAAGATATAAATTTATCAATCGTTTTCAATGTCAGTGTATTGTACAATTTAAATGCACAGCATGTCTTACTTATTTGAATAATTAGCTATTTCTGAAACCATAAGTTTACGTGGTAATGTCTTAAAAGGAAATTGACATATCATTTACATTTTTGAAAAGTCATTTGTGTTAAAACTTTTTTTAAACAATATATATTTTATATTTTTATGTTTATTGCTTCATACATGTTACATTAAAAAAAATTCCATGTAAATCTAATAAGTAAAATTAAAAATTATCTCTCTTTCTCTATACGAAAATTCGCCAATTACTATATTTTAATTTTTTGAGACTTCAGTAATTTCTATTACAAAAGCACATTTCTGCTTCATGTAAAAAAAAAAAAAAAAAAAAAAAAAAAACAGATTTAATTTCGAATGTGATTGAGAATTTCGTTACAAACTGCAGATATTCATCATCCAATATCCCTCCCCCCCCCAAAAAAAAAAATTCATTATACTGTTAATATGCATTTTTAGAATATATGAATGTTAACATGTTTAATTTTACTGTTTAAGAAACAAGAAAAAAGGTAGAAAGTGTCAATTCAAATGACAAAATGTACCAACTTCTTATCTTTAATCGGATTTTCCTGTAAATAGTGTCAAATTACACATTCAAAAGAAGTTTGTATAGTTTTAATCTTTTTTGGAAGATACAAATATATACCCTTTCAAAAATTTAGAACGTAATGTGACGTATACAAGCTTATGATTAAACTTTAAAAAATGATAGTTAATTTTATTATAACAATCCAAAATTTATCTTAAGCACTAAATCGTACTAAAATTTTCAGCAGTTTTATTTGAAGCAACTACAAAGTCAAAATTCGATACTAGATTGTATTATAAGTTTAATAAAAATAAACTGAAAAATTAACAGGAAATATTGAATAAATATTGAAAACAATGTATTTCATGTTGGATGCCAAGGGTATTTAATTTAGAAAAATATTAAATTTTGCCAGTTCTTTACTCTAAATATTTAAAAAATGTTCATATTTTCCTTTCAGAACAAAGTAGAACGTAAGACAATTATTATTTAAGAGTGTAAATATACAATCTCATTAAAATATTCCTTTACCGTTTTTCTTCATAATTTTTACCATTCATTAGAGCGCAGAAAAATTTGTAAATATTAGATTAAAACCCAAAGCTCTAACTATATAAACAGCTTTCGAAACAATTTTTTATCACATTGCAGTAAAATAATTTTCCTGCACAGAAACCTTAATGCAATTAATCTAAGGATTATAATAAACGTGAGCATAATGAAAGTCTCTACTGAGTAACAGCCTTCTAGAGTGATTTGGTAAACTTTTAATTGTTTGAGTGAGGGAGAATTCATTATAGCTTGAGGCTGTTTATTATCATTCAATGATTCATTTCTTAGAATAAAGGATAAAGTATTTTGAAGAAGTACTAGAAGTTAAATATACTTAATTTTATTTAGCGGAGGAGATAAAATTAAACATCTGAAATACTAATTTTATAGCGCAGAATTGATAGTTTTTTTTAAATATTTTTGCGCGTTAACACTGAATGCAAAATAGTTACTGATGTGACAGATATAAACTGGCAGATTTATAAGAAAATTCTTAAAAAATGGAGACTGTAAAATCGCTTCTATTCTATGCTTTTTAAAAATCTTTTAAAATGAATTTTTTTGTTGTATTTTAAGCAATGATATTTGAATAACAATGATATTGACTACACATATTTTTTGTTTATCGTTAGCTTAATAATCGTTTAACTTCCCTCACTTACCCACACAAATTCCGTGTATAAGTCGTTGGCAAAAATTAAAATTTTTAGAATAAATTTACAACAGATAACAAAAGTTTTAAATATTGTGCTCATAATATAAATAAAATACGATGATTAGTATATTTTAAAATAAGACAAAGAAAAAATGTCATTACTTTCATTACATTTTAATTATTTTCGGTTAATTTATTCCATTATCGAATGTTTATCAGAATATTATTATTTAATTCTGCGTTATTTCATTACATATTTATGTTAGCAATCAAAGCCTCTAATAACTGTTAATGGTTAAAATTTCCTATTAGCATCGCTAGATGCATAAATATACATCTATTTAAAAGGAAATCGCATAAATACTCTTTGCAATTCGGTAGAATGTTGATTTATAAAACAAAAAAATATCAAGTTAAGATGCACTTTAATGTTCACAATAGCTGAATTATAAATATTTTTACTTCAACCTATATTTTAGCATCTCTATAACTTTTTTGTTTACCACATACTGTTGATCTAAAAATATAAATATTTATCATAAAATAAAATGTCTGCTAATATTTTCAGTATAAACAATATAAAGCTTTCTGCCAATTCAAAATTTATGCAGAACATGTTCTATCTTATTTCTTCTTTACACATAAAATTCAAAGAATAGAAATATGCGTTTAGGTTTTAGGAATATTTATTTTTATCTTGGTACCATAGCATAAGTCTTCAACCATGTACTAATTTAAAAATGCGCATTTAATACCTAATAATACATTAAATGCTGGTGTTGCATTAACGTAACAATAAACTAGCTTATATTTACTACCAAGCTTTCTTTATTTTACATTTTAAAAATCCGATATTAAAAAATATATATATCATAGAAAATATAAAACGAAAGTACAGCGAAAATTGCAGTTTGGAATTTATGGTACCAATGTCTTTTGGCAAAAATGACTTTTATTATTGCACCAATGTTTTCATTAAAGAACTTATTCATTATAAAATCGTATTCTTACTTCATCGTGTGGCCAAACAGCGATAAATCGCCTAGAAGGAGGAATTTTTATTATTTTTACGGATTTTATATCCAGGTTCCGCCGGAAATATTTTACAAAATTTTTCTATTTCTTTCTTTTCTTTGAAAGTGTTTCTGATTAAACTCAAAAGGAGTCCATACTTGTTAAATGTTACTTAAATTAATCCACTAAATGGAAAATCCTTCCATCGAGTTGTTTGGGAATTATAATTTTTTCATTTTGAAAAATGCTAAATTCACATTTAATGGATGCAAGACAGATTGCATTGTGGGTTTGTCTTAAGCGTACCTCAAACACTACAAATGAAAGGAGCTGCAAGTTTGGATTCGCATAACTTAAGATGTTAGAGATTAATTTATATTAAAATATTTATACATTACAAACCACATTTCTTTCTTAAAATATATTTTTTTAATTATATAATAATTTAAATTATTTCTCTAAATAAGTATAATTTTTTAAAAAAGAAGTAAGCTTCTAAATTCATTTAATATGTTAATACAAAGTTATAGCTAATTATGATTAAGAAAAGAGGAATGCTTAAAAAAACATTTAATATTCTAATCTGTTTTGAAATGATTATAAATAAATTTAATGTTAGGAGTGCCAAAGTTTAAATTGTAATTCCTTAACTAATTGACCAAAGACCATGCCGCCATATGTCCTATGTTAAAATTTATAAGAAATTCCAAATATTACGGTCCAGCATGTGTTAGTATAAAAAAAATTGAGTTTGATTCGAAATCTATACTTAGACGACCTTTCGTAATTATATTTACATGCTAAGTGAAATGTAAATATTACATTAATTTACACATATTATTATTCGTTTGGTCAAAGTTCTACAAAATAATTTGAGGTTGAGTAACTTCTACACCTAATTTTCGACGATCCACATAGCACTAATTTATAAAACAAGTTGGAAATTACACGTGAAGCGTAGCAAATTATTTGCGCTCGTGCGATAACGAAGTTTTAAAAATATCACTCTCATATATCAATCACGTAAAATTGTTAATAGTTAAATACAATTAAAATGTGCACCAAACAATGTTCTCTTTATACCATTATGTAATGGAATACTTTTGTCTGACCTTGTAAATCAATAGCAAATGTTCTTTGCACCACAGATTTTACAAAATGTATATTATAATATGTACTTTATAGATGCATATCAATTTTATTATGTTGGAATGAGTGTAACACCATTAAAGTGCATTTGAAACATTTTTCCCCATTGACCGTAATGTAACAGAATATTTTGATTGTCCCTGTAATTGAACTATGCATCCAATTTTAATAAAATTTGAAATAACCCGACAAAATTATGTAATAATTATGTATTTGAAATTCCAAACGATTAAAATGCATTTGGAACCTTTTTCGCCATTGATCGAAATGCAATGGAATACTTTTAATTGTCCTTGTAATTGATCTATGCATCCGATTTTCATAAAAATTGAAATTACTCGACAAAATTATGTAGTTATTATATATTGTAAATTTCAAACGATTCGGATGAGTAGTTTTCGCGCTATATGCTGACGGACGGACTGAACGACAAGTATAGGTGCTACGTATTTACATAATTACGAACGCACCTAAAAACGTAGAAAAAAATCTGAAAGCTTAAATACCTTTAAGTAATACTAATTTTTTGTTTTAAAAATGAATAGTTATCCTTGTTATTAGAATACGCACAAGTATGCAAATGTCTTACACAGTTCTGCAAAAAAAATTTTGATTTTTTTTGTCATGTATCAGAACAATAATTTATTATATATGCCAATGTTTTAACATATCATATACCATCTTATAAAATATTTTGCATAACGGCCTTTCTTTTTCTTTTTTTTTTACAATATTATCACTTGATTTTAAAAATGTAAAATTATTTAATAATGCAAAATCTATCTTTTATAAGTTTTTTTTTTAATTCGATGTACAAATATTAATACAAATACTTTAAAAGCGTATGTATGTATGTTAAGCCTAATTTGCAAAACATTTCATGAATTTTTAGGAGACATACGTTGAAAATATACGTATACAACGGGACCGTGCACACAATATTAGTTAAACAAGACCCAAGTGTTTTATGTAAGCATATATATTTACATGGTCAGTTATAGTTTCGTCTTTACCCATTACCTCCAATGAAAATTGGTTGAACAACTTGCGGAAAAACACTTAAAGCAGTTTATAATGTACAAAAAAGTACAATAAAAACGTCTGATACGTTTTAAAATATTTTCGTTTAGCACAAACTTAACTGTTGTTTTAAAACATAATGGTAGCAGTCAAAAGACAGTGTGCAGCTAGTTTTAGAATAAAAAAGGTGTTTCCGCACAAAATATTATTTTGCAGAACATTATAATAATATAAAATATTATAAAATAATGCATATTTGATTACTAAAATAATATAAATTACACTAAAATTAACGCCAATAATTACAACAAAACACATAATTTCTTACCAACTAAGATTAGAAACTTTACTGTTTAATATCATTTTTTGAAATGCTACGTTTAATATAATCGCTTTTAAAACATCTTCAATTGTAAGGGAATAACATACTGAAATTCTTTACTAACGTAGCCAATTCTAGTTCTAATTAGTCTTAATACGTCTGAAGACATTATTCGATATCAAATGTAATCTATTAAACGTAGGAATTCGCACAATCTTTGCTTTATTCTGTAGAAAATATTTAAGAATCTACCTTTTTTTTAATAAGAGTTGTTAGAAACAAAACTACTCCTTACTCCGCATATTCTTTTATTGTAATTCGAATGGAATTCTTGAATCAATGCTCTTACAGAAAGGAATTGGGAAATGTCTAAAAACTTTCCTTTTGAGGTTTTTTTTTTCAGATCTGACATTAAAAAAGAATCCCAGAATATAAAAAGTATTTCAATTCTTTAGACAGTTGCTACCTGTAATTGAATTTCTCTTTTAGAAAAAATTTCATGAATTCCATTTTTTAAATGCATTTGTAATTATATAAATACGTAGCACCTATAGTTTTCGTTCAGTCTGTCCATCTGTCCGGTCATCCTGTTTGCATATAACAACGCATAATCTATCCAACTGAATCGTTTGAGAATTAAAATATATAATTATTACATAATTTTGTTGAGTCATTTCAAATTTTATAAGAAATCGGATGCATAGATCAATTAAAGGGACAATCAAAAGTATTCCGTTACATTACGGTCAATGGAGGAAAAAGAGTCAAATGCATTTTAATGGTGTTACACTCATTCGAACATAAGAAAATTGATATGCATCTATAAAATACATATTATAGTATACATTATGCATAATATGTGGTACAAAGAATATTTATTACTGATTTACAAGGCCACACAAAAGTATTTCATTACTTAATGGTATAGGGAGAACATTGTTTGATGAGCGTTTTAATTGCAATTAACTATTTACAATTTTATGAGATTGATACATGATAGTGATATTTTTAAACTTCGTTATCGTAGGAACGCACCTCATTTGCTACGCTTCACGTACAATTTCCAACTTGCTTTTGTTGAAAGTGAGAAGTCTTTGTTTCATCATAATACTAAAAATTTTCTTTCGAGAAATAATAATTCCTGAGAAATTTCGAAGTCATAAGCATTTTAGATTGTATTTAGGACTTAAAATAATCCTGCATTAGAAAAACTTCCTTTCATTATTTTTTAATTTCAGAAAAAGTGGTTTTGTCATAATATCGGTACATTTACTCATTCACAATTGTAACTCCTGAGAAACCTTAAAGTCGAAATAAAGGAGTATCATATTTTAAGCATACTATACGATACATAAAAAATCATCTGGTTTTCCTATATACATTTTTGAAAGTTCTTACTTTAACTTCTCTATTATAAAATAATCACATTGAGATTTTTGTATAAATTCTACAGTCTATGTTTATGTCTAACTGGATATATTTTTATCGCTTTAACTGACTCTGTGTTTTGCTGATTAAAAAAATGCTTTTCGACCGCTTTGATAACTTAGTTTATAACTGACATAAAATCTGTAGAATTTTGAATAACAATGATATTTCAATAATAATTAACAATATAATTAACAATAATATTTCAATATTAATTAACAATATAATTAACAATAATATTTCAATAATAATTAACAATAATAATATAATTTTCAATTCAAAAATCTGAAATACTATTTCCCTAAATAAGCTTTCTCTCTCTTTAAGTGAACAGCAATCATTACAAAAGTGAATTAGCTAAGTACATTAATTCCAAATTCTTGCATCCAATAATAAAAGGCGCTACATCGGTAAATAACACAAGCTTCTGTTTCTATATTAAAAGTAGTAGTAATTACGGAACAGAAAGATTAAATTAAAAGTGAGAGTCATTAAAGAAATAGAGAGCGAATGAATATTATGAATCATTATATTTCTTTTCTTCAATGTGAGGTTGCTTTCATGTTAGTTTAGATACAGCTTAGATAAATGAAGTGTTTTCGTAGCTACTATATAGTGATTTAATCGACTAGGTTTCATTCTGATTTAAAGTTCTTTTTCTTTAATTTCTTTATCCATCAATCTACATGAGCTCTAACTGTTATAACAGTGCGGAAAGACTTTTTAAAAAATTAACACATATTATTAGTATCTTTTTTTTTTCTTTTTTCTTATTTGAAAAAAATAGATATTCTGTTGATACAGACAAATCTAACAGGATTGCAGTTATTGAATGTGAAGATTACTGTAATAAAACGCTATTGAAGAAAAGAAATGTTCTTTAATCGTGAAATTCGAATTGTATAGAATTAACAGTAAATAAAAAGATATTATAGAAAATGGCTACTGGTTCTAATGTTCATAGTTCTAATGGGTATAAAAAAGGTTGTATCAATAAAATAATAAATAGTTTTAAAAAAGGGAAAGCTAAGTTCTAATGGGTGTAAAATATGTAGCATCAATAAATTAATAAATAGTTATAAAAAAGGGAAAGCTAAACCACAAAATTCTGAATTAATTGAAAGTTTCAATAAAGGGTGAGATGCAACAAAATTTTAAAGTGTTTCATTTCCATATTTAAAAGGCAGTTTTGAGAGGTTAAAATTTAAATTAAAAAAGTTTAATATTGAATTGGTTGCGACCAAAATTAAACAGTTTACTTAATAAGCAATTTGATCCTACAGGACATGAAGATTTTGCAGGGGTTTATGAAATTCCTTATACTACAGAAAGAGGTGACTTAAAATATTATACAGGCATGACTGGGAGAAAACGTGGAATTGGAAAAGGTGAACATGAATCTGATATTCAATTTGGTCGTACTAATGCTGCTTTATTTAGATTATATTTAGATGGGGAGATAAAATTTCTGTTTAATGAAAGCAAATTATATTTCGTATCAATTTGTAAATCCATGTATTTTTTGTATATACTTCATAGGTGCATATCAATTTTAATGTGTACAAAAGAATAGAGAATAACATAAAAAAATGCACTTGAAACTATTTTTCCCCACTGATCGTAATGTAATGAAATACATTTGATTGTCCCAGTAATTAAACTATTCATCCAATTTTCATAAAATTTGAAATGACTCGACAAAATTATATAAAAATTATATATTTTAAATTTCAAAAGATTCGGTTAGGGTCAATCATTTCAAGTGGTCCAGCATTGATCGCTCGACCATTTTTAAAAAATCTGAAATTTTTTGTACAACAAACCTAACATGATGGAAGTTCAAAATGACCGTTATTTTAAATTTACTATTTTTTGTTTGTGCATGGCGGCCATCTTTGTTTCATCGTGTGCAGCGATTTTCTCAGATACTAGGATACACAAAATTGTAAATATCTCGTCTTTTATTTTTCCAATTGAAATGGGGTTTGCAGCATTTTGTTCAGAATAAAATAGGCTAAATTTATGGTGGTAGAATAATTTTGGAAAATAAAATTTTACAGATGAAATTTAAGCACAAAATTTAAGATTTTTTCCAAAATCTATCCGTTTGCAAGAGGACATTTTTCATGCAGGGAAAACTGTCACACATACACAATTGTTTCTTCAAATAGGTCAAAAGTGTAAGTACTCATACACCAAGTCCCAGATCTGGGGGTTTATTTTTCTTTGCAAAGAAAATTGCGAAATTCGTCACAAATTTCAAAAATCGCACATTTAGGCTTTGATATCTCAGGTGGGGCACGATATAAAAATCTTAAATTCTGGCCTTTGATAGTATTGTGTAGTAATTTTATGTGCAAAAAATTTCAAGGAGATTTGACTACAAGCGGAGATATGACATGGACAATATGTGAAAACAATACTGCCAAACTATGGTAACCTACTATGTAATTGTTCAACAAGACTGTCAACCTTACACAATTTTTTCTACAAATAGGTCAAAAGTGCGTGTACTCATACACTGAGTCCCAGATCTGGGATTTGATTTCTCTTTGCGAAAAAAATTCCGAAATTCGTTAAAAATTTCAAAAATCGCACTTTTTAGGCTTTGATATCTCTCGTGGAGCACGAGAGAAAAATCTGAAATTCTGGCTTTTGATAGTATTGTGTAGTAGTGTTATGCACAAAAAATTTCAAGAAGGAGATTTGACTACAAGCTGAGATTCGACGATTAAAAAATGTTAAGAAATGTTATTATGAGTACATTAGGTGAAATGATAATAGTCTCATGTATTACAATATTTACACAGAAAATATTGTATGTTGAAAACATTTTTTTAATAAATGTTTAATTTACAAAGATACTATATATGCTCAACAAAGAGCTTAACACTATTTACGAGAGACGTTATGAGTTCGACCAGTTACTGTTGTCAGTCCATCAAGCTGTTCTTTCTCAAAATTTTATTTGAAGCCACCCAAGTCTTGTCATCCCTTGTTAACTTGAATGAAATTCTCTAGGTTTAATAATTAAAGCCATGTCAACTCGATCAGTTGCAACCCATTGTCTGAAATTTACTTTTCCTGAAATGTGTACAGAGTAAAATTGTTGCAATAGCATTTCTAGTAGGTTTGTTCCTCTGGACAAATAGTGTATTGGCTTAGCATACATTCTGAATTGTTTAAATCACACAGACGTATTTGAAGAAGATATTTGTAATTAACATTTAACTTTGTACCATAAATTATTAATTTTAATTTTTGGAGGTATGAACAATTACATAGTAGGTTACAATAGTTTGGCAATATTGTTTTCACTTATTTCTCAAGTCATATCTCAGCTTGTAGTCAAATCTCCTTCTTGAAATTTTTTGTGCATAACACTACTACACAATACTATCAAAGGCCAGAATTTCAGATTTTTCTCTTGTGCTCCACGAGAGATATCAAAGCCTAAAAAGTGCGATTTTTGAAATTTTTAACGAATTTCGGAATTTTTTTCGCAAAGAGAAATCAACTCCCAGATTTGGGACTTGGTGTATGAGTACATGCACTTTTGATCTATTTGTAGAAAAAAATTGTGTAAGGTTGACAGTCTTGTGGAACAACTACATAGTAGGTTACAATAGTTTGACAATATTGTTTTCACATATTGTCCATGTGATATCTCAGCTTGTAGTCAAATCTCCTTCTTGACATTTTTTGTACATAACACTACTACACAATACTATCAAAGGGCAGAATTTCAAATTTTTATCTCGTGCCCCACCAGAGATATCAATGCCTAAAAAGTGCGATTTTCGAAATTTTTTCGCAAAGAGAAATTGACTTCCAGATCTGGGACTTGGTGTATGAGAACACATCCTTTTGACCTATTTGTAGAAAAAATTGTGTAAGGTTGACAGTTTTCCTTAAATAAAAATGTTTCTCTTGCAAATGGATAGATTTTGGAAAAACTCTTAAATTTTGTGTTAAAATTTCACCTGTAAAAATTAATTTTTCAAAATGATTCTACCACCGTACATTTAGCCCATTTTATTCTGAACAAAATGTTGCAAACTCCATTTCAGTTGGGAAAATAAAAGACGAGATATTTCCAATTTTGTGTATCGTAGTATCTAATAAAATCGCTGAACACGATGAAACAAAGATGGCTGCCATGCACAAACAAAAAATAGTAAAATTAAAATAACGGTCATTTTGAACTTCCGTCATGTTAGTGTTGTTGTACAAAAAATTTCAGATTTTTTAAAAAATGGTCGAGCGACCAAAAAAATATTTTCTGGGCCATTTGAAATGGATTGACAAGTTAGGTAGTTTTTGCTCTGTTATACGCGGACAGACGGAGGGATTGAACGACGACTAATGTTGCTACGTATTTATATAAATACGAGCGCATTTCACAATGCTTTTATAATATTTACAATATATTACTTACAGAAAAAATAATATAGTTATTACTAACAACTTGCATTCAATAATAAAATTTTCAAAATCGAATTTTGTTTATTTAGTCATTTTTAACCAAAGTAACTTAACCAAGCACCTTAATTCCGCATTTTTTCATCTAATAATAAATCTAATTCACCATAACAACCATTCAACCATTGTTGAAGTGTTTGTATCAGGATCACAGATTAAATAATCTGAATCACTTGTTATAGATTCATTTTTTAGCACTTTCCAACAAAGTTGAAAAGTGCTTATGCATTCGGTTTGTCTGGCCGTCTGTCCGTCTGTCCGCGCTCTAACTCCCGTAAATATACTCGGATTGCTATGAAATTTTTATACGTTATTGAGGTTTACCCTAGCATGAACCCTATTGAAAATGAAGTATCTACCATGATTAGTTTATCTACAGAGAGAATCAAAAGTTTCCCATTACATTACGGCCTATGGGGAAAAATCGTTAATGTAATCGGATTGCCATGAAATTTTAGGACGTTATTGACTTTCACCCTAGCACAAGTCCTACTGAAAATGAAGTTTCTACCATGATTAGTTTGTCTACAGGGCGAATCAAAAGTTTCCCATTACATTACGGCTTATGGGGAAAAATCGTTAATATACTCAGATTGCCATGAAATTTTAGGACGTTATTGAGATTTACCCTAGCACAAACCCTACTGAAAATGAAGTATCTACCATGATTAGTTTATCTACAGAGATAATCAAAAGTTTCCCATTACATTACGGCCTATGGGGAAAAATCGTTAATATAATCGGATTGCCATGAAATTTTAGGACGTTATTTACATTTACCCTAGCACGAACCCTATCGAAAATGAAGTTTCTACCATGAATAGTTTATCAACAGGGCGAATCAAAAGTTTCCTATTACATTACGGCCTATGGGAAAAAATCGTTTCAAAGGAATTTTAAAGATGTTATACCCTGTCAAACATATTAAAATATGCATTCTATAAAATATAAGGGGAAAATGTAGCTAATATTAATTTACAGGGCCACACAAAAGAATTCCTTTAGATAATGGTAAAAGGGGGAATTGTGAGACATATTTTAAATATTTTAAGCTTATTCATGTATAATAAAATTGACATTTGTCACTGAAGCTTAATATAAATTATACGCTACTGTCTTGCATACTATGAAATACATAGCATTTACAGAGCCATACAAAAGATTTCAAATAGTATATTCTTTCCGAAGTACCGTATATGTGTTTGATGATGGCTGATGGAGGGATGAAATGCATTTTAATTATGACATTCGTGTTTATATTTCGTTAAATATATGCACATTATATGGTGTGTATAAATGTTATAGTTGATATACAGGGCTACCCAAAAGAGCTCACCGACGTTACTGAATATGAGCATAAATTATTTAAACGTGGTTCTTAAATAAACTATGCATTTTTACGCTGAGCTGCATTTAATTTACTGAGAAATGTTTGCAGAATATAGATAAAGGGATATAAGGGCCACGCAAAGAATTCGGTACATGGACGCCTATGAATGATGATTTATGAGAATGTGATTTCAGTTGTTTTAAAAGTGTTTTAGTTTACAATACATTTTAGCCTAATGCTGGCGTGTAATAAAGGTACAATGTAAACTACAGGGCTGAACAAAAGTATTCAAGTATGTTTCCATCTAATAGTATGAATTGCTGAAAAAGAAATTTCAAGCTACTGGGTATTTTCTTGCTAAGCTAAATTTTCCCATTATATGAACTGACATATGAAATACAGAGCTGTTCTAATGTACTGGAATACATATTTGGGTATATTTGGCTATACACTATTATTTCCCTAAATAACAAAGTTTTGTTAAAGATTTCATTAAGTGTTGGAAAGTGCTTCATAATCTATGCTTAACGCATAATTTTTCTTACTTGTCTTTTCTTTTTTTTGGGGGGGGGGGGTGTAAACGGTTAGTTTATATTGAAGTAAAGAAAATTAAGGGATTTCGACGCTCCAGAATAAAGATTTTACCGAGCATTTTTCTGCTTTTAATTTTCTCTCGTTCTATTTCTCATCTGTTATTTCATTCAGTGTTCTCGCTGTCGCTCGCCAATGCGCCAAATTGCGACTAAATTCTTTATTTGGCGAGTAAACAAACGATTAAATTCGCCAAATTGCTAGTGCTCAATTTTTGCTTTTTCTTTTTCGTTTTTCATACATATGTATATATATATTTAATCTATACATATTTTTTATATTTGTAGCGGATAGTTGAAATTAGATTAATAACAATCGCTTTCACAATTACAAAAACTTGGGTTATTTTAGAACATATTGGAAAAAAATGGGTACATCAAAGGATTAAAGTCAATTTGTTTTGTGCTACACGGCGAATATATTTGGCTGATACATTTTTCATTTGGCGAATGTTTTTTATTTTTAATTAGCCAAATTACTAACGTTGGTCAAATGTCAGCGAGAACACTGATTTCATTCATGCTTGAACTTTTAAAAAATAGCACAATGTCCACGACATAATGTTATCAGATAGTACATGTACTGTGAACAAAGCAATAAATATTTTTTTTTTATAAAAAAATTGCTTTAAATTCTGTATGATTTACAAGAATGCGGAAAGCTTTTGTATACTCTGATGCTTTGTAAGTTTGCAATTTTTCCTTTAATGTTTTTTATTTCTTTTTAATGTTCGAATTTTGACTTCGTTGGTAGTGATTTAACATAATTTTGCTTTTATCATGGAAATGATAAAACAAATAATAAAAATTATTATTTATAAAAATATTACATTCGTCAACTTTTACTTATGTTTTCCAGTTTTTATGATTTAAAATATTTCACTGTTACAGTGGAAAACACTTAAAAAGCAAATTCTTACTATAGATTCGTAGGTTTTCCATTCTGCTTTCCTGAACCCATAAGTACAAAAATATGGATGAAAGGGATCAGTAAAACATACTGGTAAACCTGTGAGTCAACTGTGAAAATCGGGTTTTTAGGTGCTTTACATCAAGATTTTTACTTAGTCGACCGATTGCGTTTTAATATGCGAATATCCTAGAATATCATTTGTGAACTCGATGAGGTGATTGTCTCTGCTGCTGCCTCCCGGGCTATAACGGTGTCTTAGGTTTCTAAAAATAAAGAATGCTTTTCGAAAACATGGTCACTCGAAAATAATTACTTGTTTTCGATCGTGATTTATATTATATTTATGTAAATTAATAAAAAAAACTTATCCTTTATAAAATAAAGTAATACAAATAAAAGAACTTTAGAGTTTTCAAACGGTGTTCAAAGAAACAGCCTAAATGAAACATCCAAAACAAATATGAACAGTTAAAATTTACATATTATGTGTCTACCAACTTCTCTAGTAATTGTAACTCTTATAAGCCTTTGCAACTCAATTTGGCTGTCTAGACGCATAGTAAATAAGGAAATATTTAACTTTTAAAGTAATATTTCTATGCTTTTTTCACGTTATTTATTTCAGTATTTTTTTTTTTCACGAAATTTATATATAAGAATCTTAATTATTTACGCAATGATATAAATTAGCATTATTTTTCTTAGAATTTAGTAATGATCTTGAGTTTTAGAGGAGTGCAAACATAAATTTAAACACTTTATTGATATAGAATTTATAAGGGATGCAAATTCTTTTCATTTATTCTAAAAAAAAAAAAATTTCTTTAGGTTTCAAATTGTATATTATTTTATGATTGATTATTTATACAGGGTGTTCCAGAAGTAATGGGACAAGGAAGGGACATCACAAGGAACGGTATGCATTGCGCGGACCCTAATTAGCGTGAATCAACCAGTGTGGGATCAAACTGCACCCCAAACACCATTTTTAAGTCCGCGGGTGTCAAATGATAACACCTTTTTACCCCTAGGCGCCAAATGCAACTGGCTTGTCACCTTTATTTTTAACAGTGCATAACAAACTACAAAAAAAGTATTAACTCAAAAACAAACTTAGATACAGCTTTGAAACAAACTGAATTCAAAACGTATTGTTCTTCTTTATACGACGGTGTAAAAATTGAAAATTTGCGATGATTACAAGTGCAAAAATTTGGAGTACCAATTTTTTAAAACTGAAGGTTCACTTAAAATTATTTTATTCTTCGTCCGGAAACATTAAAACGTCAGCCACGTTTTTATCATCATAAAAACGATGTTTATTATTTTTTATTATTGTTTTTGGAAAAAATGTTAATCGCGTGTGGGAAATGTCTTTAGATTTTAGGGATTGTAAAATTGCCAGTTGATTCCACCGTCTGTTTATGAAAAAGATAAAATTCTATTGTAAGAATTGCAGATTCAATTTCAGATTCAGCCAAGTGGAGAGGCCTACTAACTGGTTTGAGCTCAACTAGCCCCACCCAACAATGTTTATTAAAAAAATAAAGAGCAATTATACAGTAATAAAATAAAGCTAGGTAACAAAAAGTATACTTAGATTCTAATCCGAAAATATAAATCAAGTAAGGTTATCGGTGAATTTCTTCGGAAAAAATCTAAACAGCGGTCGGTTTTTCTTGAAAAGATATCCACCGAAATATATATCCTTTGTGTAGATCTATTAGTTTGAGAAACAGATCTTAGGAAACTAATTCAAAAGCAGAAATACAGTAGAGGTTTGTGATAGGTATGTATATCCATTCTTGTTACATGGAACATATAATGTTTCTAAAGCATGGATAACTACTGTTCACTAATTTAAATTCGTGGTATAACAATCCATGAAGGATTCGCGTCGACATTGCACTTTCTTGTTTACTAGACCCTGGCCCCAAGGTGCTTGCAGTATTTGTCCTTGCCAGGTTGTCAGCCTAACGCGAGACCCTCGTTGTTTAATTCACAAGCAAGCTTTTGGTACTCATTTTATCCAACCTGGAGGAATGAATCGCTAAATGAAACGTGTCCAGTCTAAATTCGAATTCTCTATCTTTAGTGGAGCTGCCAAATGTTCTGAACACTACGCCACTGGGCTTCCACTATTTTAACACGAAAAAAAAAATCCCAGAGTGTGCTCATTTTAACTAGATTCGATTGTACGAGAATTTGCAGTCTGTTTTAATACCCTCATTAATATGCTAGAATTAAACATACAAAAATGTGTTTTCAATGGCAATACAAAATTTAAGTTATATTTTTAGAATTTGAGGTCAATTTTCCTAGATCACTCCACTTGGGATAAAAAACACAGTCTTTCTCTTTCACTTGTACAATGTATACGAGTTGAAGTAATAATTTTATTATGTGTTAAAAATAAACGTTAGACAGCATATGACAAATGGCTCTGAAACTGCATATTCAACAATTTTAAAAGCTAAAATATATAAAAGGCATTATACATTAATAGTAAATTACGTAATATGTAAGTAATTTACGCGCCTATTGAATATTACTTTAATATTAATTGATTTACATTTATACTAAGAGAAATCAACTTAGAATTCCGAAAAAAAAGTACTTTAAGTAGATTTTTTTTGTTCCAATTCTCATTGTTAAAAGTGAACTAATTATAAAGAAAAGAAAGGTTTGTGTCCTTGTTTAATTACAGCAATAGAATTATAATACTAGAATTAAACAATGCTTATATTTCAGCGAGAAATGGAGCATAGTGTACGTAAATACACGAGCTTGTCTATTATAGAGTTAAAATACATAAATATATTTAACATGCAGATTCAGAAGTATATTTTTAAATATAGAGCAGAAGATGTGACTATATTGGAACAAAAATATATAATATTAACTGAAGAAGTCACGTCAAGATAATTAGATTATTTAAAAGATAAAAAAACATCTAGAGATAAAAGTGTAAGGTTATCTAAGCACGAAGTGCATAATTAGATCATTTTCTAAAGCAGTGATAAAAAATGGAAGGAAAAGTTCTTTTCATGAACATCAGTTTTATATTTGTAGAAAAATTATGTTATTAAAGTGGCATTAATATAAGAGAAAGGTTAAAATTTTTCGTAATGTATATTATTATTTTTAATATTTTTCGTAAGTTCAAATTAAAAAAAACTGTTTATGATAAACGCAGAAATTTCGAAAGTATATATATATCAGATTTGTAAGGAAAATTTTAGAAATGTTTAATTTTTCAGTTTATTTGTGGCGTTTGTAAAAAATTATCACTTATCATTTTGTGTGCAAATCTGATAAAAGCAATATAAAAATAAATCATACATTTGTTTTAAACTTTGAGTTTTTAACTAGGTACTGCATTAATAGCCATAGAACTTAATTTAGCATAAGATTAATACAGAGTGTCCCTAAATTCAGTCTTTACATTCGTTGGGGGGGGGGGGTAGATTGTGATTGTTTAGACGTGATTTAAAACCCCCTTAAAGTATCTACCATGAGTTTAGGGACACCCAGTATTTATGGAAGCAACACAATCTTGATTGACAATGTGACTTTTAAAAGTGAAGGTTTTGTGAATAAATGGAAGACATAAAATTATTGTTACATTTTAAGTAACTTAAATATATATATATATATATTAATGGTTTACCAGCGGTGAATCGTTCGCTATTGTATACTGATTGTTCTCTATTGATAAACCGTGTAGAAACTACATTTATGATATGATGTAAGAATTTTTTATGCTTGGCATAATATTAAAACTACACGACTTAAACTTTTATTTTAACACAATCGAACTTATTGGTAAAGTTATCATACGAATTTAATATTCCCAACTGAGCGAAAAAAATACCAGCTTCGGAATCGAACCTATATCATTGGCTTACAGGGCCGATGCTCAAACTTTTAAGCTAAGTAGGACGACAACCCATAAGTATATTTCTTTTAGATAACCTTATTGGTAATAACATCTGGTCTGCCATGTAAACAGCATAACAAAATAAATGGCATGTAAAGGAACTCCATGTATAAGATAGGTACGTAGATAAACTATTATATCAACACAATCAAACCGTTTAGTAAAGTTACCATACGAATTGAATATTTCCAACTGTTGGATATATGCGTACTTTTTGTTTGATCCATCTTTAACGATGACTTTTTTTAAGACTGAACATTATGGTGTTCTTTTTTAAGTTAATTTTTCCTTTAATAAATAATTAATTTTTCCTTTAATAATAATTTAATTTTAATGAGTATTATCTTGAACATTGAACCTATATGAACATTATTCAATAATGAACTTTATTTAACAGTTGCGTGCATCTTTCTGAACAAAGAAATATATATTTGATTTTTGCTGCACATTCAAGTCACCTCGCTGTCGTCAGATTTTTTAAGTTTTTTGTCATTATGATGAAAGCAAAACCAATTATTTTCTATTATTATTACAATTTATAGATGTAAATACCTCAGAATACGTGGTAGTTACATTAAATTATTTACTGAATATTTTGGGTACGTTCTACTGCCTTCGGCATAGAGTTCATCTGTGGTGTCGTCACAACTCCTGAAATTGGGTCAAAACATACCACAGAGTTCAGAAAAGATAGAGATGAAATGTGTGTGAACCTAAAAATTCAACCCTGAAACTGATTTTTAAAAGTTACAGTTCGGCCCAAACACTTGCGGATCGCTTTTAAAACTTCACCCACTTCAATGAATTCAGCCTTTGTACGAAAAGGCTTTCAAATTGAAAGCCTTTTTGAGGGTATATAGTGCATCTCTAACACACTCTAAACTCTCTAGATTTGTTTTGACCCAGTTTGCGCGGAAATGCAGTTTTGAATTGTCTGTGACTTCACATTGATGAGCTTTATTAGTGAAGATTTTCTATCGGAGCATTATACCCTATGGACGAAAGAGAGGAAGATGCACTATGAAGATAGCCCAAACAAAACCATCACGTCAAAATGAAATTGAATTCTTTTACATTAGTCGCACATTTTTATCTCTAAATTAAAACGATGTATTTTGGATGCCTTAGAGGAACTGGTCAGACAAGGAAGAGGAATGGTCAGACAAGGCATGATGTTCCTCCGGTCGCCTTTATTAAGGTCTTAAATATTACAATTTTCAGCCAGAAGAAAATAGAAAAAAATATGAAGACAAAATTCAGCCGCTGGGGCGCAAACTGTGTTCTCGCGACAGAAATGCTCCATATTTTGGTGAGATGTTTGCTTATATTTTAGCATTTTGAAGTAGCATTTCATTGAATTATGAATTAGAAACGGTATTACCGAAATTATTTTTTTAAAGAACGTAGTTGTGTTTGGGCCTAATGTAATGGATTTTAGGGTTGCATTATTGGCGTCACCTCTAGCCACCACACATCGTCTCCACTCTTTCATTTTACACTATATTTATGTCCTGAGCCATTTTCCGCTGGTTCTCCGGTTTGGGTGATCAAGTGAAGAGTCAAACAAACTTCCGTACTTTATGAAAGCATTTCCAATTAAAAAAAATCTTTTGGAAATATGGCAAATTTAGAAATTCCAAGCGGCTAATATATTTTTTAGAATGCTTTGCGTTTAAATGACGATATTTTTATGTACAGTTCTATGTTCTAATTTTCCATTTAAATTTTATGTAATAAAAGCCGTAAAATAATATTATCCTTTTTCATTTTTGCTTTTAAATAAGCAATAAAAATGAAGTACGCCTAAATTCTTTTTATTTTAGTAAACGAAACATTAAAATGATTTTTTTTTTATAAATTACAGTAATTAAAGTTAATTATGCATTTGTGGCACAATAGGACTTTGCGTTTGATTCATTTCCTTATGTGTGTTTTCTTATCATTTTCTTATGATAATTCCTTATCATTTTTAGAGTCACTTTCATACATAATTTCATACATAACTGAAGAAAATTTGCTTGAAATTTCTTGAAAGACGTTATTTTCAGCCACTTATATTAAAAATTATTTCTTTTATTTTACCGCCTTGTAATACACAACAAACAAGATTGAAAGAATAGAGAAAACTTATCGAAATTAAAAAATTAATAACAATACTCTCAGTTGTATGTAACCCTTTCGCGTCGGAGTCTTTTACGAAATTTCTAATGTTTTGTCACCGGTTTTTAAAAACAGAAATTTGTACTTTATTAAATCGAGAAAATATTCCGATTAAATAAGGCAAATTTTACAGTAAAATTTTACTGGTGGGGATAAACAAGGATTCTTATGCCTTTTTGCGGCACGTAAATACGTCCCTCGTCCCCAAAGGGTTAGCAACGCACAGGAAAAACGTAAATCCAATGTCCTAGCATCAAAAATGTTTCTAGCCCGGAAGCCATTTATCAGCCTCTTCATGGTAGTTTGAGTGTAGCAGTTGTTTTTCCAGTATTGGTTATGCTCTATTCCACTTTACAAAACTGATTGCGGATTCTGCATTTGCATTGATTAGTTTTTTAACCGACTTCAAAGAGGAGGTTATGATTTCGACCTGTATGTATTTGTTGTTCACGCATAACTTTCAGAAATATGAACCGATTTTGATAATTATTTTTTTGTTTGAAAGCGTAAGACACCAGTGTGGTCCCATTCTAATTTCATCAAAATATGATGAATAGAACGTTTTTAAAAATAAAAACTTTAAAATTCAAACTCTTTTTGAATCGACCAATTAGAAGTGTTCATTTTTCATACTTTTATGTTAGTCTTATACAAGTACATGATGTTTTCGAAGTGTGAAATCCTGGTGTGACAAGGTCCGGGATTCACATAAATTTTGCGTTGTTAGCTTAACGATACTGATTAATAAGAAAATTTACTTAATAGAGTGAAAATTTCACAAAAATGCTGGCTTCTAATTGGTCAATGTGATTTCGCTAACAGCGCTAATTCTACCTGGATTCCAGCCAAGTTCTCTTACGCACTCCGCCGCTTGTATATAACATCTCTATTCCGACCAATGAGAATGCTCTATATTACATTCAAGTAACCGCTTTCTGTTCAAGCGGCGGAGTTAATATGCAACAAAATGCAACAAATTTTTAACAGTGGTATCGTTAAAAATGATCTTTTTTTTTTAAAGGCTATCTATTTTCTGACCAATGAAAGCATTCCATAGGTGTTTTTCGATCGTTCTCATTGGTCAATATACACCAAAATTTAATCAACTCCAGTTTTATATCAAGGCCTAATTGAGTTTAATGTTTTTTAAAATTCCATTCATGAGCGCCCACAAATTATTTGTCTCATACAGACTGACAGAGTAACACAGACATTTTCTGAAAAATACCGAATTGTGTTCAGGTTTTGCTAAAATATATAAATCCATAAAAAACCGAAAATAAAAATATCACTAAACCAGTATCTTATTATTGTAAAGATGGAAGAAAGTAAGAAATTAATAAAACTTTATTTATTTTTTGTATCGTTTTATAATTAGTTTTTAGAAGTACAGTTAAATTATAAAGTAGTTTTTCTTTGAGAAAAAATCTATTCAAAACAGAGTTGGGCAAATTCGTAATCTAATTACTTTGTAACTTAATTACAATGTAACGGCACGCAAGGGATTATAATTTTAGTTACATGTATTTATAATTTGAAATTGAAATTAAATTAGAATTGTAATTGTAACTATAAATGCTATGATTATCTTTATATAATTGTAATTATAATGGAAAAAATTCTAATTACGATAAAATGCAATTATAATTTGAAATTAAATTAGAATTGTAACCGTAATTATAAATGCTATGATTATCTTTATATAATTGTAATTATAAAGGAAAAAAATTCTAATTACGATTAAATGCAATTATAATCTGAATTTGAAATTAAATTAGCATTGTAATCGTAACTATATATGGTATGATTATCTATATATAATTGTAATTATAATGGGAAATAATTCTAATTACGATTAAATGCAAATATAATTTGACTTTGAAATTCAGTTAACATTGTAATCATAACTATAAAAGCTATAATTACTAATATACAATTGTAATTATATTTCAGAAAATTATAATTACGTTTATGCGTAATTGTATTCTGGATTTTAAATACAATTAACGATGTATTCATAACTATAATTACAATTACGGACAATTCCAATGGTATTTTTTTAAGCTATTGTATAGCTTTTATCGCGGGCATTGAGTGCGGTGACCGAATCTAGAAACTCCGTAACGAGAAAAAATTGTTACTTTTGG
This sequence comes from Maratus speculifer, assembly GCA_964019185.1. Classification (NCBI taxonomy): domain Eukaryota; kingdom Metazoa; phylum Arthropoda; class Arachnida; order Araneae; family Salticidae; genus Maratus; species Maratus speculifer. The sequence goes on from OZ025291.1 coordinate 455,014,320, forward strand.
TGACAGGAGACCCCCTACGGTGAGGGTCGAAAAATTTAAAATGCTTATAACTCGCGATATAATTTTCATAGCGCCGCCAAAATTTGTTTGGTAATTTATTATGAGACAGTGTGGATTTTTGGTGACAAGAGACCCCCTACGGTGAGGGTCGAAAAAATTAAAATGCTTATAACTAGCGATCTAATTTTCGTAGCGCGGCCAAATTTTATTTGGTAATTTATTATGAGACAGTGTTAATTTTTGGTGACAGGAGACCCCCTGCGGTGAGGGTCGAAAAATTTAAAATGCTTATAACTCGCAATCTAATTTTCGTAGCGCGGCCAAATATTTTTAGTAATTTATTATGAGACAGTTTTAATTTATGGTGATAGAAGACCCCCCACGAAGAGGGCCGAAAAATTTTAAATGCTTATAACTCGCGATCTAATTTTCAGAGCACGGGCAAATTTTGTTTGGTAATTTATTATTAGACAGTGTTATTTTTTGGTGGCAGGAGACCCACCCCCCACGGTGAGGGTCGAAAAATTTAAAAAGCTTATAACTCGGGATCTAAATTTCGTAGCGCAGAAAAATTTTGTTTGGTAATTTATTATGAGACAGTGTTAATTTTTGGTGACCGGAGACCTCCCACAGAGAGGGTCGAAAAATTTAAAATGCTTATAATTCGCGATCTAATTTTCGTAGCGCGGCCAAATTTTGTTTGGTAATTTCTTATGAGACAGTGTTAACTTTTGGTGACAGGAGACCCCCCACGGTGAGGGTCGAAAAATTTAAAATGCTTATAACTCGCGATCTAATTTTAGTAGCGCAACCAAATTTTGTTTGATAATTTATAATGAGACAGTGTTAATTATTGGTAACAGAAGACCCCCCACGGTGAGGGTCGAAAAATTTAAAATGCCTATAGCTCGCAATCTAATTTTCGTAGGGCGGCTAAATTTTTTTAGTAATTTATTATGAGATAGTGTTAATTTTTGGTGACCGGAGACCTCCCACAGAGAGGGTCGAAAAATTTAAAATGCTTATAATTCGCGATCTAATTTTCGTAGCGCGGCCAAATTTTGTTTGGTAATTTCTTATGAGACAGTGTTAACTTTTGGTGACAGGAGACCCCCCACGGTGAGGGTCGAAAAATTTAAAATGCTTATAACTCGCGATCTAATTTTAGTAGCGCAACCAAATTTTGTTTGATAATTTATAATGAGACAGTGTTAATTATTGGTAACAGAAGACCCCCCACGGTGAGGGTCGAAAAATTTAAAATGCCTATAGCTCGCAATCTAATTTTCGTAGGGCGGCTAAATTTTTTTAGTAATTTATTATGAGATAGTGTTAATTTTTGGTGATAGGAGACCCCCCACGGAGAGGGTCGAAAATTAAAAATGCATTTAACTCGCGATCTAATTTTCACAGCGCGGGCAAATTTTGTTTGGTAATTTATTATTAGACAGTGTTAATTTTTGGTGACGGGAGACCCCCCCCCCCCAAGGTGAGGGTCGAAAAAAATAAAATGCTTATAACTCGCGATTCAAATTTCGTTGCGCGGCCAAATTATGTTTGGTAATTTATTATGAGACAGTGTTAATTTTTGATGACAGGAGACCCCCGACGGTGAGGGTCGAAAAATTTAAAATGTTTATAACTCGCGATCTAATTTTCAGAGCGCGGCCAAATTTTGTTTGGTAATTTATTACGAGACTGTGTTAACTTTTGGTGATAGGAGACCCCCCACGATGAGGGTCGAAAAATTTAAAATGCTTATAACTCGCGATCTAATTTTCGTAGCGCGGCCAAATTTTGTTTGGTAATTTATTATGAGTCAGTGGTAATTTTTTATGACAAAAGATCCCCACGGTGAGGGTCGAAAAATTTAAAATGCTTATAACTCGCGATCTAATTTTCGTAGCGCGACCAAATTTTGTTTGGTAATTTATTATGAGACGTGTTAATTTTTGGTGACAGGAGACCCCCCCCACCCTACGCTGAGGGTCGAAAAATTTAAAATGCTTATAACTCGCGATGTAATTTTCGTAGCGCGACCAAATTTTGTTTGGTAATTTATTATGAGAGAGATTTACTTTTGGTGACAGGAGACCCCCCCCCCTACGCTGAGGGTCGAAAAATTTAAAATGCTTATAACTCGCGATGTAATTTTCGTAGCGCGGCCAAATTTTGTTTGGTAATTTATTTTGAGACAGTGTTAATTTTTGGTGACAGGAGGACACCCACGGAGAGGATCGAAAAAATTAAAATGCTTACAACTCGCGATGTAAATTTCGTAGCGCGGCCAAATTTTGTTTAGTAATTTATTATGAGACGTGTTAATTTTTGGTGACAGGAGACCCCCCCCCCCCTACGCTGAGGGTCGAAAAATTTAAAATGCTTATAACTCGCGATGTAATTTTCGTAGCGCGACCAAATTTTGTTTGGTAATTTATTATGAGACAGATTTACTTTTGGTGACAGGAGGACACCCACGGAGAGGATCGAAAAAATTAAAATGCTTACAACTCGCGATGTAATTTTCGTAGCGCGGCCAAATTTTGTTTAGTAATTTATTATGAGACGTGTTAATTTTTGGTGACAGGAGACCTCCCCCCAACGGTGAGGGTCGAAAAATTTAAAATGCTTATAACTCGCGATCTAATTTTCGTAGCGCGGCCAAATTTTGTTTGGTAATTTATTATGAGACAGTGTAAATTTTTGGTGACAGGAGACCCCCTCTACGCTGAGGGTCGAAAAATTTGAAATGCTTATAACTCGCGATCTAATTTTCGTAGCGCTTCCAAATTTTGTTTGGTAATTTATTAAGCTATTGCATAGCTTTTATCGCGGGCTTTGAGTGCGGCGACCTAATCTATCAATTCCGTAACAAAAAAAAAAAAACCTAATGCTCCGGCTAACGTTGTTTCAGTTCGGCAGACTCTGGCACGGTATCCTTCGGTAGACTTCGGCAGACATTGACGCGGTATTTTTCATGTATTTAGAGGATATTAAATCTGAAACTTATGTTTCTTATTTCTGTTACCATAAACTTATAGTTTTAATTATAAAAATTCCTGATTAACATATATGTAATGTAAGATAATAAAAATATTTTAAACGATATTAACTTCTCATTTATTCAATAAATAAAAAAAATTGTTTTCTTATCGGTCATCACGCTCAAAAAGTGTAACTTGAATTAATATCAAAGAAAAAGAAAAAAATTGAATTAATATCAAAGACAAAAAAACTGCATGAATAAAAAATATAATAATTATTATAATTGCATAAAAATATTTGATAAAAAATGCTATGCAATAGCTTTGCCACGGCAGTTCCCGAGTGCCACACATATTTTTTATTAAGATATGGTTGTAGCTGTAATGCAGAAGGATACGATTTTCATTGCTTTGCGGTAACGCTGTAACTGTGAAATTTTAATTACAAATACTTTTAATGCGAATGTTATTTTAGATTTATATATTTGATTTTAGATGTATTTATGGTTATTATTACCGTTACGTTGTTGTAATGGTAACTAGAAATTTTAGTTGCAATTAATGTGCAATGGAAACAGAAAATTTTCTAATTAGGTTTTATTCCATTTGTACTTCAGACTTATTTATGATTATATTCTTTCAATGATAACTAAGAAATCTGGGTTACAATGATATTTTAATGTGGATGATATCTGGTGTTAAATATTACAGTGACTATTTTAATTTTATAACTGAGAATTTTAAACTGGATAACCCACTAATTTTTTACTGATACTCTGCCCTCGCCGTCCTCCCAAATATTTTAGTGTATCGTAAATATAAAGAGCTGGTAACTTAAAAACTTATAACTAAAACTTTATTTATCGTAAGACACTCATACTTTGTATGATAAAGGCAAAATTTATGAAAAGAGGGAGGTTGCCGAAGACCGGTAAATTTTAGTATAGAGCAAATAAAAGATTTTAACAACCCAAAAATGAACTCGGATATAAATTGTCAAACTAGACAAATTTCGTATAGTAAACGCAATCGTATCAATGGGGAGGGCGTATCTCGATTTTCTATAGAAGCCCATCATATTTTAGTCTATACCCATATTATAAAGAGAAAAAGTTTGTTTGTTTGTTTATAAGGGATAATCTCCGGAACTACCTAATTTGTTTCAAAAGTAATGGTACCAAAATCATTGTGTTCGCCCGGAAACAAACATAGGTTGTATCTTATGTGGATGCCACAAATCCAAAGGGAGTGCAGGAGCAAAAAGCGTTCTAAAAATGCGATTTTTGTGTTACTGAAGGGGCTAAAAACATGAAATTTAGCATGGTAATTACTAATAAAATGTAAATGATCTTTAGCTCCTTAAAAATTCAAAATTTAAAAAGGGGCGGGGGGGAATGCGTTTGTTTGTTTGTTTGTTGGTTAGTTGGTTGTTTTGATTGTTATTTTGTTGGTTGGTTTGTTTGTTGGTTTGTTGGTTGGTTGGTTTGTTTATTGTTGGTTCATTGGTTTGTTTGTTTGTTTTTTTTTTGTTGTTCCTGTTTTTTTTAAGCAAAACAGTAAAAAAAAGTAAATGCGTTCTTTTTACATATTTTTCAGTTAAAATAGCAAACAAATAATAAAATTGTAAATAAAAATTTGCTAGTACATGTTTATAGCCTGGTCAGGAGACTGTGATGGGTCTCCTTTTGTTATACATGCGTAAAATATCTGACAATTAAGAGTTTTAAGTTCGAAAAAGAGTTTTTATCATAAAAAAGGAGAACTTAAAGTTAGAAAGTTTTAAAGATTAGTAACTTTAAAATTGTTGATCAACTTGTTTGGAATTTTAAAGAAATTTTTTTAATATTTATTACTTTAAAGGAAAGAATACACTGTTTACAGTCGCAAAAAAGGGGAAATCTTGTGTAACATATTTTATTTTAATCAAGGGCAGCTCTGGAGGGTCCTCAAAGGAGAGAGGGTGATATCAGAAATTTGGAGGTTCCAATCGGACCCGCGGCTCAGACGTGGAATATTTTTTTTTTCAATTTGGCTTGGGTCGAGGTTAATTTTTTTCGCTGTGGGTCGGGTTTGGGTCCAGTTCACTTCTACTCTGTTGCTGCGGGTCGGTTTGGGTTTTGTTGACTTCTACTTTTTTTTGGGGTCTAGTTGACTACTATTTTATTACTGCTGGTTGGTTTTGAGTCCAGTTGATTTCTATTTTTTGCTACGGGTCGGAAGGATTTTTACAAATTTGTTGCGACTCGAGTGGAGTTCTACTTTTTAGCTACGCGTTGGTTTCGGGTCAAATATATTTCAATTATTTCAGGTATTGATCGGTTTCAGATCAGGTTTTCAGTTTTGCAAGAAATTGACCCTGTTTTTTAAATGAAAGTCTAAATATTTTGCTCCATAAAAACTATATACAGTTAAAGAGCCATGAGGGTCATTCCAAATAATTAATTATGAATATTTTTAAGCTTTTACATTGAAAATTGCTATTCGTAAGAGAAAGTGTTTACATTAAAATCTTCATGCGGATTCTCTCGAATCGTAGACACCTATATTTAGCGAACACTTTTCCACAATTTAGACACCCCATTCAGCTGTTTCCTTTATTTAGAGAATCTACAATTACTTGAATATTAAATAGTTTACATTAGACTTTTACTTTTTCTATATAAAAGATAAAATTGCTATTAAAGGTATAAATCTCGACTATATTTTATGTAGTTCCATTAAAATGTGGATTATTTTTTCTTCATTTCGGTTTCGACGAAGGTCAACGAAAAATTTTTGGACGGGTTTTGGCTTAGCTTCCGATGAAATTTTCAGGTTCGGGTCAGAACAATACTATACGCTTAGGGGTCAAACCAAAATTTTTCGACGGATATTTGAAAAATGAAATTTTTTAAGTGCTGTTCTTAGAAACAGCAGTTAGATACTCTTAGCGGTTCTTTTCTCTGATACTATTTACATCAAGGGCTAATCTAGCGAAACCTCAAGGGAGATTGGTGTAAAAATTTGGAGACTCGGGTCGGAGGTAATGTTTTTCATTGCGGGTTCAATTTATTTCTATTTTTTTTTGCTGTAATTCGTGGCGTGTTGATTTTTTTTTATGCTGTGGGTCTGGTTTGAATCAGGTTGACTTACATTATTTCAAGTTCGGATTTGGTTTCCCATCTGAGACATCAGAGATCATCATTCGGATTGAATTGAAATTTCGGATAGGGGGAGGTATCTTTTACTGCGGATTGGGTTTATTTGAACTTTTTTCCTGTAGGTCGGATAGATTTATACTTTTTGCTGCGGGCGGGTTTGGACCAGGTTGACTTACATTATTTCGAGTTCGGAATTGTTCCGGATTGGGTTTAACACTTGAATGTCAGATTCGGGTTATTCAAAGACGTAACTACAGATATTTTTAGCGGGGGGGGGGAGGTAGGATTCAAAATTTTCCCAACTTGAAACAAATTATCCGATTTTGAAGTGAAATGCTACATGCAACGTGTGATATATAGTGATTATAATGTAGTCAGCAAAACAATAAAAATTTCATACTTTTTTGCTATTTTTAAGAAGAATTTTTTTTACTGCGGATCGGGTTTATTTGAACTTTTTTGCTGTGGGTCGGGTAGATTTATACGTTATACTGCGGTCGGTTTGGGCCAGGTTGACTTACTGGGCCAGGTAAGTTTCGAGTTCGGATTTGTTCCGGATTGGATTTAACACTTGAGAGTCGAATTCGGGTTAATCAAGGACGTAACTACAGATATTTTTTCGGGGTGGGGGAGGATTCAAAATTTTCCCAACTGGGAACAAATTACTCTGTTTACCAAGTGAAATGATATATACAACATGTGATATGTAGTGATTATAATGTAGTTAGCAAAACATTAAAAAACATACTTTTTTACTATTTTAAATAAGATTTTTTTTTTCAAAAATCTATAATTTCCTAATTTCAGATAAATTGGGGGGGGGGGGAGACTCCCCCGATAATCCCCCATCGCGACACCTCTGGGGTTGATTCAATTTTTCAGAAAAAAAGTCTAAATATATTTCCAGAAAAACATTATATATAGTGAAAGATCTATGACGGACGTCTGCAAATAGCGAAAACTTTTATTTATATAATAGAACTCCTGAATACCGAACATGTCAAAAGCATGAAATTCGTTCGGTATTCAAAAGTACTGTAAACTCTTTAAGCGAATACTCCTGAATAATGGACGCTTCTATTTAGCGAATTCTTTTCAATCGGCATTATTTTTCCTTTGAAAACAGAACGTTTCCAAAGAAGAGAAAAATTTAGATGTCCCGAATAGACTATTAGTTAGAGGTTCTGCACTAAGGAGTATATATTAGATATTTATTTTTCTATATAAAAGATAACATTGATTTAAAGATATATTTACAAACTACACTTTATAATTCCATTAAAATATATGAATTCATTTTTTTTCATTTTAATTTCTAGTCAACAAAAATGTTTGTGCCGAGTTCGGTAAGGTCTCGGTTTGACTTCAAATGTAATTTTTGGGTTCGAATTGGTTTTATCGGTTGTGGATCGGGTTTACTTTAAATGATTCGGATACGGACTTTTTTATTTTGAGTTTTGACTCGTTCGATTCTTATGGACTGGTTGCTGACTAAATTTTTCAAAAGGTCAGATTATTTTTCATATGAAGTACTGTATGTTTGAATATTGCCGAGTATACATTATGTATGTGTTTTCTACTTAAACAAAAATGTAAAATATTTGTATATTTATATGGGATACTTTCTGTAACCACCTTCAGATATGGATTGTTTTCTTTTCTTTCTTTTTGGGGGGAAGGTTGTTGATCTGTTTTGGGTCAGGTTATCGTTATTGGATCATATGTTTTTTATCTTTTAGCGACCTTGGTTAAGATAAAAATTGGATTGCAGAGCCTGGGCCTGAATATTTTGGCCCATACAGACCTCTATAAGAACGCCAGGCTACGTCAGGCACGACCCAGAATTAAAATAAAATTCGCATTAAATGTATTTGTAATTAAAATTTCACAGCTATAGTATTACCGCAAACCAATGAAAATCGTAACCTTCTGCATTACAGTTACAACCATATCTTAATGAAAAATACATGTGGCACTCGGATGCTGCCGCGGTAAAGCTATTCCGTAGCATTTTTTATCAACTTATGCAATTATAATTATTTATATATTTTTATTTATGCAGTTTTTTATCTCTTTGATATTAATTCAAATTTACACGTTTTCAGCGTGATGACCGATAAGAAAACAATTTTTTTTCTTTTATTGAATAAATGAGAAGTTAATATAGTTTAAAATATTTTTATTATCTTACAATACAGGTACAGCTCACAATACAATAGGTGAATCAGGAATTTTTATCATTGAAACTATAGGTTTATGGTAAATGAAATAAGAAACATAAGTTTGACACTTGATATCCTCTAAATATCTGAAAAATACCGCGTCAATGTCTGCCGAAGTCTACCGAAGGATACCGTGCCCAAGTCTGCCGAATTGAAGCGACGTTAGCCAAAATGTTAGGTTTTTTCTAGCTACGGAATTTCTAGATTCGGTCGCCGCGCTCAAAGCCCGCGATAAAAGCTATGCAATAGTTTAATAAATTACCAAACAAAATTTGGAAGCGCTACGAAAATTAGATCGCCAGTTATAGGCATTTTAAATTTTCGACCCTCATCGTGGGGGTCTCCTGTCAGCAAAAATCAACACTATCTCATAATAAATTAGTGAACAAAATTTGGCAGCGCTACGAAAATTAGATCGCGAGTTATAAGCATTTTAAATTTTTCGACCCTCACCGTGGGGGGTCTCCTGTCACCAAAAATAAACACTGTCTCATAATAAATTACCAAACAAAATTTTGCCGCGCTATGAAAATTTGACCGCAAGTTATAAGCATTTTAAATTTTTCGACCCTCACCGTGGGGGGGGTCTATAGTCATCAAAAATCAACACTGTCTCATAATAAATTACCAAACAAAATTTGGCCGCGCTACGAAAATTAGATCGTCAGTTATAAGCATTTTAAATTTTTCGACCCTCACCGTGGGGGGGGGGGTCTCCTGTCACCAAAAATTAACACTGTCTCATAATAAATTACCAAACAAAATTTTGCCGCGCTATGAAAATTTGACCGCAAGTTATAAGCATTTTAAATTTTTCGACCCTCACCGTGGGGGGGTCTCCAGTCAGCAAAAATCAACTCTATCTCATAATAAATTAGCGAACAAAATTTGGCCGCGCTACGAAAATTAGATCGCGAGTTATAAGCATTTTAAATTTTTCGACCCTCTGCGTGGGGGGTCTCCTGCCACCAAAAGTTAACACTGTCTCATAATAAATTACCAAACAAAATTTGGCCGCGCTACGAAAATTAGATCGCGTGTTATGAGCATTTTAAATTTTTCTACCCTCACCGTGGGGGGTCTCCTGTCACCAAAAATTAACACTGTCTCATAATAAATTACGAAACAAAATTTGGCCGCACTACGAAAATTAGATCGCGAGATATAAGCATTTTAAATTTTTCGATCCTCACCGTGGGGGGTCTCCTGTCACCAAAAATAAACACTGTCTCTCATAATAAATTACCAAACAAAATTTGGCCGCGCTACGAAAATTAGATCGCGAGTTATAAGCATTTTAAATTTTTCGCACCTCACCGTGGGGGGTCTCCTGTCACCAAAAGTAATACTGTCTCATGATAAATTACCAAACAAAATTTGGCCGCGCTACGAAAATTAGATCGCGTGTTATAAGCATTTTAAATTTTTGGACCCTCACCGTGGTTCGTCTCCTGTCACCAAAAGTAACACTGTCTCATAATAAATTACCAAACAAAATTTGGCCGCGCTACGAAAATGAGATCGCGAGTTATATGCATTGTATGCTCGAGTTATATGCAAAGGACGTTAGCTGGAGTGTTAGGTTTTTCTCGTTACGGAATTTCTAGGTTCGGTCACCGCGCTCAAAGCCCGCGATAACAGCTACGCAATTTCTTAAAAAAATGTAAATAAAAATAAAAGTATTTTACTATTATTTCAATCACGGATCAGTTCAAAAAATCATTCTTAACTGATTGTATCACTTAAAAAATGGTTTTCAGAACACATATCCCCCCCTCTACTTTACTCCTATGTCAGTCTCAAAATTGAAATTTGTTAAAGTTCCTTGCTGTATTTCTAACATTCTTATAAAAATAATCTAATATTCCTTCCAACTGAAACTGAGAAAATATTTTACCCCGTTGTCCTAGCATTACACTAAGTTTTCAAAATTTGCAACACATTTTTTACCGTCACATTTGTCAACTAACAATAAGAAATTGTATATTATATCTATAAATTACTACGCTGAGATTTACATCTATACCCTAACCAATGACCTTAAGATACTTAGATTCCAAAATAGCAACCTTTTCGTAGGCCGACATGTGTGCCTTCCGTCACGTGACGGAGGGCAGATTTAGCACGCCAAACCCGTTTTCCTCCCGCCGAAACTCATACTGCTATGTTTGTCTTGAATTGGACCGCAATTCTTCTTTTCTCTTTGTGAAATCTGAAAGTTGCCAATAAAGCGATCACTGCCAAAAAACAGCATCTTTTCGCCAAAGATGTTGGATTCGAAACCATGCCGAGATAACAATGGGATTTGGCGTCTACGTATATGAGAAAGTCAATGACCCTAACACATCCATAATACCAAAATTTCCCCAAAATCCCCCAGCCAGATAAATCGTAAATATACAATTCCATTAAAAAAATTCCATTACGTTTTAATAACATTATAAATCAATACTTACTAAAATATAATTAGTAACTTATAAATTTAGTTACACTCTTATACGTAATTCGGTTTAACTTGCAATGAATTACAAGTAACTTTTATATCAATTTACAAAAAGCAGTTACAATGAACTCGTAATTAATTGCAATTTAATTTAAAAACATCTGATATAATTTAATTTAGATTTACTTAATTAAATTACGCGTGTAAAAATTTTATTCTGTACAAACGTAATTTACATTTGTTTGTAATACATTAGAATTTATTCTAAATTATATTTTTAAAGCTGTAATTAGAATTTCTAATAATCAATTACACATTAAGTGCACAACACAATTAAAAATATAATCTGAATTGTTTTGTAATCAAATACAGGTTAATTGGATTACATAATTAAAAATATAATCTGAATCATCTCGTAATCCATTTAAGGTTAATTTAATTATATAATTAAGAATGTAATCTGAATCGTCTTGTAATCTAAATACAAATTAATCTAATTACATTTTAAATGATTAACAGAGAAATGAATTGTAATTCCATTACACGATAATCAGATTATGTATTTCAAAAGCGTATTTGAAATTACTTTGTAATTCATCCCTGTTAATTCATTACACTGCGAGGAGATTGTAATGTATTTTAATCTGTAATTTCATTACTTTGTAATTAGATTCTGCCCAACACTGATTCAAAATTATATCATTAAACTTCGATATAAAAGTAATCGAAATAATAGAAATAATGTCATTCTAAGAGAAAAATTAATACCTTATATTTTGAAGTTTAAAGGCACAATTATTAAAGTCTCCTAATGAAACATATTGATCTTTGCTTATTATTGCCTTCTTCTCATTTAAGAAACCATTGTACTTTTTTTACAGCATGTGTCAGTTTTACTGATTATCTTGAAAACTTCAAAGTCTTTGTTGTGAAGAAAATGTTGACTTAAGCATCAAGTTAGATCAGTTTTTATTTCAAAGCAAGTTTATATAATTTAATGGGATATTTAATTTAAAATGTTATACGTGTCGCAGAATTTAGATTTTTTTTCTTTCCTGAGATATACATGGTGTATCTAAACTCTTGGGCAAAACTTTTTAAGGGGTGATAGTGCACATTAAGACAAACAATATTCAATAGGAAACTAAGGGTCCCAAACGTCTTTCGAAAGAGATAGTCGCCATTAAAGTTTAGGTTCCAAAATTTCAAATGATTATAAAAAACGGAAAAGTTGGTCGATTCGTTTGCGGTTTTCACTAAAACTATTCTTTATGTCAAAATTGTCTTAAAAATAAATTATAAAGATAAATTTCAAAAAATGCCTGTAGAGGGCGTTTTAGATTTTGGAGTAACGAACAACTATTTTTTATCGTTATTTTTTGCATCTCATTAATTTTTTAAGAAGTTTAGACATAAACTTAAATTTTGAGCTGAAAATCTCAATCGTTGCGAGTGGTTAAGTGAACATGTGTTCAATGGAGGTAGGGAGGTTCAGATTTCAAATGATTATAAAAAAACGGAAAAATTGGTCGATTCGTTTGCGGTTTTTGATAAAATTAATCTTTGTCAGTATTTCCTTGAAAATAAATTTTAAAGATAAATTCCAAAAAGTTCCGGTAGAGGGGCCTTAAACTTTAGAGTAACTAACAACTATTTTTAATCGTTGTTTTTTGTATCTAATTAATGCTTGTAAAAGCTTAGACTTAAATTTTGAGCTTAAAATCTGAATCGATGTGAGTAATTAAGTAGCGCAAAATTGAACTGTGTTCGAGGGGTGAGAAGGGTAACATTTGAACTCCTGAACAAAGTTCAGTTTGCGCTTCTTAACCCATCGCAACGATTCAGAATTTGCCCTTTTTTTATTATTATTTTAAATTTGAACCTCCGTACCCATATTGGATACAGTTCAGATTGCACTAATTAACCACTCCCAACGATTCAGATTTTGAGCTCAAAAGCTCAAGATTTTAATCTCAAGTTTAATCTCAAGATTTTAATCTCAATAAGATGCAAAAAATAATGGTAAAATATAGTTGTTCGTTACTCCAAAGTCTAAAGCCCCTTCTATCGGCATTTTTTGAAATTTATAATTTATTTTAAAGAAAATATTAACATAAAGAATAGTTTGAGTGAAAACCGCAAATTAATTGACCAATTTTTCCGTTTTTTATGAAATTTATTATTTAATGGCGGTTATCTCCTTCGGAAAACGTTTGGGACCCTTGGTTTCCTATTTAATATTGTTTGTCTTGATGCGTACTGTCACTTCTTAATGTTTTGCCCAAGAGTTTAGATACAACCTGTATAGTAAAAAATAAAATTTGATCTGTATATCTATTTGTGTTTATTGATTATCTATTCGTGATTGCTAATAATACCTATGGCACATACGAAACTCGAAATTTCTGGAGACCAGTATCATTATATACCTAAGATTCAAAATTTAAAAACTATAAAAATTAAATCAGAAATTGTAAACAAAATGAAAAGTTTGAATGAATACATTTCCATTTAAAAAAATGGAAATGTATTCATAACTCAACAAAAGTATTTTTTTTTTATCAAACTGCAGAATATTTTTTCGAAAAGTTGAAGAGAAGGTGATTTTTTTTATATATAAAAGGCTTTATTTTAAATTCTACTGGGCCTAAAAAGTCCTAAGTTACACAGCCAGACACAGTAAAAATTCCCTTTCGCATCGAAATCTAATCATCAACAATTTATGTCAAGTTCTAACTGAATCTGAAGTTTGATGAAAATCCTTGCGATAGTTTTTCCGATACAATCATAGGAGCAATCGTATAAAGAATCTCATTAAAAGAGCAATTTTTTGAGAGATTTACTTCAAAAATTAAAGAATTCAGATTTATATCAGGGACAAACTGAATCTGAAGCTTGATGAAAATGAGTGCATTAGTTCAGTAATTTAAATTGATAAAATAAATCCAAACAAATTGACAAAAAAAGTAGTTTTTGAGTTCTCATTTATCATTAAATGTTATGTACAAAAAATAAATTTTAATCTTTTTCGGTTAATAGTATTTGTCAATTAGTTGAAAATCCATAACTGTAATTTTTTAAGTCTGTAAACTATGAGGTCTGAAGAAGTTAATAAATGCATTTAATTTTTTACTTTTTCTATATTTTGAAGATGAAAGTTAATAAAAACACGTTTTTTACAAAATATTTGCCTGTATGTGTGTTACAAATTTTGTGGTCCCTCTATTTAAAAAACTAATGTACGGAATGTAAGAACATTTATATTCAGTTAGTTCCTTATATGAAATGTTGATTAATTTTTGTGTAAATTGCTCAATAGGTGGCATTATTTTGTAGCATTTTGTCCGATTTCTGAAATAGCTTTGTCTTTCAGATCTAACGCGTGGATTTTCATTAAAAATCAGATTATATTATTCCAAAACATGAATTGACGATCTCTTTTTTGTGTAATTCTCTCAACAGGTGGCATTACTGAGCCGCATGTTCCTTGATTTCCACAACTCTATCTCTAGAAGTAATGAACAGATTTTTCTCAAACTTATGATTGATTTAGTACTTGATACGAATTGAATTTTTCTACATTTTAGTGTAAATCCCTCAACATATGGGTCTGCTATGTTTCATTTTTTGCGATTTTCGTAATAGCTCTTTCTCAAGAACTTATGCACAGCTTTTCATCAAAGTTCAGATTCAGTTAGATGTTTATAAAAATTGTAGATTAAGTTTTGATGTAAATTACCCAATAAGTAACGATTCATGCTGTATTTTCCGTGACTTACGTTGTTTTAGCAATAGTTCTTCATATCCGATTTTTATATTATTAGAAAAACCATGATGGACATGATGAATTGTGTCTCAAAAGTTTAAGCACAAGCATAAAATGTCAATTTTTAAAGGCTTATAAAAATTTTGAATGAATAATATTTTTTTTTTATATTTGCAGATTTCGCAATATTATTTAAATAAATAATATCAAAAATAAATTTCTTAATTTTAAAAAATTTAATAAATGTTATAAAAAAAACTTTCAATGTTTTGCACAATGTCAAAATCAACTAGATTATAATTTTTACCATGAATACCATGATTTCTCAGACATTCTCAATCAGGTTTAAGTCTGAGCTTAAAGCTGTCTAATCAAGAACTTTATCATTTCTTTTCTGAAAATACCAAAGTTTTGAAGAATGTGATATGTGAATTGACTATATTGTCTTAAAAGTCCATTCAATGTCACCGCATGGAAGCAAATTATGGTTTAGCGTAACTTGAGACTTTTTTAATCTCGTCTTCCTTTTAGAAAAGAAAGAGGTCTGACATTGAAACCAAATACCCCCCTCTCCAAACCATAACAAATTTATTGCCTTGCTGAAATATGCCCTTGGTTTCTTGTGTAAGTCATACCAATACGCGTCCTAACCATCAGGGCCATCTAAGTTAATTTTTTCTCATCGCTGAATAAAACAGTAAACCACTTATCCCCGTACGCATTTTCAGAAAGAATCACGTTTTGAGCACCAGCCTTGGCGAGTTGGCGAAAACGAGAACGTTCAGCTAGCTGCATCGCCAAACACAAAATAAACTAAGTTCAAATGTGTCATAAAACATATGATTAATAGAATTATATTTATTACAAGAGAATCTTTAGTACTGTGTTTAATTAACTTCTCAATTTCTTCGAACATAGCGAGTTAAGGAAATAATATTTTTGAATTAAGGGAAAAAAAAATAAAAACCCTGTGTATAGATGTTCTGTGAAATTTAAAGCATTTTAATCTGAAAAAGCTCTTTGTTTTAAACTATGTTTTAATCGTAAACAACGGTGAATAACATTTTCTCATATTATAGACTTTGCTTGATCACATTTATGTAAAAA
Source organism: Maratus speculifer (assembly GCA_964019185.1). Lineage (NCBI taxonomy): Eukaryota > Metazoa > Arthropoda > Arachnida > Araneae > Salticidae > Maratus > Maratus speculifer. The sequence continues at coordinate 455,029,982 of OZ025291.1, forward strand.
CAAATGAACAATAAGCGCGATCTCTTTGCAGAAGGAAGGGTTGCTATTGGCTAGGCGTTTGACTTCACAATCAAGAAAGGGTGCGTAGCATCGACTTTATCTCCGCTCCAATCGTTGTTCTGGCGATAAGGTCCTCAAAACGTGATTCTTTCTGAAAATGCTCCCCGTACCACATGTGTTTTTTAGCCCAGTTCATTCTTGCCTGCTTCTGGTGTAATCTGAGAAATGATTTGCGATCCAATTTCTTCAGTATGATGTAAGCACACTCTTTAATAGGTCTATTTACAGTGTCTTTGGACACCTGTACATTGAGATTATTTTTAATTTACCGTATGGGACATATTTTGTCTAGATACGAATCTCCGTATTCTCTGATAAGTCTGAACAGTTGTCATACTTGGTCGTCCACATCTTGGTTCCACTTAAAATTATCATTTCTAGAGAGTACTTGATATATGCCTCGCTTTGATCGATTTAAAGCTTTTGCAATTTCTGAAACAATTTTATTTTGCGATTTCACTTAAAAAAGTTTCAAAGATTTCACATTTTGTTGATTCTTTGACATTTTTTTTAAAAAAAGGAAATAATTTTTCTACCTGTTATGCTTGTATAAAAGTGCAATATGATGTCATACAACAATTTTAATACCAATCCCGCGTTTCTAAAAAAAATTGCGTAAAATGCGTAAACTTTTGAGACAGCGTTTCTTCAAGAAAAAATAAATAAAAATTAACATTTTTTTAAATTTTAACTACCCAAAATGGTTTATTTTATTTTGATGAAATGTCGAGTATTTCTTGTAAATTAGCATAAAATATTTTCTTCTTCAATTATTTTAAACCAGATTTAAACCAGAGTGCTTAAACTTTCGAGGCAAACTACATTGCCATTTAATGTTGACACTGTGATAATTGATTTTGAAATATTAACCTGAATGAGATAAAAAAAAAAAAAAGTTTTTGGTACTGCCATTTACGATTAGTTTCTAACGCTACATGTAAGACGTCTTGAGGCTAAAAATCAGATATGTACTCAGTACTATATACTCAATACTTATATTATACAGTTTCTTTTATTTTTTATCCAATACTTACATGCATAAATATGAATAATTGGAAAAGAATCACGCTATGATGCATTCCTTTTTATCTTAGTGGTATATTTTCTTACTTTTAAATTATTCAGTACCTATAAAAGCGAATTTTCTAAAAGAAACTTTTATACATATTTAAAGTACATAAAGGGAAAAAGTATCTTTCTTTTAAAGTTTTATCCCAAGCTATGCGTACATATTACATATTTAGAATACTTATGCTTTAGATTTTTGATTCTAAAAGATTTTTGCATCGCCTTCTGATAAATCACTTTATTGTTTTTTGCTGGATTGTATGCGAATATAAAGATTAGAAAGTCAATAATCTTTGTTAGAGATTTATTTTCCCAGGTATGTAAAATATTGTTTTACTATATGGATTATTTTAAAGAGCGGCAGTTGCCTCAAGAAGACCAAAAAAAGCATGTTTTTAAAATATTTTCATTGGAAAATGAAAAAGTATTTAGTTCCAAATTTATTTAGCGTTATTCATTACCATTTTTAATAAAAAAATATATGTATATTTGCACAGATTTTTACCAAAATTTAGACTCAGTCATATGTTAACATAAGTTTCTGCAGATTAGGTTTCGGTGGAAATCGCCTAACAAATGGTGATGCTAAGCTGTATTTTGCATGACTTTCGTGATTTCAGCGATAGTTATATCTCAAGAACTAATCCATGGACTTTCATGTCATGAGATTGGGCATAGATTTCCGTTTAATTTTACACTCTTGATAGCTAATTTTGTAGAATTATGAAATATCAGTGTATGAGATGAAATAAAATTTTACCACTTACGATTAGTTTCTAATGCTACCTGAACGACCATTTGAGGCATGAAGTCAGATATTTACACATATACTATGCATTTTCTTTTATTTTTTTAATAATTACATTCATAAATATGATTGAATGGAAAAATATCATGCTATAAAATATTTCTTTTCATCTTTGCGACATTTTGAATTTTTTAAAAATTATTCAGTACTTATATAAAAACGAATTTTTTAAAAGAAATTTTTATACATATTTAAAATACATTTAGAAAAAACAGTGTACTTCCTTTGAAGTTTTATCCTAAACTAAGCGTACATTTTACTCATGTTTTAGTCATATATTATACTTATGTTTTAGATCTTTCATTCTAAAATATTTATTTTGCCTTCTCATAAGTCATTCTTCAGTTTTGTACTCAAATAGTTTTAACTTTATTTAGAAGTGAAGACTATATATAAAGGTAATAAAGAATATTAAGATTAGAAATTCAATAATCTTTATTATTGATTTATTTTCCCTGGTATGTAACAAATTGTTTTGCTATTTTTTATACGGATGTTTTCTATATGAATTAGTTTTAAAAGCGGTAGTTTTCTCAAGAAGACCGAAAAAAAGTTGTTTTTAGAATTTTGTTTCTGGAATAAAGTTTTTAGGCTAGGTTTTTTTGCATGTAACTTATTATCATTTTAAATGAAAAAATAAATATATTTATATATACAGGTTGTTCAACGAGTAAGACTGTGATTTCAAAATTAAATTTCTCAAATAAATATCGATGATAATATACGGTAAGCGGTTTATTAGATATGCTGTAAAAATGAAGTTTCCAACGGTGAATATTTTGAAAGATTGTGTTCTGTTTGTAAAGAATGCTTGATTTGACATTTCCCTTCTTTTAGATTGCGTTAACGGGCATTTCGGCGTACATTTCCATGTTCTAGCAATTTCTGGAATTTAATATTTTAAATTTCAAAATTCTAGGAATTTAGTTTTGAAAGTCATTGAAAAACTGGTTCTTTGAAAGCAATCTAAAACAAGAAAACTGTCAAGTATTTTTTGCAATATCAGAACAATGCTTTCTAAATATTCTTCAATCAGAAACTTCTGTATGACATTTTTATAGCTTGCTTGATAAACAAACTAAAACTTTCGAAATCCTGTTTTCGACGAATTTACACGTTTTAGGTGTCAGAGAACCCGTAAAAGATGTTTTTACAAAATGTCTGTATGCAAGTCTGTCCTTCTGATTGTAAGTGCGACAAAAATATTTTGGGACCTCCATCTCAAGAACTTATGCACTGATTTTCATAAAACATTAGAATAAATAATAAACTGATATCTAGATCTGATTAGTTTTTGGTAAATATTGCTCATAAAGGGCGCTGCTATGCTGCATTATTCATAAATTCCACAATAGCCATATCTCAAGAACTATTGCACGGATTTTCAAAAAACTTTAGATTTGGTTAGTCCTTAATATAGCACGGTGCTCATTACATCTTAGTGCAAATCGCTCAACAGGTGCGATTGATATGGTGCATTATTCATGATTATCGCAATAGCTTTGCATAAAGAACTAATCATAAATTTTTCTAAAACTTCAGATTCGGTTAGTCCTTAATATAGATACCCTAATATAAAAACCCTCGAATTAAAAAATAAATTTCTTAGGCTAACTATCCAGCTTTCACTTTTTTATTGTCTGATATTGGTGTTGTTGATGGTGATAAAAACGCGTCCAAGTGAAGGGGGCGTCTCTGTATCATATAGAGGGATCTCTGAATCTCAAATCTCTGTATAATATAGAGGGATGATAAATAATTCAGATAATTTAAAAATTGTAGATGAAAATAACTTTAGTTCGGTTTTGAAATCACTTAAACATTTCGATATGGTGAAATTAGATGTAATTTAATTTTTTAAACGGTGCAGTTTTGTTAAATTATTCTGAATCTGTTGGTTAGTGCAACATAATCTATGCTTGACGCATGATTTTTTCTTTCTTGTTTTGGTCGTTCTTCTCCCAACCACGACGTACTGCAAAATAACAGATGTTGGTTTTACGAAATATTTAAAAAATATTTAAATCATTTTTTAATAGATTTAATTCAACAAAAAACTCACCAATAATTTACAAATGATTATTTTTGGTAATCTCGATTTAGCTTTAAATACTTGGCTTTGATTACGAGATCGTCCAGTTCTTTTAGCCTTTGAAATAATATTTCTTTCGTCCAGCAATTAAAGTGGTGTATCCAAAGAATAATCAAGCCACTCGTAAAACGAAACAAACATATAATTATGAGGGATAATCTCCACTGAAATTTTTTAAACTTCTGAAAATCGCACATTTTCCATTTTTATACAATCGGAGTGGGACAAAATAATACCACATTTAACGGCATCTCAACTAACATTATTGTTATATTAATTTTTTTTGTTCTTTGAGATTTTTGTTTAATGGATACAGCTGAAAAACTCCCTTTTTGTAGAATTTCTGAAGCATTTGCATGAAAAATAGTTGAAAATATGCAATTATATATTTTTGTTTCCATTTCCAACATAACACCGTAGTTAAGAGTAAACAAAATGTGTGCTATTTTGAAAAAAAATATAAATGAATTAAACTTTTACTTTATAAAAACTTGAGGGTAATTGTATTAATATTTTTTTCGGTAGTCCATTTGCTTATTTTTATTAAATCTTAAATAATAAAAAATACTTTTGAAGTTCCCTTTTTAACTGTTTTTTCATAACTATAAATAACTATTCTTGTTCCCTTTTTTTAAACAAAATTTTTATGAGATTTTTATTTCTATTGTGATACAATTTCAAAATAAAATTTACTAAACAAACGTAACATTAAAGTTAAAATTTTTCGGCAAAAGTAAGATAATCTTATTTCGTCTTTCTTTTATCTTTTTTAATATTTATTGTTCCAGTTGCATTAATGTTTTTTGAAACTGTACAATAAGCATTTGAATTAAAGTGAATCCTTTTTTTTTAAACTAATGAAACTTGATTAAGCAACATGTTCTTTTCCCAGTTTAATCTGTTATTTTTAAGGGCCACTATTTTTATCTCTACACAAAGAACTTAATTAAGAGTACTAAAGTTTCAACAATACATCGAAAATTTATTAGTTTAAAAAAATGATTTACAGATAATTCAGTGTCTCAAGAAATAATTCTGTCGAACTCGAGCAATTAAAAATTACCCCTAGAATCTAATATAACTCCATTACTTCGAAGAATTTTAATTATGCGTAATTTCTTTCTAAAACGAAAGTGTTACCGTCATTAAATAAATTAAGGCTTGTTGGGGTAAAATCTTAATATTCAGTGGCGGGATATACAAGCCAATGTTTAAAAATAGATTAATGCAGGTAGCAGAGTTTGTTTCAATCTTCTTTACATGCCCTTTTGTGTTATGACATGAATAATTAAGTAAATGTAAAGTAAAAATTGATCAAATGAGATTTATTTTTATAATTAAATTAGAGCTAGCATTTTTGCAGTTTTCCTCTGGATGACCGATCTTATTTGATTAAAAAGATCAGGTGAAACAAAAATTGCAGTTTATACATGTGGAAATACAGATGATAGTTCAGTGCAACGAAATTATATCTATGAAACAATTTGTTGAACTACAATAACAAACTGCTTTATATATTTTCATTCTTGCTGCCCTTTTAAATTCTTTTACTTTTTTTTCCAAAGATGCAATTCCACGCATTCTCCATGCGTACTTTTATCGCCCAGTGTACTGAAAATTGGTCATAATACTAATCAGTTGGTAATAAGAACTTTGCTTTACTGATAAATTCATGGTTATTGATGAGGATAAAATATAAATTATGTACATTTTAGATTGGTAATTAAAATCTCTAAACAATAGAGCACGTTTGATAAAGTTATATGCGTGATAGTAAGATATTATTAAAATCTAAATTATCACTTCTCCTATCATAATGATAATATATCACTTCTCCTGTGAAGTGAAAATATTATTACTTGTTAAATTCTTTCATTATGGGTTGAGTATTAAATATAGACAAAGTCGCGATTTAAAAATAAATACATTGAGATATCCAAAACATCCATTTTACTTTCTTCTATCTGTAGAAGGAGAAAGTATTGCGTACATGAAAAGTTTCAAATTCTGGTTTTCGACGGATTTGCACGTTTTAGGGGCCGTAGATTTGAAAAAAAGTGTTTACAAAATGCCTCTCTATGAGTCTGTGTGTCTGCGAGTCTACCTGTGTGTCAGTCTCTCTGTATGTGACATAAGTCTCGTGGGCGCTCTATCTCAAAAATAGAGCACAGAATTTTATAAAACGTCTTCTGTTTTATGAAATATTCTGTTAGAACTAGATATTAACTATATCTGATTAGTTTTAAGTGTATATCGTCCATCAAGTGGAACTGCTCTGCTTCCAATTTCACGATTTCTACAATAGCTCAAAATTAATAAACGGATTTTCTTAAAACTTTAGTTTCCGTTAGTACTTGATGTAATATGGTTCTCATTACGTTTCGATACAAATTGCCCTACAGGTGCGCTGCTATACGACATTACTGATGATTATTGCAATAGTTCTATCTCAGGAAACAATCAACGAGGTTTCACCAAACTTCATATTCAGTTAATTTCTAATATAAATTAATATTCCTTAATTTTTGGAATAGATCACTCAACAGGTCATCACTCTACTATGCGACAATATTCATTATTCTTGCAATAGCTCTATCTAAGAAACTAAGGCAAGAATTTTCATGAAACTTCAGATTCCCTTAGTCCCAAAATAAATTATTATTCAATAACTTTTGGAGCAAATCGCTCAACAGGTGGCAATGCTATGCGGCAATATTTTCGATTCTCGCAATAGTTCTATATCAAGAATTAATGCACGAATTTTCATGAAATTTCAAATTCCGTTTTACTTTGGATTAAATTAGCATTATTTAGTTTTTGAAGTATAGAGCTCCACATGCAGCACTTCTATGCAGTTTTTTCTACGATTTTCGGGATGACTCTATCTCAGATACAAATATATGGATTTTCGTCGAATTTCAAATTCAATTAGAACTTGCAGATTGAATTTTTGTATAAATTACCTAAGCGGTAATGCTGCTATTTTTTTTTTAATATTAACGTGTATCAGATAGCAAAATTTGCATTGCCACATCCAACTAGTTTTGTTACGGTAACGTACTTTTATAATGTACTGCAAAATAACACATGTTGGTTTTACTAAATAAAAGTCCTCATTTAAAAAAAAAAATAGATATTATTCAACAAAGAGCTCATCAATAAGTTACAAAGGTTGATTTCTGGTAACCTCGACTTGGTTATAAATATCTTCCAGTCTTATTAGCTTTCAATATGTTATTTCTTTTGATCAGTCAAACTATGTGCTCCCCTAGATGTTTTGAGCAGTGTACATGAAATTGGATATCAAAAAGATATTTTTTTCATGGTCGTTCTTCTAATTACGACGTACTACAAAATAACACATGTTGGTTTATAAAATAAACGTCATCATTTTTTTTTAAATATTGATATAATTCAACAAAAATTCACCAATAAGTTACAAAGGATCATTTCTTCAAATCTCGACTTGCCTTTAAATATTTTTACTTGAGCTTCTATTGACCTTCCATGTCTTATTTCTTTTGACCAGCAGTTAAAGTGCTGCATATAAAAAAGAACATTCTGTTATATAAGCAAATCATAAAATGAAATAAATATAGCATTATACGAGATAATCTCTACTGTTTTTTTTAAAACTTCTATACATCGGACTTTTTCTATTTTTATACCAACACACTGGGAGAAAATAGTAGAACATTTACATGCAATTCGTATGAAAACTCATTCTTAATTAATTTTTAAGACATTATTTTCTTTTTTGTAGTTTTTAAGACTTCTAGTTTAAATGTTGACAACTGAAAAACTTCATCTTTGTAGAATTTCTGAACCATTTGCAGGTAAAATAGTTTGAATATATTAATGATATCTTTTTCATTCCGTTCCCACATAACATCGTAATTTAAAGTAATTAAAATGTGAGCTATTTTGAAAAATTAATAAACTTTTCTACCAAAAATTGAACCGACTTCAAAAACAACTGCAAAGTGAAAAATATTTTTTTTACAGAATAGTATTAAGAAATTAAATTAAGAGCGTAGTATTTATCATGCGTATTATTATATTTATGTAGATTAATTTGATTTTTTGAAGTCGGTGCCAGCCAAGCCAAGTTGCATGTAATTTTCCAATAGACATGCATCCAGGTATCTACGAGTTTTTTTACGATTTCATATTTAGTTAAAAATTTAACTTTATTCTTTTACGATTAGCATTGGATAATTAATTTTAATTTTGAACTTGGCTTGGCTGTCACAAACTTCAAAAAATCAAATTAATCTACATAAATATAATAATACGCATGATAAATACTACGCTCTTAATTTAATTTCTTAATACTATTCTGTAAAAAAAAATATTTTTCACTTTGCAGTAGTTCTTGAAGTCGGTTCAATTTTTGGTAGAAAAGTTTATTTTTCTCTTTTTAGTTAAAAGTTAACGATTTTTTGAAGTCAGTTAATAAAAATTATAATACGGGAAAAATCACTGTAAACCATACACGTATGTCAGGAGTGGGGTTCGAACCTACGATCTTTTTCAGTAATCAGAAATCAAATCTGCTGTCTTACACCGCTCAGCCACCTGACTGCACTCCATTCGGCGAGCTTAGTCATCGTCCATGTTACTTTTAGTTTGCGAGAAATCACTAATTTTATTAGTTTTTACTTAATTACTAAAAAGTGAATCAATTTCAATGAAATGGAAGAAGTGCCAATGGAAGAGTAGCCTCTTTCATTTAACACAAAAAACAAATTAATCGGTTGGATAGTTTCGGAGTAATCGGTGAACATACATAGAAAAAAAATACATTCGCGCCGAATTGATAACATCCTCTCCTTTTTTTGAAGTCACTTTAAAAAATATGTAACTCGGAAATTTTTTTTGTATACTATACACATACGACAGGAGTGAGGTTCGAACCGACACTCTCTTTCAAAACCAGAGATTAAATCTGGCGCCTTAGACCGCTCGGCTGTCCGGACTTCATTCTCTTCACAGAACTTATTCAATGTCATGTTACTTTTCGCAAGTCTATTCCCTTTTTGAGTACTCTTTCACTGATAAAGTATTGAGTTAATAAAAAATCTCTGATACTCTGTGGTAACGGTTAAATACAAAATATTCCTAATAGCATAATTAGTATTTTACTTGTTAAATATATATTTAAAAATTATAATACGGAAAAGATTATTGTATACACGTATGTCAGGAGTGCGGCTTGAACCCTAGCTGCTTTTCGAAAACCAGATCTTAAATCAAGCGCCTTAGACCGCTCGGCCATCCTGGCATCGGTAAATTTATTCGACATCGATATTACTACTGATTTACGAGAAATCACTAATTTTATTAGTTTTTGCCTAATTACTAAAGAAGTACTGAGCCAATTTCTATGAAACGGAAGTGGTACCAATTCGAGAGCAAGCTCTCTCATTTCACACCAAAATCAAGTTAATTGGTTGGATAGTTTCGGAGTAATCGGTGAACATACATAAAAAAAATACATACGCGTTGAATTGATAACCTCCTCTCCTTTTTGGAAGTCGGTTAAAAATAAATGAAACATTTACTTTATAAATAATTGTAGATAACTGTATTAATAAATATTTTATTTCGTGTCGTCCATTTGCTTATCTTTATTAGACATTAAATAATAATAATAAAAATATAACGCATTACAAATTTCCTTTTTAAACCGTTTCTTTCATAGATGCAAATAATTATTCTTTCGTTTTTTTTTAAACAATGTTTTGTGAGATATTGTGTATCGTAAAACAATTTCAAAATAAAATTTACAAAAAAAGAAAAAACTTAAGATTAAAAACAACATTTTTGGCAAACATAACATAATATTATTTCGTCTTTGTTTTAACTTTTTTAAAGTTATTTCGTAATTATGTAAATTTGTGGAACTTATAGTCGTTCGTCTGGTTATCCGTCTGTCCGTCTCTCCACATGTAACTGAGGAAAAATTACCCAACCAAATTGTTTGAATTTTATAATGCATAATTACATTCTTTTTCCTCGAGTCATTTGAAATTTTATGGAAATCAGATGTATACTTTGATTACAATGACAATTAAAAATATTCCATTACATTACGATTAATCGGAAAAAATTGTTTCAAGTTTTTTTAATGTATTACAGCCTTTCAAATGCAATACAGTTGATATGCATTTACTGAAATGAAGTTAAATATGCATTCTGTGCAATAATTGATGCACAAAATGTTTATTATTCATTTACAGAAGTACACAAAATAATTCCTTTACATAATGATTTATGGGAAAACATTGTTTTCAGTGTATTTCAACCACGTTAAATTATTTCATATACAATGAAACTGATATACGTTGCTGAGATTTATTACAAGTTACTTCTTGTTCAATAGAAAGTGCTAACAGTATTTACAGGTACTCACAAAAAGTTTCGCATATTAAACTGTACCAGAATTACTGTATGTTACAAAAATTTTTCTGGAAGTGCATTTGCAGTTGTGATATGAGTTTTTAGTTAAACTCAATTTTTGCGTATGTCGTGTGTGTAAATGCTGTAGATCATATACAGGGTAACATAACAGAACCTGTAAGAGTTACAAAATAGGAATGAAAATAGCTTAAAAATAGTTGTTGAATAAATTACGATATCCCATGATAGGTAACGATTCTAGGATTGCCGTGTTAATTACGTCATATTTAAGATGATGTCCTATTAATTTGGTACGACTGAATTGAAGATGTATAACCGTATCAAATTCTGTATTCATGCATTTTTGCATAAAGCTCTGAATATTTATAAAATCAATTACAATACGAACGCACCTCATTTCTCTCGTCTGATGTGCAATTTCCAGTTTGTTGTAATATTTATTGTTTCAATTACTTTAATATTTTTCCAAACTATACAATAACAATTTGAATCAGTTAATCCATTTTTTAATTCCCGAAATTTCACTAAGCAACATGCGCTTTTCCCAGTTTCTTCTTGCATCTTTAGTTACTACTATTTTTATCTCCACACAAAGAGTTTTAACTTTGTTTAAAATTCTAAAGTTTCAATAGTACATCGAAAGACTTATTAGTTTTCAAAGGAAACAAATGATTTACAGATAATACAGTGCCGCAAGAAATAATCAATTCTGTAGAACTCAAGCAATTAAAAAATTACCGCAAGAATCTTAATTAAACTCCATTATCCCGAAGAGTTTTTTAATTAAGTGTAATTTCTTTCTAAAACGAAAGTGTTCCCGTCATTAAATAAATTAAAGTTTGTTGGGGCAAAATCTTAATTTTCAGTGGCGGGATATACAAGCCAATGTTTAAAAATAAATTAATGCACGTTTAAGGGTTTTTTTCAGTCTTCTTTACATGTTCTTTTGTGTTATATGAATAATTAATGAAGAAACGGAAAGTAACGATTCGGATAAAGAATTACAAGTCAATGTTTAATAATAGGTTAATGCAGGTAGAAGTGTTCGATTCTATCATCTTTACATGCCCTTTTGAGTTATGACATGAATACTTAATTAGAAATAAAAAATAAATATTGATTAAATAAGATTGATTTTTATAATTAAATTATAGCTATTTTTTGTAGTTTTACTAAGATGAATGTACAGGGTGAAAAGTGATAATATAGATGGATAACTTGCAACGAAAGATGGTTTTTGCAACGCTATGTACGTCTATTAATGCTCTATTTTCATCAAAGTTTTCTAAGCAAGAGAGCTTTTTTATTTTAACTTTTGCTATCTTTACAAGAATAAAGTATTAGATTCATGAAAATTTTCGAATTCCTGTTATTGACAAATTTACACGTTTTAGAGGTCAACAATTCCAAAAACATGTTTTTACAAAACTTCTGTCTGCGAGTCTGCCTCTGTGTATGTGTGTTTCTGTCTGTATGTGTATCTGTGATATAAGTTTTAGGGGTGTTCTTCCTCACAAATTAATGCATAGATGCATAATCCCTTTTATAAATGTATGCAGATTATTTTTTGGTGTACATCGCCACAACAAGTTACAACAATTGCTGCATTTTTTAAAAATATACTCAAGTGTTTTATCATAAATTTTTACTGATTTCCATCAAACTAGAGATTCTCTTATTTCATGGCACGATTTGACGCTGTTTACTAATTTGGTGTAAATCGCTCAACAGGTGGAGGTGATTTGCTCAACTTTTGCACGATGTTTGCAATAGCTCCTTCTTAAAAATTAATGCACGCATTTTCATCAAACTTCAGATAATGTTAATCTTTAATATGTTTACATTTTGGTGTAAACGTTGAACAGGTGGCGCTGCTATGCTGCATTTTTCCCGATAGTTGAAGAAGTAATGCAGCTTGACTTTTCATCAAACTTCAGATTCAGTAAATTCGAGATATGAACCAGTTCCGTTTATACCTTGCTGTCAATCGCCCATCAGGTGGCCTTGGTATGCTACATTCTTCCCGATTTCTGCAACAGTTCTCAAGAACTAATTAACGAATTTACATCAAACTTCTGATTCAAGTTAAACATCATTTAATTATTGATGTTTCTGTTTTGATATACATCGCCAAATAGACGGCACTTTAATGCTAAAATTTTCACGGTATCCACAATAGTACTACTTTAAGAATTAATACACGAAATTTCATACATTGAGAATACTCACGAAAAAATTATACATTGTCATTTAATTGTGGCACTGTAGTAGCGGAAATTGAAGTATTAACATGCACAAGAAAGAAGGAAGTTTTGGGATTGCTATATCCGACTAGTTAGTAATAAGTATTGTGACACCGCATATTATTACAGTATTTTTAAAAATCGAAAAGATGACTTCAAAGTTATTATCTCCCAATAAGAATAAAAATATTTAATAAGGTTCACTTTGGTAATAAAGCCATTATGGAGGTTAAATGCCGAATTCTAATATTACACATAATTAAGAAGAAATCCTTAAAAAGATATGCAAATAGCAATGTTCGAGAAATTACACAACTACATTTTATGAATACATGTCTGCTAAAATATTTCTTTCTTCAACGCATAGTCAATCCGTTGCTATATAAAACCTGCATTTGTTTGATAATAAAAAAATCTAAAACTAAACAGTGAAAATTAGCAAAACCTTAACGTTGCGCTATTTCCGCCAGGAAACCTTATTTTAAAACAAAATGAAAACTATAACATCTGTTGAAATACGTATTTAAAAATAGCATATAAATGTTGATAAGGAAAACCATACATTCTGTTTTGTGAATTAAATGAATTTTTAGCTTACAAAAATTAAAAACAACTAAACGTTACTAAAACATAGGCAAGTTACAGAATTAAAAAAAAAAATAATCTATTAATACTCCGATTATGTATATTTTTAGAGTTATGAAAATAAAATTCTATCTATTTTATTATTTACTTCTGGTATATATCTTTAAAATTATCACATTGTTACGAGTAGTTATTATGTTATATTAACAATATTTCCTTTAAAATCTTATGTAACAAACAACACCGAACCCCAACATATTTTATTGATGATTATTCTAGTTATCGATGATATCCAAGATTGGATTCAACATGACAAATGGACTCGCTATTTAGATGTATGATCTCTCAACAATTGAGTAAATATAATATTTCAAAGATGTTTTATAGCTGATTTTTTTTGTTCTGTTAATGCATGAAGTGTAGTACATTGTTCTTTGTTCTTATGAAATGAAATAATAATAATAAAGAAATATCACATAATTCCGTTTTGCAACTAAAAAAAAATGTTACAATGTAGACGTACTTTTAAATTTCCAGTTCTCAAATAATGTTAAGGAATTTTATGTTAACTTTTAAATTACATTTAAGATAAATTTGTGAAAAATAATTCTTTATTTAAAAAATTATTAAATAAATAATCGATATTAATTTAAAATATTTAAAAGCTATATTAGATTCTAAATATGCATCCCAAAAACCTTTTGAATACTAATTTTGTTATATAAAGTATGGTTAACATACCTCCATAAATTTGATGAATGTATTCATATGTATTATTTAGAGACATAGGTAAATTACCTATGACATATACTACATCCAGTTTAACGGTTATTAGTTGATTTAATAATTGATTTAATTTTTTTAATATCTTTATATGGATTTTTTGTGAAATATCTAAAACAAAATACAATACTTTTTTATTTTTATTAAATATATATACTAAAATCTCCATTATTGGTCACGCTGAAGAGCGGCCACCTCAAATAACCGGTCACTTATCTATAAAATGAATTAGTTAGATTGAAATAACATTAGATCAAACCTCTGAATACTTTCAGCTATAAAAAGCGGCCACCTCAAAAAACATGTTGAAAATTGCATGTAAAGCTTAGCAGATATGCAATATACGTTCGTACTTAAACGAAATTAAATATTAAGATCTTGCTGTTATAGCATACAGTACTTCGGATACAGTATAGTGGTCGAAATCTATTCTGTGTTCCTGTAAATATTGTTTTTTATTTTACAGGAAGTAACGCGTACTAAACCGCAGCAACATAGATAAATTTCAGAAAATATCAAATAAATTAATTAAAACTCGCCCCAAACAATACTTTCCCGTATAATATAATGCGGTGTTATATTTTTGAGTAGACCTGTAAAATAATAATAAATATTATTTGTATAATAAACTGCACAGAATGTGAATTTTCGTATCTACTTCATAGATCCATATCAATTCTATTATTTTCTTATAATCCTCTGCCAGTCTCGCAAAAGGGTAAAAATGTTATGATGTTTTATCTGCATTTTCCTTTAAATGTTAAAAAGTAGATGATTTTTTCAACATCATTAAAAAAAATCGCTACGAATATAAATGTAATCCTTGAGAGCATTAATCATTGTTCAATATAAAAAAAAACTCCATTAAATATATAGAATTATATAACTTTAAATATTGCTTTTATTGCAGTGAAACCTTGAGCTTAGTGAACGTGTCAATCCCTTAACTGGTTTGTCCGAACGCCGTTCGGGCAAGACGAATTTGCTTATTGCACCATTTAAATCTTTTTGACACCACTATTATTTTTAAGAAAATTTTCATACTATTGAAAAGCTGAAATGTTTAGACTAAATTTTACGAATATTTTATTTAAATAATAGTGGTGCGAGTCCGCTACTTTCAATTTATTGAACGGAAAAGAATTAACCACTTAAGGGGTTAACACGGGCTTATCAGTGAGATGTTTAATAATATTCTCAAAGTATTTGAAAGTGAGTCTAATATGTGCTTGATTCACAATTTTATTTGCCTCCCTCAATTTTTATGAGCTTTCATTTCATCTTTTTATTATTTAGAAACATGCAAAAGATTTATTTTGCGATTACATGTTACACCTATTACATTTTCTCTCCATAAATGCATGTTTTGAATTATTTCCAAATTCTATTTGAATAAAATCGTAAATTTTCTTTAAATCTCTTTTGACTTTCGTTGTACTGAACATAAATTTTAAGGAAACAGAGATTTAATTTTGTCAGATTTACATGCGGAATAGCTTATAGTTTGCCTTTTGAAGAATTGAAACAGCTTAGCAAGTTTATTTAACTAACGTTGACTTGCTTTTAACTTATCGTTATGTAATATATTTATAAGAAAGAAAAAATTAGGTGAAATATTTAAAATGAAAAAAAAATTATATTTATCGATTATTTAATTTCTTCTGTGTCATAATTTTTAAATTTACTGTTTTTATAATTTTAGATTTTGAAAAAAGTTGAAATTAGATTTTATTATAAAATTTTATAATTTTAAAAATTGTAACATATTCTCTGTAATATAAATACTGTACATAAATCTCATAAAGTTACGTCATTTAAATTATGTATATACAATCTCATGAAATGGTGCAAATATATTAACTGCTCAAAATATGATCAATTAAAATTAACTTAAAACATCAGTTTTATGAAATAAACAGGATCTGCAAAATTCTTTGTTAAAAGGATTAACAAAATATTTATAGTTATGGTTTATATTAAGGTGTCAGGTACACTTTGAACTAACGAAATACGTGAAAAAGTGACTTCTGTAAGAATTGCAGTCATTCTATATCTAATTGACCTTAACTATAAAATTGAAAACACATATTAAGAAGGATTTATTTTATTAGTTAAAGTTTTTTATGTGCACATGTGCAAAGATTTTTAAATTATTTTTAAAGCTAATACAAGTTTTACGAAAGAATATATTACTTGCACGCATTGCGCGCACCATTTTTCAAATTTAAATGGCTAAAATTAACATTTTTTATGAATAAAGGTATATTGTGTTTCCAAAATGACCGACGATGAAAGAAACAAAACTTATAGATCCAGAGAAAAACAATTATTTTTAAAAAATTCGAAATATCGAGATTTTTTTTACACAAAAGTAGTCGTAAATTCTAAACTTGTAATTTGAGGAACATAATAATAGATCATTTTGTGCCTGTATACATTTAATAGTTTCAGCCAAAATTTGGTGAAATTCTAAGCAACCATTTTTCAGAAATCGTGCGCGCAATGAGCAAAATCACTGTTTTGAGAAAATTGATGTGAAAGTTTACATCATTCATTGATTGTATAGGAAAATTGCAACCTTTTATTTTAGACATAACTCTTCTTCTAATGCGAATTTTTGAATACTGTTTGTTTGTAAATTTTCCTAAAGAATCATATTCAATTGTAAGCTTTTTTTAAAATCGATTTTTGGATACTTTAAAGGGTATCTGACCAATTAATGGAGTAAACAGTAATTCATCAAAAGTAAATCAAACGATATAATAATGAATGATAAAAAAATTAGGAAATCATTTTCTTCTACAGATATATACAGAATAACTGGTCCGGAAGAAGTATTAGCTGCGTACAGTAAATTTATTAATGAGAAACTGGACATTATTATATACTTTTAGAAATAAATTTATACTCCCAAAGTTTTTCAGTATGTTCATTTCTTTTACAAATACATTATTACAAATAATAATATTGTAACACTTATTTTATATATTTGGTTATAAGTAATATCATGTTACATAAATTTATTAATTTCCGTAACTATAATTTTTATGTAGAAGTTCCAAGATTAAGCCTAAATCATTTTTGATTTTTTTCTTCCAGTTCGGTATTTCTTTCCTATTTTTTCGGTATTATTTATAAATTAACTGGAACATTCGCATTATCAAAACTTTACTTTTGTAACCTTCAGCAGAATTTTAGAAAATAGTATCTAATAGTAAATATACTATCTAATTTATTCCGTTTCTCAAATGTGAATACTTCTGTGGCCGTTTAAATAAATCAGTAATAAAAAAAAATCTTGTACAATTTATCATAGTAAGCATTTTTTTTAATTCAAATTAGTTTAAAAAGCAATTTAATTGGCAAAAGTGTTTGTTATGCATTTTAAAAAAAAGATAAGGAAAAAAATATTGTTTAGATTAATTATCACTTTCTTTAAAAGTATTAAATGTACTACAGCAGCAGATAATATTGAAAGAAAATAGAATAAAATGAATTAATTCATATTAATTAAATCAGAATAAAATTTAGAATAGGAATTAAAGTAGAACAAAAAACAATTTTGTATCGTCTATTACATTTTCTTTTTGAATTAAGAAAAAAAAATACAACTTACGTTTCTATCAGTATTATATTTGTCTATTCCTTGTAATAGTAAAACGTTTATTTTTCAAAAGAATGCAATATCAAAACTGCAAATAAAAGTGCCTTTTGGTTTCAAAATAAATAATCCCAGAGTAATTTTTATAGATCCTTTTTTATAAAAATTACTGTACATAAAGTACCATCATAATAATCAGAACGTGTTAAACATAATAAAGTTCGTTTGAAACGCAGTAATTACCGACATCTCAAAACCTGAGCGTCATCATCTTTTTTTCTTCCATCACTAAGCATTTTTTTTCTTATTTATTATGTGAGTATTTTTTTAATGATAAAACGTTTATATATAGAAATAATGCATAACCTAAACTGTACCAACAACTGCATTTTGTTTTCAAAATAAATAATTAAAGAGCGATTTCTATTGTTTCATTTTTTATAAAAAAAAAAGAGAACTCTCTACATAAAGCTCTAGCATAAAATATTCAGAACGTGTTAAATATAATAATGTTCATTTGAAACACTGTAATTACATTTATCTTAATACCTAAGCATCATCACAATTTTTTCTTCTTGTACTACCCATTTTTTTTCTTATGTCTCTATACTTTGTCTTCTCTTAAAAACATTTAGAATTCAAATGAAGGCTATAATTATATGTTTAACAAAAGAAATCCCATGAAATATTTGTTAATTGTTAAGTCAGAAACTGTTATTATTTATTTTTAAAGTAACATTAAAAGAAAGGAAACTTTAAAAATATATTTTTGTGTAGAGCAAAAATTGTAACTCTCATTTACTATCTTAAGTACAATTAAAAGGACAAATTCATGCATTTTCGCTTTCGAAATAATAAAATTTACTTGAAAAGACGGAAATCTGCCATTCATATTTATATAGTCAACGTGTCTTCTATATTTATTTTAAATACCAGAAAATTCTTACAAAAATGTTGGCTTTATTTAATTGCAAAATATTGTGCAATTGTATAAACCAAGTATTTTTAAGAATTGAATATTTCCGACTGAGCGAAAAATTGACCGGGCTGGGAATCGAACCCAGATACTTGGCTTACAACAATACTTGGCGGTCTATTCTGTTGAGCTGTCTAAATGACAGACCAGATGTTATAACCAATAAGGTTATCTGAGCGGAAAATCCCAGCTGGCTGTCGCCCAGGTAGCTTAACAGGTAAAGTATTGGCCTTGTAAGCCAAGTATTTGGGTTCGATTCCCAGCCTGGTCAATTTTTCGCTCAGTCGGAAATATTCAATTCGTATGATTACTTTACCAATCAACTAGATTGTGTTGAAAATAATAGTAAACCAAGTATTTCTCTGTAAAAATACTGGTGTATTGAAAAAATCGAGGAGGTTGACTACAATAAACGATGTTCAAAAAGAGTGAATCTGATCATAATGAAAACATCAGATTCAGATTCTGCCAGGTGGGGAACCTACCAGTTGTTTTGAGCTAAACTATCCTAACCCAGCAATGTTTTATTAAAAAAATACACAACAATTATACAGTAATAAAATAAAAGTCAGTAACAAAAAGTAATTGAGATAATGAAATAAGTAAAGGTAACAATAGTAAAATAGAAGAGCTGAGTGACTTACATTCGTATAACACAATTTTTCTTTAACATTAACACTGATTCTATAACTGTTTTAAAGTAAAAGCTTGTTTAAATAGTTCCATAAAGAAAACATAATACAAATTTTCTTCAAATAGCATGATAAAACGGAAAATAATTAATCATGTTTGATTTTTTTT
The DNA here is from genome assembly GCA_964019185.1 of Maratus speculifer. NCBI lineage: Eukaryota > Metazoa > Arthropoda > Arachnida > Araneae > Salticidae > Maratus > Maratus speculifer. Next base: position 455,049,422 of record OZ025291.1, read on the forward strand.
TTTTTTTTTTTTTTTTTTTTTTTATGATTCACTTGTAAAAGATGTCGGAAAAAAGGACAGTCGTGGGTTCTAAGTAATTAACTCCTTCCATAAATGAGAAAATGACAAGTTTAGAAATAAAAACATTCAGACATACTACTAATTTTAGTATGATCGTAAATGCTAAATGCTCAAAACGCCATTTATTAATTTACGAAAATAATCGTGCAACCAGGAATGAAAAAAATATTAAACTTTTCCAAATTATTCATGATTCTAATACACATTCATTTATCTTTAGAACCTCAAAAAGTCACAAGGTTTTTGAAATTTAAAGAAGTAGTTATAAAAACACTTTCTTTAACCGGTGAGATTTTTATGATTTTTTACAGTGTATTAGTCTGAATTTTTAATCCGGAATATAGGTATTTTAAATGCTATCTATTTTCAAATTTAATTTAAAAAAATTTATATATATATATATATATATATATATATATATATATATGTTACAGGCCAAACCCGATTTTAGGCCAAACTAAATTGGCCTCGGCCAAACCGGTCTATCCTAACGCCCATCGGATAAACTAGATTTTCCTAGGCCAAACCGGTTTATCCTAACACCCATCGGATAAACTAGTTTTTCCTAGGCCAAACTAGTCTATCCTAAGGCCCATAGGACAAACTAGATTTTCCTAGGCCAAACTAGTTTGGCCTAACTCTTATAGGATAAACTAGTTTAGACTGCTGTTTATTGGTCTGAACTAGATTATCCTAGGCCAATTCAATTTGGCGTGATTTTATTGAATTCAATGACCGCCTCAACGCCAACATTCTTGTTTGTCCTGGGCTGATCTAGTTTATCCTAGGCCAATGTAGTTTTACGTGATTTTAGCTCACGGGCGACAAAGCCAGTGAAATAATGGGCTCACAGGTTCTGTATGTATGTACGAACGCATGTATGTACGCATGTATGTACGTACGTATGTACGTAACGCGATAACTCTTGATAGAGATATCCGATTTGGTTCAAATTTTGGATATAGGTTCATTCTGATAAGATACTTTTTTGATTAATTTTGGGAATTCATCGGATAGGAATAAATAGGGGCGAACGGGAGGCTAATGCCCCACCTTTAATTTAGAGAAATGGCTTTATCATGCAGAATTATCACTTTTCATTTTAAATTTTAGATATAGGATCATTGTGACAAGGCGCCTCCGTGATTAGTTGTGGATGTTTATTGTTTAAGTCTAAATTTTAGACTTAAACAATAAAAATCCACAACTCTAAAAGAAAGGATAATGCAGGTAACACAACATAATTTAGAGGCCGGGCCCCGGCCTGGAAATTCCGGCCCGTGCAAATCTCTGACAGTATTCTACAATACTTCGAATAAAATACATTATATAAGGGTGATAATAAAACCATTTAGCACAAAGTTAGCTATAGAGCAGTAGTCGGGATCAATATTAAAAATAATATTGCCCAATTAAAGTGATGGCTTTGTATTCACACGCTGTTTACACTAATTGTGTATTACAGCCTTATTTTTTAAAGAACAATATCCTCGAAAAATAAAGTAAGTTGATTACTTTTTCCTATTTCCCCCAATTATACTTAACCATTGAACCTCCAAAACTAATCATAGATACTCTTTATAAAACAGTTATCCACAATTTGAAGCAAATCAGATAATTCTGCTCAAAAAACAATTCATCTGATTTAAGGAGGGTAATCCCCCATTCCTCCCTTTATACTTAATCATTAAACCCTCAAAACAATTCAGGGATTCGCCTGAAAAAACTGTATTCAAAATTTACGGCAAATCGGATAAATTTGCATAAAAAAATATTTATCTAATTTAAGGAAGGCGACAAAACGTCCATTAACCCCATTATACTTATACAAAAGAAAAACTCAAATTAATTAAAGCGCTCGATCAAATGAATTCATGTCCAAAATTTCAAGCAAATTGTATAATTTTGTATTATAACCTATTTATCTAATTTAAGGAAAGAAATAAAATTGTAAGTTTCCCCCTTATATTTAATCGAAGAACCATCAAAATTAGTTAGTGAAGCGCTTCGTTATAATGAACAAATCCAAGATTTGCAGCAAATCAGTTAATTCTGCATTGAAAACACATTTGCCAAAATTAGGCGGGATTCCCCCGTTATTCTCGTTGTTTTTATTCAATTAACCCCACAAAACTAATTAGGGAAGCGCTTTAACAGAATGAATTCATTTCTAAAATTTGAAGCAAATCAGAAAATTCTGCGTGAAAAAAAGCATTTACATAAATTATGGGGCGTTACTCCTATTCCCCCCCCCCCTCCCTTTATACTTAAACAATGAACACTCACAACTAATAATGGAGCCCCCTCAAGAAAATGCTCCTATATCCAAAATTTGAATAATATATGCTAATAATGCATGGAAGCCCATTTATTTGAATTAACGGAAGGGGCGAATCAGCCTCTCATCCCCCCCCCCACTTATTCTTCTCCAATGACCTCCAAAAAGTAATCGAAAAAGCTGCTTTTAAGAATAAACCTATCTTGAAAGTTTGATGCAAATCTATTATTTCTATCAAGAATAATTGCGTTACGTACCTACGTACATACATAGATTACGGGCACATTAATTCTCAGGCTTTGGTAGCCTTATGAGTAAAAAACATGTCAAATTACATTATTTCTATCAAGAGTTATCGCGTTACGCACATACGTACGTGCATACGTACATACATGTGTACATACATGCGTATATACATACAGAACCTGTGGCCCCATTATTTCTCTGGCTTTGACACCCGTGAGCAAAAAACACGTAAAACTACATTGGCCTAGGATAAACTAGATCAGCCTAGGACAAGCAAGAATGTTGGCGCTGAGGCGCTCATTGAATTCAATAAAATCACGCCAAATTGAATTGTCCTAGGATAAACTAGTTCAGACCAATAAACAGCAGTCTAAACTAGATTATCCTATGAGAGTTAGGCCAAACTAGTTTGGCCTAGGAAAATCTAGTTTGTCCTATGGGCCTTAGGATAGACTAGTCTGGCCTAGGAAAAACTAGTTTATCCGATGTGCGTTAGGATAAACCGGTTTGGCCTAGGAAAAACTAGTTTATCCGATGGGCGTTAGGATAGACCGGTTTGGCCTAGGAAGAACTAGTTTATCCGATGGGCGTTAGAATAGACCGGTTTGGCCTAGGCCAATCTAGTTTGGCCTAAAATCGGGTTTGGCCTGTAACATATATATATTTACCATTTTAAGTGTTTTTAATTGTTTTTAACTGTAAAACAACTGAATTATTTGAGATAAAATTGTAGATAAGTAAATCGAATAATTAAAATTCCCAAAAATTTCCAATCTATTTAAATTTGAAAAAATGTTTTTTTTTCAGTTTTAAGGTTTTTTTCTTATTTACCTATAAAAACAATTCTTTCACTTATAAAAACTTTTGCTTGAGGCACAAAGAAATAAGCAGTCTAAAGATATAAAATGGCAGTAATTTGGCTGTAAAAAGTATCTGCGAATTACAGAAATAGTCCAAGAGCCGACCACATAAAACCCTAAGTAATCGAGCACAAGAAAAAAAATGCTTTATTTTGTGGAAGAGTGCTAATAGAAGAATCCATGTCTGCAGGAAGTGAAGGGGTGCATAAGCCAAAAATTGATATCACTAGTTAAACGTAGGTTTAGCATTGTATTTGCCGTACAATCAAAGTATGAAAACACGGAAAAGTGAGTGAAGGAAAACACAATGCTAAGCCTACGAGTAAACCACTAGTGGTATCAATTTTTCGCTTATGCACCACTTCACTTCGGGCAGACATGGATGATTAGATTTCTCTATGACTACTCTTCCATAAAATTTAAGGATTTTTTATTGTGCTCGATGACTTAGGGTTTTGTGCGGTTTGCTCTTGGACTATAATAATTCCAATGCAGAGTCCCCATTACAAATAAGATACAACAAAACCTGCATAGACCTGAATCACAAACGACCGGTTATAGATTCCTTTTTCTGTACTCTATTACAAAATACCTATTTACTCTATTGGAAAATAAATTTGCTGGGTAATACATTTTTAAAAAAAAATCTATATAGTAGTGTTTTATTGCAATTTTAATATTTCTTATTCTGTATTAATTTTATTATATACGAGGGGTGATCCAAAAAAAAGTTTACACGGCAAAAGAAAAAGTATTAATTAACAATAGAAACAAGATACAAATGGCAATCAAGAGACACATCTGGCCTTTACTTTTCCACATAGTTGCCAAATCTGTTTAGACATTTGTCTGAACGTTCGACCAACTTATTTATCTCGACTTGGTAGTAATCAGGGCCCTGCTCATTGAGCCATTTCTCAGTAGCTGTTTTCACTGCATTGTCTGAGGTGAATCGTGTTCCGGATAAGTTTCGCTTCAACGCCGGAAAAAGGAAAAGTCACTTGGAGCCAAATCGGGGCTGTATGCGGGGGGGGGGTGATTTCAGAACTCCCACTTGAACCTTTGCAGCAATTCCAGAGTCTGGCGAGCTGTATGGGGCCTGGTATTGTCATGCAGAAGAATGACTGCGAATTTGTCTGTGAATTTCGGATGTGGCCACATTCTTGGCCCATAATAAGCGAATTACGGCTCGCACCTCTATGCAAGACCACTTTTCTAGACGTCGTGCCATTACTGTCGCTCTTAAGTGTCTGCGTACTGACGCTAATTACTCGTAGGACAACTAGCGCCATCTGCCAACCTCCCTGGGTGGAAATATTCGCTCCATAATTATTAGGTTTCAAATGCTTCTGCTTGTTAACTTTTTTTTGGATCAACCTACGTATTTGTAAATACTTTTTCGACTAAAGATGATAAATAAAAATTTAAAATATTGAAAACATAATTAAAGTTTAGAAGAATTCATCAATTAATTTTAAATAAAAGATTTTAAAGAGGGTGACAAATAAAAATTATAACCTTAACCTGTGCCTGCAAACAACTTTCCAGCTCAACAACAGCCTCATAACTTACGCAGTCTCTGTCCACCTCCCCACCCCCTTCCTCTCTGTAAGGAACTACAATACAAATCTCAATTCATTGAAGAATATTATTGCGGGCTGAAGCAACGCCAGGCGAGGCATCAAAGTGGATATATTTTATGAGTGTACACTATATTGGTATTTAGCAGGTTATATGAAATCTTAAATTGTATATTTTTAATAAACTAATTGAGATTATTTATGCAAATTTACTCGAATGGTCACAAGATGACATTCCTATCAATAAAATGATAAAGTTTGTAGTAGTAACGGAAAATGGCACTAACAAGGAAGGTCTCCATACTGGGCATACTCAGATTTTTTTTTTTAAATATTAATTAAGCTACTCATGTATGTAATGAAGGATCAGTGAAAATTAGCGGCGGAATTCCAGAAAAAAAAACATGTAAAAAAATAAAATACTTTTGAATATTTGGCGTGAAAAGACAAAAGTGTCACACGATTTGGCGAGCAGCAAATTTCCCCGCCAAAAGCAAACGATTTTAATGCAATTGAAATGAAAACTTTTGGATTTTTAGAATCCGCGTAAATGGTGTTTGATGAATTTAAACATAAACAATGAGAGAGTTTGATATATTTTATACATATATATATATTAAATTGCATATATATATATTATTTGTTGGTGCAGTTATTTAATTTACCTCTGGAAAAAATATTTTCGTATATAAAAAATTCTTATCAGTAAAATTATTTTCATATATTTAAGCGTATTCAAAATAAAATGTAGATGTATCCATAGCAACAGAATCCAATTGACAATGCTTGACTGGACTTTGAACCTGAAAGAATTCTAATTTATTTAATTTGAATTTCGTTTCAAATCTCAAATTTTGATGGTTTAATTTGAATTAAATACATATAAATATCAATATAACGAAATTATACTAAAAAAAACTTAAACTGACAAAAACAAAGATATTTAATTTATCTAAACACGTTGAACATGAAACTTTTTTCCTTTTAAAATGCATTTAACATTGAAAAAAAAATTAAATTGCTTTTTATCGCCAACCGAAGATAAATCGCCAAATAACGAAATTTTCATTCTTTTATTACGGACAGGGAACGGAGGTTCCGCCGAAATTTTTTTATAAACTCATATATCCTCATGAGAAGAAAATTCTGTAATTTTTTCAGATTTTTTGGAGTATGCCCGTATGGAGACTTTCCTTGTAAGTGTCTCGTACCACTATATAATTCAATAAGAAAAATAACTGAAATGTAAGCGCCACAAGAAAACGCAGCATCACAAGAAATAGACATGTTTTTTCAAAAGAAAAGGTGCCCTCCGCATTACTTTCCGGATTTATAAAATTCCATAAATCCGCATTTTTATGAATTCGATTACTCATGTAGGTCCAACGCTATGGCCATTCCATTCTCCTGTTATTATATACTATGATTTTTTTTTCTTTGGGGATTTATTAAAAATATCGTTTATAAGACAAAGATGACATCTGTGCATGAACACAAACTGTGCATGAACAAAGCTTTTCCTTATGGTTGCACCAGATATTTTTAACTGTATGTGACTGAATTTGACTATCGTTTTGATATCCAGCCAATAAGCTAAATAAACATGTCGATTCGTGCTATTGCTTAAAAATGTTTATATGCATTATTTTGTTTTAAGATTGAAAGTAAATTCTTATTTCTTATATTTTTAGTTTGTTATTATGTTAAAGTTGCATATTTCATTTGTGGGCACCCTACATTTTTGAAAATTAAGAAACATATCATAGTTTTACTGAGCTTGCTCGTAATCCCTAAGGTGACTTGTGAATTACAAGACCGCCAAATTTCGTGTGAATTTCGATGATAAACATTCTATCATGTAAGCTTAGAATACTTGTGTATATTAACATAATTGATATTTAAAAGTTAGAAAGAAAAAATAATAATAACTGGAGAACAATATATTTGTAACTGTAATGTACTATTATATAAAAATATTTTTTTCAACAAATTGCAAAAAATAAGGTGTATTTTAGTCATTTTATTGTGTCCTAGGTACCCAGACTATAAAAAGAAAAGAAACAATATAAGACCTAATATTTCTTTAAAAAGAAAGATATTGGAATCTCCCAATTTCCGTCTCTGTCATTTATTTATTTAATATTTATACAATGGATATAAAAATACTTGTAATGAAAATATAAATTATACCATAACAATTAATAATCTTATAAAGCATTCAGTTTACAATCATTCGTGCAGTTCTGCTTCTAATAAGTGATATTTTCCAAAAAGGTTTCTTTGGAAAAGAATAACATTGTAATATTTTAAGAACACTATTGACCACTTGGGAAAAATAAATTCAGTCTTAAAACTGAGATTTGTACCCGTGACTTGTTTCAACATAAAATAAGTGTGTTTTGGAACAGTGAATCCATTGAGGGAATTCCATTTCTTTTCAATTTTAAAAATAAATGAGAAGAAACGTGACGTAAAATTGAATTCGACAATACTGTAAACATAAACACTAGATATTTATAAAGTTAAGCATATATTAGAGTAGACAATTTTGATTTATGTATACAGCTAATGTGAAAAATGGGAATAATTATATTAGGAATAATATAAATAATTTCCTAATGTAAACTTTCTATAGCTACATTTCTACTATAGAATTTAGAGATAGGTTTTTTTTCAAATTTACGTAAATTATAGTTAAAAGTACTTGATATATTTATTTATTTATATTTAAAAAATTTTGTTATTTGTTTTTATTTGAAAAAATATTACTGTTGGAAATAATGTGTATTTTTAGAGAGTGGGTTATATGGGACAATTTTATATACTTAATTATGCTTTTATTTCTCCAGTGACAAAAATTAATATTTCTTTACAGAGTAGTGGGACCATTTCCATGTGTGATGGTCATACTTCAAACATTTTCTAAAATATTTAATTCCACGATACAAATATGGGAAGAGAAAAAGATTGCCAGTTAGAAATGAATAAAAGTTTATAACTGATATAATAGTTATGCAGACAAACCTTTATTTATAATTAATATAATATACTTATTTACATAACGCAACATAATTGTCTCCACTTACCTACTAAAATTCTGCTTCAAACCAAGTTATTTCTGATTGTTTTTTAAATGTCTACATAGATTATGAGTATAAATAAAAAAAGATATTTTTAAAAGGCTATTGTTGAAATATTATTCAGCAATATTTATGATATCAGTGATATTTACTAGTGTAATATTTTCACATTTACACAGTTATTAAGCTTTACTTTTATTTTTGCACCATAAAAAGAATTAGGAATTTATGAATTCGATAGCGAAAAAAAAAATTCATTATCTGGTTATTAATCCTTAATCTTCTCATAAATTTTAAAATAAATCTAAATAAATCTCGTAGACATATTATGCGTTCTAGATGCGCGAAGAAGTTCTAATGTACTGAAGTAATTTTAATCTTCTTTAAATCTTAAGATACCACAAAGGTAATTAAATTGCAGAAGATATTTTAAGAGAACTATTACTTTAACTATTTTGTTTTGTGTTTCAAGTTATTTGTACGAACATATGTAACTATTATTCAATTTATTTTCTAGAAACAAAATTTTGAGTCAATTACTTACAAGAAAAATGTAAATTTTACGAATTGAATATTTTTTTCAACTGAGCGAAAAATTGCCCAGGCCGGGAATCGAACCGCTTTTTCGATCAGTTGGAAATATTCAATTCGTATGATTACTTTACCAATCAGTAAGATTGTGTTGAAAATAATAATGTAAATTTTGCAACATTTTCGCTACTTTATTCCAAATTGCATGAACGAAGGAGAATGGTTTAACAAATATCTTATTAAAATAATAAATATATCATTAAAGGATTTCAAACTTCGCCAAATAGTTTCTAGAGAGAAATTTAACATTGTTAGCAAATTATAAAATGCGCATACAATCCTTGTTACATTTAAATTTCCGTCATACCTGCTTTGAGAACGTCTTTCTTTTAATGCAAAAAATATACAGGAAATATTTGATAAATTCATTTATGGTATTTTTAGGTTCTGATAGAAGCAATAAGCAATTAAAGATACAATTATATTTTCTGCGTACAAATTCAATTAAATGTTTGGAGTACGATTTTAAAACTGAGCATTGTGAACGGGTGTGATTTCATATCAATGTGATAAATAACAGTAGTAAGTCTTGATAATGCCCATTATTAACCATATCGTAATATTGATATGTATTCCACAACGGAAAAGTAAAAATTTATATTACAAATAAATATTTTGCTTATAAGACGTTGTTACATTAATAAAAATATTTAAAATACATTAAAACATTTTTTTTTACAATTAAAATAAAAAGTAAATAATTTTTTAATGTATGTATTAATACAACAACGACTTATAAAAAAAATATTTATTTATAATATAAATTGTTACTTTTTCGTTGTGGAATCTATACTAATAAAATCCGTGCGCCTCTGTCTGTCTGTCTGCTTGAAACCTATTACAGTTCGCAACGCGGGCGAGTTGCAAGTCGCGAGAGGTGTCTTTCGATTGGAAAAATTCCGGGGAAGTCATTTCGGGCATTTTCGAGACCGTAGGGCCAAAATTAAAAAAGTTATGAATTAAACCCCCCCTGGGAATCTGAACGAAAAATGTCTCAAATCCCAAACGGCGCTCAAACGGAGCTCTGAGGCAGAACACTGCGCCACCTTGCGGTGAAGGAAAAGAACTTTTCCCCTTTGGCTAAAAGAAGAAGCAGTCGAAAACCTCTTTTTCTCCTTTTTTTGCGCGTTTTTTCTTAAACCATCATGCAGACAGTTTTTAAAGTAGAAAAAAACTGATTACATATTCAGAATCTGCGTAAAAGTCTGCTTCTGATGAACCAAAAAATACGAGAAAATGTCTTATGGGCGCGCAGAGCCAACCGTACAAAACCAAATATTTTTAATGGGACGATGGCGACCATGGAGCGTAGAGCCCACTGTGCGAAATCACATATTTTTAACGGGATAATGGGCGCATAACAACCATAGCTCTTTAATTTACTTTTTTTGTGCTTGAGGATTCGAACACCAAGACTTGCTTATTAAATGAATTTTTTTGTTTATTATATATTGCTTAAGATCGAGGTTCGTTTGGAAAAACTGGCCCAGCTAGCGGGCGTAGCTCGCTAGTATATATTAATGATATTACTATATGATTTGCTATGTCTTGAATTTAACTGTGTTTACGTTTGACTATAATATAGCGATTATAAAGTATTATACGTGATTTCTATGCTAAATTTAATAGGGAATCTAATTTATTTTTTATAACTGATTTATATCGGGATAGTCAAAATTATATTAACAATCCCATATTTTCAGTTTAATGCATGTAAAAAAAGCATTTAAATGATTAAAAACAAATGCTCTTTTTGTCAGATAAATGTAATATATGTAATGTTACTGAAGTTTAGAATATCGGTAATATCAAAGGATGTATAAGGAAATGCATAAATCTATTCTTGAGAACTGTCGGTCAGAACGCAGAAGCTCATTTAAATATTTTTAATGCATGTACAATAAATTCTAAATTTATACTCTAATAAATTTAAAGATTAATAAAAATGTAACAGCACTTTTTAATGGTATATTTTACATTATTTAATCAATGATATCATTGATTTAAGAAGGAAAATATTACTTTAAAACATGTTATTAAACATTTAAATATCTTATACAAGTAGAATTCAAAAAATCGATAACCAAGCCCACTAGGTTAAAATCATACATTTAACCATGTTCAAAAAAATTATTGAATTTAAGAGCTAACGTAATTCTAATAAGCATTTATTTTTAAGTTTTGTTTAAGGATACAATGATATAATACATCACTCTTGTGATTATTAAAAATTTTTTTAGTTAATTTGAAGCATTTTATCACCAATCTGTGACCGAAGTATTATTAAATTAGAGCCTTTTTTACAAAAGAAAAATAATCTCAATGAAGTAAATGTTTCTTTAATACTATCTGATTTACTAAGGCAGAAGGTACCTTTTAGCATGCAAATTACATGTAAAAATTACTCTAAAATAGATTGCATATTTAATTAACTTTTGCATATAAAATTTTATAGACTTATTAAATTCTTTATAATAACTAATATTCTTAGACAGTGTCTAGATGCATATAAAGTTTTTAATTTAATCTTAAAATTAATGTCTTTCATTAATAAATGAATTCCCTTTATATGTGTTGCGCGCGACATCTCTTAATTGATCCAATACGAATAAAAACATTTTCTGCATTGTCTAGAAATAAAATCTGCCTTTAAATTACTAATGTCGAAAAATTATAATGATTAGTTTTTAAAATAAGTTAAATAAATCAATTCAAAATAATGAATAAAGTAAAAATAAAAATAGTGAGACTTTATTTCTAAATGATGAATTGTAGAATATCTACCAGATTTATAACTATGGACAAAATTTTATGAATATCTTTGCCCAGCTCTTCCTTTAAAAATAATACTTTCAATGCCCCAACAACTGTTATGAGTAAATCAACTCTAAAGATAAAATTAGCTTTTGTTCAAATAAAGAGAACCCAGGTTGTTTTGCACATAATATATCTCATAATGCAAATTTTTGCATATTCCCTTAAAGTATTCTAAGGAATCATTATTTAATAAATGTTCCTAAATGTTTTATTAGATTTTTAGACAATTTAATTGTACCTGGAAATTAAAGAAAAAAATGGTGGGTAATTATAAATAATAACATAAATTACTTAACGAAATAATCTGCGCCACAAAAATAAATAAATAAATAAAAGATTTGTACTTGTGAAAACTTATTTTTTATGGTGATACATTTTTTACAATCTCCAGAGGAAATAAAAAACAAATAACAGTTAAAATGAAAAAAAAAAAAAAAAAAAAGTAAAACCAGTTTTTTTTCTACGCAACACTAGCTACAATTTACAGTTTTTCCCTCTTGAGTATTTTTCGTGACAAAATCCGATAGTTACTCTTTTTTTACGCTTTAGGGAAATAAGTTTTGACTTAAGGGATTCTTAAAAGAGATTAAATTCCCATGGATATCAATGCCTATTTACTGCTTTCATGCACTTTTCCAGCCACTTATGTCTTTGTTGTTGTTGTTAAAATAGGAAAAATTATTTAAAAAATAACTTTTAGTTATTGTGAGAAATTTTATTGAAAATAAATAAATAAATGCTTTTCACCGTAGTGTTCGATCAATTCCATTATTTTTACCTTATATTTTAATGCATTGCTTTTTATTTCATTTTTTCCATTGAGCAGTTCATGTTACTATGTATATTATCTTTATTTATTAAACAATCCTAAATTTGTAAGTATTTGTTTTAATGTGCTTAACGCCTATTCTGCTTTTAATCTAATTACTACTCAAAACAAATTTATTAATAAAAATTCACATCTTAGTTAAAATATCTTATTGAAAGTTTTTCGTCCTAAAAATTTTCTATTATATATTCTTTAAAAATTTATTTTAAAAGGCAGTTATACTTTTAAATCATAAAATAAGATACTAGCTTTTGTTCTCAAAAGTACATAAATATCTGTTAATTTGCAATATATGTCACCTTGTGCTTATTATTTTTTAAGCTCGATAATCGAAATCTTTAACTAATCCAACACTCTGTAATTTTCGCCAAGACCTTTCAACTGTTTAATAATAACGAAAATAATTACTGCAATTAACATAGCTTTAACGAATATCTTTTATGAAGTTTTTAACGTTAGCTCGTTAATGATGAAAACGGATTATTCATCATTAACAACTAACCCTCTTAAATTAAAAAAGAAACATACAATTAATCATAATTAATATTTTAGGCTCATGGCTATTTAATTACGAAAACTCGTGACTTATATTTCACATAAGAAAAACAAAGATTTCCCCAAATTAAGTTTGATAAAATTTGAAATAATTTTCTTCGAAAGGAAATACTGTAATTGTTGCAGTTTTTAAATTTTAAAGATTTATTTTTAAACATGTGCACTCAAAAGTTAAAGGAAATTAATCGATTTATTCAAAAAAATGTATTTGCAGAAAAAAGAACTGGAAAAAAGTATAATTCTATTGTGGCCTTGCTTTAAGATTAAAATATTTAAGGTTAAAATTTGTTTAAAGCAATATTGAATAAATATACATATTTTTAGTTCAATGGGAAATCATACGAAAAAAAAAACACTTCTTCTTTTCAAAATTTCTCTTGCATTTTAATTTCAAATAACATATCACATAAAATGTGAGCAATATTAATTCTTATTTTCTTTTCTTAACAAAAAATTCAAAATAATTTTTGAGTTTAAAAATTTTTCATATAAAAAGGGCAAAGTTCAAAGTTCAATATTATTTAATAGAGAAATATATACCCTGTGGATTTTTTTTAACTTGGAAATAAATTTAATGAAATTGTAAAAGTTAAAACACTCAAAATAAACCAAGAAAATTTATTATATTTAAACAAAGAAACAACACCATATCTAAAGTAAAGACACAATGGAATCTCAATCTTTAATAACTTAAAGAAAAACAGTTTAAATTTAAATAAAGCACCTCTTTAAAATTTTTGCCGTTAAAGGAATAAAAAAAATACTATTCTTTACAAATTTAGAAGTAAATACTCAATTACTGTATAGAATTTATAAATGCTATAGTGAAATTTTCTGCGTTCAAAGTAGATTATCTTTCTTTTTAAAATTGCCTTTGAAAACATTTCAAAGGAATAAAAGGATTTTGTTTCACTTTAATTTATCCTGCGCTAATGCATCTTATTTTTAATATAAAAATCTTTCATCTTTGTTAATGCACTTAAAAGTTATTTAGATTGAAATTGTTTAATTCAATAATAAATGTAAACCAAAGAACTCAAAGGAAAAATAGTAAAACAGACAATTTGATAAATGAATGTTTTTAATGTCTTGTAGATTTAATATAATGGATCGTTGAAAGTTAAAATTACAAAAGAAGTTCACCGTAAAAGAAATTAATTTTCTGTAAAGTAATTATTCTCTCCTTATTATTGGAGCTATAACCGTATTTTTACTGCATTTGTACCTTGCAGAAAACAAAGGAAAATAAAGTTGTTATTCGCCTGGTATGCGGAAACGCAATAGTAATGTTACAGGCCAAACCCGATTTTAGGCCAAACTAGATTGACCTAGGCCAAACTAGTCTATCCGAACGCCCATCGGATAAACTAGTTTTTCCTAGGCCAAACCGGTCTATCCTAACGCCCATCGGATAAACTAGTTTTTCCTAGGCCAAACCGGTTTATCCTAACGCCCATCGGATAAACTAGTTTTTCCTAGGCCAAACTAGTCTATCCTAAGGCCCTTCGGACAAACTAGTTCTTCCTAGGCCAAACTAGTTTGGCCTAACTCTTATAGGATAAACTGGTTTAGTCTGCTGTTTATTGGTCTGAACTAGTTTATCCTAGGCCAATTCAATTTGGCGTGATTTTATTTGATTCAATGACCGCCTCAGCGCCAAAATTCTAGTTTGTCCTAGGCTGATCTAGTTTATCCTAGGCCATCTTAACTTTACGTGTTTTTAGCTCCTGGGCGTCAAAGCCAAAGAAAAAATGGGTTCACAGGTTCTGTATGTATGTATGTACGCACGTATGTACGTAACGCGATAACTCTTGATAGAAATAATGTAATTTGCCAAGTTTTTATCTCATCAGCTACGAAAGACTGAGAACTAATGTGCCCGTGGGTTCTGTACGTAAGTACGTAACGCAATAATTTTTGATAGAAATACTCGATTTGCTTCAAACTTTTAATATAGGTTTATTCATATGAGGAGCTTTTCTGATTAATATTGGGAGGTCATTGGAGAAGAATAAGAGGGGACTAGAGGCTGATTCGCCCCTTCCCTTAATTCAAATAAATGGATTTCTATAGATTATTAGCATATTTTATTCAAATTTTAGATATAGGAGTATTCTGTTGAGGCGCCTTCATTAGTTGTGGGTGTCAATTGTTTAAGTATAAAGGGAGGGGAGAATAGGGGTAACGCCCCATAATTTATGTAAATGTTTTTTTCACGCAGAATTTACTGATTTACTTTAAATTTTAGAAATAGATTCATTCTGGTAAGGCGTTTCCCTAATTGGTTTTGGGGATTAATTGAATAAGAACAAAGGGAAGAACGGGGAAATACCGCCTAATTTTATTAAATTGGTTTTTCATACAGAATTAACCGATTTCCTGCAAATCTTAGATTTGTGCATTTTAATAAAGCGTTTCACTGATTAATTTTGCTGGTTCTTTGGTTTTTGGTCTGAACCAACAATTTATTTCCTTCCTTAAAATATATAAATTTGTTATAATACAGAATTATCCAATTTGCTTAAAATTTTGGACATGAATTCATTTGATCAGGTGCTTCTTTAATTAATTTGGGTCTTTTCTTATGATTATGTATAATGGGTTAGTGGACGATTTATCGCCTTCCTTAAATTAGATAAATGGGTTTTTATGCAGTTTTATCCGATTTGCCGTAAATTTTGAATATATCTTATAGTTTTTTCTTTAAAAGGCGAATCTCTGATTTGTTTTGAGGGTTAACGGGGGGGGGGGGGATTAGACTCCCGTTCGCCCCCTTTATTCTTATTCAGTGAATTTCCAAAATTAATCAGAAAAGTATCTTATCAGAAGGAACCTACATCCGAAATTTGAAGCTAATCGGATATTTATATCAAGAGTTATAGCGTTACGTACATTCGTACGTACATATGTACATACATGCGTACATACATACATACATACATACAGAGCCTGTCAGCCCTTTATTTCGCTGGCTTTGACGCCCGTGAGCTAAAAACACTGATAATTACATTGGCCTAGGACAAACTAGGTCAGCCTAGGAGAAACTAGAATGTTGGCGCTGAAGCAGTCATTGAATTCAATAAAATCACGCCAAATTGAATTGGCCTAGGATAAACTAGTTCAGACCAATAAACAGCAGGCTAAACTAGTTTATCCTATAAGAGTTAGGCCAAACTAGTTTGGCCTAGGAAAAACTAGTTTGGCCTATGGACCTTAGGATAGACTAGTTTAGCCTAGGAAAAACTAGTCTATCCGATGGGCGTTAGGATAAACCGGTTTGGCCTAGGAAAATCTATTTTATCCGATGGGCGTTAGGATAGACCGGTTTGGCCTAGGAAAAACTAGTTTATCCGATGGGCGTTCGGATAGACTAGTTTGGCCTAGGTCAATCTAGTTTGGCCTAAAATCGGGTTTGGCCTGTAACAGTAATAACACGTGGATATTAGAATACAAAATACTGATGAAATCCCACCTTTAAAAAAAATAAATGCAATAAAATATCTTTCAGATTTATCTGTAGTAGATATATTCACTTATGTTACAATAAGGCGCGCAAAAAACACGTTATAGTTTAGTTGAATGAAGTATTAATATATATCCTCAGAAGCCAAACAATATTGGGCCAATACTGGATATATCTTGGAGCAATATTGGCACATTGGCACAATATTAGCGTGAAATATTGGGGTGTTTAAATTTTGGCCTTATTTAGCCAATATTATGTCACTACTGGGGTTTCATTGGGAATATTTCGAATGTAACGCCAACATTTGTGCAACATTGGGAATTGATTGGAAATATTTCCAATGTAACGCCAGCATTTGTACAATATTGGGAATTCTTTGGAAATATTTCCTGTGAAATGCCAATAGTTAACGAGTATTGCGTTTTATTGGCCAATATATATAGTTGGGAAGAGCCTCCAGCGACGAGTAGTAGAGCTGACGTATGATTAATGAAAGTAGAGAGCTCAGAAAAGAGTTCGGTAAGAGTTATTTCAGAGTAATTTTGCACTGTGGTTGTTTAAAATAAAGATATTTGCGCAGCCACGGGTTGTTTATTTACAGGTTAGTAAAAGAAGTTTACGACCTGAAGAGAAGAGCCGAATTAGTGATATGAACCGGACTTAGTTGTAATGAAATGTCTTCATTAGACCGACACGTCACAACTTTACCTTCATAACTAATGAAAAATTTCATTAAATTTCATATTCTGTTAGACGTTGAAATGATATGGCGTTAGTTTGATTTTCGTATAAATCACCCAAATAATAGAATTGATATATGTTGATCCCGATTTAACCCATACTTATAACACAAAAGATAATGGACGGAATTTCACTACACTATATATTTTGTTAGAGCTTGAAGTAAATAGTGCCTTAGTAAGTTTTGTTGTAAGTTTATTTACAACAAAAATAATGTTTCATTTCATAGGTAAAAATTACATCTAAAATTTCAGTACTTTGAAAAATATAATATTCTGTATACGTATTCATCATACAAATTTTCATATGAATCCTGTTTAATGCTGAATGTTTTTTCCCTTTCAAATGATAATTAAAAAAATAAATAAGAAATAAAATATAATAAAATTGTTCAAAGAAACTACAAAACGGAACTGAATATTATTATTAAATTTATTATTTTAAAGTGAAACATACATTTAAAAATCATGTACTTCAAAAATGGAAAAAAAAGATATTTTTATTATGTTGTACAAAATTTTATTTTTATGCAAGAGAATTATACAGCAGACTGTTTATAAAAAAATACATGCATGTTTTTAAGTCATATGTTTAATACGCTTTGAACCTTATTTGGAAAACAAATATTTACAAATTCTTTCAAGAAATAAGATTTTCAATTATTATTTCTTTTTCTTTAACATAATTAGAGTACGTTTTCAATCTATATAAAATCACTTGAGCTATAGTAAAAAAATACAAAACTCAAATTTCGTTTTATAGATTAAATTTAGCATTTATACAGCTATGCAAATAACACACTTTAATAAGTTTTAAAGTATTTACGACTGTAAAACCTTTTAATTAGATTTTAAAATTAAAAGAAGCATATGAGAATGAACATTTAAAAGAAGCGTGAAGCATTAAGTTAAATAAAAATTATACACCCTCAACTCATATTTTAAGAAATACTAGTTAAATTATACATTTAATGTTGAATTATTTATTTAATTAAAATACGTAAATATGATTTCCGTTTGGCCCATTCATTTACTTAGGGATAATTCTGAAAGCTTCTCAAGGTGTAATTACTTTGATGAAATATTATTTTTCGAAAATTAAAATTTTTATCTAATGGTTGATAGATTTCGAAAGTTTACTATATTTGTTTTATTTTTATAGTTAAATTAAAGAGTATGCTTCATCTTTAAAATTAACTTAAACTATTAACAACTTAAATCAAATTGCTAATTAGAATATTTAAATAATTATAAATATTCTTTCTTGAAATTTTTCTCAAGAAAAAAAAAATTCTTCATTAGTACTAATTTTAACACAAGAAATTGAATTTTAGAATGTCTTTAAATTTGTATTTAATTCTGTATTTGCACTATATTAAACGCGATCGTTTTATTTTTCAATTTTTAGATTCAAATAACATATACACATATTTTATATTGCTATTTCCCTCTTTAAATAGAAGTGTGGGAAAACTAAGAGTATGGCTGAACATCTATAAAATGCTAGGTATTTCATTTAATTAAATTTTAATAAAGATCTAAAAGAGTTAGTAAATTCTTTCATGTTTAATAAAAATTAAACCATGGTTTTCTTTATTTATCTTTCTATTTTCACATGATTCATATTTTTTAGGCATGTTGTATTCTTTCTCAAGAAATTTCAATATCACTTGTTATTGGCATAGAATGTAAAAACAGTTGAAAATTGTATGTCTATCACAAAACACTTTTTCGTATTACTATGATACCCTAATGTAAATAACATAATCATACATCAACAATTATGAATGTAATATATAGTACCTTTCTTTGAATTTATCATAAATTTAAACAAATCACTAGCAAATAATGGACAAAATCTCTCTCATTAATGATTTGATCTCTGATGGTTGATACTTCTACCGCTTAATTTTTATTCCGAAATGTCACTATCACACCAGAAAATACAACGAAATTTATTTGAAAAAAGTTTCATGAATTTTTTCGTATATGTCGAAAATCAAATTTTTTTCTTTGCAAAATACTAATGCCAATGTGATTCTTGGAGTATTGAAGAAAATTTCCCACAAAAACTCAAAGGGTTAAATTGCTTCAGTCGATTATGAACAAGATTATGTATTTTTCCCAAGCGTCACCTCTAGCATGATCAAATTAAAATTTGATAAGTTTTTATTTAAGTCAAAATCTAACAGAATACGAAGTTTTGTGAAATTCTGTATATAATTTTATGCGAAATAGTCACCGCAGAAATCGTAAAAATAACTTATAGTGTACATAAATGGCGATAGGGGAGAGATGGCCAATCTCTGTACCTAAACTTTATCATAAATTGCAGAATGAACTTATTTTGTAGAAAGGAGTGCTACGAGTTTATTTATTACGACAGGCCGCTTAGTTTTTCGATAGTAAAAAGTAACTGAAATTTAAATATTATTATAATTTAGCGGTTGACAATTTTATAGAGTTAGCTACACTTCAAGCTTCACTTATTAGAATTTTATTCATTTATTTTTCGTGATATAATTGCACTGCTACAATTTCGTATATATTTTCTTTATTAGGTATTTGGAATATGTTTTGCTATGTTAATTTTTTTTTCAATTCGTTAAAACCGATAAAAGATGTTTATTTACAATTTAAATTTCATTTTTTTTCCCACTTAATCACATTTAAGTCATGTCTACAATTTTAAATATGCATAAATATTTCTTCTATTTGTATTCTAAGAATTTTTATTTCAATCTTTAAAAACAATGACCATCTATCCTAAATTTACCCTATCTGGTATGCCATATATTGAGTGAAATCCACTCTGAACACCCAAATCTTATTATTTGGGGTTTAACATATTTCCTGTAAAGACGACTTAGTTTCATAAATTAATGCTTATATTGTTTAACTAACGTACTTAAATAAATTTTGAAATATTTAAATACAATTTCAGTTTAAAATTATAAAATTAAAAAGAAAACACATAAGATTTTTCTTTTATCATAACAGTGAACCATTAAATTAAGAAACATAAATCAGACTTAAATGCTTTACAGATTTTTTTAAATGCTTCCTAAAGCATTTAAACGCATGTAAAATTTTGATTTTATACTAAATGGCAACACGTAAATTAAAGAGTACTAATCCGTTGAAAATTAGTTAAATCATAATATCTTTTTAACTAAATCTAAATATTGAATAATTTAATAATTAATTTTCTTTTTTTTAAATTAATATCTTGGCCTCAATGTAAATTCTTCATTGATAAAACTTTTTAATCATAAAAATTGTAATTAGTTTGTACGCAATTCAGAAGTATACAGCGCGCTTTATTAAGGAAACGCTGGTGGTGATTTCTTAAGGGGACAGTGGATCTTTATTTGAGCAAAATCGTAGCAAAAAAGGTCTATTTCTGTGATATAATAGTACGAAAACAATTTTTCTTATTAAAATATCATTTGTAAAGGTTTTAATAAGTAAATAATATATTCAAGTGTATTTATATCTTTAAATCTGTTTTTCTCAAAAGTAATTTTTAAAAATCTTTAGATTTTTAATTTTTTTTTTTATTTTTTTTTTTATTTTTTTTTTTTTGCGACGTAATTCTAGATCAATATTTATGAAATTGATAATAAAGTATCCTGATATTGTTTAGAAAGAAATTTTGGTAAGCTTTTTAAAATTCGCTTAAAAATTTGTTTTTTTTTAATTAAAAAAATATTAAGATTGGAAGTTTTTTGAAAATGTTCTATATGTTTTTGGTGTAATGTATATATGCACAAAATTTTATATTGCTGTGATAAAAAAAAATAATAATAACGTCCACCGTCCTCCTAAATCTTTGATATTAGGTACATAATTCTAAAAATAGAAGGCTAGCGAAATCATCAAAGTTTCATTCCTCCAAATCAAATCATCTGTACCTAAAATTAAGTGACAATGTTCTTGAAATAAAAATCTACTGTTGAAATGACTATCTATCTTGCTGTGAACTTCATCAAACGCTAACAGGCTAACAAAGCCTGAGAGCTAATGTACCCGCAGGTTCTTTATGTAATTATGCATGTATGTATGTACTAACATGATAACTCGTCATAGAAATATTTCATTTGCTTCTGTTATATTCTAGGTTTATTCCAATAAGGCTCGACCCTGATTAGATTTGTAACTTTACTAATTACGTTTCAACGGGTATACAGTGGAATAACTCTCTTTTTGATAAAGGAGTTTTTCATGCAGAATTGTCCGATTTACTTCAATTTTGCTACAGCAGTTTATTCTGACAAGGCGCTTCCCTGATTAAATTTGAAGGTTCAGTGGTTAAGTATAAAAAGCACTACTGGTGGTTTGATCTCTCCTCATTTCTGATAAATGTATTTTTTATGCGAAATTTTCTGATTTGCTTCTTTTTTTCTCTAGATTCATTCTGAAATCACCCTGATTAAAATTCAAACTTCTTTGGCAAGTACAAAGGGGGGGGGGGGGTAACCTCCTTCAATCTGAAATTAGCTAAGTGGTATTTCCTACAGAATTATCCGATTTGCTTCAAATATATTGTTTCATGAACGCGTGGAAGTTTTTTCAGAGAGAAAATTTGCCTGGAATATAATATTTCAACTAAAAACAAATTTTATTTTTTAATTGCGTATAGGCATTTCCAAAGTAATTCTTTCCTCAATGTAATTTAACTGTAACGAGGCTTTTAGAATTATCCCTAAATAAATAAATGGCTGAAATTGAAAATTTATTTACGTTTTGCTTTTAATATGGAATTAAAGTATTGTGCAAGCAATGAATAAAATCATCGTTTGGAGAAAATTAACTTTAAACCCATTGTGACACTTACATTTTTTTTTTTTTTTTTGCACATAATATATCTTTTAAAACAATTTTTTTCGTAGAGGTTTAAAAAAAAGCTTTATTGAAAGCTTTTATATATTTGATATTTAGACACTTTAAAAACTTACTCCTTAAAAAAATGTTGAATAACAATATAATCTCCATGGCCACAAAACAAAAATATTTTTTCACATCAACATTTCTTTTTTAATAATATTTTTTAACCATCGCTAAAGAAGCTGAAATAAAAAATAAGTGTTTTTTCTTTTTTTTTTCCAATTTTTTTTGGAATGCAACACTAACTACCATTTACAGTTTTTCTCCCTTGTGCATTTTGCGTGACAAAATCTCATACCAATCTGTTTTTTCTCCGATTGAAAGCAAATAGGTTTCACTTTGGGAATTTTTTAAAGAGATTAATTTCCCATAGATATCAATGCCCATTTACGGCTTTCATGCACTTTTTCAGTCACTTAGCTAAAAAAGTTTTGCATTGTGAAAATTAAAAAAAAAAATCTTACACAGAATGATTTTTATTTATTATAGCAACTTAGAAAAAATAATTAAAAGGTTTTTTTTTTCAATTTTGTATACATTTCATTAATTTATAACTTCTATTATAAGTTTATTGCTTCTTATTTCATTTTATTTCTAAAATACCGCATGTTATAATATTACAACACAATCATGTTGTAGTATGTCTATGTGACCACGTAATCCTTACCCTTCTAAAGTTTTCGAATTTGTTATTGTTTTTTAAAAGGTATTTAATGTCTGCTGTGTATTTTATATAACAGCATTTAATAAACTATAGTGCAATTAGATGAATGCAATTAATATCTTGATTAAATTATCTGTGTTTACCATTCTAATAAATTTCTTTTATATATTGTCTAATATTTCGATTTAAATATGTGTTTTTCTTGTAAACAAGTGATTTATTTAAAACGCAAATTACATTATCACTTAATATAGATTTATAAATTTAATTGACATATATATGTTTTTTACTCTTGTTAGGTTCTTTCGTTATTATATAAATACATAGTATGTCTAATCATCTGTCCGTTTCCATATAACAGAGTAAAAACTATCCAGCCGGATTCTTTGAGCATGCTAAAGCGCAGCATTTAAAAAAAAAATTAATTTACAGGGTCACGCAAAAGAAATTGGTTATAGAAGGGGTATTTACTAAAATGTATGTATCTCATACTAAAAACAAAATTTTGGAATGCATGTTAAACAATAATCAGAATTAGATTGCATTACAGATATTTTTTAAATGCTTCCTAAAGCATTTAAATGCATGTAAAATTTTAATTCCATACTAAATAACAACACGTAAATGTTATTTCAATTTCAGCCATTTATTTATTTTGAGATAATTCTAAAAGTCTCGTTATAGCTAAATGATATTGAGGAAATAATAATTTTGCAAATTTAATTAAAAATCTCATATTATAGTAGAATACTTTTATAAGTTAAGGATGCCTGTTACTTTTTATTAATACGTTGAAAATTAGTTAAGTCATAATATCCTTTTAATCAAATCTAAATATTGAATAATTTAATAAAAATATTTTTTGTTTTTTTAATTAATATCTTGGGTGCAAAATATATTCTTCACTGATTTAACTTTGTAATCATAAAAATTGTAATTCGTTTGAACACAGTTCTGACGTGTACTTGGCGATTTAATAAGGAGATGTTGGTGGTGATTTCTTAAATCCTTGAAAATTAGGTACATACTTCTAAAACTAGAAGGCTAGGGAAATCAACAAACTTTTTTCTCCAAATGAAATCATCTGTAACTAAAATTAAATGATAATATTCTTGAACTACAATCTATGATTGAAATAACTATATATTCGTACTTGCTGTAAACTTCATCAAACATTAACAGGCTATTAAAGCCTGAGAGCTAATGTGCCCGTAGATTCTGTATGTGCCTATGCATGTATTATGTACGTAACACGATAACTCTTCATAGAAATATTCCATTTGCTTCTTTTCTTTTCTAGGTTCATAATAATAAGGTTCTTCCCTGATTAAGTGTGGAACTTTACTAGTTATGTATAAATACAGGGACGGTAGAATAAGCCACTTAATTGCGATAAATAAGTTTTTCATGCTACGCAAAGTTATTCTAAATAAGTCACTTCCCTGAAATTTCCCCTTATTTCTGATAAATGTTTTTCTCATTCAGAATTTTCTTATTTCCTTCATTTTTTTTCTAGGTTCATTTGATTCACCTGATTAGATTTGGAACTTCATTGGCAATTATAAAGGTGGTGGGAGGTACCCCCCCCCCTCCCTCTGAATTTTCATAAATGGTATCTCATACAGAATATTTTTTTCATTCCAATAAAACGTTTTTCTGATTAGATTATGAGGTTTTTTGTTAAGTACAAAAGGGAGAAATTGAAGGGTGCGGTTAATTTCCCTAAATTTTAGATGCAATATTTTTTTTAAATAAGTGTATAATATACAATTAATGTGAATAGGCTCAATTCCAATAGGTTAACTGGATGCGTTTCTTTAAATTTTTATAAATAAAAACGTCTCCAACTAAAAATTAAATGAAAGCCTATTCGCTCTTGAAATATAGCATTTGCAAAATGCTTAAAAACGTAGCAGAGCCAACTTTTTATATTCTCAAACATAATAAGAACCTATAAAGATCGAGCGTGAAATAGGAAAAAAAATGTTTGGACTCACAACTTCCGCAACACCTGCATCGAATATCAATTCGATGCAGCTATTGCGGAAGTTGTGCAAAATACAGCTTAGCGTCCCCAACTTCTAATCTTTTTTGTTTAATCATTTGTCGATTTTATATTAATATATCGAATACTTTTTTATACCCCTTATTACTCTTTTTTTACATTTGACGGAAGTTCCAATTAGTTTATATTTTATGTGAAAACCATTTATGAAAACTTTTATGATAAACTTTTATTATATGAAAATTTTACTGAATAATAAAATGTACTAAAGCATTTTTCATTTAAAACTAAAATTAAAGCAGCACACTATAAAGGGGGAGTCGGCAGTGTAGTCAATCACCTCATGGAATTCACGGATGAAAATCCAAAATTAGTTAAATCTGGATTCGCATAATAAAAGGGAAACCGTCTGCCAAATCATATCGTGGTAAAAAAAGAAGAAAAAAACCCACTATTTTAGCGGTTGACTCATATGTTAACCATTATAATTTTCTACTCCTAATCCTTCATGTTTTCATACTTTTAGCTACAGGAAAGCACAATGGTAAACCTACAAGTCAACCATTAAAATCCGGTTTTTAAATGTTTTCCACCTAGATATGACTTGGCAGATACAGTTTTAATATGAGAATCGAGATTTAACTAATCCTAGATTTTCATTTGTGAACTTTATGAGATGATTGACTATACTGTATTCTCCCAGTATATCACACGTATGGAGGAAAAAAATCTAAGGAAGAATTTAATTATCAAAATGGTCTCTAAAAGTCAAAGTCAGTCTTTCAAACTTCCTTAAAAGAGATTAGAATTTTATTTACCCTAACTGGTATTATAAACTAATCACTGCTCGTAAAAAAAACACTGTTCACAGATTCATTCATGATTAACACTTTCAACAATGTGAAAATTGAAATAATGTTTATCGACCACTTTTACTTAAAATTTTGGCCTAATCATTTCAGCATATTTTATAAAAATCTTAGCTATGATAGAAATTACATAATGTTTTTAACTTCACGCAACTGTCACCGGTTAAAATATTTATATTTATGGAATTCATAACTGAAAATTCCTGTCGACAAATAGAAAGGCTCTCCATTATTAACGTATGTTTCTAATCTGAAAAGGACCGCTAGGGTTAGGTCGTGAAAGCAACGTTATGTTCGGTAGAAAATGCGTATATTTATCCATCATGCAAAATATTTGTTGAATCACTTCGGAAAACACTTGTGCTAAAATTAATATCCATTATGTTGAAAAAATTATAAATTTTAAACTGCTTCTACTGTCACAATAACAGTAATAAGAACGAGGATGGTTCAATAATTATTGTCGCTAGTGTATATGCTGCGATGGTCGATGTGAACTACCCAAGAATAATGTCTTAGATGCCTATATGCGCTCGATTCCCGAACCGCAGCTGTTAACACATTTATTTTCGTAATAAATACTAGAATCTCTATTATTCTAAAACTCTTACCTCGGATGTAGGTTATTCGCTTTTATGTGGTTTATCTCGTCTGAATGATAAGTATATTCTTCAATAAAACATTCCTTTGGACGAAACTATGACATTTAATTTACAACAAGAACATAAATATTACACGAACAATATTACTTTTCTTTTACATCTCAATTTATAATGCGTACAAATGTACGTCTCATTCTCGTTTGCTCAGAACAATCATAGAACAACGACAATAAAACAAAAACAAAATAGAATACAAAAAAGTCATTAGTTCACGCAGCTTGCAAAATGTTCGTGCGCCATGGAGTTTCGAAGTTTAGAGTCCGAAAATACAACAACATTATTGGAGTGAAAATAAGTGTGAAAAGCTTGTTTCAGGCTTATAGAGCTCAAAGTTGTGAAAGTGTATGAGACATGGACTGTCATTTGAACACGAGTTCCTCGTGATGTATCCACGTCTCATCCGCTGCCACAAATCCAGCCACATAAGTTCCAAACGAGCCTCTCCCTTTCACCCCTCACTTAAGGCCCCACAATAGTCATTGAAAAAAACCCGGATGATAATGTAAAATCTATGTGAGCGCTCTTTTCAAATATCTCGCTCAAATTTTAATATTTTTATGTTTTTTTTGCTTAGGATAGCTGAGGACAATATAGAACCAGACTTTTTTACAGTTTTGGTTATATATTTTTTTATATTCTGATTGTTTAAATTCCAGAACCGGTTCTAACAGGATTCGAAATTTAAAGTTTTTTTTTTTTTTTTTTTTTTTTTTTTTTTTTTTTTTTTCAATCCGAAACAGAAATTTAAAAAGTAAAAACTAGCCCGGTTGTGAATCGTTCTCAGCTATCCTATGCAAGAAAATAATGTAAAAATTTTAAAATTTGAGCGAGATATATGAAAAAAATGACCCCATAGACTTTGCATTATCATCCGGGTCTTTTTCAATCAGTAGTATTGCGCCTTAACCTTTTACATGCCAAAATCAGATTCAGTTACATTTAAAACTATTTTTTGCGCATTACGCCTTATGTCATTAATATGGTAGAATTTATATATATATATTTTTTTTCAGAATGTGCCCAATTGGGAACATTGGTCACTTCGGGTGACATTTTCCAGTGGTAATTGGTCATTTTTATGACTGTCTGTACATTTTCTCATTAATGATATGCGAATGCCACTTCTTTTTAAAAAAAATCAAGTTATTTAATTCGAAAAATCTATTTCAAAAAATCATTTATATGACTGATAATTTTCCATTGGTTATTGGTTATTTTTATGATTTTCTGTTTATATTCTTATTAATGATAGGAATGTAACTTCTATTTCAAAAAATCAAGTCTTTTCACTATTTCTGCTAATTTTTTCAAGTCAATTTGATTAAATTTAATTTTTTAATAAATTTTTAAACTTATGTTGCCAACTTGGAACATTGGCCTGTAAAAGGTTAAAAACTATCTTACAAAATATCAAGGAAAAACTCAAATAGCGGTCAAAGACTTTAAAACTTATATTATAAAGCGCAAACATTAACATTCATTTAAATAGCAGAAAAAAGAAGTGTAAATATTTGAAGTTTCGAAAGCACAAAACATATTTAGAAATACCGCATTTTTCAGAAAATTGCAAAATATGTGATAGGCTTTGTTTCCAATAATATTCTTTCAATGCTATTGCTTCGTTCTTATAATATTTATACTTTATTGATTTGCTCAAAGAATTGATGATACATTTTCCTCTAAAAGTGAAGAATTTTATTTTTTGGATTAAAAAAAAACAAGAGAAACAGGGGGAGTTTTTGCATCCTATAATTTTCTTTCGCAAAAAGTGCGAATTTTCTAAATTATGGAAATTCGTTATTATATCTAAGTATCTCAATATCTAAATTAAGACAACTAGAAATGCATCTTTTGCAGTTTTTTTCAGTTCTTGGAAAATATCAGCTTCGTGAATAAAGGATTTTTTAATGTGTACGTTATTAAATTAATAAATATGTCAAGACTGGTGTATAGACATAGTCAAATAACTTCTAGAAATAAAGGTATTTTTAGCATACTTATGATGTGTCTATGTATTTTTCTTAAAACTTTTTTATGCCATAGCTATTAAAAATTTTGTTTTATATTATAACTACAAAAAATCAATTTCTCATAAGTGAGCGAAAAATATAGAAAAAAACATTATTCCGGAAATTTATTGCGGTATTTTGTGCTCTAAAATCAAAAGTACGTTTTAATACCCAAAATCAATTGATTTTTTAATAAAGGCAATTAAATATTTTGCAGAACAATTTTATACCGTCCATTTTACACAATTGCGATTTGACTTGCAATGCCTTTACTGCATATTTCATGTTTGCAAAATATTTGTAATAAAGCATTACGCATATTTTGTCTACAAAATTTAATAATTACAAAAAATGAATTTTATTTCCTAACTTAAAAAATGTTAGTGAAAATTATCTTAACATTTACAAACGAAACACTTATTCGAAATTTTTGTAATGCTTTGATTTTTTCAGGTGCAATCGAAATTATGTAAATACCTATTACTTATAGTCCTTGATCAGTCCACTCATTCGCCTGATCATCTGTACATATATATGACAGAGAAAGATTACCCAACCAAATCGTTTGGCATTTAAAATATATAATTTTTGCATAATTTTGTCAAGCCATTTCAAATTTTATAAAAATTGGATGTATAGTTTAATTTCAGGGACAAACAAAAGTATACCATTACATTACGGCCAGTGGAAAAAATAGTTTCAAGTGCATTTTAATGATGTTATACTCTTTCGAACATATCAAAATTGATTTTAAAATCATCATATTAAAATATGAATTTATGACTTATGTACCAAAATATACATTCTGTACAATTTGTGGTGCAAAGAATATTTGTTATTTATTTACAGGGCCAGGCAAACGTGTTAATTATGTTTGGGGCTTGTTCTAATTATATTAAACTACTTCACATTTTATGAAATTGATATGTTTTGCTGAGGTTAACTGCAGGTTAGTTCCTGTATAACAGAAAGTAGACAATATTTATAGGGACAAGCAGAAAATTTCGGTTACCATACATTAATCCGAAGCACTGTATACTATCATACCAAAATCTGAATATTAAAAAAAATTCTTTACAGTTACAACGCACCTCATTCGTTACGCACCTCGTGAAATTTCCTACTTGTTTATATGTGTGTTTTTGTTTATAATATATACATGGGTAGGGGTATTTTGATGCAGTTTAGAGCATTAGTCAATAAAATTGGAAATAAGAAATCTATAATACCTTTTCCGACATAACTGTGTCAGAAAGTTAAATAACGCTATAAATCATTTCCACACGTGAATACAGTAATAAATGTACCAGTTTATGAATATTGAATAGAGCTATATTTGATTAGTAATTTTGGCATTATTTAATGTAGTTGATACCTTTGTTTAATTAAAGCAAAGATTACTTTTAAAAAATAATGGAATTGAAAAACCGTAAAACATTAACAGATTTATCGTAAACAAAATGCTGTTGCTTTCTTATTGTAAACATTCATACACTAAATATGTTCAATAAAATTATTGTTCATACCGTGTCAACAACAAAATTTTGAGAAATCGTCACCTGAAAATAATAAGGTTTTATCTGTGTTTTTGAAAAAAATGACTTGTCGATATAGAAATGTTCTATTTGTATCCCTGAAGGCATTTCTGGATTAAAATATTTTCATAATATAATTGTAATGTTATATACAAATTATATATAACATCATTTTAATGCAAAAATGCCTTAATAAATACATATAGAACCTTTCTATATCGACAAGTTATGTCTATCTGTGGTGTGTTAAAAAAACACACACAGATAGAACCTTTTTATTCTCAGGTGACGAAAGCATCTACTTAGGTGTGCATCATCTACTTAGGTACTACGTTTAGGTGTGCATTTTAATGAAAAAAAACTGGGAACGTTTCACATCCGAAGCAAAACTTTTAACTTCTGAAAAAAAAAAAAAAAACAACATAGCCCATTTTTTATGTTACCCTTTATTCCATTTTAAATACAGAATATCTCAAAAACAATTGGGAATCTTTCTGCTACTATCCGCATTTTCTGCTATTAGCTACATTAAATTAAAAAAATTTCATACTCACAATGAATCTATTCGTTACAAAAAAAGCAATTCGTTACCATTTCCAAAATGGAATCTGTGGTTTTTTGTTTTTTACATCGTACATATAATCGTAGTATTACTGATTCTCCTGATTATGAAAAAAAATGACATGTGAGCTAAACATAGTTAAACCAGTGAAAGAGAAAGTATCCTAACGAATTAAAATAATCGTTAATATTCTCGGATTTTATTAAGGTTCAAGGTATCTTTACTCTGACAAATTACATTATTAAAAAGAATATAGTTTACAGTACCATTGTATCTAAATTAACAATTGGGTATAAAAATTTAAAATACACATTAAAACTGATATAATATAACAGTACTATGTCTAGATGCACATGTATTCTTTCAGTTTAAATTTAAATTTTTCGTATTTTTAATTAAAGAAATTCGCGTTATAATATTCGTGGCATACGGGCTCTCTCCTAATTAAATTGCTACGAAAAATATTTTTTGAATTTGAGTAGATGTAGAATTTAAGTTTAAGGTGACTTACACTGGAAAATTAAACAACAAATCTCAAAATCATAATTTTAAATTCTATGCTTGTTTAATAACATTAAAATTTAATAAATTTCTATCCAGCCATTTCCTTAAAATCATGATATATACGTTCCTTTTAACTTCCTGACCACCGAGCAAAAGGACGAGATTATAATACATAATAAAACATTTATTTTAACACAACAGAACCAAAGACCCAGCAATTCGATAGACGTTAAGATATTAATGTATGTCAAATATTATAATATTTAATATCGA
The DNA here is from genome assembly GCA_964019185.1 of Maratus speculifer. Classification (NCBI taxonomy): domain Eukaryota; kingdom Metazoa; phylum Arthropoda; class Arachnida; order Araneae; family Salticidae; genus Maratus; species Maratus speculifer. The sequence continues at coordinate 455,080,494 of OZ025291.1, forward strand.
ATATACAAAAATAAACAAAAATAAATATAGAACAATTACTGCATATTTGAAACATGCAAAAATGACAATACAATGTGATATATATTCTAATTTTTGGTGTAAAATAGTTCACTATTCCCTTTTATTCGATAAAAATGGATAATAGCATTTCCCAAGAACAAAGTGATGAAAGCAACTCTATTATATATATGCGATATATATGCATGGTACTAATTTTGAAAATTTGTTGCCTCCAATTTTGCCGGATGAATGCCTACGCACAATTATGCTTTCACAGTTCTTTCATTAAATTCTTTACAAAATTGCCTCTAGATTTCATAATAGCAATGAATTTTCGCATCTATTAAAACGAAAATACAGTTAAAAGATGAAACATTTATTAGTAAGGGACAGTAAATTAAATACAGAGGTTTAGAAATTGGTAATTCTTATGATATTATATATACCTAAAAGGATTTTATAGAGAGAATAAATTTTTAGTATAAGTTAATGATGTTTGTATACTAAAATATATCTGTTGGGATAATTTACCATATAATTAGGTATTCTATAAAATTTTACCCTTAGAAAGTAGCATTATATTTAGTTATGAAAATGAAATGTGTTACCTCGGACATTATTGCATTGTTGTGCAAAATTTGAAAGTTGATATTAAATGTAGACACAGTTTATGTATCAGAATGTTTAAAATTGTGTGAAGGCATTAAATTTTATGATTACCAGAGAAGTTAATTTCGTCCTATACTATAATGAAATATCTTTTAAAAAATGTTATTCAGACGGACATTGATTATTTGACTGAATATATATTTATATTAAAATATTCTGAATATTTTTCAAGTAATGGAAATAATTAAATTAGGTACAGTTATTTCTAACACTTTTTTCTTCCTCTTGAAATTAACATGGAATATTTTACTGAAAAAAAAATAATAATAATAATAAAAAAGGTTGAATAAACAAAATTACAATCGGGGTAACTTTGCGCCGAATCAGTATAACTTTACTCCACTTTTACGAATATTTGATGCATTCTGCCAAGATGGAACTTTCATGAATTATTTCCGATGAGGTACCAAACACACACTAGGGCTGTAATCTATAACTTGAGGCCAAAACATCGCCGTTAATTTAAGACGCAACAATAGTCACAGGAAAAGTCTTGAATGATAATGTAAGGTCTATGAGCCTATCTTTTCAAATATCTCGCTCAAATTTTAATATTTTTACATGCTTTTTTTGCCCATAGGATAGCTGAGGACGGTCCATAAGCGGGCTAGTTTTTACTTTTTTGGTTTCAGATTTTTAAAAAAACATTTTAACTTTCAGAACCGTTTTGAACCGGATGTGAAACAGAAACTGTTCTAATATTAAAAAAATACAACCAAAATAAAAATAAAAACATCACCATGATGAGTACACTTTCGTAAACGAACCTAAAACTGAACGATATTCAGATTTTCAATCGATCCGTAAATATATTTTCCAACGGAGTGAGGATGCAAATAGCAATTTAAGAAATTTTCTAAAATTTTTTTTCGAAAATAATGGTAACCACCACTCAATTAAGAGCCAAATATTGATCTATAAGAGCCTCCTACTCAGCTCGATGCGGTTTGCTTCACCAAATAAAAGGCAATCTGCGCACGCTCTGTAAAATATGTTTGTTCCATTTTTCACCTCCAGGATCGCGCTCATTCATTAACAAACTTATATCCGAATAAAACTCCGATATCAAACCTATTCGTGGATATATTAGTCGAGAGGGTTGGAAAATGAATTAAGAATTTAAGAAATTTTTATTATAGCGATATTATTATTTTGACCATCACAGAATCTGAACTAGGCAAAATCATTCCAATGAAACCAATCCGAGCAAGACAAAATTGCAACCCGGACCAAACCTAAAAATTCAATATGAAAATTACCGAAATCCGACCCGAAACAAATCTTATCAGGACAAAAAATATTCCAATAAATCATAACCAGATCCGTTTATGACAAAATAATTTCTGTATATATGTAATTTGAACCAACATAAATAGTAAATTTGAAAAATCCCGATATGTGACCCGAGTCTATTAAGAAACGGACAAAACTATTCCAAATATCTATAACCGAATCTGAAATGGACAAAATAATTTCCGTGGGGATGAACCCAATCCGAACCTAAAAATTTCATTTGAAAAAAAAAATCTTAATTTATAAGAAATTGTTGCCTCGTGGCGATCTTCATTGGAATTTTCGTGTCCGGAAATTTGGTTCAAAAGGCAGAGTTTGACAGCATCATTTTAATAATCATCTGCTTTTATCGAAAAATAGAAAGACATTAATTTTTTTAATAAGAGCATCTATTAATCTTATGAGTTTACCAATACAATTTAACGCATGTATGTGTGAAAAAGTAGCAGCTCTTATTTTTAAAAAAATTATAAGGATCACGTTATGATTCTTTTAATATTATTGTCGGTTTCAGGTTTCGTTCGAATCACATTTGGGGTTTTTTTAAACGGAATATTTAAGTTAGACTCGAATTCATGTCCACGGAAATTATTTTGTCTTGTTCGGATCCGGTTATGGTTCTTAGGAATATTTTTTTTAGATTTGGCTCGATTCAGATTTCGGGTTTTATTTTCAAATGCAATTTTTAGGTTCAGGTCGGTTTTATATTGAAATTATTTTTCCTTGTTGGAATCCGGTTATGCTTCACTGAAATATTTTTTTCATGTTCAGATTTTGATTGGTTGAGATTTTGGGACTTTTTTAAATGAATTTTTAGTTAAACTTACGTTCATGTCCATGGAAATTAATTTGTCTTGTTCGCGTCTGGTTATGTTTCTTTAGACAATTTTCGTTGGGTTCAAATTTGGTTCAATTCAGATTTCATGTATTTTTTCAAATTGATTTTTAAGCTTCGGATCGGATTCATGGGAGATTGGAGTCAACGGAGATTAATTTGCCTTTCTCAGATCCGGTTATGGTTCTTTGGAATATTTTTGTGGGATTCAGATTTCGGGCTTTTAATGGAATTTTTAGGCTCAAGTCGGATTGTCTGTCCGCGAAAATTATTTTTCCTTGTTCGGATCGGGTTAGGCTTCATTTCAAAATTTTTGTGATATTCAGGTTTGGTTTGGGTCCGACATCAATTCCATAGTTTTTTCAAATGGAATTTTTAGATTCGGGTCGGTCGATGAAATTTTGTCTCATTAAATTTTTGTCCTTTTCGGAGCGTAATATGGTCTGTTTTTTTTTTTGGGGGGGGGGGGGGGTTGGGGGGAGTTGGTATCGAGTTATGTGTTAATAAGCCGAAACAAACATTATGCTTATACCCAGTTATGCTACTATTTTATTAGTGACTATTTCTGACATGTAATTTACTTTGTTATTTGATAATTTATTATGGTGTATGAATCGTCTGCCGATTCGCCAATCAGCCATTTAATTTTCGTTTTAAAAACAAATTAAAGCCATAAAAATGTAAATAGAATATATTCAATTTTAATCAATGATTAAAAAAACTGCTAGAAAAATCTCTTATGTATATATATATATATATATATATATATATATATATATATATATATATACGAGCCGTGCAGTGTACATTAGAATAATCAATGTACGAAGTGTCAACAATCTGACGTACATCCACTGAGATAAAAAAATCCTCTGTTACACTGATAGTTTGCCAGTCTATGAGTTTTTAAAGTCTTTCGAAAAAAACTTTCGAATCACTTTTGAAATGTTAAATTACTTTGTGTCTCAGCATTTAAAAATATTTCTGCAGAAGTTTTATACAACCAAACAACCGTAAGCAAGCGAAGGGATAAGGCGAAAAAAGGCGATATTTGATGAGAGTGAGCTCTGAATTGTAATTAGTTATTTATTAATAATTATAATTTTTATATGGGAAATATCATGTACATCAGGACAGACATTACGCTACTCTCCAAAAATTTTGAACTTCGTGCGTGCCGTAGACTTCGCTAGCCATCGCAGACATACACTCACACAGAACATTTTTTTTTATTAGTATAGATTAAAATATGGAAGTTTTTAGTTAAAAATATTAAAAATGTAAAATGTATATTGCTTTCGAGTTTTTTAGTAATCTAATAGTTTACATTATCACGTAAAAGAGAGATTATATTGTCAATAAAAATGGATATAAATATGGAAATATATTTTATATTTCTGTGTAAAAATCACATTCTATATAAATTAATATTTTTTTCTTGTTTAATTTGTTTAGAGTTTTGATTGTGTATATATATATATATATATATATATATATATATATATATATATATATACAACTTGACTTGATATTTCAAATAAAACTATTAAAATGAACTAGCTTGTATATTTTCTAACCTGGATAATAATTTACACCTTCTAAAACTATTTAGTAAACTTACTTAGCAGCTTACATTTCATCGCTTACAAATATGGTAACAGAATTGACAAGTAACGGACTTGACATTTCAATTAAAACTATTAGAAATGAACTAGCGTGTACAATTTCTAACTAAGAAAATATAACACATACCTTCTGAAAGTATTTAGTAAACAATATTTAATTATAAAACTACAAAAAACATTATTTTAATATTAAAATTTACGGTAACAGACTTGACAGTAAAATAAAAATACCTACTTTAAAGAAAACTTATTCTTGCCACTATTACATTGCTTCACAATTGAAGAGTAAAAATGGCAAGTAGTAGTTACGTGAATAGTTTAACTATGTCGTCAAATATTTGCTGTTAACTTTAGGCAGTATTAGAAACCTATTTTGACTAAAATTATCACAGGGTAACGGATTTTGACGCAAAGTGAGGGACAAAAAATTTTACCACACTTTTTGAAAGAAAATATATTCTAGCAACAGAATGCTCCAAATCAAGAAACCTTTTTCTTCGTAATGGTATTTTAAAATAATGCTTTTATATATCGACGATCATATCAGTAGTAATGGAAACTAGCAGCTCATTTAATTTAAATTACTCATCTGAAAAACAAATATATATTAACATTTCATCCGACTAATGGAAATAATTGCAGAAAATGGTTTTCATATATCTTATGAGTTTTTTAAATTTTTTAATAGTTTTTTTGCTTATTAAACGACGACGTTTTGTTACAGTATTTCAAATGTGTTCGTAAAGTGTTCGGTAATCTATGCTTGACGTGTAATTTTTAATCTCTGTTCAAAAATGCTTAATAGATAGTAACAATTTTTTCTGTAATAAATGCTGAAATTACTACATTATAAAAATAGACACATTTTTTTTTTTCAAACTACAAAATTTTACAAACATACTTGATCACGAGCAAAAATAATCGACAACAGCTTCCAAGCCAGCGCCGTGCGAAAGGGGGGGGGACTTATAATTTGCAGGGTTCTTAATAAGAAAAATATTATTTTTTGAAAATATGAGAATGTTGTGCACAATTCTCTGTAATTAGAATTAAAAAATAATTAAAATTTTATAAAAAATGAGCAGATGTACTAAATTTTTGACTGCGCAGCGCATACGTCAACGATATCAAAATTTTCTTTGCATATTGTGTTAGTAATTGTATAGAGCAACTTTTGTAAAAGTAATCGTCTTGATTAGTAGTAAGTGCTATATTGTGTATTCTATATTGGCACTAATCAATGCCTATATGGATACAACCCCTCATTGTTTTGCTTCATTTTGAGAACAACGGATTTTGGCCTTATTCCATAGAATATTAGTGTTATAATTTCCATGTTATGTTTTTGAGACTTTCACAAAAGTTGCTCTATACAAATAGCTAACACAATGTGCAAATGAAATTTTGATATCTTTGACGCATGCGCAGTAAATATTATTTAGTAAACCTGCTCATTTTAATACAATTTTTATGTAGTTTTTGAATCTGTTTACAGGGTATTCTGTACAATGTTGTTTGTCATATTTTCTGAAAATAAAATTATTTTATATTAAGAACTGTACAAATTATAAGCAAAGAAAAATAAGCAAAATTATAAGAAAAATTTGGGACTGTTTTTACACAAACCTTCATTTCTCTAAGAATGTACATGCTATCCACATAAAAATGAGAACAGTTTATTACAATAAACCACTTAATCATAATGCACTGTACAGTTTGAGAGCTTTTATTACATTAGTTTTGACAGAGTAAATTTAAAGATATTCGTTCTTTTTCAGTTTATTTACAGCTCCTTATGGCGTTTGGGAAAAAATAAATTCATGGAAATGCATGACCTATACTGTTATGTTTACACAAATAAAGTTTTAGGGTATTTCCTCATGTATTTTTCTAGATATTTAACAAAATGTGTAAAATTGCAAGTGGCCGGGCACCCTTTGGCTATATAGTGTATATAGACTGCTGAATCTGAACACACTTTAGAACACTTTTTGTCACCAAACCTTCAATACATGAATATGTTATGAACGTTTATATGTTTAAAACGTTTTTGTGTTGTGATTATATTCTTTATATATTGGAAAATTGTTGCTATTTAGAAATGTGTTCGAAAAACTAGTGTTGTTAATTGTATTTAAATACTGTTATAATTAGTGTTGATAAAAATATTTTCTCAGAAAAATTTGTGCTTCACATTACTTTGTTGCTATAATAAGAACACATTGTCAACACCACACAATATATTTCACTATAAAACAACATGTGTAAACACTTCAGAACACTTTCTCTATGGTGCCTTTAAAATGAAACAAATTTAAAAAAGAAATGAAAAATATTTTGCTTTGTGAAAAGAATAAAAATCAATCAGTTTACTGATTGAATCGGCTAATTTCGCCAGTAAATATCAATAGCTCCTTTACAGAAAGCCTATGTAATTTTTAACAAAGCATTTTGCAATTTCATTCTTTTTCCCAACATTTGACAGGTAATTGCTTTGAGGCCTTTGGCAGCTATGGCTTTCGCCTCTAATTATCCATAATAATACACATAGAAACAGCCACAAATCAGTTCGAATTTTAATTGTTGTATCCATTACATATATACAGGGTGGTGATAAAAAAAACTTTGCCGATATATGGAGCTCTAGCGGCCAGTCCGCTTAACCGATCGAGGTGAAATTTCAGATATAGCTATTCACAGGTATGAGCTCGAGATTCTGTGAACGGCAACAAAATGGCACTCACGGTTACGGTTATAGTTACAGAAACTCGAAAATTTCCAATATCAACATCCATTTTTTTCATCGCAAAATGCTCAGCACATGCGAGCGTCGGAACCGCACGTGTATCGCAAGAAGCGGACATGTTATGCAAGCACAAAAATCTGTTCTGCGAATCCTCCCCCCTAAATAAAAAAAAACTCGATTGGGGCGCAAAGAGGAAATTTGCATATGACACAGTCAGCACACTAATCTCTGATTACAATACAGATCGGAGAAAATAAAACTTTTATTTTATCCACATGGGTGTCATCACAGGCAAATACACATTGCATGGTGGCGACTGTGGACAGTACAGCCGAACGTTACATCGCATAAGGGACGTTTGCAATCTCACGTTTCATAGAATCTTTCAAATCTGGCAAAGTTTGTGGATGGCACATGTACACTCCAGATTTTTGATATCTCCAGAACCTGAAATCCACAGGAGTGAGGTCGGGGGATCGCGGAGGCCATTGACGTTACCAGTTAAGATGATATGTGCCTCGTCCGTTCATAATATGCGAAGAGGCCGATCGTTATCTCCATTATATTGGATAAGAAATTCATTAACAAAGTCTATATGTTGTTGATGGCCTCTCGCTTCCAACATCTGGGCGTGCTGTTACCGGTAAGGAAACATGCGGATTACAGAGCGCAGTAACTTTAAGACCATTGATTTCGATATATCAAATACACATGATGCATTTTTTGTAGTTTGCATGCGTCCTGTAGTCACTATGCGATGCACTTCCATAACAGTAACCTCAGGAACAGTTGGTCGTCCAGATCGCGGACTATCACAGGTGAAGGCAATTTCTTCGAATTTCATTACTAAATCACGAAGAGCTTGTGAAATGCATAGACCATGTATTTGGCGGTGGTTTCGACGGTAAACGCGTCAAGTTTTCGCAGCATTCATCTAATTTTGATAATAGTTTTACCAACTCACCACGAACGAAGTCATTTTGTTGGCATCTGCGAGCTCCGACTGAAGAACTGACATTCCCACCCCACTTTTTATCCGTTTTCTGCGCTGGCAAACGGCGTTTTGTGATTACTATTTTGTCTCTGTCACATTCAAATTTTCTTCTTGCGCCTTGGTCGTGTTTTTTTGGGGCCGTTCGTAGAGATGATTTTGTGCGAGCATAACGCGTCCATTTATTGCAATAACCATACCGTTCCAACGCTCTTGAGAGTTTTCGCATGCGCTGAGCATTTTTCCATGAACAAAATGGGTGTTGCCATTGGAAAATTTCGAGTTTCTGTAACTATAACCTTAGCCATGAGTGCCATTTTATTGCCGTTCACAGAATCTCGAGCTCATACCTCTGAATAGCTATATCTGAAATTTTACCTCGATCGGTTGAGCGGACTGGCCGCTAGAGCTCCATATATCGGCAAAGTTTTTTTATGACCACCCTGTATATCACTGTAAAGGTCACAGCACAACATTCATGTCTTATCCGGATACGAACCAGGATCCCCTCTGCGTGGCAGTAGCTATCACTACTTTTCAGTTTTAGATAGAAGTGTTACTTTTGGAACACTAACTCAATATAATAATTGTTTCACGAATTTGAAATGCACAGTTTTACGTTATTTTATAAAATTAATTTTCATCTGAACAGTTCGTTGTTATATTCTTTAACCTATTCCTTATTCCTTCGTTTACCTTAACCTATTCCTTTCCTTAACCTTATTCCTTTTTTTCTTTTTTCTATTACAATTGTAAATAATTAAATTATTTAAATTTATTTATTATTATTACTATTATTTGTTACTACTTTATTATTACTTTTTTTATTTATTACTACTATTTATTAAATTTTAGTTTCTATTGATATAAATTTTACTTTTAAATTCATATTTAACAAGTTTTTTTTTTTTTTTTTTTTTTTTTTTTTTTTTTTTTTTTACTACAATTGTACGTTATTACTACTATTTACTACTATTGATAGAAAATAAATTTTGCATTTATACGACGCTATCATTTTCCTTACACAACCATTTTGCTGTCATTCTTATTTGGCATTTCTGATTCCTTCGAACTTTAAAAAACATTTATGTACATTTGGTTCTGCTACTAAATATTTGAGTTTTACGTTTAGTTTCTAAATGTTCAGAAAAAAGTCTTTTTATCAAGTTCTTTTAACATGATATTCCAAATGTTTATCTTAGAAAGAGGTAAAAATTTGCTGATAAATTGACTGTTTGATAGAAATACATTGGGAGATCTTTAATGTAATTTTATAATATTTCTACTGATTGTATACTTCTGAAAAAGGAAAGAGGATATTTATTCAGCTATCTTGAACTGATAAGATTTATAAAATAATAAATCATTTTATTATAATAAACCTGAAGAAAGAAAATTCTATCCATCGTAAAAGATTTTTTTCTATTAGGTATTCAAGAAAAGCCAAATATCTTTTCGTGTTAGTATTCCTTCAATTATTAAAGTTTGACAGAATAATTCAAATGTATTTTTTTTTTTGTAATTTTTACAATCTCTTTATACAAGATTTCTTTTTAGATTAATTTTTAACACAGTTATTTTTTTTTTTTACAATTGTAAATTTCCGGACCAGCATTCAAACGAGAGATTACTGTAATTTAAAAAAAATAACATTTGATTTGTTCTGCTGATCTCATTCAAATGTCATACTTCATGCTCTGCTTGTTAAGATGACACAGTATCTTTGAAACCATGTCTTCACTTTGGAATTATTCCGCAATAAATGTTGTTGCACAATACTTAATACTAAAAATTAAATAAAATTAAAAATAAAAAATCTTTTAGAACAGACTATTTTACTTTTTAAAATTTTTAAGTCCGTATTTTTTTTTTATAAATACGAATATTTTTGCTTCGATTTTTTCCATATTCATTAGAATTTACTACTAAAAGAATCGGCATGGATTTTTAGATATATGGGATTTTACATTTAATATGATTTTTTTCTGTCGTGTATATTAAGAAATGTAGGAAATTTAACACTTTCATTATTTAATAACTAACATGAATGATAAACGCATGCGCAATACGCTATTTAGATAAACAAATTTTCAAACCTATATCTAAATTTGCAAGAAAAGCCTTAGAATTTATAGAAGAAGCAAATTATGAAAATATGAACAGGGAGAAAAAGTACGTTTAAAGTTTTCATTTGTGGGTAATTGCTCTAGATCTATTAACATTATTTACAATATCTCGCTATAAAATTCTCGCATAGGTGAAAAATGAAGCGACAAAATATTCTTAATTAAAGAAGCTTTCAGTTAATATTTAAAAAAAGAAAATAGACATTTTTACCAATTTCAAGATAGTTTATCTCTTAATGTTTAGTTGGGTGAATCGGTCCAGAGATTCGTCCAGGATGTCTAAATTGGTAGAGAACTGGGACTTCATCCAAAACATCATTGGTTCACGTCCTGGCTTGAATATTTTTCATCAATTTGGAAATTTACAAGATTTAAGTTTTACCTTTATTTAAGTAACTAATTTAATTACTTAAACGAATTGATCGGGTAGCAATATCCTCAGTTATTGAAATTTATTATTATCGTTTTATTCTGCTGCCGGTAAAAGAATTTACATACAACCATTTTCAAGCTAGAATCATTTTTTTAATGTGAAAAATTACGTTAAAGATTCAATTCAACATTAGATACACTAAAGATTCGATATCTACTTGAATTCCATGAATTTAAATTCCGCTTTTAGTAATTCTGTGTACATAAGCATTTTTAAAACTTAAAATTATTTCGCTGTAGATTTAGCATGTTTTCAAGAGTCTGAAACTCTGATCTTCTAGATGATAACACTCTGTTCTTCTTGAGAATTTCTCTCATCTGTGACTTATTCTGATATAGCATATTCATTGAGATTTTTGTATTATTCCTGTCTTCATAGTATTTTATGTGAATACTAGCTGTCCTGCCCGGCGTTGCCCGGGCCCGTGATATTATTCAGTTTTCAAATGTGTTATTTGCTATCTAAATGACCCTGAAATTAAACTCAAATTTCTATGATTTTATATCATTAAGTCCATTTTGTCAAAATTAATATTTTATACGGAAAAATCGCGAAAATATATTAAATTGAAAGCACATGCTGTTTGGTATTTTGTTTTCTATGTAATTTGATTTTTTGGAAACTATGCGAACCGAAAGCGAACGAAACCGCGACGGAATACTTAGGTTTTTACTGAATTCGTAAAAATTTTCACACATTTTATTTTGTAAAAAAAGAATTCTATCCATACGAAAGTTCCAAAATTTTTGAAAGTAATGTAAATCTTGTTTATTGAAAGGCTCTAAAAAGATTGTGCTAAAATATAGGCATCTAATTACTTTTAGCCGGGATGTAGTTCGTGTTTGTCGGTGTATTTCAACGTTAAATGTAATATTTTTTTAAACAAATTGCAACATAAATTATGAGAATGTTTTAGCTTTAAGAAAATATTTTCGCTTTGTCAGGACGTATATAGAATTGCGCCCTGCAAAGGCGAAACCGCAATGAAACGATCTGGTTTTTATTGATTTCCTCAAAATTTTCGCAATTTTTATTTTGTAAAAAAATTTTCTACTCGTCCGAACGTTTTAAAAATTTTAAGAAGGTATAAATTTGATCAATTTAGATGCTTTTAAAAGTTTGGGCTAAAATATGTACGCTTAGATACTTTTAGCGTAGAAAAAATATTCTGTTTGTGAATCGCAAAGTGCTTTTGCCGGTGTATTTGAAAGGGTTAAATCTTATATTTTAAAAACCGATTGCATTATAGATTATAAAAATGTTTTTAAGCTTAAATAATATGCTTTTTGTTTACCGGTACCTATAGGATTGCGTTTTGCTAAGTCAAAACCGCAATGAAAACGATATGTTTTTTATTGATTTCATGAAATTTTTCGCACATTGTATTTTGTAAAAAATATTTCTATCCGTCCGAACGTGTCGAATTTTTTGTAGGGAGTATAAATTTGGTCTATTGAGAAGATTTTAAAAGATTGAGTTGAAATATGCACGTTAAGATAATTTTAGCATGGAAAAAATACCCTCTCTGCGTGTCGCAAAATGACCTTCTTTTGCCAGTATATTTGAAAGGGTTAAAATCCAAATATTTTAAAACCAATTACACCATCAGTCAGAAGAAAGATTCAACTTTAAGATCTTCTTTTTGGTTTGTTTATATCTTAAAAATTACGCCCTGGAGGGGCGTTGACAAAAGGGAGAAAAATAGTTTTGGAAAAAACGACCATTTTTGAGTATTTGTTTTAAAAGGGTTAACTGCAACATTTTTTCAAATTGATTATTGCATTTGAGACCTAAAAATATGTTCTTTCGAAATATTTAACTTTCGAAAGTTTAGTTCGAATAGTTCTTTCGAAAGTTTAACTACGTCGAGCAGTTTGGTTGATTTGGATTTAAACAAAATGATCCAAAAACAGAAATAAACGGGGGAAAAAGGTTCTTCCTCCTATTACATACGTAATTGAAATTCTGAGCATGTGCAAACGTTTTCTTTCCCAGAACATTTAAAAAATGACTTTTTGATGAGAATGAGTTCCGCTTCATAATTAATATCTATGAAACTCATCAAAAAATTAAAATTCTGAGCCTCAGGTACATCATGAGAGGTATTGGGCTACTCTCAAAAAAATTTTGAACTTCGTACGTCCCATAGATTTTGCTAGTCATCGCAGACACACACACACATGCAGACAGACAGAGCGATTTGTTATTTATTAGTATATAGATTGTATACATAGTTATACTATGATTCTTTTATATTCTAAAAAAGAAGTTAACCAATACTGCTGCTGATGCTGCTATTATTAAATGCATTGTGATATTTTAGCTTCCATGGGTTATCCTGCAAATGCTGTTCTATATGAAAATATGGAAACTGAGAGTTTTATAAATACATATATGATTAAACACGTTTCAGCAGACTATTTTCCGATCTGTTGAGGGAATGAAATGTGATCAGATTGCAACAATTTTTAAAAAAAATTATTAAGACAATTTAATTCAAAATAAAATAAAACTGAAAAAAACTCATTCGCGATTAACTGCGAATGAACAGCTTTCAAATAAAAATTAAGATAAGTTAATAAGAGGCTATAAAAATCTCAAAATCAGCTCAAATCTTTTTGTTTCACCAGATATTCCTTGCCATTTAATAAATTACTTGATCATTTCATGTCATTTCTCAGATTCACATACTATGAGCTCTAACCCATTTCTCAAACTGGCCAACAACTTCTATTCATTTCGCGAATTGACCAAAGAATTTCAAAAGACGTTGGCCACTTAGCGGTATAGCCGACCAATTCCAAGATGACCGATTGCGGGGTTTTTTGCGCCGCATATATACATGTATATATGTTTATATGTATGTATATATATATATATATATATATATATATATTTATAACGGTGACAGCTATTAAAAAAAAATTTTGCAGGAGGGTTATGTATAATGTCAGGAGTTTTTTTACCGTAATTTTTTATTTTAGTTCGAATTTCAAACAATAGATGACGCTGACGGCGATTGAAGGCCAGGTAATCAGTGCTGATTGAGGTCCGTTTCGTGTCGATCTGGGTTTCAATTGCCGTCAGCGCCATCTGTTGTTTGAAATTCGAACTAAAATAAAAAATTACGGTATAAAACTTCTCACATCATACATAACCCTCCTGCAAAAATTTTTTAATAGCTGTCACCGTTTGCAAGTTATTGAATTTTAAAATCCATCAGTCATTTTTATGACACCCGATATATACATATATATATATGGGTCATTTTCTCTATAGAGCGATATTTTTGTCCCTGCTTCAATAATAATGAATAAAGTTGTATGAAAATTAAATAAATGCTAGAATACTTAAAATACATGTTTTTATGTATGTATAACAGGATAAAACATGCTATTATTAAATATTAACCACTGAAATAATTCTTTATGTTGTAAAAATGTCATTCCCTTGTGTATTTTGTAATTTTTTTGTGGGTTAAATTATTAAACAACATCATAAAATACTAAAATTTGAAAAAATAAAAACTTTTCATTTTTTTTTTTTTGTATTGCCCCACCAGTGGCCGCGAGGTTCTGACCTCCAAACTGGTAGACGGTAGGTGCTGGGTTCGAACCCAATCGCGACCGTCGGCCTAACCGTTCGAAGTTTTCCGTGGTTTTCTTCGAACCTTGCGTAAATACGGGTTAGGTTCCCTTAGAAAGACCCCCACGGAGGGCAACCCACCCCATAGGGCCTATATCCCATAGCGTAGATAATCGGCCGACATAAATACACATTTTTTGTATTTTTTAAAAAAATAACATAAAATGTCCCTTGGTTTTGTCATTCCCCTGTCATAAAATGAAAGTAATGATTGTCAGCAGCGGCAACACTTATATTACTCCAGAATTTCATGTGTGAACAATGGCATCCTCAGGGAATCTTGATGTGTTTGGAATATCTTGAATTGTTCTTTTTTGCAGCATTAATTCTGGACAAGTAACTTGATGATTTCGAGTTACATTTTGGTAAGTATTTTTATTGACTGTCATTACCCTGTCGCGCTTATTTATTTAAATTTAGTAATGAAAGCTGAATCAACGATTAAGTTTTATTTGTATTAAGTTTTTAAAGTTTTCTTTAAGTGCAATTTGATTTTGTGTATATAGTTTAGATATTATACAAGCTAAACTTAATTTTAGTCATTCCCTTGTCATATGTAAGGCAGGGGAATGACTACAATCTCTAATTTTCACAAATGATGAATATTTATTAGAAAATTTCAATTTTTTAAATATTTTATGTAATTGTCACACAATATTTGCTGTTTTAAAAGTAAAAAATGCATGTTTTTAATAGCTCTATACATCAAAAGATAAAAAAATACTCTTTAAAAAGTTGGATTTTATTTTACTTTTTTTCTTTTTCTTAGTATATAATTTGAGTAAAAATAAGCACTCACTGCTCTAAAAAAGTAAATGAATCGGACAAAGCAGGCCAATTACATGGTTGTCAAGCATAAATTTAATAAAAGGGTTTGTGATTATTATAATTTATCAGTTTTAAAATGTTATTCGCCTGCTTAGTTAAAAGCATGGTTAGCTCATTGGAATATAAATATTTTAAGGTTTTTATGAGTGTTCTTAATAAAAACACCTTTTAGGTTTATAATGACTCTAAAAAAGGAACAAATGATAAAAAAAGATTGCATGAGAAAGCAATGGGAAACATTAAACCAGTATCCAAATTATTACCTAGAGGTCAGAGAATTCAAAGGAAACGATGGAAGATAAGTCAAAGAAATAGTCATGCAAAAAAGAAAAATATCACTGAACACTAAGATTCCTACCTTACTGAAGATATTGTCTCAGTTGAACATGATGAAATCCAGTGGTTATAGCCATCAAAAAGCAAAAAATGATCTATCTAAATAATTTAAAAGAACAGTCTTAATACCAGGCAAAACTCGGGAAAAGGCAGTAATTTAACAAAGGTTATTAAAATTACCTTAGTTGAATCTAAATATATTAAAAGAGACAGAAAAAAAATTCCAAAACAAATTCAAATGAAAAAAAAAGTTGGTCATAGGCGAGTAAGAAGGAATGGAGCAAAATTAGCTAAACAAATTGGAAAAGTTGAGAAAAAAATATTAAAAATTCTTCAAATTTCAGAAAAGTACAAGAAAAAGTTTTATAGACTGAGAGACAAATATTCCAGTCAAGAATCAATTGGAAAATACAGTAAAAATATCTCAAAAAAATTAATGCAACCCTTGAAGTAAAAAAAAAATGTTGTTTGAAGAAACATTGACAAAGTAATTGGCAAGCGGAAATAGTAATCTCAAAAAAGAAAAAAAAAATTTTTTTAAAGGAATAATGCAAGGAGGCCTTTTTAAAAAATCCAAGGTAGTAAGTGAAACAAATTTCTTACCTTCCAAAATACACATAACACACAAGATAAGAGTTGTATAGTTTGGAATATGGGCGGAAACAACGAATTGGATTTTTTGTTACAATTCTAAAGGTCTGTATAGATCTATATAGTTTTGAAGATATAAGAGCCAAAATCTCTGTATCTAAACCATATGGATCACAGGCAAAAATACATTTTATTTTACTGACTTTCTCCATAAAAAATTTCAAAATGAAATTGCTTTTAAGCTCTTGTTTATAATAATGTTTTCTTATTTACTAAAATATTCTGTGAAAAAAAAGAAATAATTTGTAGTTATACTTGTTTGTCATTTCCCTATCCCCGTTTGTCATTCCGCTGTCTACTTAAAATTTAAAAATTTATTTTTGTGTATTTAACATAGTAAAAGATTTTTGCTGACTCTATTTTATAACTTAGAGACATTGTCTAAACACAATAGAAACCAATTTTAAAGAAAAAAAAAAGAACATTATTTTTAAAAAAAGTATGATGTTCAAATTGACCTGTTTAGAAAAAATGACACATATATATATAATATACATTCAAGAAGTTATAGATTTAAATCTATGGAGGAATTTCTGCGATAGTTTCAATCTAACAGACTTGCTAACAGGCTGAAGTATTCAGCATTTATTGTGCCCAATTTTGAAGTATCCAGGTATTTTAATATTTAATTCAATTAAATCAACTTTCAAAATAAATGTTTATCAATTTTATTTTCAATTCTGAAAATGAAATTATTTTTAGAAGAAGAAAAAAGGCTATTAGACTTTCAAATGTTTATAATTACATTAATCGTCATTGAAATTTATCTATTCCTTTATGTATTACTTTAATACAATGTTTAAAATTGAAACATATTTTGATTTTATTCATTTGTTGAAACAAAACGTTTTCTTCCGTTAGATTAGCTGGAAAGCATATTAAACATTTGTTTACAAAGACTAAATAAGAGAATATTAATTTTTAATTCCGTGTGTTCAGAGACGCTTTTTTACACAAGTACTTGTAAAATAATATGGTCCCTTCAGTTTAAAAACATTAACTCGCTAATTTTGTATTCATTACAGAATTCTATTTTATTCCTTAGAGTAAATATGCTTGTTATCAATTATTTCAAAGAGATACGTTTCAAAATTTTGTTTACATATGACAGTTGTTAATTTACTTTTGAGAATATAAAAATGTGTTTTTATGTCTCACAGATGAATTATAAAAGAGTGTTTCTTAGCATATTATTTTAATGAAATACATCTTATATTACCCAATTTTTTAAAATTGCTATTTTGTCTTAAATATTAAGGCTGTTCTTAAATGCTTTGTTCAACAAGCGCAAAACATTTTGACGCATTTACAAATTCATTTTTTAACGAAAATATATGAATTGGAAGGCATGGCTACGGAAACGATTTGGAATCAAATTGAGTTTCCCATTTTTTGATCGATATGAGATCATCTATTTGATCACTACCTATTGAGTTATAAGCGTGTTAGAATAAGTGACAAAAACGTTTTTCATTCCAGTTTAATTGGTTATTTTTCTGTCGTGCGAGATTCGGTGCAAAACGCTCATTTTGAAACTTTCTTTCTGAAAAGTCTTTTTTGTTAGAAAAAAAACCCCAGGAAAATGAGTCTGATTAGATAGTTTTTGAACTACACCATCTGCTAGTTCCATGTATTTCTGAACAAAAATAAATTAATACTTATAACGTAAAGTAGCACTTTTTGATTTATGAACAACCTTAGAAAATCTTTTGTTATATTTGACACACTCCTAACACATGTCCTGACACACTCGTAATCAACCCATAGCCTGAACTGCACTGTAAAAAAATGTAAAGTTACTAAATTTTTTCTAAGAAATTGGGATTCCTAGAACTTTTCATGTAACGGTAACAGCATAAATTCAACTAATGGATTCTGTTGTATGGATTTTTGCTGTTACCGTTATGTAAAAAGTTCTAGAGCTCCCAGTTGGCTAGAAAAAAAATAACTTTTCAGATTAATTTTTACACTGTATTGAATTTAAAACTATTAAAATTGATAGATAAACTTATTATAGCGTCAACAAGCACGAAGAAAGGTCTTCTGAAAATCCCCTCCAAAGGGATTAAAGGGTGGGGGGGGGTCGAAAATTTTAAGACATTGCTCCATATCTTAGCAATTTTCAGAACCCCCATGTGATGTATTATCGGAAAATCCTCGGATTACTCTTTCATATTATAAATCTTTTTCTTCCCCCCACCCTTCCATCATTCCAATTTGCCCACACATGGTGGCGATTTTCTAATTCAGCTCCTATTTAAACTATAGCGAGATTCGATTTTAAAGGCTTGGGCGAAATGAAATTGTTCACATAATTTCTTTAAGTGGTTTTTTTAATTCTTTTAAGTGTAGGGTACACCCCTTCTTTTTCCCCAGTGGGCCGAAAGGGATTTTCTTATGTGCCATAGTGTCTGTGAGCGTTTAACCTCTAGATTACTAAGCACCCACTCTCCCTTCTCTTAACCGCTTCCCGGTTTTGCCCGTACGTCGTACGGGCAATGTGTTTTTGCCGATCATGTTTTTCCCGTACCACGCATGGGTGGGTATCCATACTCTATTAATAATTTATTATTCTCAGCAGTAAAAATTTATTGTAAATTTTCTAATATTGAATCCGAGTATTTTTGAAACACCGATGATAAGATTTAATATTCCGTAACAGACATGACAAAAATGGATATTATTTGAAAGTTTTTTTCAAAATTGTTGATCAGTTAAAAGCTTATATCATTTATTCATCGTCATAGGGAACTTTTAAAATTTTTATTTGTTCACAATTAGCCCATAGAATTTTTGAAATATTTTGAGCACACTTTTCATAACAATTATCAAAAATGAGCAGCTTCTCCCTCATTTTCATCACGCAGTGAATGAGTCCGTATTTCATACAAAATAAAGTTAACGATACAAATCCATATAAAGTTCATTTAAAAATATTTTCACGGGGCCTTGGTAACGCTGAATGTGTCTGATAGTGATTTATAAAGGTTGGGAGTATTTTTAAAGCTTTTTTTTTACGTATAATACAACAGTTTCAAAGTTAATTATGCAGTTAAACACGAATTATAGCCATGTATTTGTTTCAAAACTCTTTCGATTGTATTGTTTTACAGAGAAAGGTAAATAGACAACAGATAAAAAAATATGAAATGCAATTTTCTGTTCTTTTTATGTTTTTGTAGGAATTTCTAAAAAATATTTTAATTTATGACTTTAATAAATATACGTGGAAAAATGCTTTATATGTATTTAAAATATTTTCTAATATCTGTAATCTTTAATATACTAAGGAAATATATTCTTGAAATTAACTATTAAAATCAGCACATACTACGAATTTTGAATTTATTTTTTGTTATCAATATTCCCCAAAGTGGTAGAGATAAATTTTTAAAAACCCGGGTTTTTTCATTTTACTGGAGTGCATTCAACTTAAATAAAATAGTATTTCGTTTGCTTAGCTCCTTAACACATGTCAGGATGAATTCAAACCTGGTGTTTTATTTAACTTACGTAGCTTTGAAAAAAAAAGATGCTTTGCCAGTACAAATGTAATGAGATTCTTCTGAAAAACTTATTCAGTAAACTCTAAGCTGAATCTAATGCTATTTCACTTTTTTTACTTACTGAGACGAGAAATAGTTCTAAAAGGATTTCTTAAGAAAGTTTTATTTTTAGCGATAAAATGAATTGTTAGTCTTTATTAGATATAGCATATTCTAGAAAATATTCAGTTAGTTTACATGCTGCATTGTGGCTCTCAGGTTTTTATTCAAATTTAGTTAGATTAAAAAAAAATATTAACATACCTTTTTAGTTAATAAAACTCTTTAGATAATAGCGCTGGAAAATCTATTGATAAATAGAAGCTTTTCCGGTAAAAATTGAGTTTCGGATGTGAATATTTATCATATATAAGATTATACCAAACCATTTTATTGCCCTGTGACGTTTTCCTATAAGAATGTTTGACACGTTTCAAAGAATAAATTTAAAAAATAATATTCAATGACGATAATTCTGCAAAGTAATTAATAAATAAATATATCAGTTAGTTTAACAAAATACAGCGGGTAAAATGTATGTTACTCCATATTTATATTTAGTAATGCAAATATGTAATGTATATATTTGTACACATATGCTACATAGAGGCACTATTGCTACATATATGCACTACATACTGGACACAATATGTTATCTATCGCTGACTTTTAATTTCTCAACCATTGTTCTTACACATGTCGTTCCAGTTACAAAAAGTAATCAAATGAGGTAAATATTCAAGTTGTGGTATTCAATAAAATCAATTTTTACGAAATCTAATTTTTTATTCGGTCTGCAAATACCTATACTTATATATTTACTAAAAATTTACATATATCATAATAGATATAACATTTCTGTACTTCAAAAATTGACACAAGTTATTAAAATTCAATGGTTGAGATATTTGCATATAATTTTGTCTTGCATTGAGCAATCAGTTAAAAAATGAATTAAATTAATTGGAAATTGAAATCAGGGTGCAATATTTTCTTAAGGTGAAACCATTTTTAGCAGGTATTTCCAAATCGAAATATAATCCAAATGGGTTAAATCAGCTAAAAATTTTAGCTAATTTTTTTAAGTCATATACATATCGAAAAATGAAAGAATGAATCTAAACAGTAAAATAAATGTAAATCATCATATCAGAAAAGAGTCTTCTGTAAAAAAATTAATATACTTTCTATAGATACTTTTAGGTGTTGAAAATAATTCAAAAATCCATGATGGGTAGTATCTGGACTCGGAAAATGAAGTACACTCACGAAGAAGTATATAAACAGCAGCATAATGCAAACGATCAGCCGAGGTATAACAAGCAAGTAAATCAAGATTATGCAAATTATAATACTGCAACAGTGCCACATGTTCTGAGTAAAACAAGAGCCATCTATCAGTGGACATGCTAATTAGTGCTGAGATAGTGAAGGTAGACTGCAATGCATACACGCAAAATGTCGAAATGACATTTGTTTATGATCAATGCCAAAGGAATTCTAGAACGGCTGCGAGGATTTTTTAGAATGCACCTCTATGCTTCGACATATAATGAATGAAATTAACTCTAAAGCATTTCACCGTCTCCGAGAGACCGACTTTGTTGCGCCACGACCAAGAAAGAGTAGTCAAATAGGGTGTAATGTTTCACTGACACTAAAGCAAGTGCTGGTATCCGCCCTTTTAAATCCATATCTGAATATAGCAGAAATACGCGAGGCCTGAGCATATACGTCAGCATGTCTGGTGTTTCTTACATACATATTATTGCATATCCATACCATCCGACAATGGTGCAAGCATTGATGCTCTGTGATTACGCATAATTCTTTGATTATTGCAATTTCACGGTAAACACCTTAGAGGGAAAAACAGTGTTTTGTGACAATCTGTGGACGATAAGTGAACGTTTACACGGACTGGAGGCATGTGCATTACTGGCCTGTGGAAAACGCCCACATCCGTCGCACAATACAACACTAGAGATGCTTGTCAATAAACGTGTGGTATATGAGAAACAAATATAGTTGAACCGATCTTTTATGATGGCACTTTAATGGGCGATTGTTACCTGAAATATCTACAAAACACGATACTTAACTGATATGAAAAACTGCCTCTCAGAAATGCATGCCGGGTGTGGTTTCAACGTGTTTGGGTTTTTCGAATAAATAATCAAATGTCCGTTTCAATCTAGCCACCGAATTCGGTCAGCAGGTCATTGGGTATAATGGAGGGTAGAGTGGCAACCACGTTCGTCGGATTTAACTCTTATGTACTTTTGCATTACATGAAGTCACAGGTATATACGAACTGGGCCTATTATATACAAACTGGTTAATCTGAAGCAACGAATCATTCTTGCTTGTCATACAGTAAAACCAGCTATGCTCCAATGTGCCCAGGACTCAGTACTGTCAAGCATTCAATTTGTACATTGTCATCAACGGATAAGACTTTGAGCAATATTTCTAATCGGTTCTAGCATTTCATGGTTTCATCTTTTTATAACAGGCAAATTTTTTATGTAAAAGGAAATTAATATTTATTTTTCTGTTTAATTTAAATATTTCATTCTATGCTTTCTTTACGAATCCTAAAAGATTACTGAAATTTTTAGACGAATATCCATTTTTAGTGATATCGGATAAAGATAGTTTCGCAATAAAAATGACATCACATCCTGATTTCGATCTCTAATTACTACAATTATTTTAAGTGATTCCTCAATAAAAGACAAAATTATTTAAAAAAAAATCAGAAGTAATTTTTAATGTGATATCTGATGGGATACGTGAATTTATTTACTAAATTTAAATATAGGGATTGGGGGACCGTAAAGAAAATACCCCGTGATTTTGTGATTTTTATATAAATCATTTTTAACTTTAAACAATGCCACAGGTTGAATATTTACTTCATTTTAAAAAGTTTTCTAATTTGAACTATATGTCAACGATGAATGATTAAGAAATTAAAGGTTGGCGATAGGTAAAATACTGCATCCTATATATGTGTTACTACATAGATGCATGTAGATGCATAGATGCAAAATTGAGGGTAATTAAAACTTTGATTTGACCGAATCTTTTAATTTTACACGCTTTGTCAAATTCCTAAACTGAAAAAACTTTTTTTTGCGTTTTACCGTGAATTTTTACAGTTTAGAGAAAATGCAAAAATTATGCAAATAAACACTGTCATTTATATATACGGTCAAATCCCGTATATATATATATATAAATTTTGCGGACAAAATTCGTTTATCTAAAAGCGTAGTCCATTTATTCATAAGCAAATCCATTTTTTTTATTTGGCTTTTTTTAGAATGTCTGTTGCATCAAAAAACCACCAGTATTTTTTTTACAATGCACTTTAATTTATTGAAAAATAATTCTCGAAATAAATTCTAGGATGTAATGAAAATGTTTCATTTAACATCTCAAAGTGAAGAGTTATTGACGACTTATCAATTGAGGACTAATAATAAATTTACTAATAAAATAACATTTGCGATAACCTACACTACATAGCCTTAATAACTGGACACTTGATATTTTAGACGTTTATTTAAATATCTATAAAAATACACAAGGAATTTTTCTGAAATTCTAGTTGTGTAAAAAAAAACACAACAGGTCATATATTTTCGTGAAATTTCCCCTTGAAATCCCATAGGGGACCGCTAACAAATTGATATAGAACGAAGATTGCATTTACCTTTTACATTACTTTGTTAAAACTAATGTAGCAAAAACGTCCAAACAGCAGATTATGATTAAGTGGCTTATTTTAATAAATTGTGTTAATTTTTATGATGATAGCATGTATACTCGGAGATAAATTAATGTTTCTGTAAAAGAAGTCCCAAATTTTGCCACGTTTTTTGCTAAAAATTTTCGTTTTAGAAAATGTAACAAACAACATTGTACATAATACTCTGTAATCCGAATAAAATTAAAAAAAAATGCATTAAAAATGAGTAACTTTACTAAAGAATGTTTCACTGCACATGCGTGAACGCAGTCAAAATATAATTCACATACTATGTTAGCTAAATGTATTGAGTAACTTTTGTGAAAGTTTCAAAAAACTAGCTTAACATTTCTGGAAATTATCATCAATAGAATAAGCTCAAACTCTGCTATTCCGAAAATGAAGCAAAAAGATGATGGGCTGTATCCATATATTCATTGATTAGTATGAATATAAGAAAGAGGGGGGAGGATTGTACTTTGTGCTAGTATATGAATAAATAGTGATACAAGGTTAAGGAGCGCAATATTAGTATCAATATACCATACACAGTATTGCACCATACTGCTATATTTGGATACAACCCTTCTTATTTTATTTCCTTTTGGGAACAATGGATTTTGAGCTTATTCTATCGATGATAATTTTCAGATTTTTTTTTTTTTTTTACAAATTATAAGCAAAAACATTTAGGACCTTTTTTTATAAAAACCTTAATTTCTCTAGGAGTATACATGTTATCCTCTTAAAAATGAACACAGTTTATTACAATATTCCACTTAATCTGTATTTTGAACTATTTTGCTACATTATTTTTGACAGGGTTAGTAAAAGGTTATTGATTTATTTTTAAATCTGTGCACAGCCCCTTACGGAATTTCGGGAAAAATATTTCATGAAAATGTATGACATGCTTCATTTTGTTTATACGCCTTGAATTTAATAATTTCTGAGTTTTTATCTAGATATTTAACAAAACGTCAAAAATTGCAAGAGTCCGGTCATTAATGGCGATATAGAGCATGTAACATAAAACATTGTCACTGTGTCAAATGAGTATTTGGATCCAGCTCTACGAATGTATGAATTTTCGTAAACTGTTAAAGTGGGATTTTAGAAATAATTTTTACATGGCACTGCCTCAATTCACTCTGAAAAAGACGCAAAGAAGTTCTGTGAAGAAGTGAGATCATAATTCTTAATTGACCAACCAATAACCTAAACCTAAAACCCATGGAAAACGTTAGGCATATTTTAGTGCGCATTACATCAGTAAATATAACACTTTTTGAAATAGCAGTAAACATAGCACATTATTTCATGAAGATGTTAACGTTTTTGAGTAAAATGTTTTTTTAATTTATTGCATATGTAGTTTTTAACCAAATTCCACTTCATTTTCTGAAAATCTTGCAATTATTAGAAAAAGAATACTACAATTAAAACATGAAAAGATTACATTTTTTATTAGGCGTGGACAATAGTTTTTTATTGTGAATGCGTTTATGATTTCAAAATTCTTACCTCATAATTTGGTGGTCAGCTATTCAAAATTTATATAAAAAGTCCTGTCGAATATCAATAAAATTGAAAAAGGTAGAAGCGATATATTAAATAGGCTTATTATACGAAATTTGACAAAATCTTCTCACTACATCTTTTTTGCGTTTTTACACTATTTAATTCAACATTTTTAGAAGTTGTTCAAAATATCTGGCAAGCAAATTATGACATAAAAATTTAAGAAAATTTCACGTTTGCCCATTTAGTTTTTTTTATACAAATACCTGTACTTCATAAAATATTTAATACAGGTATCATAAAAAAACTTTGCCGATATATGGAGCTCTAGCGGCCAGTCCGTTCAACCGATCGAGGTGAAATTTCAGATATAGCTATTCAGAGGTATGAGCTCGAGATTCTGTGAACGACAACAAAATGGCACTCACGGTTACAGTATAGTTACAGAAACTCGAAATTTCCCAATGGCAACACCCATTTTTTTACCACAAAATGATCAGAGCATGCGAAAACCCTAAAGAGCTTTGGGACGGTATGGTTATTGCAATAAACAGACGCGTTATGCTCGCACAAAATCAGCTCTACGAACGGCCCCAAAAAAACACGACCAAGGCGCAAGAAGAAAATTTGAATGTGACAGAGAAATAATAGCAATCACAAAACGTCGTTTGCCAGATAGTCAGCGTAGAAAACGGATAAAAAGTGAGGTGGGAATGTTAGTTCTTCAGTCGGAGCTCGCAGATGCCAACAAAATGACTTCGTTCGTGGTGGGTTGGTAAAACTATTATCAAAATGAGATGAATGCTGCGAAAACCTGGCGCGTTTACCGTCGAAACCATCGCCAAATACGCGGCCTATGCATTTCACAAGTTCTTCGTGATTTAATTATGAAATTCGAAGAAATTGGCTGCACCTGTGATAGTCCGCGATACGGACGACCAACTGTTCCTGAGGATACTGTTATGGAAGTGCATCACATAGTGACCCAGAGGACGCATGCGAACTACAAAAGGTGCATCTCGTGTATTTGATATGCCAAAATCAATGGTCTTGTCTTAAAATTATGCACTCTGTACTCCGCTTATTTCCTTACCGGTACCAGCGGGCCCAGATGTTGGAAATGGAGAGGCCATCAACAAAATATAGATTTTGTTATTGAATTTCTTATTCAAAATGATGGAGATAACGATCGGCCTCTTCGCAGATTATGAACGAAAGAGGCACATTTCACCTTAACTGTTAACGTCAATGGCCCCCGCGATCCCCCGACCTCACTCCTATGGATTTCAGGTTCTGGTAATATCTAAAATCTAGAGTGTACATGTGCAATCCGCAAACTTTGTCGGATTTGAAAGATTCTATCAGACGTGAGATTGCAAACATCCCTCATGCGATGTAACGTTTGGCTGTATCGTCCACAGTCGCCACCTTGAATGTGTAATGGCCTGCGATGGAACCCATGTCGAAAATCTGTTATCAAAATAAAAGTTTTCTTTTCTCCGATCTCTGTTGTAAACAGAGATTAGTGTACTGACTCTGTATCACATGCAAATTTACTCCTTGCGCCCCAATCGTGTTTTTTATGGGGGAAGGGGGGATTCGCAGAACAGCTTTTTGTGTGTGCACAACGTGTCCGTTTCTTGCGATTCACGTACGGTTCCAACACTCTTTAGGGTTTTCGCATGCGCTGAGCATTACGCGATGAAAAAAAATGGGTGTTGCTATTGGAAAATTTCGAGTTTCTGTAACTATAACCGTAACCGTGAGCGACATTTTGTTGCCGTTCACAGAATCGCGAGCTCATACCTCTGAATAACTATATCTGAAATTTCACCTTGATCGGCTGAACGGACTGGCCGCTAGAGCTCCATATATCGGCAAAGTTTTTTTATGACCACCCTGTACATTAATATTTTTACTATAGGATATTGTTTCTATCTTTCTTAGGTAGATTTTAAAAATTTTGAATTACATTTGTTTGAAAATTGTATGCCATTTTTCACTAAAAGTTAACATCTTCAAAAAATTGAGTGCTATTATTACACAAATGCATACAAATGATGAACAGGACTTACATAGTCGCTGTTATGGGAACATATTACTTTAATAATTTTTCTGTAACATAAGTGTCTGAAATATTACTTAATTATTAAATTTATTATTTGCATGCTAAATCTTCGCAACTAAGCATTTACTGATTAGTATGAAGTCAAACTAACAAAGGAATAAGAAAATCAAAAGTCGGGTATGCTGTTAAATTTTGCTCTAAAAATTCTGCAAATTTGAGTATGTAAAGTAAGCAGATAAACCACCTAATGACTCTTCTGAGGCTTTTTCTCACTCTGGATTGTTGCAGTTTTTGCATCGGCGTTTTTGCTTCAGTCGTACATTAAATTACGATCAATTATTGAAAACTGATAATAGTCACAAAATGGAACCTTTCCATAGACAGCAAGACGATTTTACGGATGAATAATAAAATGTATTATGTGCCTGCATAAATGCTGCCTGCTGTATTTCGCTATCGATATTAGTATTTTACGAATGTGAGTTGGTTGGTTGTGTTTATGACTGCAATCTCAGCTCGTGGAATAAAGGCCCTAATTGGGGTTAGTCCCTACGTTAGTCTTTCTAAAGGAGCCTAATCCGTATTTGCGCAAAGAAATTCAAGGATTGAAGAAAACCACAGAAAACTCCGAACGATTAATCCGATGGGTGCGATAGGGTTCGAACCCAGCACTTCTATTCTACCAGATTAGAGCGTAAAACCTCTCGGCCGCTGATGGGGCTTAACGTCTGTGAGAGAGCTAATGCTATTATAAATTTAGCACTTAATTATTCATAGAAAGTTCGTACAGTGTTTTCTTTCACGATTTATAGTCCAAAAGTCGACCGCAGAAAATTCTAAGTCATCGAGCACAAGAAAATATCCTTTATATTATGGAAGAGTAGTCATAGGGGAATCTAATGATCCATGTCTGCCGGAAATGAAGTGGTGCATAAGCCAAAAATTGATACCACTAATGGCTTACTCATTGGTCTATCATTGTGTTTACCGTACAATCAAAAGTATAAAAACACGGAAAATTGAGTGCAGGAAAACATAATGCTAAGTCTTCCAGTCAACCACTAGTGGTATTAATTTTTGGTTTATGCACCACTTCACTTCCGGCAGACATGGATCATTATATTCCTCTATGACTACTCTTCCATAATTCAAAGGATTTTTTCTTGTGCTCGATGACTTAGAGTTTTGTGCGGTCGGCTCTTGGACTATTATTTCTGCAGCATTTTTTTTGCAAAAAATATCATTAAACACGTGCATTAAGTGTACGTATTTGTCTCAAAATTTAAATTATATTGCACATTTTACATAATGTAAAACTTATTTTATATCCGAATAGATATAATACATTATGACAAGTTAAATCTACAGTCATCTCCGAGATTTGCTAGACAATACTTTGAAAAAAGAAAATCCTAAGTAGAGGATATGTTGTGCTTAAACGTAATTAATTTACACTTCGGAAAGTTCTTAGGAAATTAATTTAATCTGCTCATTTTGTTTCTTAGGAAAGAGTCGGTGAGAATACTTGTTCTTCAAGACATATATGCAAAATAAAGAATAAATCTCAGTTAAAATATGTATGATTAAATTTAAGCGATCGCATTTTGATAAAATTTTAATAAATTATATTATTTTTCTCTTTTGATAATTTCCATTAATTTCCAATCATGTAGCAGTATCACTTTTAAAACGTATTTAAATGAATTTAAGTGTTTTTGTTCAAACGAAATGGTTCTATTATGTATTCTCCAATATACCAATCAATTTATAACAAAATTAAAACGTTTGATATAATTTTATGTTATAACTAAAAAATATAATCATATAGTTAAAAATTATTTCAAATTTTAGTTTCTTAAAAGGCGAGTGAAAAAGTGACCAAGCCGGGACTGGTACCTGGGCCATCGGTATAGCAAATCGACATACTACCTACTGATTCACTTGAAATGATGCTCAGCCAATCACTTTTCATTATCATATGTTGGTAAGGCTACAACCATAGCACAAGTAGTTCAGTTTGTGGAACGTCTGTGTGCTATAACGATGGCCCGGATTCGAATTCCTGTTTAAAGCCTTTTTCACTCTGTTGGCTATACACCTTTAAAGTAATTAAAATTTGAAATAATATTAAATGCAAGGCGCGTGAAATTTTTAACAGAAAAATTTCTAATAATTATGCAGATTTAATGATTTTCAAGTAGTTAAAATTAGACTATTAAAACGGATTGCAATATGACAGAATAGACATAAAAATGATGAAATCAGTACGTCTTTGAATGCAAAAGGGCATTTTTTAGAATTAAATTTAAATATACGCTATTCAAACTAGTATAAAAACAACATTTTACATTAGATATGTATATGTGTTTCAATGAATGTATTATTTTAAACTTTTCCTAAAGCAAGAAGCATAAGGGTCAAACATCGTAAATATTTCTTAACCGTAGCTTCTGATTGATGGACAGTTTATTAGATTATTTAGTAAAGCATTTAAAATAGATTACAATATCATAATCGATTCTGAAAAAGATTAACGAAGGGTATAGAAAAATTGCTTTTAGTTTTTAAAAGTTGTCAGACTATAGCTTTAGAGAAAATCAGAATAACCCTTCCCAGAATTGTTGTCAAAACTAAATATTCAATTATTATCAATTTAAATTTACCTCGGAATGATTCTACTTATGGTACCGCAAATTCTACTGAATGGCGAGAATTCTTTAAAAATGTTCTGGATGTTTGACTGCTTGCACATTTTCATCTAAAGGTGTATAAAA
This sequence comes from Maratus speculifer, assembly GCA_964019185.1. Lineage (NCBI taxonomy): Eukaryota > Metazoa > Arthropoda > Arachnida > Araneae > Salticidae > Maratus > Maratus speculifer. Next base: position 455,110,337 of record OZ025291.1, read on the forward strand.
CTTTTGTATGTTATCAAATTGAATCCCCTAAAACCTTTTACCTATTTCATAAAATTCTGCACTCTTTTGTACCTATTTTTGTAATTTGTAATATATATTTAGATCAGTATTTCAAAAATAAAATTTGATTTAAGGGTTTTTGGACACCCTGTATGTTTAACGTATATTTAACATAAGACCGTTCAAATGCTTTGATTATGATGATATTTAGATACTTTTAGAGAGCCAGGGAAATTTATCTAACTATATGGTAAATATATTTATGAATTTTCACAATATTCAAAAATGCTTTTTAGGTGTGTTCGTAATTATGTAAATACGTAGCACCTAAAGTTGTGGTTCTGTCCGTCTGTCAGCATACAAAAACGCAAAAACTACCAAGCCGAATCGTCTAAATTTTGAAATATATATAATTATTACATAAACTCTGTCTAGTTATTTCAAATTTTATGAAAATCGGATGACTAGTTCAATTACAGGGACAATCAGAAGTATTCCGTTACATTACGGTAAATGGGAGAAAATAGTTTCAAGTGCATTTTAATGATGTTATAAACTTTCGAACATAATAAAATTCGATTGCATCTAAAATATATATATATTAAAATGCATATTCTGAACAATCTCTGACGCAAAGAATATATTTTTATCAATTTACAGAGCAGCACAAGAGGATTCTATTACATAATGTTATAGGGGCAAACATTGCTTAAGATGTGTTTTAATTATATTGAACTATTTCATATTTTATGAAATTGACTAGCGAGCTACGCCCGCTAGCTGGGCCACTTTTTTCAAACGAACTTCGATATTAAGCAGTATATAATAAGCAAAAAAATTCATTTAATAAGCAAGTCTTGGAGTTCGAATCCTCAAGCACAAAAAAAGTAAATTAAAGAGCTATGGTTGTTATGCGCCTATTATCCCGTTAAAAATATGTGATTTCGCACAGTGGGCGCTACGTGCCCACCGTGCAAAGGCGGCCCACCGGCCTACCACCCACTGGCGCTACGCGCCATGGTTGCTATCGTCCCGTTAAAAATATTTGGTTTTGCACGGTTTTCGCTGCATGCCCATAAGACATTTTCTCGTATTTTTGGTTCATCAGAAGCAGACTTTTACGCAGAGTCTGAATATTTAATCAGTTTTATCTACTTTAAAATCTGTCTGTATGATGGTTTAAGAAAAAACGCGCAAAAAAAGTTTCGGTATTAAAAACTGTAAAAGGCTGCTATTAAAAAAAAATAAGTAATTTCATTAATATCACAAACAACATAACTAACAAATAATTTTGGCACCTCGTTTTCCGTTTGTACTAACAAAAATTAGTATTAATCGCGTAAATCTTAGGTTACACAATATTCGTGTATGCAACCAAAAAGAAAAAGTATGAAAATAAACCGTGTTTAATATTTTTTACCAATTAGTTCTTTTTCAAAGAACCGAAACTAAAGAAAAAGTCGTTTTCCCGGGAGAAAAAAGAGGTTTTCGGCTGCTTCTTCTTTTAGCCAAAGGGGAAAAGTTTAGGTCGTTCACCGCAAGGTGGCGCAGTGTTCTGCCCCAGAGCTCCGTTTGAGCTCCGTTTGGAAAATTAGACGTTTTCCGTTCCGATTCCCGACAGGTTTTTAATTCATAACTTTTTTAATTTTGGTCCTACGGTCTCGAAAATGCCCGAAATGACTTTCCCGGAATTTTTCGAATCGAAAGACACCTCTCGCGACTTCCAACTCGCCCGCGTTGCGCACTGTAATCGGCTTCAAGCAGACAGACAGACAGGCGCACGGATTTTATTAGTATAGAATATGCGTTGCTGTGATTTTCTAAAAGTTAATTCCTGTATAATAGAAAGCAGACAGTATTAATAGGGGTATACATAAGTTTACGGATACTGTATTTCTTTCCGAATTACAATATATTTTAAAAACTTTATTATATACGAAGGCATCTCACTCGCTACGTCTGGCGTGCAATTTCTGACTTATTTGTATAAAATTTGTTCTACATAGTTGACTATGAAGTATGCAAATAATTAATTTTGTTATCCATTGTCTATGAGCTGTAAAAAAGTATTTCATTCAAATGCTTGTATTCCAAATGATATAAATACTAGCTGTGTGGTTTCAATTTTTATTTTTTCCTTCAAGCTCTTCTTCCTTACCTAACTCTCTGAATTAAACCGCTGAAAAATTTAAAACAAACATGTTTCCTATCATGTTTTCTATCATATTAGTGTGTTTTCTATCATCATTTTCTTTCAGGTTGTCTATCACAGGTATTTCTCCATACATTCGACAAAAAGTCTATAATCAAAAATATTTTGTGACTTTTGGTGATACAGAGTTTACACCTCGATTCTGAATTAATCATCTGTGCAATGAATAACATAAGAATTCATAAAAGAATTTAAGCAGTGGTTTAATATGTATAGTGTAAAACATTACCAGGAATTAATACATTTATTTCCGTATATAAAATCAAAAAGGTGATTTTTCTATTTTTAATCAAAATAGATTCTAAACTGAGTTTTGTACATTTTTAACAGTATTAACATTTTTTCTAAATCTTACCTTTTCTCTTTTCTCATTTCGCGCGCTGTAACAAACTAAAATAAATGAATTAATTTTACAACAGTTTTACAAAGAAAAAAATTATATATATAAAAAAAATTCAGATGTATAATATTTAGCGTTTCATTCTGGAATTATTTTTATTACATAAATTATATCATAATAATGTTTTAATATCATGATTTAATATACATACTGAAAAACATTGAAGGATTTACACATTTATTTTCGTTTATGAAAACGAAAAGAACGTGGTTTTTCTACCTATTAAAATAGATTATAAAATTTGTTTTGTACATTTATAACAGTTATCTTAACTTTTCACTTTTCTTATTTTGTTCGCTATCACAAAATAAAATAAATGCATTAATTTTACAATCATTTTACAATGAAAAAATTATATATTTAAAAACAAATCATTCTTCAGACATATAATATTTAAAAGTTTCATACTTGGATTAGTTTTATTACATAAATTATATCATAATAATGTATAAATATCATGTGAGCAAACATGTATTTATGTATACACTAAAGCCGTTCTTTTCTTATATTGACATTTTCAGGTGAATCATCTTACATTTTATTCATACATAACTAACCAAAGAGTCAGTCTCTTACATTCCATGTAATTCAATTTATTTAATGGAAGAAAGGTAGTACATTAAAAGGAAATACTTTATTACACTTAATCAAATTCAATTAATGTAAAATCAAAGCCGTTGAAAGAAATAAGTAGTTGTTGTCTAAAGGAAGTATATGCTTTATTTAATCACTTCAGGAAATGTAATGAAATAGAAAATGACAAATAATACATTCATTAAGGAATAAAATATACTTTTTATTTTATACAAATTCACACTCAAATAAAGAAAATAGTAGGAAATTTAAAATATATGTGTTTTACTTTCACCTAAACATTATTTACGGTTTTCATATTGAAAAAAAATTATATTACGATTTAGAAACGAGAATGTTTTTAGAAGTAATTCGTTATTGAATGGTGTGTAAATGGCTCTTAAATAACATAGGAATACATATTTTTTTCACTTTATCTGAATATATAAAAAAAAGTAATATGCCCGTAACGAAAGATTACCTTTATTCATAGCTGCAACTTTTACGCATTTTCCTACCACAAAAATGTTGTAGTAAATATTATCTTAATCTATCGTCGAAATTTTACGATTAAACAAATGGAAAATCTCTCTACAATTTTAGTGGTAGCAAAAATGCGTAAAAGTATGTTTTCAGTAATTTTGACTATAAGAAGCTCATATTTTCTTTTTTATAAAATATTTGTGTATGCAGACATACAAAAACACGTACCCACACACACACACTTAACGGGTGTCATTAAATTAATCATGCAGTTAAAAAAAGGATTAAAAAAATTGCAGTATTATACTACGGAAACCAATAAATTTCCATTCCATATTGTTTTAAAACTAGTTTAAAAAATTGACTGTTAAACAATGTAAATGTGCATCTAGAATTCTCCCGTGTACGTTTAATGTGTTAGGTGAGAGTAAATTCAAAACATTGTTTAATGCATTTAATTCTTTTCATAGAAAATGTTAAAAAAAAAATGACTAAAACTAATAAAATTGCATTGTCAAAAAATTAATCTATTTAATTGCATGAATTTTTAATAGCTAACTAATGAATCAGAATAAAAGACTAGGAAATAATTATGAATTGGACAATTGCACCATAAATTTTACTAAAAATATGTACTAAAATAAATACAGGTAACTAAATGGTACACTTATAGGAAGAATATGTTTAAAATACACTTAAAAAATATCAACGTTTCATTCGCTTCTGCGATCGTCGTCAGGATACGATAGAAAGATCTTAATTGCAATTTAAAGTTTCAAAATATTTTTAAACTTTAAGTTGCACTTAACATATTTCTAGTGTATCCTGGCGACTTTAGCAGAAGCGAATGAAACGTTGATAAATTTTTAAGTGTATTCTAAATGTATATTCTTTTTATAAGTGCACCATTTAGTTACCTGTATTTATTTTAGTCTATACTTTTAGACTAGGAAATACTGGATTTTACCTAATTCAATTTCTGTTTCAGTTTAATGGTTTCAAGCTAAAGAAGAATTTTTCTTCTGGAGGACGATATTCTTTTGCATAAATCACTAACACGAAACACATTCTATTCATGTATCAAAACGTAAACAACAACTATCCCACAGAAAATGCTTGATTCACTTAAGTGTCGATTGCTAGCCCTTTTCATTTCACAAATCATTCAATTTGGTTTTATTACTATTTAACAAATCATAAAATCAATTAATTAAATAAAGCCTCTAAATAATCACTACAAAATTTAATGTATAAAATTATGTTCTTTAAAAACGTTCTTTTTTTTTTGTCAATATTAGGATTGCATATTTAAAAATCAATCTCTATTTAGAAAAGCAAATTTTGCTTGACTTATAAGAAGGTAAGCAGTTACTATTTTAACATATCATATTTTGTTACTTCTAATGGAGATTACGAGTAAAGATCATTTCATTATTTATTTTTACTTTTTATAAATTAAACAGATGACTCTATATGTAGGTATTTCTACAAAAATGAATTGTTTTATACCGCTTCAAATTTTATTATCATAACTAATATCTTTATGGTTTTATTTTCCATGAAAAAATATACTTCCTCTGTCCCAAATTAATTGCGACATTTGATTACTTTTGTACTGATTATTGATATTTATGGCTTTATGATTTTATTTGAATATTTTTCAGAGAGCTTTACTATCAATCAACAACATTTACTTACCTAACATTCTCTTCGTCATTCCATATATTAGTTTAAAATATCCTGGTTCGCATGTGTTTAAGCCACGCCCCATTTTGTAAAGATTATTTCAACAGCAATCACATAAAATTATCTTCAAGCTAATTAATCGTGAAATCATTTTCATACATTTCATACCAACATATCTGTAAAGTATCTTTTAGCTTGAACGTGCTGCAAACAAAATTGAATTCTGTCAAGCTTATTTTTTTTCTATTAGACATGGTTTAAAGGTAGATGAAATACGCTCCATCACTTTATCAGCCTTTAAAATCCTGTGTAATATTGATTTACGAATTATAACAGCATATAATAATCTTCGCAGTGATTGTCTTCATTTTATTGAGAACGCTTTGATTTTGCTCAGTGGCTGAGAAAAGTGATATTATTTCGTCCCCATTTACAATTTTTTGTAAACTTACATTGTAAATTTCCTCATTTTATTTTTCAAGTTTTTGTCTGCTTCTGCAAACGTGATAGCACGATGAACATTACATTTAATACATACAGCATTCATGGCATTATGGTGTAATTTGCTATTTTTGAAACATTACTGTACACACCCAGTACAGCATTGCCCTCTATATTATCCATTTCCTTCGTCAGGGTATTTTCTAAATTATTTTTTCTTATATCCTTTACTTTACATTCGAGTTAACTTTGCTTCTGGCACTTAGTAAACACCGTTATATTCATTCTACCATAATTTTATTGGTGTCGATCTACTAAACTGCATCAGAAACTATTTATGACTCCGCCTATTGAAATGTAGCAACTAATTTGGGACAAAATTTTCAACTTAAATGTAGCAACTAATTTGGGACAGAGGGAGTACATCATACCAACAAATTACTTTCATAATCCATTTAATAATTCATACATAATATATTTCATAATTCATACATTTAATAGCGTGACTTGTTTCTATGTGTACGTTACTTCTTTTGATTTTTCGGATCAAACTATATTTATTTCACTAAAAAGAGAATATTATTCGCAATGCATTAAATAGAAAACCGTAAACAGATTTAAGAAAACACTTTCAAGCAACATTTCTCTAATCCCAAAAGTCATTTATATACTGTAATACATACACTTTAATTTTTTTACCCTATCTTATATAAAATTTTTACTTTAATAAAACTTAAAACTCTAAAGCATATTTTATTTGAACTCATGTAGCCACATTAACCTTAGATTCTCTAAAGAAATGAGATCAAATTTATAAAATTTTACTTTTCAAAAGATCTATGAAGGCTATCAAAAATGGTTTGTTGTATTTCTTTAATACCGCTTTTAAGGGGACACAGTAGATTGAAATTTGTCAAATTATCGATTTTCTTTTCTTAATATTAAAGCTTACTTAATTGTGAATATTTTGATACATTGTATTTTTTACCTATAAGACAATTATATCGCGACATAGTGTATATTTTCTTAATGGATCTAGTGACGTAAACCGTACAAATGAAAACTTTAAGCTGATTTTTCAACGTATTCATATTTTTCTAACTTGTTTGTTCGATAAACAGTAAAGTTTTTTGGTAATTAAGATAAGTTTAAATTTTTTTGCTTGTTCTCCATGGTGCGTGTAATATTTTTTTACGTAGATTTAACTTTCCAATTTATACAGGAAATAACAAGTTTTTTTTAAAAAATAATCAACCGCTATTTTTTATTTACTGAAGTAGTAGAATCTATGTCAATGGAAAATATAGACCTAAGACCATAATGTTAATCTAGTTTCAGAACGAATTTCAAATCTTATTGCATAAAGAATTCAGATGTTAAATAAAGAAAAAAAAAAAGAGAAATAACAAAAATAATTAAATTTCCGCAACAATGGGTTGCAGAGCATAATATTATTAAAATGCGTTTCATACGATTTTTTTTCATGTACTATAATGCAATAAAACCGTTTTATGTGTTCCTGTAAAAGAATTGAAAAGATTTATATAATAATTTTATAAACTCGTCGAAGTTGTTCCGCTGTATTACACCATTCCAATTACGTTTGAATTGTTTAAGGATTTCAGACATTATCGTATAAACTTTTACATAGTGTATAAATTATAGGGATGCAAAGGAAAAACTTTGAATAAGTTGACTTTTAAAAAATCAGTCTGAAAATATATTTACAAATGTATTACACTTTATTGTGAAAATCACGCAGTCTATTAAAAAGAATACACTAACATTTTCTATTAATTTTATTTACAATATTAAATGAATCCATTAATTCATTTTTAATGAAAAAAGTTAATAAAAAAGTTGTTTATGCAACTTTACAGCATTTTATTGTAACATTATGCTTTATCATATTTGATTTTTGCCTATCAATTAAATGGTTGATTTAATAATATTTTTTATGAAACGTTAGTATGTAATATTTCAAATTACAAAATGATTATGTTTAAAGTTCATTTTTACAGGTGTTTTGTGATGCAAAATATTTTTTAAATAGTCCAAATACTGTTCATTTTTTACGCATATTTGTTAACCAGCATATGTTTCAAACCTTTGAAGCCTAAATAAGTTTAAATGCAAAGTAATGTTTTCCAAAAATTAACCTTGCATGAATAATACAGCTCAAAATGAGGTACGGAAGAATGATTACTGTACAAACATGTCTGCTTGTAGTTAATATCGAATAGATTAAAATTTCAAGATAAGTTCTAGATTAGAGTCGTAAGCGTGAAACGACCGTCAGTTATTGTCAAGAAGTTGACAAAGTGTATTAGTTTATGTTATATTACAAATGTGACAGAAATATATTTTATGAACGCGTGCTCACATTAAGCATTTAATATTAAAATTACTATGCATCATATAAATTAAAGTTATAAGAATAACATCAGAGGAGTATAGGTTGGCACCTGCTCTCTAATCTCCTGAAAACCATATTTAAATTATACTGTGAGTTCAGAACTATGTAGCGGACCCTGAAACGGCGCTAGGTAATAATTCAGTTATATTACGACATAAGGTTTTAAACATCTTTCTTTAAACTGAGTAGACAAAAGGTGATAGAATGCCTGGTAAATTCAATCTAAATTAAACGGCTGAAAAACATGGTAAACATTAACCTACATAAAGTTTTCCTATCATTTACGTCGGCATTAACAGACTAAAATTAACATTTTAAACTTCTTTTTTGAGTTTTCTCTTCTTAAAGAATGCGTCTTTTTTTCTTAATTTTCGAAACATTTCTTAAATCTATAGAAATATTTATGCGAAGTGTTAAAATTTTACTTCTAGCTCGCAGTTTTTAAAACATAAAATATTAAATTCAGCATACATTTTTAGAAATATTTTGACAAACAAAGACATCCTTTAAGTAGAAAACACGGAAAAAAGAAGTTAAAAATATTAATTTACTGAGAGTTTTTTAAATACAAGAATGCTGCAAACGCTCGTAGACTTAACATTATCGAGGGGAATTTCGCCGCTGAGTAAACAACGTCCTTAACCACTGGGCTACGTAGGCTCATTCTTATTCGTGCTAAGCAAAACCCGTTTTTCCAGATAAAGGCTCGCTATCATCATTATCTCACACAGAGACAATGACACTAACAGAGGGAGTAGCCAGCCATACAATAAGAAAGGAGTACCAGTTTCATGAAAATGTCACAGGTGAACTGTTCGGATACTTGCAAAAGTGCGAATCTTTAATCAAAAGTTCATTTTTCCCATTAAGGGTGTACACCGTTTCATTATATACATTTTTAAATTTAAGGCTTTGGAATGCTGAAAAAAAAAGAAAAAAGGTGTTCTAAGCTTCATTTTTTTTAAACCTTTCTTTATTATGCTGTTTTTTTTACATTATTCTAATAAGAAACATTTTCACATTGTAACTTTGAACAAAAAAAAAAAAAAAAAAAAAAAAAAAAAAAATGCCCGAATTAAATAATATTTTTTTATATTTCTATTTTTTGTGCATTTTTTATTTCATGCATGTATATTTGATTACAAAAATTTCAGGAATTTTAGTTTATTTCTATATAAAAAATATTCTTCATAACGAAGTGTTACAACGATGTGTAACAATGAAGCTTCATTAAATGGAAATTTTACTGTAGATTTAAGTAGATAAGATAGTAGACAGGATTAAGTACATAAGATTGCGTAGATATCTCTGCTATTATAAAAACAATGCAAATTTTCTAGTTGCAAATTTTGTTTTTTGTTCCTATTTAGGTTCGCTCGTAATTATATAAATACGTAACACCTATTGTTGTCCTTCAGTCCGTCCGTCCGTCCGTCTGTCTGTCCTTCTGTCCGTTCGAACGAACCACCCAACCTATCGTTTTAAATTTAAAATATATACTTTTTAATCAATTTTGTCGAGTAATTTAAAATTTTGTGAAAATCGGATGAGTAGTTCATTTACAAGCACAATCAAAATTATTCTGCAATTGGGAAAAAATAGACTCAAATGAATTTCAAAGATGTTACACTCTTTCGAACATAATAAAATTGATCAACAGGTAGTTCTTAAATGTGTGGATTCATTCTATGTGATTATTCCCTGTTATCATAAACTTCATTTTGGAAAATACAGAGACTATTCAAAGGTAGAAGTAGAAAGCTTATTGTAAATACATCAAAGCATTTTTTATCAAATGATAAAAGAAGGTGTTAAAAATCATTAGCTAATAGCGCTTAAAGAGTCAACATGACCTGTGCTATGTGATCTGTATCTATAGATTTCAACTATGTCGAAATAAATGAAGAAAAAATTGGTTATAGCTGTATCGATCACAGTGCTAAGAAATCTGTATAAATCAGTGACAATTTAAAGACTTCAATGGCTGTTAAAACGTCCGACAAATGATTTAAAGGTATTTGCAATATTGAAAAAGAAGACGTCCATTAAAATAATAATGTTGAGATAAGAATTGGGCAATACCACCAGTCAAATTTTGAAAATCCCAGTAGATTTCAGTAAGTCTGTTTAAACAAGAACTACCGTGGGAATGATTTAGAATAATATACATACATACATGATTTGAATACATATGGGAGAGGCAATTATCACCAATTGTAATGGTACGAGGTTTATGATAAATTTCTCTAAAAATGCAAACGACAAAAAAAGTAAAGAAAGATCGGTAAACGTAAAAAGAAATGGAAAGCGTTTTCAAAAATGAGAGAGAGAAGAAGAAATAAAATAAAAAATATGTATATTTATTTTCAAAATAGAGCAATTAAATATGAAATTACCATATAATATGTTATCTTAAATTAGTACACAGATGACAGTCTTGGAAATAATGCTGCGTTTTCTTTTTGAATCAATTTAATAGAACATTTTCTTCCTATTAAAAGCTTTTGTTTCAGCAAGATCAATAATAACAAAAAGAAACAAACATAAATGACGTAATTATTTAAATTAAATGCAATACTTATACATAAAAAATGTTTTTTTTTTCTCTAATGATTAAAAAAAACCAAAGATTTTAATTTTTTAGGGATGCATTGCAATTTAATAGAATGGTAATTGTATGATAAAATAGTAATTGAAAATTTTACTTCCTCTAGAAATATGACGCAATTGTTGTATATTGTCAGTTATCATTTTGATTTAATGCATCGTTATATTAAACTAGCGGCCTTCGCCCGCTACGCTGGTCGGTTTATCTAAAGAAATCTTGAAGAAGTAGTTAGATAAGGTTCAGACATACATTAAAAAAAAAAAAGCAAGTCGATCATTCAAAAAACGTTGGGAAATATCAAATATTTACTGTAATTTTTTAAGAAAAACAAAGTTTCGAAAAAAAAAAATTAAATCGAAAAAAAAATTACACTGACATATTAATGCAAGGAAATTTTCCCAGAGAGAAAATTCGCCTTGAATACAATATTTCAAATTCTTTTAATTGCTTATAGGCGTTAATGCCAACATAGTGAAAAAAAATTCCATGCTGGGAATCGAACCCGGGCCATCAGTATGGCGCACTGACGTTCTACCGACTAAACCACATGGAACGACAGCCAGCTTGAAACTTTCTCATACTTAAGTAGACTGGCGAAAACATAACGATAGCGCGTTTTAAAATCGCACAGTGACATCTATTGGATTTTATATGTACTAAAAAACGTTATGTACTAAAAAACGTGAGCAGCGCACCTAATAGTTTCTTTTGTTTCTTTTTGTTACTTTTTTGTCTGTTGTCCGATTTTGATGAAACAAAGCCTATACACTGCCCGGGAGTGTGCATTCTTCATTAGTGAAAACCGCATAAAAATCCATCCAGTAGTTACGAAGATAACCTCGAACAAACAGACAGACAGACAGACAGACAGACAAAAAATTCAAAAAAATTTTTTTGTGTTTCATTGGTTTTCTTTTATCGCCCTGACTCCATTTTTGTCAATTATCTTCAATGTACAGACACACCGGGTCCTACTGTTTTATTATATGTATAGATTTCCATTGCTCGATCATAAACACATTAAGCTAAATATGAATATAACTTGAAATTAAATTGAATTTATTTTTATCTCCCTCCCCTTAAATTATGAAGTTTAATAATTATATTGTCTAATGTTCTGTTCAATTAAATAAGTAAATGAAGTCATTACGTGTACTATGACATCATAATTTATGATTATATATATAAGCATGCATTTAAAGAAAGATAAGAAAAGTTTTGCACTTTAAAATAAAGACTCTGATATATTTATGCATTGTGTATAAAAATTGTATTAATATAGGGTACTTTTTGTATAAAAATGATTAATTAAATATTAATACATTTTTATTATTGTTCATTTATAAATATTGAATTATGTTTTAAATTCTTAAGCAGAAATGAAAAGAGCAGTCAAAACATAAAGCACCGAAAAACTAATTAAGTACAACATTAAAAATGCTACTTATATCTTTGGTAGAAAACATTTGGTAGATTGTTTCTCATGTTGAAGGGAATTCAGGTATTAATCATGTTCTCTTTGTCAGGAATTCTATTGATTCTTGCATTCAATTGACTTGTGGAGTTGAATCCAACAATTGCCTTTCTTTCCTGGATGTCCTTGTTTTTCTTAATGAAGATAATTTTCAGACTACTGTCTTTCGCAAACCTTTTGTGGTCAGTCTTCCACCTCGCAGATATTCTTCTCATCCTCCTAACCAGAAATTTGCAGTTTTTGAAAATTTTGTTTTCCGGGCTTCCAATATTTGTTCAACTCCTCAATTACTCAGTGATGAACTTTATTATCTAAAAGCTATTGCTGTTGATCATGGGCTGTTGATATGGAATCCCTAATATTATTGATTCAATTCATAAAAAATTGACGAAATCCACCGATTATGAAAAGCAAAATTAATTCGAACACTAATACTTTGGTTGTTTTGTCATTTTTTCTCAAAATCGGTCACCAAGTTGCTAAAATTTTAAAAAGGTTCGATTTCAATGTTATTTTTTCTCACGTTAATAAAATTGATTTTTCAAATCTTAAACATCTCTTTGATCGCTTCGATAACTAGGGTATTTACCAAATTTCTTGCCAATGTCGTCTTTCTTATATTGGTTAGTCTAAACGTGCTGCCGGATTATGTTCAAATAATCATAAAAATATGTCAAAAATCAAGAGCTTAAACGCATCTTCTATTGTTTAACATTGTTGTTCTTCTTAACTTAAGTTCAACTTTTCTTCAGCCACCATTATCCACAAGTTTCCTTCTATTCTTGATCTTTATTTTGGGGAAGCTTACCACATTATTAAAAATTCTCACTTCTTAGTCAATGACTTATCAAGTACTCCTTCTTTTTCAAGCATTAGGAAATCTTTAATTTAAAGCTTTTTTTTTATCGCTTTTTAGTTTTTATCTTGTTTATTCTCCGTCACATGTTTCTACTTGTCAACCCAGTTGTTCAGTCTGTTTTCTCCTCATTGGTTGCTTTTCTTTTGTCGGGATCGTTTCCGTAGCCAGTATATAAGTCTGCGTTGCTTTGTCTCTTTGCTCAGCTGAACGGTTGCTCTCGGCACGTGAAATCAGTTTCCTGAATCATCCTCTGAGCGAAGGTGTACAGCGAGGTGGTTCGGCCATTGTCAGGGCCTCGACTGATGTCGAATGGCTGCCCTCGTCACCGATGCTCCTTTCAAGGCAGAAATTTCTCCATTGCTGAGATGATTTAGGCAGAGAAACTTGAGATTCACGCTACACTTGTTATTAACTTACTAACATCTCAACTAACTCCATATCTTTTCCTCCCGTTTTTCTATCATAAAAAATTTAGAAAAAAATATAAAAAAACATAAAATTTTAAATTTTTATAAAATACATAAAAATATATTTTTGTTGTAATGCTATCTTTAAACATTCTTATATTTCTTCCTTGAGCTCTTTTCCCCACAATTCCATAATTTTATTCTCAATTTTCCTATGCGCTGCTACATTAGTGATTTGTCTGTACAGTTATTCCATCTCACGTTATGCTTCGGGGATTTCGGACTTGAGTCCCAGTCTCCTCGACCAATTTGCCCTAGAATATCTCTCTTTGCTCAGTTTTGATTTTTCTAGCTCCCTGAGTTTTGGGCGATTAAGAATCCTTAGTTAGTTACTTTTTCATACATTATTTGTGAATTTATAATCGTTGGCTTTCTATCTTTCTATATTAAATGTTATATTTTTTCAATAATTAAAATCTTGGTTTAAACATGACCTATTTTTAAAAACACATCTCGAAACGATCAGTTTTTATAGGAACGGAGTGTGGTCGCTTTAGGGAAGCTTGTACTGTAATTGTTTAAATACAGTGATAATTTTAATTTAATGCATCATTATATTAAATTTCGATTGTTCTTTATTATTCATATTAAGATAAATATAAATAACATTTCAAAATATTTATAAAAAATCATCTTTCTCTGTTTAATTATAAAGTTCAAAAATTATATTATCTAATGTTTCGTGCGATTAAATGAGTAAGAGAAGTCCTTATGAGGATAATGACATTATACGACTATAACTTGAAGAAGAAAAAAAAAGGTAAAAAAAACCCTTAAACTTATTCAATATAGACAGCGGTATAATTATCCATTGTGTTCAAGTGTATTAATGTATGGGACATTCTTAATTCAAAACAAGTAATCCATCAACAGAATATATATTTCAATTGTTCATGTATAAAAATTAAATTATATTCTAAATTCAGAAAAAGAAATGTTAAAAAAATGAAACACTGAAATCAATTAAATACGATATTAAGAATACAATCTATAACTTTAGTAGAAAAAAGGTAGAGAAATGGTAATATTATAATGGTTTGATAATCAATTTTTTTACTTCATCAAATAAATAAAACGCAATAGTTCTTTAGAGTAAGTAATATATTTGATTTAGTGCATCATTAAATTAAATTTTCATTGCTGTTTATTAAACCTATTGTTGTTCTTACATTCCCATCATTATCATCATTATTTTCTTCTTTAAATTATATTAATTTTACAGACTCGCTTGTTTTGAAAATATCATCAAAAAATGAAAATGCTACTTTATCCGAGTTAAGATGCTAACGGCGGTTTATCTTTTTCGAAGGTGCTTCGTCTGAAACCTATCTATCATTTTTTATCATTCAAAAAATATTTTTAATAAATGCAGGTATTGATCAGAGATCAAAGTACTAATGAGAGTATTGAATTACACTTTAACAATAAGTATTCATTATAAATAAACAATGTCTCTAATACCTTATTTTTTTAATTTGTCACTGACAGCTGATCACTAAAACGATATATTTTGAGAGAAAAAAAAATGGCCTGTGTCATCTATCCGTTATGATGAATAGCACCAAGGGCTCTGAAAAAATGTCTTTTGGAGGAAAACATCTCATGAAAATTTCACAAAGTTTGGTAAATTGTTTATAGTCATCCCGGGGCTGTTCATTTTTTAAATCTTCTGTAAGAAAAATTATATTTTCCTTTAATTTAAATATTTTATATCTAATATTTAATCTTCAATACCACTTTTATAATTGTTCTGATCCAACTTAGGCCCCCGAATCTGGAATTTTTTCAAAATTATTCACTGAGGAGAAGTGGTTGTGTGCAGTTTGCAATCAAGAACATTTTTTAGGATAATTTCTAAATTATGGTGGCGATATAAAAAAATAATGCAGATGTTTCCTTTGAAAAATGCAATAGCAAAATGTAGGTTCCTCTGACGCGACCAGTATTTACTGCAGTCGTATCAAATCACATTGCCTGGAATTTAACAATTTTCAACTGCTGAAAATATAGCTTTTGCTGGATTTATTCCTCTACTATTCTCGATTTGAGGAGCTTTTATGAACTGTCCTACATCTCTACAACTAATTAAAACTGCTATTTTCTCTTTTTCATTTTCTTTCAGAAAGCAGTTTACCATTCCAGTGAATACTAGTTCTAAATCGACATTTTAAAGTCTATTTTTAATCAGTTCAGTTCTTTGTTTTTGAAATAGTTATTTGCGGAATCATATTACACTTATACATAAAATTAAAGCCTGCGGTTAACTGATGACTGTTCTGTTAGTCTAGCAGCTTCTCTTGTGATCATTTTCATTTCACGATTTTCAATGTAAAATAGGCAAATATACATTTCTGCCATCATACCGATAGGGATGGAAATATGATATTTTGTCAATTTTATAAATAATTAAAGATATCAGGTACCAAAAACATCTTTGCAATAAAAAGAAAAATTCAGTTGTTCGTTTTAGATGCTCTTCAACTGCAATACCAATCGAGGAGCTCGTTCTTGCCAGGCACAGAACTAGATAAATAATTATAAGCTATAATTCATGAAACATTTATAAAATTACAATTTTTTTAATTTGTTGCATTTTAATGAAAATAATACAAAAAAATAGCAAGAGTAATAAGACTTATTCATTCGTCATTTTTAACTTATTTTTAAAAATGCAAAGTTTGAGAGTATGGTTCATTAGTTGACCGTAAAAATATTAAATGTCATTAAGAAATAAAATAAGAACCAGGTTTTTAAGACAAACATAATGAAAGAAAAACAGAAATTTTTTGACAAATATATTTCCAAAAATAAAATTTTCAAAAATTCAATCCCAATGAGGGAGGGGTTAATGTTATTTGATTGAGCTTAAACTTTGCCAATCTCATTTTATTTACTATTTGCGCGGTAATATATTTCTGTGAAGTTAAAGCCAAACAAAATGTATTAACGAATTTTATCTTATTGATTTCATAATTTAAAATGGAAAATAAAAAAAATTACATATTTAAAAATAAAATTTTAAATACACACTGATTTTTTTTTAATCATTCTGAATTTTGGGAATTTGATTCCTTATTTATCATTTAAAAATACAGGGTGATGATAATTTAAATTCCGATTTCAAAAATCGATAATTTTAAAACTACTGGTCAGAATAATTTGATATTTTAGCAGAACAATCTTGGGGCAGTAAAATTGTGTTTGGCGAAGGAAAAAATAGTTTCAAAATGCTCCTATAGATGACGTTGTCAGAAAAATATGAGGGGAAGACCATAAGTGTATTCGTTAAAAACAAAAACGTTATTACCTCCCCCCCCTCAAAAAATACTACAAAAAATTACTACAGCGATTTACTGCAAAATTTTAGCGAAAATACAAGAATACATGTTTATAGCGACAATATGGAGGAACGCCATCTTGCCTGAACATTGTGTGATCCACAAGGACATGATTACGTTAGAGTGTTCCATACCGTTGACCAGTAACAGCGACAGTAACGGGACCCTCGGTTGTGATCTCCTGGAGACAAAGTGGAACGACGATAAATGCTGCCATTATTCCGCACCACACAGTGAACTTTCAGACTGAAGAAGTAATGACTGTAGCTGGGACGGAATCTCGGTCGCCCATATTCTGCAATTCTGCGTATTTACAGAACCTTGCAAATGTAAGCGGACATTGTCCAACTATAGAATATTGAATGGTCATTCGCTATCTACTTCTATCCGGGCAAGAAATTGTACTGCAAAAAACTGACGTGCTTCCAGATTAGCAGATAACAATTCCTGCACATGCCTCATTTTGTACGGATAACAGCATTGTAAAACATTTGTAGTAACGTTACTCCATAAAATTGGTGGCAGCTACGATTTACACTTCACTGAGTAATTTTTCACTTACATAATGGTGTAATAAATTACCAATTAATTTTGGCGCTCTGATAACAAATTTTGAAATATTAACATAGGTGAGATAGAAGAAAGTTTCATTATTACCATATTCGACTTTTTTTAACAGTGCATGAAGTTGCGCTAAATTTTTATATCATTGTTGTCATCAAGCAAACTAAAAATAACAGAAAAAGAAAGCTTTGCTGCTTATATGCCGCTTTTCAATTCTGTTCACATTCATTTATATTAAAGTTTTCCTTTGTAATGTATTAAACCTATATTAAACATTTGCTTTCTAAGACATTACATGTATATTAAAGTTCTCTTTTCTAATAATAATTGCAATTTTGTCAGAATAATGTTGAAACAAATTTTTATATTGTAGGAAGATACATGTAGATTTTTAGAATAAATACTACTGGTATTTAGTAAAGAAATAAATAAGAGAGAAGTTCCAGTTTTCTATTCTATAACAAAAACCGAAATAATATTCTCAAATTTATAAAAAGATTTCATCAACAATACTATAATTATCTGGTATTTTCATTAACTAGTAAATTAAATAAAAACACGACCGAGTTTATGACCGAAACTTTATGTGCATGTATGAGAGATATTAACTTTAAATTATTTAGTCATTTTTAGATAACTCAAAAAGATTCTTACATACTAATTACACTGCTTCATAATAGCATTGTTATACAAATATATTTGCACTCGAAAGTTAATTAAATTCTTTACTTCCTGGTTCGAATACTCAAAAATTAGACTTGACATTTCTTTTAAAAAAAGTAATAATCAAAATATCAGTTTTTTATGATACTATTGTAAATTTAATTCTTCTCCAGAAGTAAATTTTTCGGTTTCCATGATTTAATTAAGTAATGTCTTTTTTATAAGTATTAAGTAATGTCTCATTTTCATTGCAGTTAAAATGTAAATGCGAACAGGAAAATAAATTATGTCATAAAAAATTTTCCAGAAATGATTTTCTATGATTTATGAAAATTTTAATCCATCGTATTCGTATGTTTAAAATTATTTTTTATCCCTTGTTAAAATAAAATTTGAATATAAATATCTAAGAAAACAAATGTTTTACATAAGAAATATTAACTTTTCATTTTTTATATTTTCACGAATATAGATGGAAATGTAATTTAAATCTTTTTTATTTTATTTCATAAAAAACAATAAGGAAAATGATATATATAAGTGTTAGAAAAAATGGATTGCTAAACATATAAGTTAAAATTCGATGACTGCTTAAAACACTCTTAAATTTTTTTGGATGTGCCAATCCCAAAATTTCATACGTACATATCTCATACGTACATTTTTAATATTTTAAAAAAGAGTTACATATGTTAATATGTTAATGCTTTAATAATTTTAATTCAATACTATACCAACTTTTATTTTTGAAAATAGAATGAGAGGCAGATTTTTTTCAAATTCAGGGAGGACCTACTTACCATACCCAAAAATAATCATACACAAAAATTTTAGTTCAGCTCTATGCATCACTTCATACACTTTTTGATGGTAAAATATTGAAAATGGTTACATAAATCGCTATTGCAACGGCTCCTTCCGTCGGATTTTTTTTTAATTCACGGAGGACCAACTGGCCGTAGCCATACACGTACACAAGAAATTTGGTTCAATTCGATGCATACAAAGTCGGTGCAATATTGAAAATGGCACAAAAATCGCTATTGCAGCGCCCCCTTATGGCGAAATATTTCAAAAATGACCTGCTAGCCACAGCCGAAAGCTTTTATAAAAAAATTGGTTCAATTCTATAAATATCTTCATACACTTTTTTATGATAGAATAGCGACTTAACGTCACACACACAGACTGACGCATAGGCACTCGAACATACAAACGTGTGTTTTGGAATCTTTGACCCCTAAAACGTGTGAATTCGTCGAAAACAGGAAATCAAAAAAAAAAAAATTCTATTACAATACTTTCTTCTATTGGTGATAGAAAAAAGTAAAAAAAAAAAAAAAAAAACTTTATGTACATGAGAACAATATTTCATACATGAACTTTTTGTGAACACTAAATAATAATTCATTTATGTCTGTTGTTATTTTTCCTGATATCATTTTACAAGATGATAATGTGTCATTTTTGGTTTATTTAATAAATTGTATTGGAGTAGTACTTCTCAGATACCCAATTTTCAAGGCGGAATAACCGAAAAAATTTCAGGATTTTTCAATTATATTTCTCATTACTAAGTTTAATTACGTTATGAAATGGCTTAAAAGGGATTGCATTTATTCAATGATCTTAGTTAAATCTGAAGTATTTTATTTCCCTTGCTAAAGAAAAAATACGATACAAATTAATAATTCAGTAATATATAGATGAAAACTTTTCAGGGTTTTTCGAGGTTAATTAAAGATATTTTAACATTAAATTTATTTAAGAGTCCACACTACTTATTGAAAAAGACCGGGATGATAATGTTAAGTTTATCGGGCGTTCTTTTCAACTATCTCGCTCAAATTTTAATATTTTTACAAATTTTTCATATTTTTTTTTTTCATTGGATAGCTAAAGACGATCTACAACCGGGCTAGTTTTTACTTTTACAATTTTGGTTTCAGTTTAAAAAATACTTTCTTTCGAAACCGATTAGATTTGGTTATGAAATTGAAACTATTATAATATAAAAAATAAATCACCAAAATTGAAAAAGTAAAACTTAGTCCGGTTGTAGATCGTACTCAGCTATCCGATGCAAAAAGAAATCATGTAAAAATTTTTAAATTTGATCAAGATATTTTGAAAAGAACCCACCCCCCCACAGATTTAACATTATCATCCGGGTCTTTTACAATCAGTAGTATGGAATCTTAATTAGAGAAATAATATAATTATGCAACGTAAAAGGAAAGCACCACTTTATCAAAATTGAATATGATTCTAAATATAAAAATCTTATTACAAAAACAAAATTAATTTTAATTGTAATGTACATAGATAATACATTTATATCAAACATATTTACAATCACATTTAAATTCATGTCAATCAGAAATTTTGTAAATGTAAATGCACTTTACAAAAGGATGAGAATAAATTCAAAATCTAAAATGCAATTGAACTAAATTCTATTTAAAAAAAAAGGTCCTGAAATAGTTATTGAAAAGAAATTAAAAATGTTCTTTATTGATTTTTCTATCTCTACTTAAAACAAACATTTACTTTTAATTTAAAAGCATTTTTTCTATTTGTTCTTTTAATATATATGAAGGAAAATTCTACTGCATTGAATTCCTCTTTTTTTCAGTTTGAGTTGTCTTTTTAATTAATTTATTTTGTCTTAATTAAAAGAAAACTTTATTAGTAATAAAAAGTAATTGGCTTTTTTTTCTACTTTCACATATAAGCATAAGAGGTAAGCATTTAATTTGTAAAATATTTTATTTACCGTTTTTGATTACCAGATTTTTTAGATTATAATGTGATTAATATGATTTAAAAAACGTATGTCTGTCTCTCTATCTCTGTTGTGGCTGTTCTATCTCAACTAATAATGCATAGAATCTCTCTCGTTAATAATAAGTCGGTCTTTTTTCTTAATATTAAAAAAATTGTTACATACAAAAATATGAAAAGCGGTGGTATTATAGACAAATCTTTTATATTCACGGAGATACGGACAGTATTTGAATCAAATAATTATTTAAATAGATATTTAGTGTTAAAGTTGGACAAAATCGTTCCACTAAAAAAAATGTAGAAGCAAAAGTATACATAGGAATTTAATATTTTTTAGATCATTTATGCATTAGAAGTTTACGGTGTGCAGACTGCAATGATTATTTTATTTTCACTAATTCTTTCACGTTGTATTTCCATTTTAAATTAAATATTATGCTCTTCGAGTGATATTTTTTGCATATTTTAAAAAGGTGTTATTTTACTTGTTATGTCCAAAGATACAGTAACAAAACTGTACTAGTTTAATATAAGTATACATTATATAAGTAATTTTATTAGGCAGATTTCTTAAGAAATAGAACCTATTGCAGTAGTTACCATGATACGACTTTTGATAAATGATGATCCCGGATATGATTTAATGTTCCCAAAAAACCAAAACTATCCCCCATCTAAAAAGTTTATATGTATATATATACATATATGTGGCATTTTAAGATCGGCAGCCAGAAGTATCCGCGGCAACGAAACAGCCAGCCAATGAGAGCAGGCGGTAAATATGGGAATTACGACTGCTTTACACGGTTGAATGCTAGCAACAAATTGCACACGGATTTGTAATTTTTCTTGTTTTCATGATTTTGTTTATCCTGCTTGATTTACAATCGATCTTCAAAATCGATATTTCATGGCACCATCGAAAAAAAAAATTGTAAATTAGGTAATTGCTGCTTTTTTTTTTTTTTTTTTTTTTTTTTTTTTTTTTTTTTTTTTTTTTTTTTCTTAGAGTTTGTTCAGATATATAGCTCAGATTCTCAGAAGATTTTGCATGGAGTAGGTCTTGTTGAAGAAAGTATTTTTAAATAATTATATTGCTGCATTATTATTGTGGTTAAAACAGCTAAAATTAACTACTATATTTATTTATCCTTCAAAAACATGTTTTTTTTAAAACAGAAATACATATCTGTGTTCACTAAGACAAAATATAAAATGTCCTAAAATTAAACATTTCCAGACATAATTTTATTTTCATTCTATTTTAGAATAAATGGACATTTTAAAACTTCGCAATTTCTTTGTAAACATCTATGGTCCCGGGCAACGCCGGGCGGATCAGCTAGTGTATATATATATGTACATATAATACATTTTTTATGTACACAATAATTATCAATTCTGCTCTCTCAAAAAGTTCTTTCAAATTTATACATAAAATCGAAAAGCAGATAATCTCGGACAAGTTCGTTAACGGGTAAACTTGGACCAAGGGGATGGAAATAGGGAGAGTTTTGTGAAAGCAAAAAAAGAAAACAAAATTATTTTAAAAGTAAATCAAAGGCAGACAATAAATGATTTTTTATATATCATAGAAAAAATTGAAAATATGATTAAATATCTTTTGCATTAATACCAATGTGAAAAATAATTTCACTCAAGTAGTTTCTTATCACAAAACATATTTATTAGTTAGATTAAAAAAAAAAAAAAAAAAAAAAAAAAAAAAAAAAAAAAAAACACAGTATAGAAATTTATGATTTTGAGCTTATAATTTTGTCCAGGCCTCACATAATATTTAAAAAAAAAAAAAATTAAAACATGTATTGATGTGTTGAAATGTATTGGAGAAAAACAACTCCATTTTTTATCATGAAATACATTTATTTATATCAAATGTGTCAGAATATAGAAATTCATAACTTTGAATTTATATTTCTGTTCAGGTCTCACATAATGTTATTTTTTATCTATTTTCTTATTTAAATTACTTACTCCGTTTTATTTATGAGTTATATTAAATTTAGCTGTCTTATTATAAATATTCATCTTTATTTTATTAATGTAAACCTAAGCTTATTTATACTATGATGTAAATAAATTTAAAATTTTCTGAGTTTATAATTTTGTCCAGGGGTGTATTATTCAAATTTTGATCTCTGATGAATTTTAATGAATTTATATCTTGTGTAAAAAATGTTTCTGATAGTTAATGATACATTATTTGCATAAAAATACATATACCTCCAGTCCTAGATTCACTTTTATGAATTTTGAGAAAATGTATTTATAAATATGTTACTTGTTTAATAGTTTCAAGCAAAATAGACTTTTTTCATATTTCATATATTTGTATATGTAATTTTGCACATTTTTCAGATGCAGAATACTTTTTCATTTTATTTTGATATGGCCTTGTAAAATATAATAATTATCTTACATTTTAAAATAATAAAAAGAAAATGATAAAAAATGATAAAATAAAATAGTCATAATATATGATAGTAAATAAAATTCGAATATTTTATATTTCGAATTATTTTTATAAAAACGTTTCACGATATTTCCTTATTTAAATAAATATTTACTCTTATAAATTCATTTAAAAGATGGACTCGGTTATCCCGTCTACCAAAAATCTGTCGCCAAACTACAAGGTAAAATGCCAATTGCGGAAATAGTAGATGCCACATGCACTTGACATTAAGAACATGTATATGTTTATTACGTCATCAAGGGATTTTTAATTCAACTTTTTATTTCTGTTTTTATTAATGTTCGATTCATTTATTTGTATTTTGTTCATTTAAACAAAAAATTGTGATAATTTGTATAATTTGGCTAATAAGTTGGCGATTTGTATAATTTGGAAAAAATGGTAGACGGGATAAACAAATAGTACCATATAATTTAATTCAAAAGTATGAATGCTATTAAAAATCGGGCATAATCGAGCATCGGGTTGGAAATAAAGAGTGGGATTTGCGAAAACCGAAAAAACTCATAACCTCTTAGAGAAAATAGATATCGAAATAGTTCAAAGTTATTATTATTTTTTAAAAAAGAGCCAAAAATCTATGTATGGTACATTTTTGATAAAATTAAAAATAGGATCATATGCTTATCGTATTTCTGAAATGTATATAATGCATACACAAACCAAAACACTTACTTCTTTATATGAGGCCCCACCAGTGGCCGAGAGGTTCTGACCTCAAACTGGTAGACGGTAGGTGCTGGGTTCGAACCCAATCGCGGCTGTCGGCCTAACCGTTCGGAGTTTTCCGTGGTTTTCTTCGAACCTTGCATATATACGGGTTAGGTTCCCTTAGAAAGACCCCCACGGAGGGCATCCCACCCCCTAGGGCCTATATCCCATAGCGTAGATAATTGGCCGACATACATACGAAACAAACTTCTTTATATGTGAAATTATTTGTTTTTTAATCTTTATGCCTGTCTCATTTAATTTTATAATATTCTCACTAATATTTCATATATTTCTTAAACACATATTATTTGTAAATTCATTTGTTTTTTAAAGAATTATAAAGTATAATTATTCTAAAATCGAATAAAATGAGATTTTTTGTAATTTAAAACATATTTATAAAAAAAACCAATTTTATTTTTACTAATTTAAACTCATAAAATAAAAAAATTCCTTAATTTAGTCTCTGTTCTAATTACAATTTAAATTAGTTAATTTATATTCATAACATATTTAAAAACTTTCAGGAAAAGGAAGGAAAAAAAGAAAATATGAACTCGTTTCTTGACTGAATATTATAGCCGGAAATTTGTATTAGAAAAATTTTTATTCAGTGTATGCAAGTATCAAAGAACTTTCAGTTTTAATTAATAAAAATTGTTATTATAAAATAAACTCTTCCTAACTCTTCAAATAAGCCTCAATTATATTTTAAATAAATATATAATTAATGGAGTTATCTTTATTTGAATGTATTTGCTGGTTAACTAGGGCTAAAAACTGTATCTGGAAGTTTCCTCTGGGAATTTACATTTTCTTAAAATAAAAGAATAATATTATTCAAATTTTCAACTTTGAATTTTAATGAACTTTTATCTTTCGTAAAAAAATGTATCTGAACTTTAACGATACACATTTCCATAAAAATGCTTATATCTTCAGTCACCAGATTTACTTTTCTAAAAATTAAGAAAATATATTTACATGTTACTTGTTTAAGAATTTCAAGCCAGATAAAGTTTTTGCATATTTGATATATTTTTATATAGTGTTTTGTATATTTTTAAAATACAAAATAGATTTTCATTTTATTTTGATTTGGTTCTGTTAAATTTCTAAATTAACTAATAACTTACGTTTTAAATGAATGAAAATTTTATTTTTAAATATGCTCTAATAAAATAATTACAATGTATGATAGTAATATAATTTATAATTCTATATTTATAATCTTAAAAAAAAGTTTTAGGATACTTCCATAATTAAATAAGTGTTTTCTCCTGTAGATTTCTTTTAGTCTTGCAAATTTAAAATCCTTTCCTTGAAAAGTAAATATTCAATTAAAAATTAGGCATGGTTTTCTATTTTATGATTCAAACATGATAATATATCATAAAGAAAACACACAATTTTAAATCGAAAGTCGTTATGTATTTAAACGAGAATTAAAAAAAATAAATTTTTCTAATTTAAGATGTTTGAATTTTAAAACAGTTCTTTCCTTTATAAAAAATCATTGTAATACACTATTTAAATATTTAAAAAAATGGAGGTCAACATATGGCTTTAATACATATTCATAGAAAATTACCCAAATTTATTTTTAATATTTTAAACTCATACAATAAAAAAATATTAAATTAGTCTCTGTTATAATTACAATTTAAATTAGTTAATTTAAATTCATAACATATTGAAAAAACTTTCAGGAAAATGACTAAAAAAAGGAAATATTAACTCGTTTCTTGACTAAATATTATAGCCGAAAATTTGTATTTAAAAAATTTTTATGCAGTGTATACAAGTACGAAAGAATTTTCAGTTTTAATTAATAAAAATTGTTTTTATAAAATTAACTCTTCAAATAAACCTATAATCATATTTATTTGAATATATTAGCTGGTTAACTATTGCTAAAATCTGTATCTGGAAGTTTCCTGTGGGAACTTACATTTTCTTAAGATAAAAGAATAATATTATTCAAATTTTCATATCTGAAGAATTTCAATGAAATTTTATCTTTCGTAAAAAAAAGTTTCTGAACGTTAACGATACACATTTCCATAAAAATACATGTGATACTTGAATCTCTAGATTTATTTTTCTAAATTTTGAGAAAATATATTTGCCTTTTACTTGTTAAAAAATTTCAAGCCAGATAAACACATATTTGCATATTTAATGTACTTCTATATATTGTTTTGTATATTTTCCAAATACAAAATAGGTTTTCGTTTATTTTTATTTTTATTTTTATTTTTTTTTTTTTTGCATTTCGTTGTGTTAAATTTAATTATTAACAAATAACTTACATTTTAAATGAATAAAAATATAATTTTTAAATATGGTCTAATAAAATAGTTATAATGTATGATAGTAATATAATTCGCTTATTTGTATTTATATATATTTTTTCTAATATTTCAGGATACTTCCTTATTTAAATAAGTTTTTTTCTCTTATAGATTCACTCTTAAAAAAAAAAAAAAAGACCCCGAACAGAAAAAAAAAACAGCCGATTTTACGGAAATATTACTGGTAATCTGGACGCCAGTACAATTTATTGTTTTTAACGGAAAAATTTCCGTAAATTCCCTAAAATATTCCGTTTTTGTCAAGTTTTTATACTAATTTGTGGGAATTTTTCCGTTAAAAAACAGTCAATTGTACTGGCGTTCAGATTACGAGTAATACTTCCGTAAAATCGTCCGTACAGTGTTCCTTTTAAATATAATCTTGCAAATTCAAAACTATTATTTTAAATAAATATGCAATTAAAAATCGGGCATGGTTTTCTGTTTTAACATTCAAACACGATAATATATAATAAATAAAACACGTAAGTTTTAATCGAAAGTCTTTATGGATTTAAATGCGAATTTAAAAAAATAAATTTTTCTAATTTAGGTTGTTTGAATTTTAAAACAGTTCTTTACTTTATAAAAACTCATTATAATATATTATTTAAAGAAATGAGATCGACCTATTGCCTTAATACATATTCATAGAAAAAACCCAATTTTGATTTTTAATATATTAAACTCATCCATTAAAAAATCATTAAATTAGTCTGCTATAATTACTTTTTAAATTACTTAATTTATATTCATAACATGTAGAAAAACTTTCAGAAAATAGAAAGAAAAAAAGAAAATATGAACTATTTTCTTGACTAAATATGTAGCCGAAAATTCTTGCTTGAAAAATTTGTATGCAGTGTACACAGGTATCAAAGAGCTTTCAGTTTTAATTAATAAAACTTGTTATTATAAAATAAACTCTTCCGAACTCTTCAAATAAATCTCATTCACATTTTAAATGAATTGATAATTAATGGAGTTACCTTTTTTTGAAAATATTTGCTCGTTAACTAGTGCTAAAAACTGTATCTGGAAGTTTCCTGTGTGAACTTTCATTTTTCTTAAGATAAAAGAATATTATTATTCAAATATTCAACTCGAATGAATTTTAATAAACTTTTGTCTTTCATAAAAAAAAGTTTCTGAACGTTAACGATACACATTTTCATAAAAATACATATGATACTTTAGTCTCCACATTTATTTTTCTGAATTTTGAATAAATATATTTACCTTTTACTTGTTTAAAAATTTCAAGCCAGATAAAGTTTTTGCATATTTAATATACTCCTATATATTGTTTTTGTATAGTTTCCAAATACAAAATAGATTTTCATTTTATTATTCAAATATTCGTACATCTTCAGTTAAAATTGTAATCTGAGTGCCGACGAAATTCAGAAATTTTATTTTATATGCACTCACAGAAAAATAGTTTTATTAAAAAAAAAACTAATTTCATTTTTACTGTGATATTATTTTCACTAACTGAAGTCATCTCAATTTCAGTGTCCATAATGAAAAGATATATTGAAATGTAATATCGTTATGAATAAAAATGCGATGTTAAATAGTGACGCCATTTTCTCTTCAAATGTTTTTTTAAAAGTTACTGTTATTAGTAATATGAAAAAGGCATCCGTAATAATATTGAAACTCCCTGGTTGCTGAATGGCATCATTTTCCTCATTTGAAATTTTTCTTATTTTGCTTTAGACATTAATTTTTATCATAAATTATTTTCTGTTATTTTATTTACATTATTAATATTATTTCTCAGTAAATATATTTTTTTACCTCAATTAGTGCATTGAGGCACAATCCGCAATCATTGAATCCGCAATCATTTTATTGTGGTTAAATTTTACGAAAACAATTAACTTTTTTCTTTTAGATGCGAGGACATGTTCATTGAAATAATGTTTCTGACTGGTGGAAAGTGATAATGGAAAATAAATTTTTATTATCGAGAGAAAAGCTAAACTGAGTTGCCACCATTTTCAAGAAATATCGTAAAAAGCATTTAAAATTAAATATAAAATATAAAAATGGAAATAAATTAAAAAATAGCTAAAATGGGTACAACTACATATGAATAGCTTTCATTAAAAAAAAAAAATATCAAAATCGGTTGAGTAGAAAATTCAGGGCTGATGACTAAAAAAACAGCCAGGTCTTTTAAATATATAGATTTTATGAATGTCTCATTTTAACGGCCAGATTATGAAAAAGTGGGCCACAATTTTTGACTCGACACTTTTTAGCTTGTCTGAAAGAAATAGCATCGGAGGCTAAAAAAGTCGAAATAAAAATCACTTAATGACATTTTAAACATATGAATCGTATTTAATGTCATTGAATGTAACATTCACGATCATCCATTATTGGCATTTAATCTTATAGCTTGGCGATAATTTTTTGGTCAACGGGATAACCTATAAGTACCAAAAATACAAATAAAAAGTCGAAATAAAAATCACTTAATGACTATTTAAACACGTGTATCGTATTTAATGTCATTGAATGTGACATTTACGATCATCCATTATTGGCACTTAATCTTATAGTTTGGCTATAGCTTTTTGGTCAGCGGGATAACCAAGTAGTGCCAAAATAATTTATATGTAATCGGAAATTTTAACTACAGGGACATAATGTGTATTAAAATAATTACCATTTCGGAATATTGATCTTATCCATTTGTTTCGTAAACCAGGATCACTCGGAAATTCATGGAAAGATTTTTTCCCCCTAATTAGCATTTTTTTTTTTTTTTTTTTTTTTTTTTTTTTTTTTTTTTGTAATTTACACAGCAGTACGCAACAATTAACCATTTTTGTTTAGTAAAAAATAAGTACAGTAAAATAAATACAATTTATGCCAAACAAAGTCCAGAACTTGCGAAAATTGGAAAAATAATAAATCTCATTTGTAAACTACAAGCTTGCAACATATCAAAAAGAAAATAGGAAGGCACATATGGAAAACAAGGCCCCGGATGGAAAACAAATTAAAACATATATATATTTGTTACTACGACAGTGAGTGCTAACAACGGGAAAATTACGTGGTTTCTGACCAAGGGTACTGGGGCCAAGAAAACTTAGCGATTGCCAGGTCTGTTATTATGAAGGTAGCCTTGATGACCAGTAGTACGCACCAGATGGCGTTACATACGAGACAAAGTCCGTTAATAAGTTGGCAACTATTAGGACATTTTCACCCATAGACTTTCTTCCGAATGACAGGCCTGATATTATGATAAGGTGCCTTGAGTAAAACAATACTCGTTGATAGGCAACTAAAAACGTGATGAAGTAAAGAATTCTCCTGCTCGCGCAAGAGCGCCAGTAGTAGGGAAATAACTGAAAACGGAAACAATAAGGCAGATCTATACGCAATATTTACGTAGACCTCTTTTTAAAGTTTAAAATTTTAAAACTGGTATTAACATTGTTATATAAATCCGATTTAAAAATTTTTGGTAATATTCCTCATAATCAATAAAATAAAAGTTCTTTGAAATTTAGAAGAATATGAGCTAATTTATACTAGTGGAGCTATTTCATCGTTGTAAAATTAGACTTTAATTTGTTAATTAATTATCTATTACTATTTAATGAATGTATCGTTTTTTTTAAAAGATGTTATGATCGGTGCGTAAAATAATATATATCGCTACAACTCGACATCCATAGCGAATACAATCCACAATTGAGTAATATGCCTGATGGCAAAAGATGAATTCTGAAATCACGTACAGCACATCATATCCCTTTTCGCAATGTAGGATCATTTATGTAATGTACTCGGATCCAACAAGATAAGCAAATGAAATACTTCAAGATAGAACATTGAAGAAGAAAAATACAATTTGTACGTATGTATGTATATGTGTATATAAGTATGCATGTATATATTATGAGAATATATGAAATGCGCCCGTATAATTTAATTATAATATTTTAAAATATTTCCTTATTAAATAGTTACTCGTAAGAAATAAAAGGAATATTTTATTTATCTTTCTTTCTTTACTTAAAAGTAACATTAATTTTAATAAAAAAGCGAAATTTGTTCTTTTCTCATTTTTTTCCTCTTTCTATTGTAAAAAAGAAAATTTTAGTTAATCGAATTCCATTTGATCTTTAAGAGCTGACTTTTGATTTTTTTTTCATTCTTAATTTAGAAGAACATTTTATTAGCAATAAAATGTTTGGCAGTTTTTAGGTGCGTTCGTAATTATGTAAATACGTAGCACCTATTGTTGTCGCTCAGTCCGTCCGTCTGTCTGTCTGTCTGTCCGTCCGCATATAACAACGCAAAAACTACCCAACCGAATCGTTTGAAATTTAAAATACATAATTATTACATAATTTTGTCGAGTCATTTAAAATTTTATGAAAATCGGATGGATAGATCAATTACAGGGACAATCAAAAGTATTCCGTTACATTACAGTCAATGGGGAAAAAAGTTTCAAATGCATTTTAATGGTGTTACACTCATTTGAATATAATAGAATCGACATGAATCTATGAAATATGTACTAAAAATACATTTTGTATAATCTGTGATGCAAAGAATATTTATTATTAAATTACTGGGCCACACAAATGTATTCCACTAAATAATGTTGTACGGGGAAACATTGTTTGGGGGGTGTTTTAATTATATTAACCTACTTCAAATTTTATGAATAAGATATACGTTAATGAAGTATAATAAAAATTACTCCCTGCATATTTACAGGAACACAAAGATTTCGACCACTATACTGTGTCCAAAGTACGCTCTACTATATCAGCAAGATCTGAATATTTTAAAACTTCGTTATCAACGAACGCACCTCATTTGCTACGCTTTACGTGCAATTTCCAACTTGTTTAATTATACTGTAAAAAAAATAATTGTTCTTTTACTAATTACTATAAAATAATTTTCGTAATAAATTTAAAACGCATCAATAAGAAAATTATTGCTATAGAATTAAGGGGGATTGGAAAGGTTAACCTATTTTTTATCAAATGATTTTTATATTTTTTAAATGCTGAACCTAGAATAAATTTCAATATACAATTTTTTTTTTCGTTATATAGTCATCTATAAATATAAAACTGCTGCACAGTTGTAATACATAATATACTAGGAAAATTATTTTTCATCATTTCTCTTTAATTTTAATCATGAGAAAATAATGGCTAAATGCTCCCCACATATGGGAGGTTTGACAAAATTTCTTTTACACTGAGGTGTCAAAAGATTGACATTCCACACATTTTGCAATGAACTAGCCTGGATGACATGGCAAATACTTAGATTCCAAGCACACGTGTATTTTGACCAAGTTCAACGGAATTCCAGAATATTCTTTTTTCACATTCCTTTTTTCAGTTTACTAAAAATAGAAAACTCAGATATTACAATGATGCAGGAATTAACTATCTCAACCCTACTTAAGGGAAAGGTCCCTGTCTGACAGATGGATTGAAGTTGAACTGGAAAAGACATTATACATCAAACACGCCGTCTACGAACATAAAACACGCCAACTTCAAGCCGCAAAAAATAGTTGTGTATGCCCGCAGCCAAAATATAGGATGATAAGGGATAGACCACTCGGGAACTCAGCTTTCCCTTTAGAGCAATCCAAGGGGAAAGGGCACTTAATCGGATTGAATAGTGTTCAATTATTGCTGGGGAATTCTTTTTTCACTGAAATATACCTGAGATGGCAAAGACCGCTAATCTAAGTGCACTTCTGTCACATGAAAAACTGGTGGAACCAGAGAGAAAAGTAGAGCTCGATCTAAAAAAATGTTACAGTAAAAATTGGGTAATATTTTCAATCTAAAAAATGTTCGTAGAAAAGAAATAAAATCAGATGATCTGAAAAGCTTATGAAATATCCTAAATTTTGTTAGCCGAAAATGAGGACTGAGCTTTACTGGTGACTTCAAATCAATCCGGGAAAAAGAGGCATTTTTAACTCACTCCGTATTTCAATCATACATAACCAGGATCAATAAATTCGGGTTTATAACTATATGTTACACCTGATGTAATGAAGTATGAGAACGGCTCGTTCAGTACAAAGTTTTTACACAATCCCATTCCAGCGGTTTTGATAAGTGGAAGATCAATGCTCCAAGTAAACTCAAAACCTTGAACAGATACCATTCAACCATATACTAAAAATTTGTGTTCAGACATATTTATCTGCGTCAATTCCTCAACAACCTGATTATATTAATGATATACTTTAGTTATTACTTCATTGTTTATATTCGTTTAGCGTTGTGGAATATAAGTGATTTGAGACAGCATAACAATACTTTCTATTGACTACTTTCCTCAGTAATCATTTTGAGTGTATAATAGTATAATTCTGAATATAAGGCACCAGTAAAACTCAGTCCTCATTTTCGGCTAGCAAAAATTTCGGTTACTTCATAAGCTTTACAGATCATCCGATTCCATTTCTTTTCTACGCACACTTTTTAGATTGAAAATATTTCCCAATTTTTACTGTAACATTTTTTTAGATCGAGCCCTTCATAGCTTTTTTAGATCCTTTCAGGAAATTTATCAATCATCTTCAACCACAAATCTATCTATTATTAGTATTAGTTTAAAGTTATTAGTAGCATATTAGTTTGGCGAAAAACCGTAAATAACTCCAAGTTGTATAAAAACATTTCATATTTATTTACTTAGAACAGGTCTCACAAATAAAAATTAAAAAGTTGACATGTTTCGGTTCATTCATAAGAACCGTATTCATAACACATACAATCAGTAGAAAACTAAATGACACTGGATATAAATATAATTAATTATATTTATATCCAGTGTCATTTAGTTTTCTACTGATTGTATGTGTTATGAATACGGTTCTTATGAATGAACCGAAACATGTCAACTTTTTAATTTAATTTTTATTTGTGACACCTGTTCTAAGTAAATAAATATGAAATGTTTTTATACGTGAATGAAAAAAGGTGAAGTGATTTTGTTTTAGTTTTTTAGTTTTGAAAAAACGAAAGCTAACAACAGTTTTAACATTAACTCCAAGTTGGCTTCAATTTTGGCGAGTAATTTTGTGCGCCAGATTTGGTGCTACATCGCCAAGTTGGCGAAAAACTGGGCGCCATTTGGCGACAGAACTACCCACTCCCAGATGGTAGTCCCATTGCAGTTTCTCGGTATCTACGCAGATTTTCTTATGACCATAGGTATCTACACAGATTTTCATAGCTTCATTTTCAAATCGTTAATTTAGAAAAAAAAATCTTCTGTATTTATAAAACTATCCCTTTTTAATTAAAATATCTGTATTGTAGTAAGTTTTTTGACTTCGAAAACACTCAAAGTTGCGGTGTTGTTATAAAACATATTTAGTTATAGTTTATATAAATGCAGTGTATAATAATAATATAAATACAGTTTATATAATGCTTATGAAAAATGTGTATTTTCTGTTTCGAATGATGTCAATTTCAGAAATTCAAAAATCTAGCAGGAGAATCAGGATTTTTATTGATCTATAAAAAAAAGAACATGTGTTATCATTTCTTTTTTCAATTATTGAACTGTTTTTTAGTTGGTGTCAACTCGAAAGAAATAATTAAATTAGTAATTAAAAAGGAGATACTTCTATAATGTTAAATTATGGAAAGTATAGCGTTATATGAACTTTAAATGGGGGCTATTTCCTTAATATTGGATAATTTTTGATAGGACTTTCAAAAGGCACATACCTAAATTAAAAGCTTTCGGACAAGCTATTACGCATCACTGAATGTTTCCTCTTCGGGTTATAATTGAGTTTTTTTCATGTTTTACGAGAAAAAAGTGACAAAACAGGGGTTCTGGATCTCCATAAATAATCAGCGGTTCTGGGTGATATTTTGTAAAATTTGAGGCCTAAAGTAGGACACTTCGCCTTTTCAACTTCGTCGCGATCCGATGATTGGGTCCAAAGTTATTAAGATTCAGACTTTGGACTTTAACATTAGAAATACGGCTGAGCTCTACAAACGGCACTATCGTGCAGTATGATAACCCAAGGGCTCAACGAGTATCACAAAATCTGCTTAACTCGTGGGTTTTTCGCACATATCTTTGTTAGTACATACGCAAAGTGGATGAATCACAGTGAAATCATCAGCAGACACCTCGTCGTTGCATTTCTACACGTTATCAAAAAAAGTATTTCGGGAATTCTCCCGCTTGGTACAGCAAAATCCGCAACAGACACTGGATCAGATGACCGCTAAATAGAATACAGATACCAGGAGAATTGTTTCGGAACACGCAGTTCTGCTGATACTGTTGAGTATTAGACTTCGCAGTAAGCATCCCAATCATGTGTATCTTTTGAAAAACCATCATTGCCAACAGCTCCTACATATTAAGCCCGTTAATATCATGACTGGACGATAAATAATTAGGAAAAGTTGACAGGTCGGATGAATCACGATTAATGAATCGTGATCGAAACGTCGATGGCAGTGTCAAAGTACTCCTTTTTCTAAATGAACTGTTACTCCCGCTTATGCAGCCAGCTCGGCTGTGATGATATGATACTTTGAGGGTGTTTCCATGGGAGTCTCGTTGATCTGTGATTGTGGTAGAACAATCATTGAAGACCGTGGACAGTTTGAACCTCATTACGGGACAGTTGCACGCTTAACATAGTATCTTTCTTTCCAATTGAAAATGAAGTCTTCGAGCAAGACAACTCCAGTTGGCACAGAGATCGAATTATGTAAAAGTGGTTCTAAGATCATAGCCACTGAATTTCCGTTAAGCTCATGCGAGTCTATCTCAAAGAGCCTTAATTCGATACAGCAGATTTATGATGCCGTGATTTGGACAAAAACAACTATGTTGTAATATCTGGGATTTCTGTGACTGTTGCTTGAATATCTGATACAACTCGTCTTTGTCCACTTACAAAAGAACTTTTTCATTCATGCCAAGGCAGATTGCAACTATTCTGAGCACCAAAAATGAGACATGCTTTATTAAGTAGGTGGTCGTAATGTTTTGACTTTTACCTTCATTGGATCTAATGCCAATTTAATAGTTTTCCACATTTTTAAATGGCCACCATTTTGAAACAAGAGGTCGGATGAAATTGGCAAACCAACTCGGTAGACCCATTGGAATGTACTATGTATTCACCAAGTTACATTAAAATCGGTTCACAAATAAGTATATTACAACGTGACAAATATCAGTTCATTTAAAAATGTTAGTTACACTAAAAAGTCAGTGCTATAACTCGTCCATTTTTTAAGATATATTCGATACAAAAATGTCAAAGAAAAATCTTTTTGAAATTCTCCCTTTTTGTACCTTATTTTAAATTTAAAATTTATTAAAAATATTTGAATTGCCGTCAATGTTAAATAAGACGGCGGGTGGTTGAATTTACCCAAAGAACTCGGTCAAGAAAATGGTCTGTACTATGCACACACCAAATTATAACAAATTCGGTTCATGATCAAAAATTTAAATGGCCGCCATTTTGAAACAAAATGTCGGATAAAACTGGCGAACGAAATAGGTCCAAACATCGGTATGTACTATGTACACACCAAGTTACAAATTCGGTTTCAAAATATCAGCCATTCTAGAAATTTAAATTTCTATAACTGGACCATTTTTAGAGATATGGACGAAACAAAACTTATTCTGGAATCTTTGTATCATGGTTAAACACATAAAAGAACGCCGTATACGAAATGCTTTATCTAATATATTTTCGTACGCAGCGTTTTCTGCAATTCCATATATTGATCTTCGATTTATTCTGTTGAGGATCCAAAGTATCACACCAGATTATGTGATTGTCGAGGTTGGTTGGGTGAATGAGTCCTCCATTATCATCCGTGATGTTTCAGTTGGAAGAGCATAGACAGCTTCAGCGAATACATCCCTCGTTTGATCCTAACCAGATATGTTTCACACAATTGGAAAATTTACTTCTTTTTTAATTGATTTACTGATCGAAAATTCGTGTTATAAATTATTCTAACACGAAATTTTGTCGCGCAGTAGTACCTCTCGCTTTGCTCAACCATGATTTAGTACACAAACAATACATTGTGGGGCATTTCACCCAACGGCTCTTCATACAACTTTATTTCATAAATTTTCAATAAAAAAAAAGTTTTTTTAATATACAAGATCAAGAACGCTCTTAAAGAAAGCTGCGTCAGATTTACGTGAATGTTTATTTTTACTTAAGTCATATTCAAAGTTCTAAAATTATTATTTCGTAATATCTTGTTAAATAATATTTTCCATAATATCTGTCACCAATGACAGGTATTTGAAGTATCGTCTCGTTACACATTAATACAGTATGGCGCGATAGACTGGGAGGCGGCAGCACTAGCAATCACCTAATCAAGTTCAAAGCTAAAATTCCAGAATTATTTAAAATTCGATTCGCATATTAAAACGCAATCGGTCTGCCAAGTAATGTTTCGATGGAAAACACCTGAAAACCTGAATTTAGCATCTGACTCGTGAGTTTAACTTTGTATTTTCCTTTTCCCTGTCCTACATGTTTTCATACTATTTGGGAGCAGGAAAACATAATGGTCAACGTACGAGTCAACCACTAAATTCGGGTTTTCATGTGTTTTCCACCAAGATAGTACTTGGCAGATTTATTGTGTTTTAATATGCAAGTTTAGGTTTAACTAATTCTAAAATGTCAGCTGTGAACTCGATTATGTGATTTTCTGTGCTGCTACCTCCTGGTCCCTGATATAATGGATCAGAGTTAAGGACAGCTATGTCATGCCCAAATTCATTGGTCTATGAATTTCTTCTTTGCTTAAAAGTTGATATACATTTTCTATAAATAAAAAAACTGCTTATAAATGTGACTATGTTTATAGCTATGAGTTCTACAAAGATTCTTATTAAATCTTATCTTACTGCTAGTGTTAATCTAGCATAATTCAAATAAATTAATAAAGAAGCTTTAATAAAGAAAAAATAATTCAAAACAACAAGAATTTGAATTAAAAATTACTCTGTATGAAAATAATTTTTTGAGTCATTTAATAATCAACTCTATATCACATGCTTTAAATAAATGTTAAATAAATGTTTGTTTTATAAAATCCATAATTTTATGGAAAACATTACTTCATTTGTAACGAAAAAGTTATAAAAAAGAATTATGTAAGAAGCCTTTCTTGCATTTTCAAATGACGTACACTTCTACATATTAATAAAAATATTTTTTATTTTGACATTTAAAATTAAGTTTTATTATTTTTTAATGCCAGATTTCAGTCTTTTCAAAATGTTTAAGAGGATGTTTTTTAGCTCAGTTTTCTGTAAATTTCTTTATTTTTAAGATTTTCCTAAAAATTGTAAATTTTTCGTTGCAGATATGACATTTTTTGTCTTACTTTTATGTTGTACAAAACTATTTTGAAGCATAATACTTTAAACTCAAAACTTTTGTTTCAAAATATTCATTCTTTTGTTTAAATAAATCATATTTTAGTTAATTAAAAATGACATTTTATGTACTAGTATTTAAGAGAAGTGTTTACATATTGTTTTTTTTTATCTATATTTAAATCTCTTGGTTAAATATATCAAATCTTTACGTTTTGTAATAAATATTAAGAGCTTGCTGTGATTTGTTTCATTTCATTTAAAAAACTACTGCATAATTATTTTTGTTGTAAGCATTAAAAATATATTAAACAGGTATTTTTCTAAACAGTATTTTTTTTATTTGAATGGGAATTGGATGAGATTTAACAAAGGATAATTTTCGAAAAGAAAAACATGAAACAGCCATATTCAGTTATTAAAGAGACATATATAATCTAAAAAAAGTATTAAGTATAAATATTATATGTTCTTCTGTTTTTATAATTATATCTGATGTTACATCTTTTATTCTTCATCACGAAATGAAATGAGATGCAATTATCTGTTATTTCACAGAGGTATTGTTATTATGATTATTTATGCACTACTGAAACTGAAAATTAAAAAAAATTCTTAAAACTTGTTAATTAACATTTAAAAGTAATCTTATTAAAATTTATATAATTTTAAATTTTCCTAAATTTTATACTTCAAGTGTCAATTTTTCCCTATTAAGATATCTAATAATATTTATTAGTTTTAAGTTTCTTTCCTTTTCTTTTGTAGTTTTTAAACTTATAATTACAGAAATCTTTGCTTTCATTTGATCAGATATTTTATAGGAAAGCATATTTAAGAAAGATGCGAGCTGTAATTTCAAAACGCACTGAATTCGTATTTAGGGATTAAATTAGATATACGGGGTGTTACCGTTTTGATCTATCAAACTTGTTGGGGATTCAGGAAACAAAAACGACCTTATCTCAGAGGATAATTCATGAAGAAGCATCACTAAGTAAGGCAAAATTAGTCCTGCATATGTTAGAATACAACATAGCAAGTAAGTAAAAATACGTATTTTTAGCTCACAGGCTATCATAGCCTGAGAGCTTATGTGCCCGTCCGTTCTGTATGTATGTACGTAACGCGATAACTCATGATAAAAATATCCGATCCACTTGAAATTTTGCATGTAGGTATATCCTGACAAGGCGCTTCCCTGATTAGTTTTTGGAGTTCATTCGATATGTATAAGAGGGGGAACGGGGGGCTCATGCCCCCCGTTAGTTGATATAGATGGGATTTTCATGCAGAATTAAGTTTTCAAAATTTAGATTAGGATCATTCTGATGAGGCGATTCCGTGACTGTTATTAGGTGTTCATTGATTAAGTATAAATAGGGGGAACAGGGGTTCTAATGCCCCCCCCCCTGTTAGTTGATATAAATGGGATTTTAATGCAGAATTAAGTTTTCAAAATTTAGATTAGGATCATTCTGATGAGGCGATTCCGTGACTGTTATTAGGTGTTCATTGAATAAGTATAAGTAGGGGGAACAGGGGTTCTAATGCCCACCCCCCCCGTTAGTTGATATAAATGGGATTTTCATGCAGAATTAAGTTTTCGTTCAAAATTTAGATTAGGATCATTCTGATGAGGCGATTCAGTGACTGTTATTAGTTGTTCATTGAATAAGCATAAATAGGGGGAACAGGGGTTCTAATGCCCCCCCACCCCCGTTAGTTGATATAAATGGGATTTTAATGCAGAATTAAGTTTTCGTTCAAAATTTAGATTAGGATCATTCTGATGAGGCGATTCCGTGACTGTTATTAGGTGTTCATTGAATAAGTATAAATAGGGGGAACAGGGGTTCTAATGCCCCCCCCCCGTTAGTTGATATAAATGGGATTTTCATGCAGAATTAAGTTTTCGTTCAAAATTTAGATTAGGATCATTCTGATGAGGCGATTCCGTGACTGTTATTAGGTGTTCATTGAATAAGTATAAATAAGGAGAACAGGGGTTCTAATGTCCCCCCCCTTAATTTATATAAATGGGTTTTTCAAGCAGAATTGTCAGATTTCGTTCAAATCTCTGAATAGTTTTGGAAGTTTAATGGTTAAGTATAAAAGAAGGGGATAACTCTTTTTAAATTATATAAATGCTAAATGGGTTTTTATTAAGAATTATCTAATTTGCTCTGAATTTTGGATATAGATTTTTTATATGATAAAGCATGTCTTTGGTAGTATAGGAGGTTCAATGATTAAGTATAAAAAAAGAGAAAAGGGGAGAGCTGTTTCCCCTTCTTAATTTTTTTTTCGAACGGAATTAACCCTTGAAAATATAAAGCTTTAATGTGCAATTAGTATTTGTAGCCTGTGAGCTCAATGCCTTCAGTTTAACTGGGCAGTATTCTTTATTATTTCTGTATCATTTGACAATGTCTCAATTGGTGGTAGAAATGCGGACCATTTGCAGCAACATATCCCAGGAAACTTCATTGCAGTATAATCTCTCTCTCTCTCTCTCTCTCTCTCTCTCTATATATATATATATATATATATATATATATATAGATATATATTACGCTAACATATGTGGCATAAAAATCACGTTTATTTATTAATTGTTTCACCCGACGTTACTCGCGCTAATCGTACGCACGCATGTATTCGCGCCGGGCCTGCGAGGCCCGTTAACGGATTTATATGTCACGCAGGGCATTAAACACCATATTCATATTAAGCATTAACTAACAACATAATTTAAGACACTGTTTAGAGTAGTAATTTTAATTAATATATGTATAGAATCATTAAAAAAACTTACCAAATTTTATGTATAATTGATACACGTAAAAACAGAATGTTCACCACAGGCATTTTTTTCGCATTTTATACAACTTATTTTAAATTTTCGGTCCTTTGGACTTGGGCAAATATAGCACCTTTTTCTCTCAGCACCTTTCTGTTTTTTAGCAGGAGGGCTTTGGGAAGCTAGTTTTTCTTGCTAATGTCGAGGTAGACATGTTACAGTGCTTCTCTTCGCTGTATGCTTTTTCAGCAAATCCGTTGCAAGAGCTCTCAAAAGTGACTACGCTTCTTGTGCTCTAAGGATGGATGTTTTGAGCATTGCAGTAATACTCGAGCATTGATTACAGCAGTATTTAAGATTGTATAGAATAAAACCATCGGTCATCTGTTGCTGATTCTTGCAGTTGAATACGCTGCTGACATTTGGTCCACTACATCAACAGCTCCTTTCGTCAAATTATAAAACGTTATCATCTCAGGCTTTTTTGCCTCACCTGTTGTTCTATCAATAGCGTCGTCATTATGCATTGTGGGTAAGAGGTTAATAAATTTGTTTTTTTAGGAACATACGACACTAAAGTCATGTCTTTCTGGAATGCAAACAAGGATGAATGCACCTTGCGATTTTTATTGTTCGCAAACTCTTTCGGTATTTTTCTCTTGTTCTTCCTTATGGTGCCCACTAGATGTTTTTATGAAGAAGATATTTTGAAAGTTCATAACTAGTATACCAGTTGTTGACTGTTACATTTCTCCCAGAATTTAAGTTTTCTGTTAACCTTTTCACGACTTCAACTGATGAGTTATTTACATGATACGGACCTTGGGGGTGAGTACCTGTATAAACTTCTAACTTGCATGTATAGAAAGTTCTTGCATCAACAAGAGCGTAAATCTTTATCCCATACCTAGCTGATTTTTCCGGCATGTATTGACGAAATGAACAGCGTTCTCTGAATGGTTCGAGTTTTTCATTAATTGTAACATGGGATCCAGGTATGTACAACTTCTGGCAGTTATGCACAGATGAATCAAAAACGTACCTTATTGGGGCAAGTTTGTCAACTTCTTTTCTTATTTGCCTATCTCTGACATCATCAAATATTATACATCTTATAAGAAATAAGAAAAGATTATGGGATATGGTCCTATGAAATATTTCTAGTCCCATTCCATCAGTGCGCCATAAATCTCTTACATGCACATGAGATGATTTATGTATACCATATAAATACAGTAATCCAATAAAGGCTTTGATTTCAGAGATTTCCGTTTTATTGGCTTCGCGTTCCCTCTGAAAATTGCCACTGATAGTGTCAATATATACATTTGTACAGGTGACAATCGTATTCAAGATGCTTTCATCCGATAATAAATTCCATGACTCAATAGGGGAACTTACGTCTTTTGCCTCTCCAATATTTCTGGTAATTTCGTGCTGAAGTTCGAAAAATTTTGACGAAATTTTGTTTTTTTCCAAATCCATTTTTTCCAGTAAAACAATCATCCGAATTAGATTTAACAGCATCCTCTTCATCAGACTCGATTCTTCTTCCGACGATGTATCATGCTCACTAAACATTTCATCGCAATCATTTTCTTCGATAGATTCTTCATCCGTGGATACTTCTAACATCATATGTTAATTTGCGAGCCATATTGTGCTCCGAAGTCGATGCACTTCAAGCTTGAAATGAGAGACACGTTTACTCGCGTCGGGTATGAGAGACCCGAAAATCAAGTTTTCCTCTATAAATCGGAATAAAATATACGAAATAAAACAAAATTCCGAAAACACTTCCTTTGTGTCGAAGGTCACATTGAACTCAGCTAGACTGGGTGCGGCCCAGGGTAGGGTTTACAGAGCTTTAAAAACTGCTCGGGGCTCGGAAGCCCGGCGCGGGTAAAGCCGGGATAATGGTAATATCCAATTGAAACACATCTTACGGGTTACTGTGGAAAATAACTTTGGCAAGATTTACGCTGTGGTAAATTGGATTTATTTATGTTTTGTTTCTTCGCTGCAATTATAGAGCTTCAAAATATCATTAATTTTATTTTTTTCTGTTCTTTTTACTAAAAAAATAAAATAAAAGTCATGAATTTTAAACTTTTCAGTTTCAAATTAAAGTTACGCATTATAAATTAAATGAGTGAAAGGCAGTCATTTTACGCATCAGATTCCTGCGTTATTTGGCGCCAGTTTGGCAAAAACTTCCTTTTCAAATACCAGCTGTATACATATTTTTAAACTAATTTATATTATTTTAAAAATTAAATAATAATTTTAAAAAAAGTTTAATTAATAATTATAGAATAAAACAATTTATATCATTTTTAAAAGGAAAATAAAAGTAAACAAACAGTTGATTATAAATAAATAACAATAGCCGGTTTACCATATGACGGCACATATAATGGCCATTTTGTTGCGTATATGGCATCTGTGTCTATTACTCTAGCAGAATCTTTGAATTTGGAAAAAAAATGAGCAATTAAAATAAATTATGAATAAAAGAAATATGACTTAATGTTTAGTATAGATTGTAGGGAGACCAAATTGGTCGCCAAGGGCGGCTTGTATTATCATAATTTCATTGCATCATAAAAAATCCCTCGTATTTTCTGGACGTTACTATAAGCTCCACATCACTGTTAAAAAGGAGAATCGTGCACCATATTTTCATTCAACACTAGACAATGGAATCAATTTCGGATAAATCTAGTAACCAAAAATGCATAAAATATTGGTTCATTGAGCTCCATATTATCTGATGAATTAATCACGCACAGCGTGGACGCCCAAGCAGGTACGTCAGCCAGTCAGGAAGTGTCATGTGTTGTGATTTTTTGACGTGGTAGAGGGATGTTAGTGGACAATGTAAGATGTAGTGTAATGATGCTGATAAGGATCCACAATCGCAAATAGGGGAATCTCGTTTATTAATGGTATATAAGTGTTGTTGGAAGGGCCCATGGTTATTGAGAAATAGAGACAGGTATCTGTTACTTATGAAAAAGTTTTGTGAGACCCCCGGGTGGCGAATTGCAATACGAACAACTCTGAGAAAACTCCCCAGCTAAAAAAAGTTTACACTTTGTTTGCAAAAAAGTTTAGATTGTACACAATTTGTGCACAAAAAGTGACTATTTTTGAATACTCCGAAAAGTATGTACTTTTTGTGAAAAATATTTTCATGTTTTATACATACAAAAAAGTGAACATTATAAGTTATCAAAAACAGTGCACTTCTTTTGCATAAAATAAATAAATATTCCATGTGTGCAAAAATTATGCAATTTTTTTTTTTTTTTTTGAAAAAAAAAATTAAAGATTCCAATTTTGCAAATATTATGTACTATTTTTTTATAGATGTAAAAATTAGATTTTTTCATTACAGGGATTATTATTTTCATGCCTGGTGTCTTTTCTAAATTTGTGAAAATTTTCAAAAGTAAACTAATGTTGTATTTAACTTGCATTTAATCGGAAGGAATAAATTGGATTATGTCTTAATAAGCCAAAATAAAATGAGTTAATTAAATTTCAAAATCGTGAGCTTGTGGTCCCTTTCTCAATAAAAGAAAATTCTCAGTTCGATTTTAATTTTAAGGTAAACAAATTAAATACATTTTAGTATGCTTATCTAATTTGAAGAAAAACAAATTTAACTATTTAAATTTCAAAATCCAGAAATACGGGTAATGAATCTCCACCCCCCCCCTCGCTTCATTACCGGAAACTTCCT
Source organism: Maratus speculifer (assembly GCA_964019185.1). Lineage (NCBI taxonomy): Eukaryota > Metazoa > Arthropoda > Arachnida > Araneae > Salticidae > Maratus > Maratus speculifer. Next base: position 455,154,863 of record OZ025291.1, read on the forward strand.
TGAGATTATCTTATATTTTAAGTTGCTTAAAAATAATAAATTCTACTATCTTTTAACACATTCGCTGCCGCTTACTTGAAGATGTGATGATAGTTAATGCCGCACTGTAGAAGTGGGTTTTTCCCAGAAGCCGATTTATTTTTTATAACAAATAATCAGTGAAAGATTTTCCCGTACCAGCGCGTGACTGGCTATTTGACACCACCTCACATCACGCGCTGGCGCGTGAGTGGCCCCTTAACGTTGGCGCCACATCACGCGCTGGCGCGTGATCGGCAGCGAATGTGTTAAAAATAAGGAAAATAGAAATTTTGATTAATTATAAATTTTTAAACTTAGGGGAGGGGTAATGTTTTTAGTAAAACCCTCTAACTTTACGGAAATATTTAATTTCTCTTTTATTTTAAATTTCTCGAAAAGTCATAATTTTACTATGTTTTTCAAAATCATTCAAAAATAAAATTCAATTGTATTTTAGACTAAATAATATTTAAATCAAACTTAAGGGAGAGGCAATGACTCTCATATGACTTCTTCCCATAAAAATCGTTTAATTTTAAATTACTTGAAATAAACATATTTTATTGGGCATTTCAAAACGAAAAAAAAAAAAGTTAATTAAATTTCAAAATCCTGTTAAGGGCAAAATGTGCCTACTCCTAGAAAGAATTAATTTTGCTGTGTTTTTCAAAATCGTAGAAAAACAAAACTTAGTTAAATTTCAAAATCGAGAGAGGGGCAAAAGCCGTTCTATGCCCTTCCCCCATTGCAAAATTTTTATTTTTTTTTTTAAGTTACTCGAAAATAATAAATTTGACTACGAATTTCAAAAAAAGTGAAAAATAAATTTTAATTAATCAAATTTTAAAAAGAAGGGGGGGCAATTGCTCTCACATGCTTTCATCCCCCTATCAGAAAATGTGTTACTTCCTTTTTTATTTTAAATTTCTCAAAAAGAATAAATTTTATGAAGTTTTTCAAAAAAAAAAAAAAAAAAAAAATTAAATAATTAAGTTTCAAAATCGAGGGAAGTGAAGTGGACCCCCCCCCCTTCACACACACACACATGCTCACAACACGCGCGCAAACACTCCACTTTTTCAACGAGCTTACAATTTGCCCTTTTCCCTTATCAGTTATAGCTTCCAATTATTATGAAAATCACTTGCGCTTTCAAAAATCAGACGAATCCTTTTTAATAATTATTAATTTATTTATTTTTCTCTCATGTACCGCTGTAGCGATCTTTCCGACTCTAGGAATCAGAAGGATTAATACTTCTCAACACAGAGACTTGGAGCTGGTGTGTTTACATGTGACGTCACTCGACCGCGAAGCGAGAGAATCGAATGGATACTACCGCGTGTTCCGTCGTTTTTTATTTTTATTATTTCTAATTTAAATTATAGCGTTTATACCAAAGTTATTTTTTTACAAGTATCTCTGTGAAAATTTCAGATGACTCAGTCATTTGTAAGCACATGCAAACCCTGTGGAATCAATCGGGATCGAAAAAAAAATTTCGCCTTTTGCTCCAAGTTTATGAATTTGCAGGGACTTGAAAATCTTTCCGAATTAGCTAGCTCTACAAATATAGCGTTATAGTTTTATGGGATGAGGGGGAGCTCTGACGAATGATATCAATGCATGGTTATTGTTTGTAATAACAACCACACATTATTAATTTAATTGTTGATGTTAATTTATTCATTGATATTGATTTAATCACTGATATTAGTTTAATTTGCTGATTATTTGACATTTACTAGATGCTTAGATTGCTTTTCAAAACTAATGGAAATTCTTATGAAAAATAAAAATTAATTCCCCCTTAAATTATAAGTGTTTTGTGAGGTGAAAAAAGACATGAGATGGGCATTACAATTTTATTTTCTTTTTTGCAGATTCTTTTTCATTAAACCTTTATTTTGCTTCATGTCATGTTTAGTTTTTATTACTTACTATTTGAAAAATTTAGGTTGTTAATAAACATTTAAAAAATAAGACAATACATCACAGGTAAGTGACTGTTTGATTAATTAATGCTTCAATTGTAAAAATATTTTACCTACAGATTATTTTCCGCAGAAACGTGGATTTCTGCTTTTTCGACGATGAATTTCATTATCTCTGGGATTGATGGGAGTATGCATTAAAATTTGTTGTCATTTTTATATGGGGGAGGTAACAGATGAAATACAACAAAAATGCCAGTACAAACCTCACTGTGTTGGGTAAATTTCTTCAAAGGATTGCTGGAAAAGTGTAAATTTCTCCTAATGATCGGGGAAAAAAATTTAATTCGTCAAAAATTACTAATAAAAAGTATCAATCTTTTCTTGTTTGACAACAAAAATAAGATTTTTACAAAATGAATCGATAAAATGTGCGATTTTTATGGAGCTGGTCAACAAAATTATCTATTTTTACATAGCCGTTTAAGAAAATTCACAATTTTTCTGCACCAATCAACAAAATTCATGATTTTTACAAAGATAGTTGCCAAAATTCACAATTTTTTCTGCGTCTGATCAATAAAATTTCTGATTTTCATGAAACCGATTGACGAAAATCATGATTTTTACAAAGCAATCGACAGAATTCGTGATTTTTACAGAGCCAATCAATGGAATTTGCAATTGTTTTCACATGATTGGTAAAATTCACAATTTTTCTAAAGCTGATCACCAAAATTATCGATTTTTTCTTGTTTGACAACAAAAATAAAATTTTTACATAATGAATCGACAAAATGTGCGACTTTTATGAAGCTGATCAATGGAATTTATGATTTTTCAAGTCTGGTCAACAAAATTATTGATTTTTACATGACCGATCGAGAAAATTCACAATTTTTCTATGCCTGATCAAAAAAATTTATGATTTTTTCGAAACCGATCTACGGAAATTAAAATTTTTAAAAGCAATTTACAAAATTCATGACTTTTACAAAGCCAATCGAAGAAATTTGCAATCTTTCTTCACATGATTGGTAAAATACACAATTTTTCCACAGCTGATTGATGAAGTAAACAAAAATTATGATTTTTAAGAAATGGGTTGACAAAATATGCGATTTTTATGAAGCCGATCAATGTGGTTTACGATTTTTCGAGTCTGGTCGACGAAATTATCAATTTTTAAGTAAACGATTGAGAAAATTCACAATTTTTCTTTATTTGATCAATAAAATTTGATTTTTACGAAGCTGATTGACAAAAATCGCAATTGTTTTTCACATGATCGGTAAAATTCACAATTTTTCCACAGCTAATCAACAAAATTATCGATTTTTTCTTGTTTGATAACAAAAATAAGATTTTTACAAAATAAATTGACAAAATGTGTGATTTTTATGAAGCTGATCGATGGAATTTACGATTTTTTGAGTCTGGTCAACAAAATTATTGATTTTTACATAGCCGATTAAGAAAATTCCCAATTTTTCTGCACCAATCAACAAAATTCGTGGTTCTTACAAAGACAGTTGCCAAAATTCACAATTTTTTCTGCATCTGATCAATAAAATTTCTGATTTTTATGAAACCGATTGACGAAAATCGCCATTTTTACAAAGCAATCCACAGAATTTGTGATTTTTACAGAGCCAATCGGCAGAATTTGCAATTGTTTTTCACATGATCAGTAAAATTCACAATTTTTCCACAGCTGATCAACAAAATTATCAATTTTTTCTTGTTTGACAACAAAAATAAGATTTTTACAAAATGAATCGACAAAATCTGCGATTTTTATGAAGCTGATCGATGGAATGTACGATTTTTCGAGTCTGGTCAACAAAAATATTGATTTTTACAAAGCCGATTAAGAAAATTTGCAATTTTACTGCATAAATCAACAAAATTCATGATTTTTACAAAGACAGTTGCCAAAATTCACAATTTTTCTTCATCTGATCAATAAAATTTCTGATTTTTATGAAACCGATTGACGAAAATCGCCATTTTTACAAAGCAATCGACAGAATTCGTGATTTTTAGAGCCAATCGGCAGAATTTGCAATTTTTTTTCCACATGATCAGTAAAATTCGCAATTTTTCCACAGCTGATCAACAAAATTATCGATTTTTTCTTGTTTGACAACAAAAATAAGATTTTTACAAAATAAATTGACAAAATGTGCGATTTTTATGAAGCTGATCGATTGAATTTATGATTTTTTGAGTCTGGTCAACAAAATTATTGATTTTTACAGAGCCGATTAAGAAAATTTGCAATTTTTCTGCACCAATCAACAAAATTCGTGATTTTTACAAAGACAGTTGCCAAAATTCACAATTTTTTCTGCATCTGATCAATAAAATTTCTGATTTTTATGAAACCGATTGACGAAAATCGCCATTTTTACAAAGCAATCCACAGAATTTGTGATTTTTACAGAGCCAATCGGCAGAATTTGCAATTGTTTGTCACATGATCAGTAAAATTCACAATTTTTCCACAGCTGATCAACAAAATTATCAATTTTTTCTTGTTTGACAACAAAAATAAGATTTTTACAAAATGAATCGACAAAATCTGCGATTTTTATGAAGCTGATCGATGGAATTTACGATTTTTCGAGTCTGGTCAACAAAAATATTGATTTTTACGAAGCCGATTAAGAAAATTTGCAATTTTACTGCATAAATCAACAAAATTCATGATTTTTACAAAGACAGTTGCCAAAATTCACAATTTTTCTTCATCTGATCAATAAAATTTCTGATTTTTATGAAACCGATTGACGAAAATCGCCATTTTTACAAAGCAATCGACAGAATTCGTGATTTTTACAGAGCCAATCGGCAGAATTTGCAATTTTTTTCCCACATGATCAGTAAAATTCGCAATTTTTCCACAGCTGATCAACAAAATTATCGATTTTTTCTTGTTTGACAACAAAAATAAGATTTTTACAAAATGAATCGACAAAATGTGCGATCTTTCGAGTTTGGTCGACAAAACGGTTTCGAACAAAAATATCGCTTTTATAAAGCCAATTCAGAAAATTCGCAATTTTTCTGCACTTATCAACAAAATTCGTGATTTTTACAAAGACAGTTGCCAAATTAAAAAAAATTCTGCATCTAATCAATAAAATTTATGATTTTTATGAAACCTATTGACGGAAATCTCGATTTTTACAAAGCAATCTACAAAATTTGTGATTTTTAAAAAGCCAATGAACGAAATTTGCGTTTTTTTTTTTACGTGATCAGTAAAATTCGCAATTTTTCCACAGCTGATCCACAAAATTATCGATTTTTTTCTTGTTTGACAACAAAAATAAGATTTTTACAAAATGAATCGACAAAATGTGCGATCTTTCGAGTTTAGTCGACAAAACGGTTTCGAACAAAAATATCGCTTTTATAAAGCCAATTGAGAAAATTCGCAATTTTTCTGCACTTATCAACAAAATTTGTGATTTTTACAAAGACAGTTGCCAAAATTTAAAATTTTTCTGCATCTAATCAATAAAATTTATGATTTTTATGAAACCGATTGACGAAAATCGCAAGTTTTACAAAGCTATCGACATAATTCGTGACTTTTACAAAGCCAATCGATGAAATTTGCAATTTTTTTTCACACGATAGGTAAAATTCGCAACTTTTCCACAGCCGATCAACAAAATGATTGATTTTTTTTCTTGTTTAACAACAAAAATTAGATTTTTACGAATTGGATCGACAAAATACGTGATTTTTACGAAGCCAATCGATGAAATTTGATTTTTCGAGTCTGGTCGACAAAATTATCGATTTTTACAAAGGCAATCAAGAAAATTCGCAATTTTTACAAAGGCAATCAAGAAAATTCTCAAATTTTTTATACCTCTAAACCAATGCAACTGTGCAAAAAACCTATAAATTTTTCAAACGATCCTGGAAAAAAACTATTTTCTCCAAAAAAAGTGGGAGGTAACTCTTTCCATCATAGGATTTTGGAAAAAGCGCGACTTCGGTCAAAGGATTATGTAAAAAGTTGCGGCTTTTGTTAAAGGATTACGAAAATATTCTAATTTTCTAAGATAATCGTGAAAAATACTCTATTTTTTGTCGAAGATCGTGGTAAATACTCTACTTTTTGTGGAAAGATCCTGGAAAATAAAGAAGTGTTCTAATTTTGTCAAAAAATTGAGGAAAATATGTAGAGTTTGTCGAAAGATCAAGAGAAATATGCGAATTTTGCCGAAAAATTTCAGAAAATATGTGAATTTTTCCAAAAGATCGCAGAAAATATCCAAATTTTTCCTCAAGATCACGAACAATACCCGAATTTTTCCGAAAGATCACAGAAAATATGTAAATTTTGCCGAAAAATATGAGTAATTTGTTGTAAGATTGAGGTAAATAGAAGTATTTTGTAGAAAGGAGCAGAAAATCTCTAATTTGACGAAAGATCGGAGGAAAATCGCGAATTTTATCGAAAGATCGAAGAAAAATCACAATTTTGTTGAAAGATCACAGAAAATGAGAATTTTCTAGAAGGATCATAGAAAATACGAGAGTTTTTTCAAAAGATCACAGAAAAAAGTGTATTTTGACAAAAGGTAGCAGAAAATATGAAAATTTTGACGAAAGATCATGGAAAATACACGAGTTTTGACGAAGGATTGCAGTAAATATGCAAATTTTCTCAAAAGATTGTGGAAAATATCTGAATTTTGTCAAAAAAGGGTGAGAAAAACTACGAATATCTCTAAAGGATCATTGATAAATGCAAATGTCATTGAAAAAACAGTGGAAAAAAGTGCGATTTTTGTAAGAAGTTCGCAAAAAAGGCTAATTTTGTTAAAAAATTACAGAAAAGTTCTAATTTTGTCAAATGTCCTTGAAAGTTCAGCTTTTTTTTTCCTGAGGCTGTACAAAGTCTGATTTTTGTCAAAAGTAGCAAATTTTGGCAAAAGATTGCACAAAAATGCCAAATTTTGGCTAAAGATCGGGGGGGGGGGGGAGGGGGGGACTTCATCATAGGGTCGTGGGTAAAAATGCAAGCTACGTGTGTGTGTAGATGTTCACTCAGACCCAGTTAGTAGAAGGGGAATTCAAAATATTTTCAGTCTTGACAAAATTTCAAACTTGCACCCATGGTTCTTATCTTAAAAGTATGGGACCAAAGCATTTTCGATTAACCGGGGTTCCATAGGATTTTTTTTAATAACTGAGAAGCTTATGGTGAAAAGCTTGATAGTTAGTACAGTGCTGTAATAAAAATGTTGTAACGTGTTACAGATTATGTCGTAGATGTGGAACAGGATTACACACAGTGAAGCTACTGAGATAAAAAATGTGTCACTTTGAGATATTGAAGTACAAGAAGATGCAACAACAAATGTGTTGTTATTTAAAAGATGGCGTGATAAATCAGCATTGATACCATGCAAAGTTGAAAATCAAAAGAAAATCGCAACATATTATGTAAAATAATGAAGTATTTTACATATATATATAATAAAGAGCTCAAAATTATGCAGTGGACCAAATAAGTAAGTTAACTCTGTTTTTTTAATAAAAAACATGTTTTTGTTTTTTTTAACACTATTTCTACTAGTGTCCAAAAGCACCTTTCAAAGTTCTGATTTTTGCTTCTAATTTTTAAAGCTAATTAAAACAAATTTCAATGTATTAAAAATGATTTGGAATTGTTTTGGTGTAAAACTTATAAATAAAACAGTAATCATAAAACAAAATATGTTGAAAGGTGTCAATTGACATCGGTAAAAATAGTGTTGACAGTAAAATTTTTTACATTTAAAAAGGACTTGGAATTTTAAGATCTTTTGGTTAAGTCAATTTTTGGATCACCGGAGTACTACTGTAAATATATGCATATGGATCATTCTTAAAAAAAGGTCCCTTTGGGGATTTTTTTTTCATTAAAAGAAAAGTTTAATATTTGAGAGGATTGTATGCATCTCCAAGAACAGAAATTGAATATCAGCAACATGCATTAAAAATAATATTTATTACACTTCAGTGCTGTATTCAGTATATACCGTTGTTTTTCATTTTTACACAGGGTTTTCATTCCTTTAACAGTATAAGCAAAATTCAGAAATAGGAGTACTAAAAAATAAGCACTTTTATGCACCCTGTGTATGAACTAGCTCAAGTTCTCATTAAGTCACTGAATGTAGATTAAATATTTTGATAAGTTTCTATGAATATACATGTAATAGGTAAAATAAATGAAATAATTGTATGTTTACATTCAACGGTTTTTATTATGGCCTATGAGCAAATATGATATTACTATCTGGTAGCAATAAATAATTTTAAAAAGTTTCCAGTGAGTACTTGTTATGAAAGTGTTATACTAAGTGTTAAACACACAGTTTAACACTTAGATTTTTAAATATTTTTTTACCACAAAAGAGGTGTGTGTGTGGTAGGAGGGGGGCTTATATGTGAGTGTGGAAAATAAAAATTGCTTGAAAGCAGTGTTCTCGCTGACATTTGACCAACATTAGTAATTTGGCGAATTAAAAATAAAATACATTCGCCAAATGAAAAAAGTATTAGCAAAATGGATTCGCCGTGTAGTTCAAACTGTGACAGCGATTGTTATTAATCTAATTTCAACTATGCACTACAAATATAAAAAATATGTATATATTAAATATATATATATATATACACAGTAGACTTCCTGAAATCCACAAACCAGAAATCTGCAACTCTCTAAAATTCGCACATATTTTATGGATGTAAACAATGAAAATTTCTGTTTAGATATTGGGACAAAATTTGATTTTTTCTTAATTTTGTTTCAATTTCATATATTTTTTAATTTATAATTTTCTTAATACTCTATTTTCATGTTTTTTTCATAAAGAAATTTTTTATTTTTTTGAAAAAATTTAAGATATTGCTGATATTACTGGTAATTACAATGTTCTTACCAAATATATTATGCATTATCAAGATATTTTGGTTATTAAGCTTGGCTAAACTTGAAAAAAAAATCCTTATTTTATGATTTTTATGTGAATTAGTAATGTACTTTTATGAGGCAAGTTTTCTTGAATAATTTTGGAAGAATATTAATCTTTATAATAAATATTTAATCATACACTATTGATTATTAACTTGACCTTTGCTGTTAGAACTTTAATCATTTAAAAAATTATCTAAACTTTTATTATTTTTAGTTCATTACTATATTAATATTTTATTATATTGTAAGCATTCATTATAGTTGCGAATGCACTATTAATTACATTCAAATTACTGTTTAAAAAATGTAAACAAAGCAATGACCAGAAATCTGCAAAATTCTAAAATTCGCACAACCCCTGGTCCCAAGCTCTGCGGATTTGAGGGAGTCTACTGTATATGCATATGTATGAAAAACAAAAAAGAAAAAGCAAAAATTGAGCACTAGGAATTTGGCGAACCTAATCGCTTGTTTACTCGCCAAATTAAGAATTTAATCGCAATTCGACACATTGGCGAGCAACAGCGAGAACACTGCTTCAAAGTATTAAGGGATTACAATCAGGATTTTACAGTAATAATAGAGTTGGGGGGGGGGGCTAACATGATTTCAATAAAACCAACTTTTATTGTAAAAAAAAAAAAAAAAAAAAAAAAAAAAAAAAAAAAAAAAAAAAAGGAAAATGACCAGATAAAATTGTTAAACTAGGATTATGCCTAATCTTGATTTAGTTTTTGTTGATAAAATTAATAGTTAGTATCTTCGAAATCTAGATCTACCTGCAGCTGTTAGATGATTCTGGCGGGGATTTTTTGGAATTATCCTGATGAGCTTACAACTAGTTATGTGACAACTTTTAAAATCTAATGTTAAACAAATAGAATCATCCTTTACAAATTTTTTACTTGCATTTTTTTTCTTTCTTTTTTTTTTTTTTTTTTTTTTTTTTGCTATGTTTTGCATTTTAACAAGCACACACAGAATTATCATTCGATAACTAAAGAAAAATCAATTGTCACGTCATTTTCAAAATTTTCTGCCAAACGATTTTTTTCCCCTGTAGATTTGAAATAATTTTTTGACTGAGCATTTTTTATGATATTTCAATTTTCATTGCAGGTTTATTTACTTAATGTATGCTTTTGTTCACAATCTAAAATTTATATGCATTTTTATAGATATAAGTTTAATCTCCGCAGATTTTAATTAATTAGCAGAAAAAAAAACCTGTGTATATTTTTTCTCTGCACCTCTGATTATGTATAAAAAGTGTACAGTGTAAGACTATTTGGTGTGTAAAAGGAAAAGTGCACAAAATCAGTGTATTTGGCATTTCCGATTATTCACATAATGTATACAATTTAGGGCTATTCAGTATGCAAAGAAGTGTACAAAAAAATGCGCACAAAATCTGAGCGTATTTTGGCACCTCTGTGCATAAAAAGTGTACAATTTAGGTATACAAAAAAAATATAAAAAAATAAGTGCACAAAAAGTGAGCGTACTTGGCGCCTCTGATTGTGCATAAAAAGTGAAAAATTTAGGTATACAAAAAAAGTATAAAAAAATAAGTGCACAAAAAGTGAGCGTATTTGGCACCTCTGATTGTGCACAAAAAGTGAACAATTTACGTATACACTTTTTGTCAACAATTCGGTTTGTACTTTTTGTGTATAAGCAGAGGTGCCAAATACGCTCACTTTTTATGCACTTTTTTTTTACACTTTTTTTACAAACTTTTTCTAGCTGGGTCATTAACACAATCTCAGGAAATCTGAGGTATTTCGCGGTGTCTAAACAGACTGTTTTTAAATACGGTCTTAGATCAACAGTCACCGATTACACTGTTAAAAAAACTGTAAAGTTGCTGAAATTTTTTTATCGGAACTGGCATTCCTCAAGCTTTTTATGTAACGGCAACAACAAAAATCCATGTAACAAAATTAAAAAATTTCCCTGTAAATAAAATAAAATAAAATAAAAACTGAAAGATTACCTTGTAACTGCTGCCCGAGTTACAGATAAAATGTGAGTAAGTACTATGATTTCAGTAGATTATTTTGTAGATAACTACAAAATTCTGTAGCGTTACAAGAACTAATATTGTAGATTTATATCTTTTATTGGATAGTGTACAGATAAAATTCTAGTAATCATACAGATTTCCGTAACGTTACATCTGTAGAATTACAGATTTTGTTTTCTTTTTTTACAGTGTGCCACAGTCCAGGTATTAAAGGAAACCTCTTGTGCCTTGCGGTTTCTTAAAAATTCTACAGTAGCGAATTGTGTTTGTTGAAAACACCTTCACAAGTGAAATGCGTTTAATCGATGAAAATGACGCGCTGTGGAAAACTTTGTCTAATGGCAGTTGCATTGTAAAAAAAATCTGTAAAGTTACTTAATGTTTTCTAGGAAACTGAGACTTCTAGAGCTTTTTACGTAACGGCAACAGCAAAAATTCATGCAACAGATACAGATTTGCACTGAAAATCAAAAAATGTGTAAGGTTACTAAGAATTTTCTAGGAAGCTTGAGATGCCTAGAATATATTATGTAACAACAACCCAGGATACAGATAAAATTTCAGTAAGATAACTATAATTTTAGTAGAATCGTTTGTAAAGTAACAGATTTCTGTAGTTTTACAAAAATTATTTTTGAAGATTTACTTTTTTTTCTTGTACAGTGTGCAGATGAAATTTTAGGAAACATACAGATTTTGGCAACATTGTATTTGTAGGTTTACAATTTTTTTTTCAGTGTACAAGGGATAGTAGCATTTCTCTTTCATTCTGCGTCACACTCATGAGGGCGAAACACCAAACCGGCGAACAGTACATGTGATTTTAAATTTGTGCGTGACTGCGAAATATATTTTACTTTAAAAACAGACAATATATTTGACTTTTTTTATTGAAATGACTTAAAACTTTATTATATTATTGACTACGCTTTTAAGAAAACCAGAAAAAAGTCTTTTCATATTTATGGTGACTTCAATAGTTTATAGGAAGTGTTTATTACAAATTTTCATTAAAATGTTAAGAAATAAGTATTAACATTTAATAAGCTAAACATTTTTAATAATAACCTTATGAGAATTTCCTCTAAAACTATTTTGAACAATTTTGCGGAAATTAAACAGTCAGATGAAGATTACTTATATATATTGTTTAAAGCTTACAATATATACTTATTCAACATGCATGTTATCGTAAATGCATTCAAATTTATCGAACTAATTAACACACCATTATCTTGCTATATAAATTAAATTCCTTTATCTCTAACGATTAAAATAAAGCCATTTTACAAAAGAAGCTGTGTTTGGGTGGTTATCCAATTAATGACTTTGGAAATAATCATGCTTTAAAATATTTATCTTAAAATGTTATCATTTACTGAAATTGCTTTTGTTTCTGCGAAAATTACAATTCATTAAATTTCAATAAAGGCAATAATGATAATGCTTAAATTTTAAGCTAAAATCCTTTGTAACTGGAATTGAGATATTTTGCCCTCTATTTTAAAAATAAAATATAAATGAATGCTGCGTGTTATATTCGTGGGTGAAAATTGTGTATTATAATATATAAAAAAAAACAAATTTCTTTTATAGTTTTTATGTTCAAATTATAGCTGAATATTACGCGAAGTAAAGCTATCCGATCTACATACAGAGTGCCCTAAAAATATCGAAAAGTAGTTTATATTTCTACCTAAATCAGCTTAAATATTTTTAAAAAGTGTACACTTTTAAATTAATAACAGGACTATTTCACCAATGTAATTTTAAATGTTATATTAAAGTTGGCAATTTCTGCAACTGCTAAAAAAAAAAAAAAAAAAAAAAAAAAAAAACGCATTTTAATTTTATCAGACACTTTAGCTAAATGTCCCTGTAGACATATATGAACATATGACTCATGAAAAAATGCTGCTACTTTCTTTTTTTCTTGAACTTTATCACAAATTGTTGTATTTCATAAGTTTATTAACCTTCCGAAGGAAAACTATATCTTACAATTGTTTATAACAAATGTCTTTTATCTATATCTCTCTCATCCTCTCTTTCTATATACATATATTACCATACTGTATATCTGCGGTTAAATGTACATCAAATGGCTGTGCAAATATAACGTTATCATTTCAGAGGGAGAACGGGGGAGGGGGTCTGACATGTGACATCATAAGATATTTCTTGGAGCAGGGGGAGTCTTTTTATATTGGTATTATTTTTGAACCAATCAAAAATTTCCCTTTTTATTGGTAACATGGTCTTTTGTACAAAATAGAATGTTCTCTTTTTTAGCCTGTAATGTAAATCTATGAAAAGTTAAAATTATTATTAAAATTAGTAAATTGTTATTTAATTGTAATGTATGGAATACACCCAACGTTTGACATTAATAGTCTTACTATTATTTTATTACAATCAAACTGATTGGTAAATTTATCTTATGAACTGAATAATTCCAAATGAGCGAATAAATGCCCAGGCATGGAATCGAACCCAGATACTTGGATTAAAAGGCCAATGCTCTACCTGTTTAGCTAACTGGACGATAGGTGGCTGGGAGTTTTTGAGCTGGGTTATCAGGTTTGGGAGAAAACTTCCAGCTGTCTATCGGCCAGTTAGCTTAACTGGTAAAGCATTGGCCTTGTAAGCCAAGTATCTGATTTCGATTCCCGGCCTGGGCATTTTTTTCGCTTAGTTTGAATTATTCAATTTGTAAGATTAATAGTCTTATTCATCTTTCTCATTTACAAATAAATTAAAGAAAAAGAAAAGGATTGTTGTCCATTTGTTTTGTTGATAAGGATTTCTTTTTGCCTCCACCCTTTTCTCTTCTCCAGCCATGTGCAAAGAAATTATCGATTACTATCGATAACAATTACTTTGTTATAAAGATAATGAAACATGTTACATTGTTTAATATCTCTGCGATGCTCTTTAATTCTAATTAAAAGTTTGCGTGTTTTATATTGTTTAATATCTCTGCCATCACTTTATCAAATAATGTTAAAAAAGTCTACATCAGCATGACAACACGCAAACTTTTAATTAGAATTAAAGAGCATCGCAGAGATATTAAACAATATAAACAGAATACTGCTCTTTCTCGCTTCTACTTGGCGAACAAGGGCTGACGTATTAACTTTGATGAGGCCAAAATAATAGTTCCGTGCAATAACCCAGTTGAAGGTAAAATAAGAGAATCTGTCGAAATCATTGCACGAAAAAATAAACCTTGTAATGATAATTTGTCCTACAATATACCAAAAATATGGCATAACATCATAAAACTTAAATTTTATCTCGTTGCAATATTTTAACTTTTACTCTCGTGTAAGTGGCAACATTTTAAAACTTTTAATTCATTTCAATTTTAATTTATTAAGAAATATTATCTCTCGATCAGGAAGCAAACTTAGTCCTTTCATTATCATATTTTCCTGAAGACGGCCGCAGAAGACGGCGCAAAACATTGATATTTTTATTTTATTTTAATGGTACAAGTTCATATTAAAATTCTTGTTTTGTGCACCATTGAGCAATGTGTTGTATTTTTAATAAATACATTTTTAGTAGTTAGAATAATTATATTATTTTTAATGCCTATATATTTTTTCGATACATCCTATATTCTATGTATAATTTCAGAAATTTTTAGAAGACAAATTTCAGACCTAATATTTAATAGCTTTGAATATTTTTAGTAATGAAATTTCTGCATTTAAATAATAATTTACTTTTAAATAAAAATTCAGCAATAAAATCCTATTTTTTACTATCGTTATTATTAATTATTCATTATCAAAGGATTTCTAAAAAAACCTTTAAAATAAAATGAAATATTAAATTTTCACTCAATTTATTTGTAAAAAGAAAAGAGATATATTATTCAAAAATTTTTAATGAACAGTGACAAATTTTCAATCAAAATAAATTTTTAGATATACTTTAAAACTGTAAGATATATATGTATGTATATGTATTCATTGAATGATATGTCTTAAAATAGAAAATACTTTTTTCCAAGGGAATCGAGGCATATTTCGCCTTGGGAACCAGAATTTAAAATGAGAATCTTTTTTCTTTTTGAGAAAACAGAACAGATATGGGAGATCCTATGTATTGTATTTTCTCTTTTTAACCTGAACCTTCACCATAAATAAATGTATCGTTTTTCAAATCTCAAATGATGTATCGAGATGCTGCATTCGGGATATAAATAAATCGGCAAAAGAAACTTTTGATAGTGTGTAAGGTTCTAAAACTAGTTGAAATAAGATAAAGTCAGAAATAATGAGAAAAAATATTCAGTTAAGATAAGAAAGAAATAATTTTTTTAAAAGCCAGTTGCAATTTATTTCCACCATTGCAGAAGCGATTTTCTAGGTAGCAATATTAAAAAAAAATTTCTATTTGGAAAAAAATGAGATTTTTAAAGAAATAGATTTTAAAATGCTCCAAGAATATCTAACTACATTAGTATTATAAAGAAGAAGCGTTTGTGTGTGTGTTTGTAAAGTGGTAATTCCTGAAACTACTGAACCGATTTATAAAAAATATATAAGTAAATCCAGGTGACCGTCTCTGCTTCAACATAGTTACATTTTATGAGGTAAGAAAACCTTAAAATTGGTAAAGGGGCATAAAAATATCTAAAATTGCGATTTCTATGATATTTTTGGCACTAGAAATTTAAAATTTGGTTTAGTGGCTATTTTTCAGCAGTAAGTATACTATATGGCCAAAGATGACCGGTCACTTTGATTTTGACTTTTTGTTAAATACCTAAAAAAAAATACTGATTAATTGTCCTGAAACTTTAAGTGTGTAAGACCTGTACAATAGTACAGGTCACACATTTCTGTGAAGATTTTTTCCCGAAACTCTATAGGGGATCGTCCACAAATTGAAAAAGAACGAATATCTTTTGGATAACCCTGTCAAAACTAATGTAGCAAAAGCACAAATTGTAGATTATGATTAAGTGGCTTATAGTAATATATTGTGTTTATTTTTATGTGGGTAGCCAGTATACTCGTAGAGAAATTAAAGTTCTTATAAAAACAGTCCCAAGTTTTTCCAAGTTTTTTGTTTATAATTTGCGGAGTTCTTAATGTAAAATAATTTTCTTTACTGAAAATATGACAAACAACATTCTACACAATACCCTGTCATCAAAATAAAAAAAATAAAAAAAATGTATGAAAAATGAGCAGGTTTAGTAAGTACTGTATCATTGTGCATCTGCCAAAGATATCAAAATTTCATTTACATATTGTGTTAGCTAAATGTATAGAGCAACTTCTGTAAAAGTTTGAGAAGCGTAGCTTGAAAATTAAGCGTCTATAGAATAAAGTCAAAATCCGTATTCCCAAAATGTAGCAAAAAAATCAGGAGTTTTATCTAAATATAGTGATACGAACCATATTGTATACTCTATAGTGACACTAATAAATGAATATATTGATATATGAATGTAATCAATGAATATATTGATACAACCCCTCTTGTTTTTGCTACATTTTGGGAATAACAGATTTTGAGCTGATTCTGTATACTATCACTTGCAGTATTTTCAAGCTGTTTTTGAAATATTTACAGAAGTTGTTGTATATATTTAGCTAACACAATATGCAAATGGAATTTTGATATTGTTGACGCATGCGCAATGAAAAATTATTTAGTAAACCTGCTCATATTTCATACAATTATTATTATTATTTGATGACAGGGTATTATGTACAATGTTGTTTGTCATATTTTCAGAAAAAAACATTATTTTATATTAAAAACTCTGCAAATTATAAGCAAAAAAAATTGGAAAATTTTGGGACTGTTTTTATAAAAACCTTAATTTCTCTACGAATATACATGTCAACCAATACTATGTCAAACAATTGGAATAAAATCCTGGAATATTCGTGTGTCAATAGTCGTGTGTCGGTCTTTTTGCGGCCCATATACTACCTCTAATAAAAAAAAATTCGGTGAATGAATTCAGAACGGCCAATCTGGCAACACTAGGGAAACAAAACACTGCACCTGCATACTTTTGAACATCTTCCTCCACCGTTGTTTAGTTGAGCGTCGTTTATGCTCTGCGTAAGACGTGCTTTACAAAGTGCTTGTTCAGTGTGTTGGTTCTTTACTCAGAACAGAAAAATGAAAGAACAAAGGAACAGTTTAATGTTTGGTTTTAAGATTTGCAAAACACCGAACGAAATTCATAACGGGTGGTGGAAATTGAACATCCACCATACTCGCCAGATCTCAATCTTCCAGACTTCTTCCTATTTCCACGGTATCAAACTCTCTTTGAAAGAGATTTGACCCTATTGCTGACATCCAACGAAATGTGACGAAGCTTTCGAATTCCCAAAAGAACACATCTTGTGAATTTTCCAGGACATGTATAGCAGATATCAGCGGTGCATAGTTATGGGAGGTGACTATTTCAAAGGATGGTATGGTAACTTTCGTCAATATTTCATCTACATTAATGTTACACGACTATTCACCGAACTTTATTTCAGAAGTTGTGATTTGTCTTCTCATAATTCATATCGCCTTAAAAATAAAATAGAGAACTATTATGTATCTGACGTTAAATGTTCCACTACTATCACAGTCAAGTTATAAAACGTCTGTGTTTTTTTTTTTTTTTTCATGTACATTTTTTATAAGCAAGGTAAAATTTGTGAAAAAATCTGGGCAATGATCACTAATATCAATTAATTTTAATTATTACCAATGATTTTAAGTCTCATTTTTCTATGTTAATGCAAATGAACTGCAAAATTCAATCTCAATGAAATATAACTTTCGAATACTAAGTAATAAATGTTTTTTATTTTGCATTTTCTGTATGCGGTGCACAAGCAGCAAACAGACCAAGCGCGACTATTAACGTTCCGAAAAAAGATCTACATTTCAATTTATTTCGAAAAACTCTAGAATGCTATTTCTTAAGAAACGTAAATGCGTGCACATGATAGTTTTTAGAAAATTCGAAAATTAAAACGTTGTAGAAGCAAAATTTTTCGAAAGTTGTGATTTGTGTGAAGCAGTTGGGGTAGAATGCTGGAATTTGGATTATGGTTATTTTTAAAATGGAAATGCAAGCTAAGAATGGTTTTCAAAAAAATCGAAATTTTTAAAATTTAAATAAGCTTAAAATCAACCAAATATGTTGTAATTTAAGATTTATTTCAAAAATTTACGACTAAAACTTGACAATGATGTTTTCTTAAGAAGCATAAATGCTCGTATGGAACTAGCATTAGAAAATTCGAAATTTAAAAAAGAGAGGAAGCCATATTGCAAGTTGCAATTTATGTGGAACAGTTGGAATAAAATCCTTAAATTTGCACGATGGTGTGCTTTAAGATGCAAATGATCGCTACGAATGGTTTGTAAAACGTTCGAAATTTAAAAGGGGGACAATCGATGTTGACATTTATTTTGAATTACTACGGATAGAAACTTAAAATTTGGCAACGCTTTTACGTTACATATAAATGGTTATCCTGAACTGTTTTCCAAAAATTTTAAATTTGATAGGCACAGGAGCATTAAGCATTCTAAAATTATTTGTGGATGCTTCAATTTTCAAATTTGGGTTATTAGTTACTTTTAAGATGTAAATGCTGCTTACAATGAAGGTCTTCATACTGGGCATACTCAGATTTTTTTGAAAAAAATACTAATTAAACTACTTATGTAGGTAATAAAGGATCAGTCAAAATTAGCGGCGGAATTACATTAGAAATTATATAAAAATTAAAATAGTTTTGAATATTTGGCGTGAAAAGACGAAAGCGTCAAGCGCTGCACTTTTCCTTGCCAAAAGCAAACGATTTTAATGTAACTGAAAATGTTGGATGTTTGGAATGCGCGTTAATCGTATCTAATGAATTTAAACATAAACAATGAGAGAGTTTAATATATTATATGCATATATATTGCATTACAGATATCTATCTATATATTGCCAATTAAGGTAGTTATTTAAATTAACATTGGAAAAAATATTTTAATAAATAAAAATAGTCATAGAGGAAATTTAATTTCATACATTTAAGTGTATTCAAATATAAAAGTTTTAAAAGCCACATGTTTCCATGGCAACAAAATCGAATCGACAATGTTCAATTAAACTTTGTGCTTGAAACAATTTTAATTAATTTAAATAATGAATTTCCTTTTAAATCGCAAATTTTGATGATTAAATTTGAATATAAATACATATAAATATCGGTATAACAAAATTATCCTTAAAACAAACTAAAACTGTCAAAACTAAAATTATTTAAATGAAATTTATCTAAACAAGTTCAACATGACACTTTTTTTCCTTTAAGTGTATTTGACGTGAAAACATATTTTTTGAAATTGCATTCCATCGCCAACCGATGATAAATCGCCAAATAACGAAATTTTCATTATTTTTTTACGGCCACTGCATGGAGGTTCCGCCGAAAAATTTTTTATAAACATATATAGCCTCTCGAGAAGAACATTCTGTATTTTTTTCAGATTTTTAGGAGTATGCCCGTATGGAGACCTTCCTTGTTAGGAATGGTTTTCAAAAATGTAGAAATTTAAAAGTGTGAAATTTCATTCTAGCGGTTGACTCATAAGTTTACCAATGTGTTTTCACTGCACCCACAGATATAATAATATGAATGACTGGAGGCAGGAATACACAATAGTAAATTTATGAGTCAACCGCTAGAATAGAAGTTTAAGGAGTTTTCCACAAACATGTGACATGTCAGACCGATTGCGTTTTTCGTATGCGAATCGAGATTGAACTTATCCCAGAATTCCATCCGTCAACTCGATGAGGTGTTTGTCTATGCTGCCGCTTTCCGGTCCAAATGATGCATCTGAAATTATTATCAATAGATACTTGACATTTGACATGGCTGTTACATTGGAGGCATATATGCAAAAAATAGAACGATTTTTTAAAATTGCACATAAACAGCAAAATGTTCTAAAATTGGGAGTTCTGTAATATAGTTTTTATAAACGCTTAGATAAACAAAAATGAGAAATTTGGCGTAGTGATTAACTATTAGTATTAAATGCTTACTGAGAAAAGTTTCTACAAAACTTCAAATGTCAAAGGGAAAATGAAATGTGCAGAAGAAATTCAAAATACATTTTAAATTAAATTTGCATTTACATTACATTACAAAATACATTTTTAATTTTCTAAGCCTAATTTTTACCTAATTATTAAAGTTATGTCTGTTATTACTTCGAGTGTATACTTTGAATATCTCGTGTTTCTTCGAAATTCATAGGTTATTTTTTATGTCATAGGTATATTACTTATACTTATGACTTGTCTTTTGTTTTCAAATTTTCGATTGATAGCCATCCATATCATAGACTTTTAAAGTATCCAATGCATGATCATTCAAGATTTTGTTGAATTACGATATTCATGTTTTACCAACAGCGAAAAGTGTATTTTAAATTGGCAAAGAAACGATTCACACTTAAGTCGTTAATATTTAGGAACTAAATGCGAAAACACTAATTTACGTCGATGTGTGAATTTAGAAGTGAGAAGCTGAAAAGAATCGATCACATACAGATGCACTTTTTTGGAAATATATTTTTTGAAAAATACAATGAAATAAAACTTTTAAATAATTAAAATGTGTAACATGTGGCTCTAAGTTCTGCTTTTCAAGTCAAGAAATCGAGATAAAATGTTACTCTGTATTCAGTAGTGATGATATAAAAACTTCTGCTAAGGGACTACATCAGTGAAACGTTTGCCATTTTATGGTGTGATTGTTATTACATAGATAGTGTGTTTAAATGTGTTTTATACACTAACTTATTTATTTCTATTTCCTAAAATTTACTATTAACTTCAAACAGACTTTCTGGCTTTTAATGATAGTTTAAAGATTAAGGGGGTAGTAAGGTATTTATTTTTAATTTTTTTTTTGCATTTTTATTTTTTATTTTATATTAATGTACAACATCTTAAGATTATTCTGTGAAAATTTGAAAGCAATTGAAGTAAAACTGACGGAGATATACACTTGTATGTCTCCGCCCTCCGATTTTACACTGAGGAATGTGGCCGCAACAATCAGCTACCAAGTAGCTGCTACTGCTTGACCAGGTTTCAAAGGCCTGTCCTGGCATACTGCCAAAATAATGGACCTTTCCGAAGGTACACGTACACGTGTGTACACGTGTGCCGTAATTTTGTGTTGTGATTTTGAGTTTTTTAAGCGCAAAATGCCAAAAAAATTACCCGAGAAGATCGGAAACTTTAAACGCGTTTTTCTAACACTTCGCTTTTTCGAAGCCGGTGAACTCTGTAGCTCAAAATCTACTGAACCGATCTTCTTAAAATTTTACACACTCTTTCTTTATATAAATTACAAGATAACGCTGTTGAGTTTTTTTTATTTTTTTATTTTAACTTACTTTTAAAAAACAAAATATCAGATTTTTTTTAATGAAAAATCAGTATTTTGACTTCCGAGCATTGTAAAAAATTGAAAAGTCAATAATAAAAAAAAAACTCGACTGTGTTCCCTGAGGAAACTTTGCAACTAATTAAATCAATTTGGTTTTTTAATTTCAGTTGATCCAGTCATGAGTTATGCGGTTCACCGCGAATCAACTTTTTTTTTGGGACGTCTTCGAAGATTCGCTGTCATTGGTTCATTTTTTAATATTTCTTAATGAAAATTTCACAGAATACTCTTTAAATGACATATAATTATACTATAATTATACAAATAAATAAATATTAATTGTATTCTTACAAAAAATTATAGAAAATATGCTTTTTTTCCCTCGAATTAACCTTACTACCCCCTTAACGCTATCATGAAACATGCATTTTTGTCACCACTATTTTAGAGGAATAATACATATATTATTTATTGGACGTTGATCAATATTTTTGCTGTTAAATATGTCTATGATTTTAATTCAGAAATGGTGATATCGTTTAAGAAATTAATCGTAGCACTTGGCAACTACGATAATATCACAATTCGAAAAAGAGTAAATAGTGCCTATTTACTGCAATCTGCACTGTAAAACAAAAATAAGTTTCCCTAACTATTGCCGGTGCCACATCGACAGTGGCAACGGCTTGCAAAATGTATCTTTATTTTATTAGATATTTATTAACTTCTAAATATTGCACAATTTCAACGTATTCGAAAAAAAATGTACTGTTAACTGCAATTTCTTAGAACGCTGTATCTCAATTTACTGACTTTTAATGATTTTTAAAAAATCCAAATTTGAGTTCCTTTTAATTCAATTTCCATGGTGTGCAACTGTATTGTGGAATATTAAATCAATTTATTACTGTGCGATGTTAATCCACCGGATCAAAAGTGGAAATTGAAGCATAATTCGGTTCAGAGTTTTAGCGGGACAAAAACATCCTCCTATTCGGCGAATGTTCGGCGTGGTTTTGGCAAGATTGCTATAGATTGATATAGATTGCTTGAGGACTCGGTGAAACTCTCGCGGGCACTTGTTGTACGGCGCTCATCGATGAAGTGTCGTGTGGGGAACGGCTGCTGGTCAGCTGTCAGATATCATATTTAATATGTTTCTTACCATATGTTAAGTTATTTATATTTTCCTTTGACTATTTTATATGTTTAATTAAATAAATATGTGTACAATGAAAAAAGTAATATATATATTACTAAATTTTAAAGTTTTTTTCGCCAAAACTAACTTTTATACTATTTTAATTTTCTTATAATAATATTCCGTACTTACTTCAAATTATTAAATTAAAATCTTGTTTCTAGATCTAATCTGTTAATCTTTATGCAGACGATATAAATTTTTAATTCGCCTTAAAAAACATTATTCCAGTATGCGTAAATTTAAAAAGAGGGCTCTAAATTTAAAATATTCTTAATTAAACTTTATTTCTTAATATTCCAAATAAAACTCATTTCTTCTATGTTTTTATCAACCCTTTTTAAGAAAGTCTTATTAAATTTATTCCAAAACCATACCTTTCAAAAAATATCATTATTTTATCATTATTCCTATTTTTATTTTCCCTCAGTCAACATTTGATAGTGTGCATATCCATAAATTCATTTCTTTTCTTTTTCTCTTAAAATTAATCGCCTATAAAAATCGTCTGCCTAAGATATTTAAAATTCTGAGTCGATTATAAATTGGTTAAATAATACTTTTTTAAAAATAAAATTATCGTATGTGGAAAATAGTCTCGTATCTGGGCATGAGTTATGTTTGCATAAAAGAATGAGGGTTTGAGACTAAAGAATGTTCTAGAATTTTCTTTTTAGATTTAAGAGGGGAAGTCTCGAGATGAGGAGGAAGAATTCTTCGGTGCGCTCTTGCATGAGTACGGCTTGATGTAGTAAAGGATGGAATATTTTTTGGATGTTTCGGTAAAATATCGTCTGCAACATGAGCTTTTTTCTCTAATATAGCTACAGTTTAATAAAATGAACTTGCTGCAGCCAAGGAGTGATTATTTGGACCTTCTACATTTATTTATTTTGTGTTTTTTTTTCTCGCTGGCCATGACTTCTGTGCAGAGAAAGGGAAACCTGGCGATGATGTTTTTGACCCCCTAACTTTAAATTGTCACACATATTTATATATATTCACAGCTTACCTTGAATCTCTACATAATTAAAGAATATAAATTTGTCTCTTTCTAATATATCGAAATGAAATTCATACTTCAATATAATACAAGAGAATATAAGAAAAACATACATTTAAGAAACATGTAGTAGAACTCCGTACTGAAACACTCAAATAATCAGAAACAAACAATGATGTCTATATATTGTTAAAAATTTGAAACATTTGCTGCATCGTCACTCCACCGCTTATATAGAAACAATTACTTCAATGTACTATGAAGGATTCTCATTGGTCAAAATAGAGAGATTCTTTAAAAGCGATCGAGCGACGATGCAGCAAAAGTTTAAAATTTTTAATAGTGTAGTTTTTAACCTTTTACATTTGGCCAATAAGAAAGTATCATTTTCTATAAAAAAATAAATTTAAATACATAATTGTTATTTTTTACAAAAAAAAAAAATGTTTTTAGGAGTAGTTAGTGAGCAATCTGCAAATGCAAAATTATTGTAAAAAAAAAAAAGTTTATAATTTTAATTTGTAAAACTTGTCGTTTCGGGGCCACCGTAATTCTTACCCACCATGGATATGCACAGTACAAAGTGCTTAAGTTAAACGTGTGTAAACTATTTACAAAATGCATCGGAAAATCAAAATAAAATGTAAACGTATATTTAAATATTTTTAACAGGTAGTAATGCTCTGTTAATGAATTTCTGAAAAACCAATTTCGACAAATTATATAAAACGCCAAATTACTCAAGCAGTATCGAATTGCATAAAAGAAACATCATTACAATTCGTATAAT
Source organism: Maratus speculifer (assembly GCA_964019185.1). NCBI lineage: Eukaryota > Metazoa > Arthropoda > Arachnida > Araneae > Salticidae > Maratus > Maratus speculifer. The sequence continues at coordinate 455,179,280 of OZ025291.1, forward strand.
AATAATCATATTAAGTAACAATTCACTGTGTTAGATAAAGCGTCTCATTTCCAATTGAAATATGTATTTGAATTAAAATTTCAATGAAATAAAAGGCATAAAAAATCGAAGAATATGAAAAACATGATTACATATATCTCGGCAACTAATAACCCGATCGACTTCGTTCTTTATGCAAAATATGTGTTATTTTATTGCCTTTTACTTACTCTTTAAAATAAAACATTTCGAAAATTTTTATGTACCTTTCATCAAAACGAATTTTTTGAGAGTCCGAAAAAAATAGTTCTGTATAATCGAGATTACTGATATTAAATAGGCTTCGTCCCATCCTTACATGCTAAGCACATACAAAATTTCAAGTTTCTATCAATTTGTTCATGAGATAGAGCGTTTACAGACAGACAGACACACAAACGGACGGATGGCCTCTTTTTCTAAAAATAAGTTTTTTGGAATCTCCAGTATCTGAAACGTGTAAATTCGTCAAAATTTTTTTCGATTTCCAAAACGGTTGCAAGATTTATCCTATACTGCGAATGATGGGTTAGTAAAATGAAAAGAGAAATATTTTTAATCTACACTATGTACACTGATAAGTAATTTATGAAATTTTAGTACGCAGGTTGCATTCTGTGTTTGATAAAATTAAAAAAAAAAATACTAACACGAAAATCCAGCAAAAGGCAATTGGCAAAATTAATCTAAAAATGATAAAAACACATTTTAAACGGATATAAATTCCTTTATTCTAATCTTCATGTTTCATAGCTTTGAAGGAGACGTTCTAAAGATCTATAATCTAAAAAATATTTTCGAAAAGATATTTTGAATCCAGCTGCTACACAAAAATCACGAAATTACATGCATAACGTACATCAAGAAACAGTTTAATTTCTTGAAAAACTTGCTTAAATATTTTAATTATTATCGATAATTGCCCTCAGAGCAATGAAACAGGTAAAGCCTTTATAAATGTATTTTTATCACTTTTACCATGTTTTAGCTTAATTTTGATGATTTAAAGTGATTTATATATATATATATATATTATGAGAGAAAAATCATTAAAATTCAATTATTACAATTTTATAAATTTTTCAAGCGCAATTAGCTTACAGGGGGATATAAGTACCGTTTTTTAAAAAATCTGATATTTTTTGCGGCACCATTAAGGCTGGTCCTAACCCTTTTTCATGTATGCTTATGATTGCAATTTCAGAAGAAATCGAACGTGACGAGTGTGGAAAACCAAGCTTTAAACCTCAGCAATATATTTCTTTGAGGAGAGAACTTTAATGAGAAATATTAGTTAATCAATGACGGGAATAAAATATGAAATAATCTGTCCAACCGATTTTTTTAATGAAATTAAAATTCAAGTTAAAACACAAACATTTGTAGAACGCTTTTCAAATGTAGCATTTTAGATAAATACTAGTACTGTTTTATGCTATTATTTCTGACTTCTGTAAAAATATTTTCTTAATATTTTCTTTTAGAAAAGAAGAAAAAAAATTAAAATTAGACATCTATGTTAATGGATAATTGAATGCTCGTTTTGTACATTTTTATCATTTTTAGGTGCGTTCGTAATTATGTAAATATGTAGCATCTATAGTTGTCGTTCAGTCCGTCCGTATGTCCTTCCGCATGTAACAACCCAAAAAACTACCCAACCGAATCGTTTGAAATTTAAAATATATAATTATTATATAACTTTGTCGAGTTATTTCAAATTTTATGAAAATCAGATGCATAGATCAATTACAGGGACAATCAAAAGTTTTCCATTACATTAAGGTCAATAAGGAAAATGTTTCAAATGCATTTTAATCGTTTGAAATTTGAAAAACATAATTATTACATAATTTTCTCGAGTCATTTCAAATTTTATCGAAATCGGATACTTAGGACAATTACAAGGACAATCGAAAGTATTCCGTTGCATTACCGTCAATGGGGAAAATGTTTTAAATGCATTTTAATCGTTTGAAATTTAAACTATTTACACTCTTAAGAGATTGATATTTTTAAAACTTCGTTGTCGTAGGAACGCGCCTCATTTGCTACGCTTCACGTGCAATTTCCGACTTCTTTATTATTTATTGTAACGATTATAGGGATAAAAAAACCATTAAATTTGTAATAATTTATTCCACACTATATTTCGTATGTTTAAAAGTCTTTTTATCAAAAGTTACTCTTTTACCTTTACGCTTACAATAATAACAGATATTTCATTCAATAATAAACGGATATTCCATTTAATGCTTGCTTTTAGTATATTACGCATGTTCAGCGCCGTGATGGTTGTGGGTTAACATTATAATAAATTACTGTCACAGTAAAAATATAAAATTAATTTCTTTACAGATCTTTTAAAAATCTATATTTCACTTTTATTCTAATTTCTTCACAAATGTAACTTTATTAAGGGGACAAACAACCTTCCATCTCTTTTTTTTATTTTACTATTTTAAGTTCATTTTAAATACTCAAGGTTACATATGCATTACTGCATTATATTTATCATACAATAAATTTTAAAAAATGATGAAAATAAGAACTTTTCCTGAGTATTTTAAGCTTTATGATGAACTTTTCAAAATGCCCTATGCGCAAATAAAATACCCAATATTTTTTAAATACAGGATTGGTAGTTTATATGTACAAAGAAACAATACATTGAATTTTCTATACTTGAGTAAAAATTTAAGAAAAAAATATTTTTTCTTAACTTGAAAAATGTGAAATTTTCAGCATTTTTGCATCACATTTGTGCAATTAGTTACTTTTAACGTTTCCAATTGTCAAACAATGCTCTACGTCTGATATAATTTGAGAAATTAGAAATTTCAAACTCTTATGCAAACCAAAACTGATGATATTTTGAACAAAAGAAAATATTTTTAAAAAATCTTACGGGATAAAAAAAATACTCTTATTCACATAATAATATTGAAATTAATTATTTTTCATTTAACCCCTTAACTGTGTTGCCCGAACTGACTTCAGGCAGGCACTCTTTGCACGCTTCGTTACTTAAAGCTTTTTGACATCACTAATTTTTAACTGAAAATTTATCTTTATTGATTGGCAGATGTTTCTCGATTAAATGAAGCAACTATTTCAGTATGGAAAATGTGGTTTATAGCTCCTATTTTTAATTTATGTTGTCTAAAACAATGTCACAGTTAAGCGGTTAAAAAATATCAGGACTTTTGAAAGATTCCACCGTCTCAAACTCGAGTAAATACTTTAACAACCTGAATTTTAAGCATTTAAAGTCAAGGCTACTTGAAAAAAGAATTATGTTAACTTACCTTAACCAATAGGTCGTGTAGAATTTGGATATACCTGATCCGATAGAGTGATCCATTATAAAATTCCCTTTTTCCTTTCGAAATTTTAGAAATGCATCCTTTCTGTTTAAAAATCTAATTTGACACTGGAAAAAAAGAAAATGCTAATGTTAAGCCTGAATGAGCATTATTTTCAAATGTCTCGTTTGAATTTTAACATTTTCGATGGTTTTTCTCACCACTAGACACTGTAAAACATTTGTGTAATGATATATGATATTTGTGGCAGCTTAGCTGTCTTCAATTTTATGGAGATATTATTTTTTACACTTACATAATGCTATAATTTAAACATATGTTACTGGTGCAACATTACATATTAGTGTAATGTGACACCGGTTTTATCGGTTAAACCGGTTACATCGGTTATGCCACCATAAAATTAGTGGAAGCTTGGCTGCCGCCAATTTGATAGAGTAACGTTACTCAGATGTTTTACAGTGCACGCTATCCGTTATTACACATCCAAAATTATTCTATTTTTATCATAGTTTATAAAGTACAACCGCCGTTGTTTATTTTCGTAAATAATCTGACCAATTAATCCCGTATTTCATTGCACGCATGCGTCAGGAGGCTAATTTTATTGGTTTTAAAAGGTTTACGGAATACTTCCAGAAATTATCATTCCACAATTGAAAATTTCCGTTAATTGAGGAAAAGTAGATAAATACCAGTGAAAATGGAAAATGCTCAAAGAAATTAACGAAATAATGTGCGCCAATTCTCAAACATTTTGAGATTGTATGATAATTCATTATTTGTACTAAAAGCAGTAAGCTATGGCTATCGAAATTAGTTTGAAATAAGAAAAAAAGTGTTTTGATGTTGCGTTGCTTTTTAAAGTGCATTCGTAATTTTGTAAATACATCGCACCTGTAGTCATCGTTCATTCGGTCCGTCTGTCTGCATAAAGCCACACAAAAAATCTCCAACTGAATCTTTGAGATTTAAAATATATAATTATTACATGATTTTGTCAAGTCATTTCAAATTTTATGAAATTCAAGTGTGTAGTTTAATTACAGGGACAATGAAATGTATTCTATTGCATTGCGGTAAAGAGAAAAAATAGTTGCAAGTGCATTTTAATCATATTACACTCATTCGAACGTAATACAATTCATACGAATCTATGAAATATACACTAAAATATACATTACGTACAGTCTGTGGTGCAAAGAGTAATTTCATTAATATACAAGGCGACATAAAAGTATTCTATTACATAATGGTATAGGGGAAAACATCGTTTTGATTGCGTTTCAATTATATTACATTATTTCACATTTTATGAACTTGATATACGTTGCTCGAGTTTATAACAAGTTAATTCTTGTATAATAGAAAGCATTTAGTATTAACAAATGATTTCGGATACTGTATTGTATCCGAAATACTGTATATAATTTTCTACTTCTGACGTGCAATTTCGGCCTTTTCTAGGTGCGTTTGTAATTATGTAAATACGTAGCACCTACTGTTGTCGCTCAGTCAGTCCGTCTGTCTGTCTGTCCGTCTGTCTGTCCGTCCGCATATAACAACGCAAAAACTACCCAACCGAATCGTTTGAAATTTAAAATATATAATTATTACATAATTTTGTCGAGTCATTTCAAATTTTATGAAAATCGGATGAATAGATCAATTACAGGGACAATCAAAAGGATTCCGTTACATTACGTCAATGGGGAAAAAGTTTCAAATGCATTTTAATCGTTTGAAATTTAAAAGTTTAATTATTACATAATTTTGTCGAGTCATTTGCAATGTTATGAAAATCGGATGCATAGATCAATTACAGAGACAATCAAAAGTATTCCGTTACATTACGATCAATGGGAAAAAATGTTTCAAATGCATTTTAATGGTGTTACTGTCATTTGAACACAATATAATTGACATGAATCTATGATGTATGTACTAAAATCTACATTCTGTACAATCTGGGATTCAGAGAATATTTATTATTAAATTACAGGGCCACACAAATGTATTCCACTAAATAATGTTATACGGGGTAACATTGTTTGGGACGTGTTTTAATTATATTAACCTACTTCAAATTTTATGAATAAGATATACGTTAATGAAGTATAATAAAAATTACTCCCTGCATATTTACAGGAACACAAAGATTTCGACCACTATACTGTATCCAAAGTACGCTCTACTATATCAGCAAGATCTGAATATTTTAAAACTTATAGTACGAACACACCTCATTTGCTACGCTTCACGTGCAATTTCCAACTTGTTATTATTTACATGAATAAAATACATTCAAAAATGTTTTGGATACAAATATTTCTCTTACATTTTATAACCAATAAAATGCGCCGGTGCAGAAATTTTTGTTAATTCAATATATAGCTGATAAAATATATTCCTCAGAAAGTAAATTTATTGTACATCAATTAAAAACATGCATTTTTTATAAAGTAAGTGTATAAAAATTATTAACTATTTGGAAAAAATAGTTGTTGTTCTCGGTACATAATTGGGAAATCTAAAGGTTATCTGAATCTTTTTATTGGTTGAATTCCGCAACAAAGTTATTTTTTTTATTCGTTTTCTGATTGGTCCAAGTTTAATGTCGAAAAATGGAATACGTCTGTTGCCACAGTGACAAAAAAAAGTAATATATTTTTTAATTAATAATTTAACAACAAATTGTGATAGAGATTTTAAACAAACTTCATTAAAAAGCGCATTTTTTTCTCTACGCAACGGTTTACAAAATTAAAAATGTGCGATATTTTGAAGTTGAAAAATTTTCAATTCCAAAAATTGTAAAACTGCAATTTCATTTAAAATATCTTTGTGATGTGTCCAGGAATATTAATGTTCAATCCATATCGTACGTAATACGAGGCGTTTAGAAGTCAGTCGGATTAACTCCATCCAATAAAAATGCATATTTTAAACAGTTAAAATTGTCTATCTTTAATCTGCTGATTATTTATCGTTAGTCCAGGAATGTTAATATTAAAAGCACGGCGTACGTAATGTATGACTAATTATGAACATCCTAAAAATGTTGTTTATTATTAATTTAAATATAGAGTTTATTTATAAGTCTGTAAAATTTGAGTCTTTGAAAATATATTATTTTCAAAATAGTCTTTCTAATTTGTTAAATTAATTTTTTTTATTTATCTTTTCACACGGCAATTACTAATCTTAATCTTCAACACTGTTCACCATATTTACGGACTGATTTGGGAAAATGTTGGCATTGTAAGAAGAAATACAATGTTTGTAGAAATATTTTATGTTCAAAGTCAATTCATTATGACAGCTGAAAAATCTGTATCCTCGGGAAAAAAATGTCTCATTTTTGATAGATTACAAAAATTCTTCTGAATAATTTTTAAAAAAGTACATTAATTTTGTTCTTTTTTAAGGGTTGAGGATGCAAAATGTTTTCTATTTTGTATAACGCTAGTTACGCAAAGTTAAAAATATCCGCTATTATATTACTGGAATCCCATTGATTTATTTCTTATTTGAACCTTGTTTTAAAAGTACCTAATACATGCCAACTTCTTTTTAGGTACACGTAGTACCTATAGTGGTCGTTCAGTCAGTCCGTCCGTCTGTCCGCATATAACAACGCAAAAACTACCCAACAGAATTGTTTGAAATTTAAAATACATAATTATTACATAATTTTGTCGAGTCAATTCAAATTTTACAAAAAATCGGATGCATAGATCAGTTACAGGGGCAATCAAAAGTATTCTATTACATTACGGTCAATGGGGAAAAAAGTTTCAAATGCATTTTAATCGTTTGAAATTTAAAATACATTATTATTACATAATTTTGTCGAGTTATTTAATTTTTTTTTGATAATCGGGTGCGTAGATTAATTACAGTGGCAATCAAAAGTAGTCAATTACATTATGGTCAATGGGGAAAAAGTTTCCAATGTATTTTATACGTTTGAAATTAAAAATACATAATTATTACATAATTTTGTCGAGTTATTTCAAATTTTATCAAAATCGGATGCATAGTTCAATTACAAGGACAATCAAAAGTATTCCGTTACATTACGTCTAATGGGGGAAAATGTTTCCAATGCATTTTAATGGTGTTACATTTATTTGAACGTAATAAAATTGATATGCATCTATAAAGTACATATTATAATATACATTTTGCATAATCTGTGGTGCAAAGAATATTTGTTATTGATTTACAAGGCCCCACAAAAGTATTCCATTGCATAATGGTATGGGGAGAACATTGTTTGGTGCGCATTTTAATTGTAATTATTTATAATTTTATGAGATTAATATATAGGAGTGATATTTTTAAAACTTCGTTATCGTACGAACGCACCTCATTTGCTACGCTTCACGTGCTATTTCCAACTTGTTTATTTCTATCGTTACAAGAAGAAAGTATTGAATTTGGTGAAAATTTGCGAAATCTGGTTTTGAACGGATTTAACCCGTTTTATTGGGCAGATATACCAAGAAACATGTTTTTACAAAATGTCTATTTGTGAGTCTACTAGTCTATCAGCTTGTATGTCAGTCTGTCTGTATGTGTGTATGTGACAAAAATGTTGTGGGCGTTCTATCACAAGTGTTAATGCACGGAATTTCACAAAACCTTAAATTCTGTTAATCCTTGATATAATTTAGATCTGATTAGTTTTTCGTGAATATCCCACAACAGATGTCGCGTTTATCCTGCATTAGTTTCAACTTCCATTATAGTCATGTCTCAAGAAATAGACCATGGATTTTCATAAAACTTTATATTTAGTTAGTAATTGATATATTTGAAGCTTTTTTATGTACAAAACACTCAAAAGATGGTGCTGCTATGCTGAATTTATCACAGTTTTACAATTAATGTATCTTCAGAACTAATGCATGGATTTCCATCAAACTTCAGATTCAGTTTGTGCCATATAAAAATTTGATTCTGATTAGTTTCTGGTATACATCGCACAACATGTCGTGCCGTTGTGCAGTTTCTTTTTAAGATTTTGCCATGGCTCTATCTCAAAAACCATTCACCGGATTTTTATCAAACTTCAGATTCAATTACAAGATGACATAAATTTTTGCTAATTAGATTTTGGTTTAAATAACCCAACCGGAGGCGCTGCTATTCAGCATTTTCAGGACGCACTGCATAATATGGAAGAAAGTTTTGGAATTGCCACATCGAACTAATTTGCATTCTCTCTAGAAAAAAAAATCGAAGTTTTAGAAATTTTATATCCAGCCATATATTGTTCCAATTCGGTATATTCTGGTGTCAAAGTTTGATGTTCGATAGTTATAAAAAGTGTCTGTGGAATCACACCAGGTATATGCCCTATTCTTATCGCTTTAAAAGAATGCTTAAGAAGACGTAATTACCAATCTAACGGCTGTTTTAGATTTTTTCTGCAACAAACTAGAGTTACAAATGAGGACACCAGAAGCCAAGGAGTATAAGCGACAAAATTGAAAAAAATGAAGAACTAAATGCACAGACGACCTGCAAACATGCTTTTCTCATTTTAGGTAACGAAATATAAGTGATTTTTTAATAATGTACTGCGTTCTCGAGAAGAACCACTTTTGCCGAATAATAATCAACACTGATTAAATATAAATTTAAAAAAAAATTCTCTACCTTTTTTGCAGTTATTGAAATTAGAATTCTAAGACCACAAAAAAATAAGCGGCAATTTCCTAGTTCAATCCTATCAATTATATAGATGTTCAAATTTAACGCCAAGTATGGATAAACTCAATTTACTTCAAATCGAATTTTCGTCACTTGTACCCCTTGGTTTCTGAGGGAATGAAATATATAGAGCATTCGTATCTTTTCTCACTGTACCATGCATGTATTACATAAGTAATATAACATTTACATTAATGCATGTTTTTGTGTGTATATTACATTAAAATGTGTAATTTTCTTAGTTTATCTCTCCATAGAAAACTCAATTACTGTAAACCAAATGTATTACGGTGCCGCTTCCGCCCCTCCTCCCTAACGGCTAGTTTTACAATTAATGAACAATTGAATTTTCAATTTGAGGTATTTATCTATTTCATTCTCCAATAAAAATTACTCTACATACATTTAAAAAATACTAATATTTATAATGGAACTTACATTTCTTATATATTGAGTATATATATTATTGTTTCCCACTTCTTCTTACTTTATCTCATTCAATTTCCTCTAAAACCTGTCGTTAATAAAAATTAATTTCGCTGCTGTAAAGCTTACTAAAGTAATAAAATTACTCCTCTTCAAAAAATAATATTGTAACTTTTTAAGTGTGTGTTTAAGGGTACTCTTTGGAAATTATTGGATCATAAAACCGTTTCTCACTTAGAGGAAATTAACTATAAAACTTTTCCAATTCCCAGTCCTTTTCAAATTGTTTGATGTTTATTTTTGAATGCAGCATGCAAATGGCCCTTGAGCCATTTATATTCAAAGAACTATATATAAATTTACATATTAAATGAAACATAACTGAATTTAATGACTTTATATTCTATAAGATATTTTATTCAAGTTGCGAGTAGTTGTAATGTAATAAAATTATCAAAGTGTATTGTGACAGATAAATAGAATGTTTAATGTAAATGACACTGGTTGATCCGGTTTATTGCATTGAACTTGAGATATTTAATATTATTAAGAAAACAAAGTTATATCAAATTTCAAAGTATGAAAGTTACTTCAAATTATGAAAATAAATGGTTCTTGTATTACATAAATGTGTAACTCAAAGATCAAACTTTCTATATAAATGCTTTATAGTTTTTACCTACACAAACAATTTTTATAACGCTACTTAACCACTTTACTGCCACGGGCCATTTTTTATACGTCCTTGCAATAGAATTCAGGTCATTGGATAGATGGATAAAAAACAATATTTATAGCACAAAAACATTTTTTCGTTAAGCAAATGCCTGGCATTAATAAAAATTAATTTGGCTGCTATAAACCTTACTAATAAAATTGCTCCTCTTCGAAAGGTGATATTGGAACATTTAAGTGTGTGTTTAGAAATACTCTTTGGAAATTATTGGATCATAAAACCGTTTCTCACTTAGAGGAAATTAACTGTAAAACTTTTCCAATTTCCATTCCTCTCGAATTGTTTTATGTTTATTTTTAAATGCAGCATACAAATGGCCCTGGAGCCATTTATATTCAGATAACTATATTTAAAATTACATATTAAAAGAGACATGACTAAATTTAATGATTTTATAATTTATATATATATATATAATTTATATAATTTATATATTTATATATTATTTATATATTTATATATTTTTATATATTTATATATTTTTATATATTATATATTTATATATTTATATATTTATATATTTATATATTATTTATATATTTATATAATTTATATAATATTTTATATTTTATTTCTATTTGCGAATAGTTGTAATATAATAAAATTATCAAAGTGTATATGGATAGAATAAATAGAATGTTTTATATAAATTATACTGGTTGATCTGGTTTATTGCATTATATTTGAGATATTTAATATTATTAAGAAAGCAAAGTTATTTGTAATTTATTTCAAATTATGAAAATAAGTAAATCTTGCATCACATAATTTATTGTGTAACTCACAGATCAAACTGTGTACATATAGACTTTATAGCTTTTTCCGCACAAATAAGTTTTATAACGCTACTTAACCCCTTGATGGCCAGGGGCAATTTTGTTATGTTCTTGTTGTACAATGCAGGTCATTACAATACACATAGATAAAAAACAACGTTTATAGCATATAAAGATGTTTACACAAACTAGTTTCGGAAGTAATAGCGTACTTTTATCAGTGTAAAATATGATTCGTAAGTAATATGCGTCCTAGCGGTCGAGAGTTCAATTAAAACTTGCCTATCAGTCAAAATCCTAAATTTTTTTTTACGAAAAATGTTCTGTAGCATAGGACACAGCTAGTCCTTTATAAAGGTTATCTAGCTGTGGAGTCAGTTTTAGGATTTTCAATGTTAACATTTTATGCACCGACGGTACTTTAAAATATCATTGAAGAAAACTTTATCTAAAAATTTATTCTGTTTATTAATAAAAGTTTTTTATTCTTTCCACACAAAACATTCTTCCCGATCAAATTTAGATAAAATAGAGAAACAGTCGAAGCTAAATATTTTCAAAAAATGGTAGTTTTATTATTCATTTTTATAGTTATTTCTTTTCTTTCTTTAAATAAAATTATATGAAAAATATTCAGTTGCAAAAGCGTTTCTTTTTATAGAGAGGATCATGCTGCATTTAAACTCATTGATTTTTAAAGATTAATTTTGTTAATTAATCTGCTTATTTTTGTAAATATTTCACAAAGTACCAATATATTTAACCAGTTTTAATGAAGAAATATATCTAAATTACACATTAGTACTGTCTAAAAATTCTGGTATAACTTCACATATTAAAGAAGATAATTATTGAGGTGGATCAATTTCTTGATGAATAATTTGGTAGATAAAGGGTTAATGCGCTATCATGAGTTCCGATATTTGTGAGTACGTGCGATAATTAGTGTTTCATTACTTGAATTTTCGCAAAGTATGTCTAAATCACCATGAAACTGAACGCCACGGTTATTTCTTGCAAATATAGTGTATTTAAGGCAAGCTGGGGGGTAACATGGCTTTTTTACTATTTATAAAAAAAGTAGATGATCTTTAATTTTCAACTTTTGTGAACATTTCAGCCCTATCTATACTTTTTAAAACAAAGTGTGATAACTTAGTCTTAGCTGTGCCTTTTCTGCGATAGGTTATCAAAAATTCAAGCCTCTTTTTTAAAAAACAACGTCAATTTTTTTGAACTTCTTTGGCTTTTTATTAAAACTTTTATTAAGCAATTACTTCTTTAATTATAGAATATATTATTATTATATACCAAATCAAAAACAATTTTCGAAAGAAGGCATTATAAGATTTCTGGAAATGTGTAAATTTCACAGAATAGTACAGATATTCTTTTTAAAAAATCTCGCCTTTTTACGAAATTTGCTTGGATTATATGCGGTCAAAAACCGGATGAATCTTTTCGTGATTCAACATCCTTCATTCTTAGTCATCATCATGTCCCAAAAAATCTTCAACATAATTTAATAAATTAAATTATAGTATTCCCGAGAACAAAAAATATATATTGGCACAGTGGTAATCTTGAAGAGTGTTAATCTGTATTCTCGTAAATGGCAGTAAAGTATTTTTGTTTATTAAGAGACTTTTTTTACAAAGTACGTAACCACATACCACAATTCCAACATGCAGAAATATGTGTCTTTTTTTATTGCCAAATGTCATTCAAACTATGACTTAAATTTTACTTTATTTATTTATCTATTTATCTTTTGTTTTATTTTATTCGTAAACGAAAAAGCGTTTACTAACATTAATATAAACTCAATTCCTTTACGCAATATTTTAAAGTAAAATGCATCACTGATTCATTCAAATTCAACAAAAAATACACCGAAACACAAACCTTTTAAAAATCTGAAGAATTTCACCCTTTCTTATATGATAGAGAACAACAAAATCAAATCCAAGTGTTCAATATCTTTACATTACTTCTCTTTCTTAGAAACAGTTGGTTTTAAAATTAAATTTCTAAATTAAAAAGAAACACACTAGTATTCACTATTGACTTTCGGATATAGTAAATTATTTAATTTAAATTGTGTTTTATTAAACAACAGCATTACTGAACAAAAAATACAGTTTTTATAAGACTTTTTTATCATATGCATTGAAAAAAAAGGAAATATTCCTTAATTCAGAAAAATATAACCACGAAATAGTCCAATGTGTATATGATTCGAATAAACCTATTTGTGATTATGAACTTCAAAAATCAATGCGTTTTCGGTTTAAACGAATCACTAAAAAAAACAGTTTCATTTACTGCGATTGGTTTTAGTGTTTCTGAGTGGTTTCATAATGTATTAATTAATTTTCTCAAATCAGAATGTTTAACTGAATGCTATTTAATCTGAATTAAATGTTTAAATTTTATCATTGAATAGATACGTACAAGAGTAACAAAATCTATATTATAAAGACCAAACATATCTGTGCGTAACACATAAGTCATTTTACGAATGACAACACTTTCCTCTAGAATTTCGGTTTTGCAATTTTCGCTACTGCAAATTTATCACTTCTAAACACCGCACATTTTATATTTTTACGCCGTCGCGTCGTATAGAAAAAAATGCACTTAGTAAGCTGTATCTAAATTTATTTTTTAGACATTATTTTTTTTTTTTGTAATTTTTAGTACCAATTGTGTAATTTTGACAACAGAAACACTACATTATCTTTTAAAATTGAAAAAAAAAATTAAAATGCGTCTGTTTATAAAATACGGTGAATTTCGATTTTATTTCGTTTATTAATTTTGGATAATTGAGTCTTATTGATTTTGTTAATTTTAGCTTAAAATAATATTTGCTTGAGAGCTAGACTGACCAATATAATATATACTTTTTATTGCATCTAAGATTTGTGATTTATCATAATTAAATGAAACAGTTCTTCTTTAAAGATTTTCTTTCGTCGAATTTCGATTGATTCCACTCATATTTTTAATATTGGTAACTAATATTTCTATTGTAACTTATTTTTCTGTGAAACGTATCCGTAGAAAACGAAATGTTTATCTGAGAAGTGGTTGTAACCAGAAAAATCTATATTTCTAAATCTTGATAATTATAGGGCTAACGCACTTGGAGCCATATTCGAAAATCAGTTATATATATAAAAAAAACTTGTCTTTTTAAATGTTTCTATTTAAACAGAGAAATACATTGGTTTCTGTAAATTCTAAAATAAAAAATGTTTTTCATAATCATTAGTTTTTCAAAAAAAATTATTGTAATACATAATGTGACCAACACATTGATAACAAGTCGTAGAACCAACATAGTGAAAAATGTCCAAACCCGGCATCGAACCCGGAATTCTTGGAATAGCACTCCAAGTGTTCTACCATTTAAGCTACGAGGAGTATTCCCAGCTTTTCACTATGTTGGTTCTACGACTTATCAGCAATGTGATGGTCATATATTATATATTCAATAAATTCAAGCGTAATTTCACTGCTGATAATTAATTGAAAAATCAATCAACTCCGTAATTAATTATAATTAAATCAGGAAAAGAATTATAAAATTGAAAAATAATTAAAATTAAATGCGGTTATTGTATTTTTAAATTCGCATCTACATTATGTGTTCCTAGATTGAAAAAAATGTTTTATGTGTAAAGATATTTGTAATAAATTAAATTAAAATAATTTAAAAACACCTATCACATCTTGACATCTTGAACAATAGATACTTAACACTAGAACTACCGGTGTTTTATATATACCTAGTTTTACCGCATCCGTGAAATTGACAGATTTTTGATCACGGCTTTCATTGAAACTTTTGACTTAGTTAATGTAAATAAAAATATATAATTTAACAAAAACATCACTTAATATGATAATTCATTAATTATTAATAAAAATTCAATAGAAAAAACAGTTTCTATCTGCATTTGTAGTACATTTTCTATGCAAGAAATAACTATGAGGAACATATTTTACATGTTATCTTAGATTAACACTAGCAACGAACATATTAAACTTAGTTAATGTAAATAAAAGAATATAATTTAACAAAAACAATATTTAATATAATATATATTCATTATATATTATAAAATATAATATATATTCATTAATGATAATTATAACGCTGATATTTTACAAGTTAATTATAAGGCAGATATTTTACAAGTGTCTCTTATCTTAGATGAACACTTTCCACAAAGATATTTGACTTAGTTAATGTAAATAAAATATATATATAATTTAACAAAAATAACATTTAAAATATTAATTCATTAATTATTAATAAAAAACAACCAGTTTCTATTTGCATTTATAGTATAGCACATTTGATATGAATAAAATAATTATGAGGCACATATTTTACAAGTACATGTTATTTTAGATGAACACTTACCACAAACATATTTGTTGTATATATAGCAAGTATAAATCCCTTTGTTTTTGTTGCATAATCGAATTTGGCAAGATTTTCGATCATATGGAATATTTTGTAAATTTTCTAGAGCACAATCCATTGATTTCCGATCTTGTTTTGGGGAGGAGGCTTCTTTTCTGTTGCACCTATATTCACTGGAGAGTTCTTCGGATAATTGAAATAAAAATTGCTTTCTTGTTATATTTTTTATCACAAGTCTCTTTATATAATATCCACGCATTGATTTCTGCCAAGTCCAAAATATTATAAAATACGTGCAAGGGCCATCTACGTGACCCTGCTTTTACGCTATATTTGCGGGCCATTTAGTCAACGAACTCCACTCCAAACTTACAAGGAAGGTCTCCATTGGGGGCATACTCAGAATTTTTTTGAAAAAAATACGAATTAAACTACTCATGTAGGTAATAAAGGATCAGTGAAAATTAGCGGCGGAATTACATTATTAGATATGTAAAAAATAAAATAGTTTGGAATAATTGGCGTTAAAAGCTGAAAGCGACGCGGGATTTGGCGAGCAGTGCATTTCCTCGCCAAAAGCAGACGATTTTAACGAATCTGAAAATTGATTTTAATTGACTTCACTGTTAAAAATCTGCAGCATTTACTGCTACGTCACTCCACTACTTTTATAGAATAGCTCTCTGCTGACCAATGAGAATGTTCCATAGCACGGTGAATTGACCGTTTTCTATAAAAGCGGTGGAGTGACGCTGCAGAAAATGGTACAGATTTTTAGCGGTGTTGTAGCTTGTGCAATATTGCATTTTGTTGCAACGCACTCCACCTCTTGTATATAATATCTCTATTCCAACCAATGGAAAAGCTCCATTTCACGGCCAAGTAACCGTTTTCTATACAAGCAAGGGAGTGCATTGCAACAAAATGCAGCAGGATTTTAACAGTGTATTTTTCAATTTGGAACAATTTTAATCAATTTAAATTGTGTTATGAGTACATATAAACGTATACGACAAAATTACACTTAAAGTAAAGTAAAAATGCAAAATTAAAATTACTTAAACTAAACTTATTTAAATAAATTGAACATAGAAAGTTTTTTCTTTAACAAGTATTCGAAGCGTAAAAGCGTATTTTTCAAAATTTCGTTTTTTCGCCAACCGGAGATAAATCGCCAAACAAACAAAATATTTATAATTTTTTTTTAAGACGTTATAAGGAGGTTCCGCCGAAATTTTTTTATACACACATATAACTATATGAGAAGAACATTCTGTAATTTTTTCAGATTTTTCGGAGTATGCCCGTATGGAGACCTTCCTTGTTAGTCTCATTGTAAAATGACACAATTGCAGGAATTTGTTTTCTATTAGAAGCAATTTTTAGAGATTTATCTTTGGAGCTAAGGAGTAGTACTTTTTTACGAGGCTTACTTTTGTAAACTGTTAAAACAATATCATTTGATTTGTAGAGTTTTGTGGAGAAAACAACCATGTTATCTTTTCTAACTTTAGCTATTTTCGGCAATTCTCTTTTATTTGCTCGTATAGTTCCAACAAGACTTGTTTTTTTGGCCAGTAGCCTCTTTGAGAGCTGCATGCTTGTTAAAAAAATGTTTAATAAATAAATGTTTCCCAAAATCAGGAGACTCCAAATACTGTATGTTTAATGTAGGGGAAGATGGGGATACTTGAGCCACTTTTTAAATTTTAATTTTTTTTAAATTTTTTTATAATTTTTTAGAACAAAATAAAATATTGAAAATGAAAATTTGATAATTTTTCTTCAACTGAAAACCATTTTCAATTAATTTTGAACTATTTTTCTATGTCTAATTATTTTTTACTTTTTTTTTACATCGTCGCTCAAGTATCCCCATGGAGGGGATACTTGAGCCATGGTGAAGGGATACTTGAGCCAGTATGGAAAACAACCTACAAAAGTAATATTTTTCGCTTTATTTTTGCACAAATATTTTACAGAATGATAAATTATGATACATAAAGTCCTTCAAAACCAATTGAGAAAACAAAGTCAGTAATACGACAATTTTTTGTCGTTATAGCTGGTGATCAAAGGATTATTGCAAAATCTTTTTACTTTTAGCTACATGGTAACTCAGTAGGGCCCTCTGTTGGACACAGTAGTCATTTCTTTGATTAAAAAAACTTATAGTAACATATGATGTTACAATTTCACAATAAAATATTAATCTTAATATATTATATTAAAAAATAAATATTTTAATATGTTGGACCTGACTAATTGAAGTATTAGACATTATGATTTTTAAAATAGTTTAAAAAAAATTTAATGTAATAAAAATTAAATTGAAAACTATGTTTACATTTATCTAAACAGGCTATTTTTTTTTAGTCAAAATGAAAAATAAAATGGATATTTTCATTAAAGAGAGATACATTTAAAAAAAATTAAGTCATTTTTTTAAAGAAAAAAATATCAAGTAGTGAATATAAGGACGCAATTTTAGCTTTTGTTTGTTTCATCCATCTCTAATTTCCTAGTGGGGATGGTTGAGCCATGGCTCAAGTATCCCGATTCTCACTGGCTCAAGTATCCCCATTATCACCATTTTTGTTTATCTGAGTTTTACTAAGTAAAGCATGCAGCTATATGAACTAGTTTAGATTCAAAATACAATTGAAATTATACTTTTTAAATTTATACATATGATTGCAACTTTAAACAAAACATTAAATACAAAAAAATATAAAAAACCATGCACCTAAATATTTACTTTAGATAGAGAAAAACAACTATTAATCCCCATACTTTCAAAATGGTACCAAGGTATGTGCTTTCTTTTTTATGTTCAGAACTATAAATATGTTACCATATTGCCAGTTTTAGAAAGATAAATTAACCAACTGTAGAAAAAATAGAGGTGGCTCAAGTATCCCCACTCTCCCCTACAGTTAAAATAACACACACACACTCAGTCTTTTATGCAATTCGGTTCGGTGCTTTATATAATTTGCCAAAATTGGTTCATCAACAATTCATTAACAGAGCATTGCTATGTTTTAAAAACTATTTAAATATAGGTTTACATTTTATTTTGGGATTTCGATGCATTTTATATGTAGTTTACACATGTTTCTTTTATATTTTATATTTTGCATATCTATGATGGATAAATATTACGGTGCCCCCCCCCTTTGAATAGTTATTTTTTGTTTATATATATATATATATATATATATAAATTCTTTGTTTTTATTATTCTTCGTTTATAAATTTGGTATTTTGGTTTCACACCAGAATTCTTTTAAAATGTTCCAGTATTCTTTAATTAATATTTCTACTGCAATTATTAACGATTTTGAACGTTTTGCAGCATTTACAAACTTTAATTGTTTTGAATAAGTTACTAGCAATACCCTAGCTTTAAGAAAATAAAATTAATGATTCGGATACAATTGAAGGTTGAATTCGCGTGTAAAATCTGTTTCATGTCGTATTCCCCTACTTCCCCATGAAATTTGAATGATAAGCTTTGAATCAGACTGAATATATAAAAGATTTACGAAAAGATACTTCAGAAACAGATGAAAGGAATAAAAAACATTCTTATCTGATAAAAATATTATACTATGTGATTATGTTTTTTAAAACAAGAAAATTTTAGGATAGCAGCATTCTTATTGAAATTGAAACGCATTTTTGAGAAGTAAAAAATAAATAAATTATAAATAAAACAAGGACTTGAACTGAAATTAAGCGAAATTTTTACCATTGTATTTTTCAAAGTAAACTACTGAAATATATCTTTTTAAGCTATTGCATAGCTTTTATCGCGGGCTTTGAGCGCGGTGACCGAATCCAAAAATTCCGTAACGCGAAAAATCCTAACACATCCGTAACGAAAAAACCTAACACTCGGCTAACGTCGTTTCCGTTCGGAAAACTTCGGGACGGTATCCTTCGGTAGACTTCGGCTGACATTGACGCGGTATTTTTCAGATATTAGGATATCAAGTCTCAAACTTATGTTTCTTATGATCTAATTTTCATAGCGCGGCCAAATTTTGTTTGGTAATTCATTATGAGACAGTGTTTAATTTGGTGGTCTTATTTATTTTGGTGACGGGAGACCCCCCCCCCCCCAACCGTGAGGGTCGAAAAATTTAAAATGCTTATAACTGGCGATCTAATTTTCGTAGCGCGGCCAAACTTGTTTGGTAATTTATTATGAGACAGTGTTAATTTTTGGTGACAGGAGACCCCACACGGTGAGGATCGAAAAATTTAAAATGCTCATAACTCGCGATCTAATTTTCGTAGCGCGGCCAAATTTTGTTTGGTAATTTATTATGAGACATTGTTAATTGTTGATGACAGAAGGCACCCCACGGTGAGGGTCGAAAAATTAAAAATGCTTATAACTCACGATCTAATTTTGGTAGCTTGGCAAAATAATGTTTGGTAATTTATTATAAGACAGTGTTAATTTTTGGTGACAGGAGACCCCCCACGGTGAGGGTCGAAAAATTTAAAATGCTTATAACTCGCGATCTAATTTTCGTAGCGCGGCCAAATTTTGTTTGGTAATTTAATATGAGACTGTTAATTTTTGGTGACAGGAGACCCCCCCTCCCACGGTGAAGTTCGAAAAATTTGAAATGCTTATAACTCGCGATCTATTTTTCGTAGCGCGGCAAATTTTGTTTGGTAATTTATTATGAGACAGTGTTAATTTTTGGGGACATTAGACCCCCCACGGTGAGGGTCGAAAAATTTAAAATGCTTATAACTCACGATCTAATTTTCGTAGCGCGGCCAAATTTTGTTTGGTAATTTAATATGAGACTGTTAATTTATGGTGACAGGAGACCTCCCACGATGAGGGTCGAAAAAATTAAAATGCTTATAACTCGCGATCTAATTTTCGTAGCGCGGCCAAATTTTGTTTGGTAATTTATTATGAGACAGTGTTAATTTCTGGTGACAGGAGACACCCCACGGTGAGGGTCGAAAAATTTAAAATTCTTATAACTCGCGATCTAATTTTCGTAGAGCGGCCAAATTTTGTTTGGTAATTTATTATGAGACAGTGTTAATTTTTCGTGGCAGGAAACCCCCCACGGTGAGAGTCGAAAAATTTGAAATGCTTATAACTCGCGATCTAATTTTCGTAGCGCGGCCAAATTTTGTTTGGTGATTTTTTATGAGACAGTGTTAATTTTTGGTGACAGGAGACACCCCACCGTGAGGGTCGAAAAATTTCAAATGCTTCTAACTCACGATCTAATTTTCGTAGCGCGACCAAATTTTGTTTGGTAATTTATTAAGCTATTGCATAGCTTTTATCGCTGGCTTTGAGCGCGGCGACCGAATCTAGGAATTCCGTAACGAGAAAAAATCCTAACACTCCGGCTAACGACGTTTCAGTTTGGCAGACTTCGGCACGGTATCCTTCGATAGACTTCGGCAGACATTGACGCGGTATTTTTGCATAAGTTGATAAAAAATGCTATGCAATAGCTTTACCGCGGCAGTCCCCGAGTGCCACACATTTTTTTTTTTCATATGATTCAAAGAAACACTGAATTAGTTTTTTATTAATTACCAGAAAAAAAATATATCTAAAGTTCTCAAAATAAAAACAAAATGAAAAATAAACTTTATATTTTTTTATACTGTTTGTTTAGATTCGACGTAACTACATCTTTAATGTTCAAAAGAAATAAAACTTTTCGGCTTTTGAACAGTGCATTATTTTCCTTTAAAAAACCTTTATTTAGTTTTACTTTTTGTTCAATAAAAACATATTGAAAACTGTGTATGTTATTTCAAAGCATTAAAAATAATAAGCTGGATTAAAAAGAAATACCTTATGAACATTTTATTTTGAAGGTATTTTTAGTGTATTAATAGAGCATATATTTTCTTATTGTAACATTTTTAAAAAAAGAACTTTAATATTTAAATGCAAACAAAATATTTCAGCAAAGTATATAAGAGATGTATACTGTATTTACGCGTGTATAATGCGCACCTCCTACCTTTTGCAAGAAAAAATGGTGAATTTAAAAAATCTCGTATATAACGAACACCATAAATTTAATATGCAAATGAACGAATGACTAAATGAATTTCAGCAAAGAAAGTCGCAACAAACATGACATCAGGCAAAAACAAGGCGGAAATACATTTTTAGACTTCAGGTAGGGAGTGAATGACCGAGGGTAGGAATGAATGACTGAAGTGAGAATTGCTAACCAGCATTTATATAACGTTAATGTATAAAAAATGCAAGGAAAGAAAGATTTAGTAATACTTCAACTAAATGACATTCTTCGAGTAATTATGTCTTCTTTGAATGCGTTTTTTGATTCATACATGTATCATGTCTCAACACCGCTCACCTAGGAATTTAGCCCTATATTTTTAAAAAGTGCGCGTTATACAAGAGTAAATACAGTAATTAATTTTATTTCTTGGCTATCTACTTTATCACAAATGTTTTATTAAAAAACACGTTATTAGCGAATATTTTTTATGGTTTTTTTTTCAGTTTGTTCCATTGTTTTTTCTATTTTTAAGAGGGAATTTACAGACAGACCAAGGTAGGAAAGTTTTACAAATGTTTTGTTATTTAAAATTGGACAAATCTGTCAAACTGAAAATAAGAAATTTTGGCTTTCAGCCATTATCAATAAATAAGATTTTACAATTGGCCATTTGGCCAATTTATGGTGTACAGCTACTTTGTATAGTAATCATATAATGGTCAAGGTGGATTTCTCTATAGATAATCTAAAACTTATATAGTTTGCTTTAGAAAACTGATAAAGAGAAATAAAAAATTACATAAAATTGTTTTATTTAACTTAAGAAAAAGGATTGTTTAGAAAACAATCTAAAAAGGTTGTGACAATTTTTTTATTATTTTCTATTAAATTTTAATTGCTTACTGGCGGCTACCTATTTTCAGGTAGGGGTTTTTTTATATTCTTATGTTCTTTGACTAATCTAACTGCTTATAAAAGAAGATTTAAATTAATTATTTCATCCTTGCTCCATCTTTCATGTCCCAGTTTATCTGTAAAACAAGTACCTTAAGTTAACACATTTCAAATTATTTTTTCTAAGTTTTTATTTTTTTTATTTTTTCATAAATCATAATTTTTTGATGTATTAATAATTTTAATTAAATTAAAATATAACAAAATGTCTGTAATAGTATCTAGTAAAATATTTTATAATTATTAATCTAGTAAGTTTAAGTTATGCAAAGTTTTCTTAAAGTTTCGTAAAATGAAGCTCTGCTTACGTTTACTGCTAACACCTTCACTACTAAGCATAAAGAAATATTACAGATTATAAATGAATAAGCTTCGTATCAAATTTGAATTTAGGATGGTAGCTTCACTTTATTTTTATTTGGAATCTTTGACAACGAAGCAGATTATTTTGATTTTGGAATTTAAATTATCTTAGATGAATACTTATCAATTTTGGACATAATTCCGTAAAATGTCGATAAATTTGAGTAACCAGATTAAACCAGATTAAACAGATTTAGAACCACAAAATATTTCAGATGTATCTTTCGCTGTTTAATTTGTAGCATTCATTTAAAACGTACTTGATATGATTTCTTTAACCTTTCGCCGGGCGCGCGTTGTAAATTGTAGAACAGGCGCAAAACAATCAATTATTGCTGCTTTATTTTAATTTTCCAAATAATTAAACTTACAAACACCATATAAGTTATCTCTGATCACAATTTATGAAAGTATTCAGCAATATAATTATTGTTATAAAATACTAAAGCAGAAGTTTAGATGAATAAAAAGCTACTTGCTACTACAATCACAAAGAATAAAAATTAATTACTAAACGATAATTAAGTAATTTTGGATTTGCAGAATTAGTCCTATATTTCATCTACATTAATCACTTCCCATATGAAGCATAAAATTCGCTTTTTGAAGGCTGTTTACAGATAAAGTTTGCGCATTTCATGCACTGTTAACAGATTAAAATGACAGGTGCAGTTAATTGCGCAATCTGAAATACAAATAACTTTCAAAAACGGGGTAAAGAGATGCAATAAACGAATACAAACGATTATTAACACGCACTACTGCTTTAATTTTGCTTTAAAGAAAAAAGGAAGTGAATGCTGTACTTTTTACAACGGCGCGCCCGACCGATGGTTAAAAAAAATCTGATTGAAAACCTGTTTAACCTGGTTTAAATTAACTCATATTTTTTAGAAGCTATGTCCGAAGCTGTTAAGTACATGTCTGAATACCCCGTTTCATACGAGAAAGTATTTAGATTCTCATATGTATAATTAAAAAGAGAAGGAGTTAAGAGAATTAATATTTTGAATTTACTGCAGAAGTTATTCATACACTATGCAGTTCTATTTAGTCAGATATTCTGAAATAGTTTTTAACCATTCAGGACAAATTGTGAACCTTTATATTTAATTAATGTACGATCAGTAAAAACGGCCATTTAACCATTATTTCTTCATCAGAATAACATGAATTATATTATAGTTTAATGCTGCATGAATCGATTTGTATTTTTTAACAGTATAAATTAGATTAATAGTATATTTTTATTAATATTTTGTAATAAGGATAAGCTGTAATTTATTTATAAGACGGATGACATTGATATGGAAATTGGTTTACAGTATTTTGACGATTTTTTAATTTTTTTGTTTATTACAAAATGCTATGATAAAAAAATTGGTTCTTTTTAATTAAAGTGATTTCTGTGATGTTTTATCATCACAAACCAAGAAACGGATAATAACTCACACACTAAAAATTTTCATATCACAAGCAATAATTTAAATATTAATAACCCATTTGTAAATTATGATAACGCTTGTCAGTCATGCATTTCTTTAATGTTATAAAAAAAATATTCAGCCTTTTAAATTTTAAAATGTTACTCAAGAATAAGTGACGTTTTAAAAGTAAATTTTTTAAATAGCAATTACTTGTCTATAAAAATAAAATAAATTAAAATGGAATAAATTTCTAAAAAAAAGATCATAACAGCGTTACTTTGGAATTCGTTATTGTAGAAAAAATAACTAAAATATAGAAACAAAATATAACGACAGTGGCTTTTTTATTTACTTAGAATCTATCGAGACGTCTGAAAGTTGTTTTTCATTAGATTCTTATCCTTTCCATAATAAGGATCGATCTTTTCTTCTTTATTTTTTTTTTTCGTTTTCACAATAATAGCATCAAATTTCACTTGCTCTAATTGTGTATGACTTTTCAGTATGCAAGAAAACTTTTTTCCTTTTAGTGTTCGTACTTCAAGTTTCATTACAATACTGCATAAAAGAAATACTAGGAAGAGAAATTCATCGATATATCTGTTTTCAAAGTATGAAAAAGACGATTTTTTTAAGAAAAAAGAAAGTAAAAAACAGGATAGTTAAGGCAAAAAAGATGTGGATGTTTTAAACTCAAATAATCCATAACTTCACTTTATTCTATTAAGTTAAATTCAGACGAAAAATATTCTTTATCTTTTGATATCTAACATATCGTTTTTTTTTCTTTTTTTTTTTTTTTTCTTTTTTCAAATTTTGCACTTATGTGCAATTATTGAAATATTTTGAAGGCCGCTCTTCATCATCGGAGGGTACAAGAGCAAACAATATTTATGTTTTTGAATTAAATCTATAAAACAATAAATTTTTCTTAACTTTTGCTCTTATGTACATTTTCAATGATAATGAACTTACTAAATTAGAAAAGATAGGGAATGAACGGGACATTTTTACAAAAGTATGTATTTCAAACACTTTAAGTTATTATCAGTAGTTTGTATCACATTTCGTAAATTATGTATTTTACTATATCTATGCACAATATTCATTCTATATTATAAAAAAAAATCTGTAAAGTTACTAAACTTTTTCTAGGAAATTGGGATTCCT
This sequence comes from Maratus speculifer, assembly GCA_964019185.1. Classification (NCBI taxonomy): domain Eukaryota; kingdom Metazoa; phylum Arthropoda; class Arachnida; order Araneae; family Salticidae; genus Maratus; species Maratus speculifer. Next base: position 455,204,670 of record OZ025291.1, read on the forward strand.
AGACCTTCTTATGCAAAGGTAATAACAAAAATTCATGTAACATATTCTGTTAGATGAATTTTTGTTATTACCGTTGCATAAAAATGTCTAGGAATCCCAGTTTCTTAAAAAAAGTTAAGTAACTTTATATGTTTTATAGTGTAGAATATTACTATACAGTAAATTATTAAAAAGTAAAAACAGCTATATCTGTCCCAATCATCCACATATCGGAAATGAATATTTCACTAATAGGAATAAAAGGATACAAATGTTTTCTCTTCTAAATCCCAATAAGCTTTACGAAATGCATCATTAAAAAAATGCGGTTTTTCTTTCGGTTCTAAGGCATACTATGGTAGTACCATATACAGTGGCGGTCAAAAGGCTAGATAATTTCTTCGATTTATTTATCAGTTTCAGCAAAGAAGAAGCACAATTGCTTCAAAAGTTAGGAATATGTGAATGACCTCTGAACAAGTTATCATTTTGATTGGATAGTGAAGATGCTTTATGCAAAGGGATAGAATTCGAAGTTCGCGTGTGCAAAAGTTTCCGGCCACTTATCATTCTTTAGTTTTTTTCTATCGATAAAGTGTTTTTTGGTTGTGTTTATGAATGAATTAACGTGTATAGCATAGTTTGAATTGAAAATTGATCAGTTCAACAATTATTGTTCATAAATGAGTGATTAGTTTGGCGTTAAAAGACCAATCTTCTCGTGATATTATCGATCAAAGTTATCAAAGTTATCCATTAGTAAAATCAACTGTAAACGATATTTAAGAATTATATAAAGATGGCCATGGCCTTCAGGGCTTTCAGAGGTCCAGGAGACCCCAGAAAAGTACTATTCCTGTGGACAGAATTATCAGGAGAAAAACCAATGGTAATCCGCATAAAAATTCCGTTGCAATATACTGCGATTTACGGAATGAAAATATTGCTGAAATAAGTTAGTCTACCGTGTCAGGATGCTGACATGATACAGAACTTTTTGGAAGTGTCGGTGTTAAAAAAATTTTCCTATGTAAAAAAAAAAAAAAAAAAAAACCGGCTGGTGGTTTCCAAAAAACACAAAGTCTGGTCAAGTGAAAAACGGACAAAAGTACTATTTTTCCATCAATCGAAATCGAAACAAGTTTGGAAGTGATGGCAGACACAACGTCCGATGATCTAACAACAAGAGATATGATTTGACTTATGTTATTCCTACAATGAAGCATGGCGGGGGACACTTTATGCTGTGGAGAGTATTTTTTTTCAAAAAGTGTCGGTCCGTTATTTGAAATCCGCAGCCAGGTGAATGATACAATGTAGAAGGATATCTTGCAATACGATTTTCTACCTTATTAGAGGAAAAAATTTGGTCGCGACTATTTTTTTAACATGATAACGACATAAATAATGTATGCAAGCCTCGATAAGCAATGGTTTTCGCACAAAAAATTTCATTTTTGAAATGGTCAGCCCAAACTCCCAACATGAATCCAAAAGAAAATCTTTGGAAAGAAGTTGGCGGAAATATAAATATTCTACCTCAGCCGAAATTTCGTCAAAATTGCAAGAAATGTGGAAAAAACGTACCATAGACGATCTTTAACCGTTGATTGTATGAATGTCACGTTGCTGCGCCGCAGTACTTATTACTAACGCTAATAAAATAGTAATACGATAGAATTGTAAAGGTTGTTGATCACTGTAATTTTCTATAACAATACCACTTTTTTATAAACTTATGAAGGCGGCCGGAAACTTTTGAGAACATGCGTTTTGTCAATTAAATTTATTGATAATTACACATTCTTCTATAAGTAAGCTCCTAACTATTATGTCAATAAAATGTATAAGTATCACTTTGAGATTCCTCTTCATATGGGTATACTTACAACTTAACTGAAAAATTTTTGCAAGCCGGAAACTTTTGACCGCCACTGTATGAGAATAGAAAGTAACTAAAAACATGTTTATTGATCGAAATATTGAAATTGTGCCATCCTTCATTTGTCCCATTCATTTTCTAGCTCCTTTACAATATCAAACATTTTGAAAATTTTTCCTCATCAGGATCATGATTAAAGACCAAAATTTATTCGGGTTTTTAACTGAAATCTAATATGTAATGAAAAGATTTTTCGGATTTTTCACACATTTCCTCTTTTGATGATAATTAAGGGAACGGTGATCGTTAATTAATTTTTTTAATTTTCATCATAACAATATGACATTTTGTGCATATATACATTTCACCAAAACTATGTAGAACACCTTAAAAAAATGTGCAATCTTATTAAAATTCTTAATTTTTTTTAATTTAAAATTTTAAATGAAATTTTAGAATGCTTCTCGTATCTTAATTTTTGAAATATTTTTCTTGATTTTGATTTTTTATCACTTAAAAATCTATTATAAACAAATTTGTGTAAAATCTTTTTAATCTCTTGAACAGTTAATATTTTTCAGATTTTTTTTTTTTTTTTTTGTATATTTTATATCGATTTTCATCAAAATTTTGCCTTTTATAAGAAAAAAACAAATTTGACTATCTTAATGAAGACTAATTTGAAAAAGCTTACACAATTTCTTCCTAAACAATCTCAGGATACTTCCTTATCAATTTCATAGATACTGATCAAAAATAACGTCGCAAAAAGCCTTTCGAAAATCTAAAAACACTGAAAAGTTAGATTTGAGAAAAACAGATTTAATGTATATAAATACACTTACCTGCATTACTTACTACTTAAAACCTACATTAATGATAATTTAAAAATAAAAAACTGTTTTGGTACTATTATACTACATAAATAGACCTTTTTGCGACCTTTTTAAAGGTCCACTGTCCTCTTAAGTATTCAAATAGTCTGACGACTGTTCTTAATTACGATCAATCTGTATCTACAAAAGAATATTTATGTTCTAGGTTGATATTAAATAATTCGCTAGCTGGTTTCTCTTAAATTTTGCGTCATATGTTCATTATGGAGGAGAAAGAAATATTCAAATATGTTGAACGTTTATTCTTATTTGAAGGTTGATCAAAGAGAAAACATTACTTACTTTTTGATTGAAATCTAACATCTAAAGAAATAGTAGGGTTTGAAATGTCGTAAAATGTGGCTCCAGCTGGATTGACGTGCTAAGTTTGATATTCTTATTTCATTCTGTACGTTTTGACATGTTGATTCCAAATATCTTAAGTGCCATTTTTTTCAAACATATTTTTGAGATGATTTTCAAGATGGCGTCCAAGATGGCTGCCATTTACTGACTTCTTTTATATTTGTAGCATGTTATTGACCAGTATGTCAAATTATATTTTTTCGGGGACAAGAAACACAAATCTATAATAAAATTTGAAGTAAATTGAGTTTTTTATGCGATAAGATGCAAATAAAGTACAAAAACATGGAAGCCATCAGATATACTAGCGTTTTGTTAACCAGTTATATACAGCCAAAATATTTAAATGAAATAACATAAATAATTAAAGATATTGAACAAAATTATTAAAAGCAGCACATGTATATATATATATATATATATATATATATATATATATATATATATATATGCACAACAGTGGGACGTTACGTATCCTCTTTTGAGTCACTACTATGGCTGTCATGATATTGATAGTCCTTTGTATAGTTGCAGTTACTGAATTTGCAAAGGGCAGTACAAACCAGGGAAACGCTTAAGAAAGAACATTTCCCACCTGTACACGTTTTGTTACACCCACATTTTAGAAGTTCAATAATTCCTTTGAGTGCAGGTAACTCCAAGAATTTGACTGGAGAAACTATTCCCTTGTCATTTATTTTCCGACCATTGCAAACAAATAGAGGTATTTTAGGTCTGGGATTTTTCAAGCCCTTTCCACTGGTGCAAATTAAGTTGGATCGTACAATATGTGGCTTCAGTGCTCCAAGGATTGGTGGTAACTTCTTCCCCTTAGAAACTTTCAATTCTGAAAAAGTGTTATTTTAACTCTGAAAGCTTGAAAAATTACTATTTTTCAAATATGCCAAGTTGATAAATTTTTCAAACAACGACAGATATTTAATGAATGAACACGTGCTTCAAGTTCTTGAAAAGCTGTTATAATATCTTCATCACACTGAAGATTCACATTCTCTTTTATCTGCTTCTGCTTTTAATTCCTACAAATATTCCTCCCCAGTCTCCACCGTTATATGAATGTAAACCTAAAACCTTTGCTTGCATGAGCATCTATTGCTCGACATCTTTCATTAATATTAATTTTTGTGTGTTAATTGCCTCGACCTGTAACAAAATCGATTTCCTTTCTACTAGTGACTTGAATCTAAGACAATCAGCAATATGAAAATGTCAGTATCTTGGGAAAATACATCGATCATACAATTATTATAATGATTCATGATATCAAGCACATGAAGAGATATAATAGTGTGTCTGCTTTTTCATGTGTATGATCACATAATTCTGAATGGAAAACATTTGCTTGGTCACTATATGCCTTACTGTAAAAAACGATAATAATTTTCTTCTCACTGGCAGCAAAAACCTGTAGTAATTTATTTCCGAAATGCTCATTTAGTTGTGATTTTTTCTTATTATGTGAAAGAAATTTCTTTAATGGCACCAACATTATATTGATATTATTTTTAATAATAAATCTAATAGATTTTGTCACCTCCAATGTTTTTTTTACCAGTTTACTCATTCAAGGAATACGCTAGATATTGGTCAAATATGATTCTCAACTCAGTGTATCCATTTGTCATTTTCATAAAGATCTTGGTAAAAGCATTTGGAAAGTCTTCACAAGTTTTTATGGCAGGTATCTTTTTACTGATTGTACGATTGCCATTCCATTAACAATACACACTTTTTCTATTGGAGAAATAGTCGAGTATTCTAATGTTTGAAGTATGGGAGAACGATTGCTCTATTTCTACAATAAATGAACTTTGGTCTGATGTATTATGAAGGTATCTATTAGAAGAAAATAATGATCTTGAAAGACCGAAAACTTGAAGTTTCTAATTCATCTTTGGGTATGTATACATTTGAGGTCTGGATTTTAAAACAACAAGAAAACAAGCAAGAAGTTGCCTATCTTCTCGAATTTTAACCAATCACCATTCTTAAATGTAGTCTTCTTGTTTTAAGTACAGAATTTCTTTAATTAATTTTTTTCATTAGACGCCAAAGCGACAGTTTCGCGCATTTACTCTGTTGCCTATGTTGCAAACATTTTAAATTCCAATTGACCTTTTTGGTCACGATTCAGAATATCATCTTTCGCATATGCTGGAACTTTCATAGATGATGCAATATTCATTAGTGTGGTATTATCTTGGAAAAGGGTTACCTCCACAATGATTCCAAATACTCTACTTGACGATGGCGTTGTAAAAAATTCTTTGTGACATGGAGATGAAGTTGATAGTGTTTCTTGGGCTGCTTAGAAATTTCATTTGAACATTACTTTTTAAAGAAACTTGAAACAATGCGTAATAGATCTGGTGCACACAAGAAATACCTTTCGATGACGCTTTTATTCTGAGTTAAATTAATAACTTAACCAACATTCTTCAGTTCGTTGATATCTTTAAGTAAAATTGTAGCTTCAACTTTAAAATAGTACAATTTCTCACGAAGTGAATTGCATTTTTTTGCAGAGAAATGATCTCTATAGAATGCTCAAGTGTTTCAAAAGAAGATCATAGCATACCAAAATAATTGTCATGTCTCTAAGCATCTGGTGCATTTCTTCCCTCCAAAAACCTGACGAATTGCTGTAGAAGAGTACAGAGAAATTTCAGTACATATAATATCAAGGCCACTACCGTCAATGTATTTTCTTAGTGCATGCAGATAGAACACAATGATGAAGCTCTCATACTCGGAGCAATCACTTTTGATTGCCAATAGACAATTGAATTTACAGTATATACATTGCGGTGCTAATTTTGACTCACCGAATTTTGCTCGTTTTGCAGCTTTTAGTTTCTTTTAGTTTTTCGACATTGTCTATTCCAGGTTTTTCATTTATTATCCATTTTCAAGTACACAAAACAATTCATTGTGCATTCACAACACAGTCACTCTTATTCACATATACAACAAAAGAGAAAAAAAAAACAATATTAGTAATTTTGAAATAAATTAAAAACAAAATATAAATAACACAATTTACGCCTATTTTGATTGCATATTTGTTTTTCTTGACCCCCTAAACATATAATTTGACATACTGGTCAATAATATGCAACAAAAATAAAGAAGTCACTAAATGGCAGCCATCTTGGACGCCATCTTGAAATTCACATAAAAAATGTGTCAGAAAAAAATGGCACCTAAGATATTTGAAATCTCCATGTCAAAAGCTACAAAATAAACAAAAAATATCAAACTTAGCACAAAAATCCAGCTGGAAAACATTTCAGACCCTACTAAAACATTTATCATCATTTTTTGTTTTTAATGATAATGAAATGTTCAAATATTCTCATAACTGTTTCTGATCAAGAGCAGGCTACGACAAGGATAAATGATTCATATTGATGTTTGAAATCAAAAAATTCAGGTGCTGATTACTCTCACATTTTGCATCCTATGTTCGTTGTCGATGGTTTTGAGACAATCGAATATTTTGAAGGTTGATACCCATTGGCAGCGTGATCAAAGAGCAAAAATTATTTTATGTAGATGGTTTAGTTCAAATATAAAACCAAACAATTTTACTCAAATTTTGTCCTAATGTTCATTATCAATGACAAAAAAGTTTTCAATTATTTTGAAGGCCGTTCTCTAGTTGCATACCAGTATTGGTCCAACGTTGCGCCAATATTTCCTTTATTGGAAATATTGCCAATATTGGTGTTACATTGGAAATATTTCCAATGAAACCCCAATATTGTATAAATATTGGCGTTACATTGGTATAATATTTGCTGCAAGTAGGGCTAAATAGGGGCAAAATGTAAATACCCGAATGTCGGAGCAATATTTCGTGCCATTATTGCTCCAAGATGTAGTCAATACTGGCCCAATATTGTCCTAATCATGGGTATGGTCAAGTAGCGAAATTTCTATGTTTTCTATTGATATCTAACATCTAATGAAAAATTTTTCTCCCATTTGCGGTTGATGACAACAGAAATCCAAATGTTTCGGAGTTTGTTCCTGATCATGATTGGGTTACAGCAGGAAAAAATATTCATCTTGGTTGTATTTAACTCGCTGACTGCCAACTACGAGATAACTCGTATATTGCGTTCTTTTCTAAAACGCCAACTATGAGTTATCTCGTACTGTGTTTACTTGACATTTTTGTCCCGCTACGAATAAATTCGTGATATATCAGTGATAATATCGATAGATGGCTTCTGGGAAAAGAACAAAAAAACAATGCTCGCTTGCATCAGCAGAAACTTCAAACGATCAAAAATTATAATTACCAACTACGAGATAATTTATAAGCTCTTTTTTTTTAAATAATATGATTTTTGATGATAACTATGGATAGAATTAGAGTTTCTAATAAGATAAAGTGATAAAATCAAATTGTCATTTTTGGCTAAATTTCTGAAAATTGCCTTGGCAGTCAACGTGTTAAAAAGTTCACGAATTGTTCTCTAAAATTTTTAATTTGTGGTAGTTGTTGATGACTATGAAATACTCAAATATATCGAAGGCCCTTCTTCATCAGAGTTAAAATGTCATATTTATAACAGCTTTTTTAAAGCATTGTTCAAAAATACGGTGACACAAAGACTTTTTACTTAATTCATTCTGAATTAGCTTATTTGTGCATGTTTAACTGATCTTATTTAATAGAAGACAAAAACAAAATCCATTGTATTTTTTAAACAAAAGCGGATTCAACCTTAAAATCCCTCCATCAAATGGGAATGAATGGACACCTGATTACAAAAAAATCGCTACTGTTTTTTACTTTCTTCTACTTTCAATGGAACACAGAATTGTAATCGAAATTTTTTTCGACTTCCGGTTTTCGATGGATTTACACATTTTAGGGTCGGTTTACACGCTTAGGGTAAGGAAGTAGTTTTTAAATAATATAATTATATAATTTATATTTTAAATTTTTTCTAAGTATTTTTTTCAATAGAAGAAAGTATTATTTTTTTATTTCTACTATTTTTAATAGAAGAAAGTATTGTAATCGAAAATTTTTCAACTTCTCGTTTTCAACGGATTTACAAGTTTTAGGAGTCAGAGATTCCAAAAAACTTGTTTTTACAAAATGTATGTCTGTCCGTGTGTCTATGTGTTTGTGTGTATGTGTCCGTATGTCGTCATTCTAAATGAAAAAGTGTATGAAGATTTGTATAGAATTAAACCAAATTTTTTGTGAATGTTTTTGGCTGTGGCAAGCAGGTTCTCCTTCAATTTTAAAATATTCCGCCTTTAGGGGGCTGCAATAGCAATTTTTGTGCCATTTTTAATATTGTACCGAATAAAAGTGTATGAAGTTATGAATTAAACGAAATTTTTTATGTAAATGTTCGGTTATGGCTAGTTGGTCCTCCCTGAATTTGAAAAACATACGCTGGAGGGGGACTCTGTAATAGCAATTTTTGTGCCATTTTCAATATTATACCATAGACAAATGTATGAAGTTATGCATAAAGTTGAATAAAATGTTTTGAATAAGTGTTTGGCTATGGTCAGCAGACCCTCCCCGAATATGAAAAAAATCCTCAGAAAGGAGGCGCTATAATTGCGATGTCTGTGTAATTTTTATTAATTTACCATCAAAAAGTATTTTCACTTATGCATACAACTGAACTAATTTTTTTGTGTATAGAATTTTGGGGGTATGGCGAGTAGATTCTTCCTGTTGAAAGAAAATCTGCCTATCGTTCTACTGTTTATTGGCTCGTGCAGATACAGAAACTCGTTTTACTCCGATTAATTGACTGAAGCAGAAATTTAAGATGAAAATCACAGTTGGTATAATATTGAATTAATAATATTAACGGGTATTAATATGTATTGCTAAATTTTGAAAGATTAAAATGTACAAATGAGGTAGAAGAAAGTTTTGGAATTGGCACATTCAACAAGTTTAATTCAATCTTCCATAACATTTCTTAAGACGAGTAAATTAGCATGATTTCAGAGTCAAATTGCCTGAAGGAGGGTGAACGAGCTTTGCTCGTAGCAGACAGATCCACCTCTTCCCTAGTCTTCTAAAGTAATGTTTTATTTTATAAATAATACCACATGTAAAATTATTCATAAAAATAAATGAAATAACTTACGTTTTCATTTAAGAAATTCCTTACCGCCCTGTTATTTCGAGAAATATCAACTATGTACTACTTCACCATTTTATTTTTTTTAATGCACTGCCATGTATGAATAAGAATTGAAAAGAAATACTAAGGATGTATTTTACAAACTTTCAATAGGATATCATAATTCCATTAGTAATGGGATCTTTTTTAATCAAGCGCACCAAAATCAGTATACCAGGCTCAAATGGGTTAACAACAATTTTTCTATAGATTGTCCTATACAGTAAGCTACCAAGCTACAGAAGATAAAAAGAACTTATGTTTTGGACATTTGCCAATGCATTTCAACTAAATATTTATATCTCATCGATTTCGGAAATTTCAAAATAATTTTTTTGTAAATTGTTAAATTTATTTAAAATTTATAAAATTAACTTGTAATAATTGAGCGTTTATTACATCATGAATTTGAATATGAACTTTTCAAGTAGCAAAAAATATATACCTGTGTAATTTACATACAAGATACAGTTTTTAATTGTATTGTAGTGATCACAAACATTTTCTTCTTATTAAATTTTTATTGATTCATTATAAGCTCTAAAAACTGATTGCTTGTGTTTGTTTGTTCTTTGAGTGGTTACGCACTACACCGCTAATTGCTCGCATGCAAAAAAGGCATCGTGTTCAAATCCCCGGACACTTCGCTAATCATTTTTTGTAGAATATTCTACTATATTCTTTAGTGATTCTTTTACTTTTTCATTGTTCCATTTTTATCGCCACGAAGCAAACAAATCTAACGCACGTTCTCTATTAAATAAAAAAAAATGTAATTTAACAAATTACGACTGTTTTTAAAATATTTTCAAAAGCTCAAAATTTTAAAATTTATAAATAAACCTTATAGTTGAAATAATAATAAACATAATTTTAAGGATGATCAAAGCGAGTCACATATTGCGTACGTCATGCATAAACATTAATATTCCTAGGACAATGATAAAAAAATCAGTAGATTAAATGTAGAAAACTTTAACTGTTTAAAATGTGCATTTTTATTTTTAATGGAGTTAATCAGACTTCTGAAGGCCTCCTATTCATCGACATGGGTTAAACATTAATATTCATGGACCCATCACAAACAAATTTTAAATAAAATTTCAGTTTTACAATTTTCGAAACTGCAAATTTTTTAACTTCTGAATACCGCACATTTTAAGTTTTGTATATCGTTGCATAGAGAAAAAATGCACTTTTTAATGAAATTTGTTTAAAATCTCTATCACGATTTGTTTTTAAGTTATTAATTTTTTTAAAAGTTTTTATTAGTCTTTTTGTCATTGTGGCAACAGAAATATTCCATTTTCGGACATTAAACTTGGACCAATCAGAAAACGAATAGAATAAACCCCCCAAAATATTCCATTTTTGGACATTAAACTTATACCAATCAGAAATGAATAAAATTAAATAAATAAGATGCGGAATTGAACCATTCAAAAGCTTCAGATATAGTTTAGATTTCCCAAGTCTCTACCGAGAGCAACTATCTTTTTCTAAATAGTTAAAAATACGTTGGCACTGGAAAGTATGAAATTAAACATTCTCTTTGCGTAAACGAAAGCGATGGGCAATTTGTTCTTTTATTTTCTAGATATTGAAACATAATCTGAAAAAAAAAGTATATCCATCTAACCCAATATAGGCTACCCAAGATTATACAATGTATAAATTTTACAATACTTCAGTTAAATTATATGATGTGCAGTAATATATTAATACTAATTTCAGATGATCTGGGGCTAAAATCTATTTAGATGAAAATCTAAGAAAAAATACTTTTATTTTACCTTTCTAGCATATATTTTCTTCAAAATTGTATTCTTTTTTATCATAAATAAGCGCAATATCTTCAAAATGTACACTCTGGGCTTTTCTTTGAAATATTCATTTTTTTTCTAATTCGTTTAAGTTTTTTGAAACAGAAGTGTATAAGTTTATCAAGTTAATTCAGAAACGCCATCTGCTCCCATGCTTTAATTCGGTTTTAATGAAAATTCTTTTAAACTATGCAAAATTTCAGTTTCTGTAAACAAATATTTTAAAAGATATGTTTTATTGAACTGAATTCTTTTGTGTAAACAATCCTTTGAAATACTTCTACAACTCCATACCCTGAAATGTTATTATTTTTAGCAACAATGCGCATTTATATATTGGAAGATTCTTTGAAAAGAAACTGGAAACAGATATATATTAAATTCCACGAAAATAGTTTCAATACATTATTTCCTTAAAAGTAAGAAAAATATTACACCTATGTTTGTACCCTACGTAGGTGTAATATTTGAAACTCGATGATTCAAAATTTAAAGAAAATTAAAATGGGGTAAAAGAAATGAAAAATGGAAAATTCGAAGAGTGTGTGACATATAATTAAAGAAAAAATAGCTGCTATAGAAAGGTTGCGTACTCATTCTATATGCAAGAAAAATTTGTACATGCATTAATTTGATTACATGCAGATACGTCCTGTACTGTCAAAATTGTGAACTAATATTTTCTCCTGCCACACAAAACCTTTATCAAGACGAATAATCAGCTGCTACAGAAAAGTAGCAGTCTTGATAAGGATGACAGAATTCGTCTTGATAAGGATTAGACACAAATGAAATTATTAGTGACAAAAATGCAAAATCGAGAAACAATACTTAAAATTAAAACATGTGGAACATTTTAAAATTTTATTAAAATATTGATACTTGAAATAATCTTACTTTTATAATAATATTGGAAAATTCTATGTACTTATAGTGAAATGCATATTTTCTCAAAATGTCATATACAAAGAGAAAGTTATTTACCGTAAAAACGTAAATGTAGATTATTCTATATTAGAAATGATGAAGGAATGAAATGTAAATTTACAAGTTTCTAATGATTTAATAGGTATTTCTAATAAGTGTATAAAAATGTAAGTTTCAAATAATCTAGTAATTGAATTCTTAAGCCTTCGTCAGTGTATTTCTTAAAAGATAACTATTGATACAATGCTTCCTAAATTTTTCTTTATCGTTTTTCACTCTGAACGGCTTTGTTACAGATTATTAAACTATCATCCATCATATTCTTACTCAAAAAGATAAAATAACTTTCAAGCTTATGCTATCTTACGTTTCCTCTACATTTCCCCCTCTTTAAAGACGGTTTTGGCGGAATAGAAATTTCACGAATTTTTTAACCCATACTGTAAAAATCTTATAAAAGCATATGCAAACAATAATCTTTTAAGAATAACAGCAGATTTATTTCGCGCTACATGAATTATTAATATGAATCAAGGGCATTTCTTCCTTAAAGCGTTTTTAGGTAGCTTTCATTACAAAAAGTAAAAAGCTACCTATTGCAGCCGTCCGGAGGAAAGCACTTCCGGAAAACTTTGGTATATTTTCACAGATCATGACCCCCAGACCCCAAAACCACCCTCCGTTCAAATGTCGACATATATATATATATCTGATTTTTGTCATGCAATAACTAACGTATTTATGCACCGATTTGAATGAAACTTGGTATGTACATAGTACATTCAAATGTCTCGACCGAGTTCGTTGGCCAGCATCATCCACCGTTTTGTTTCAAAATGGCGGCCATTTTAAATTAAAAAAAAATTTAATTTTAATTTTAATGCGAAAAAAATTAAAAGTTGAGAAATATTTTTCTTTTACGTGTTAGAACTTAAAACAACGATTCCAGAACACTTTTTATTTTGTCTATATCTTAAAAAATGATTGAGTTATAGCACTTTGAATTTTTCTTATGGCTGACATTTTGAAACGATCTGATTTTTGTCACGTGATAACATGCGTATTTATGAACGGACTTGAATGAAACTTGGTATGTACATAGTACATACAAATGTCTCGACCGAGTTCGTTGGCCAGCATCATCCGCCATTTTGTTTCGAAATGGCGGCCATTTTAAATTTTTAAAAAAATTTAAAATTTAAAATTAAATGCGAAAAAATTAAAAGTTGAAAAATATTTTTCTTTTACGTGTTAGAACCTAAAACAACGATTCCAGAACACTTTTTATTTTGTCTGTATCTTAAAAAATGATTGAGTTATAGCACTTTGAATTTTAATTATGGCTGACATTTTGAAACAATCTGATTTTGTCACGTGATAACACGCATATTTATGAATCGATTTGGATGTAACTTGGTGTGTACATAGTATATACTGAGGCCTGAATTGAATTCGATACTCAGTTCTATCCGCCATTTTATTTCAAAATGGCGGCCATTTAAAACTTTTTATAAATTTTAAATTTAGGTACAAGAAAGTGAGAAATTGAAAATGATTTTTCTTTTATGCATTTGACCTTGATACAAAGATTCCAGAGCATTTTTTGTTTCTTCTGTATCTTAAAAAATGGCTGAGTTATTGCATATATATATTAATCGATTTCAATATGAGTATGCTGCACATGCACCTGCATTAAGATTTCGACCCAGTTCATAATCAGGTTCTACTAATTTGAGCTTAGTATTTTTGAATAATATAACTTAATTTAAAATAAATAAATAAATATATAAGTATATGAAAGCTACCTCTTCCTCCCGGCACTGCCGGAAGGACTATTATTAATTTTACGTCGCAGAAAAATAAACTACTTTTATGTTTTTTAAAAAGTAAGTTATTTTTCACTTTCCAACGTTTGTTCGATTAACGATTAATTTATGCTATATGCTAATGCTTAAATGTTTCATATTAAAAAAATATTTTCGTTAGTGCAAAAACTCCAATGTTGTTATATTAGAAAGAACAAAAATAATAAAAAATGCAGAATAAGAAACCATATTTTCATTTTAACAAATGGATTAAATTTGCTTCCATTAGAGGCGTAATTATTTTTTCCAATATTAAATTTTATTCTTCTGGTAAAAAACTACTTTATTATGCTTTTTAGCTCAAATTATCCTCAATTCAAATTACTCGTAAATATTAAAATAAATTCTACTTTTGCTTAAGATAACATTATGCTGGAAAAAGGATGATATTTGCTGAAATTAATTTAAAATAGTAATTTTTTAAAGTAAACTTACTTCTTCTTGAAACATGAATATTTTATTATTCCATTTTTTCATATCTGTTATATACATATAAACATTAAACAGTACTACTATTTAACATCTATAATTATTATAGAATAACCCATGAAATAACAAACTAAAATAAATCAAGAGGAATTGGCAGTATTGGAACAATTACGAAGCATTGGGCATGTAGTATTATATATATATATATATATATTTATATATTAGAACTAAGTATTGATTTGCAAAAACACTGCCTTCCCGTCTTCGATTTACATGCTTTTTTTCTATATTCTAAAATGTTTTAATTATTTTGGAACCATGTGAAATGTTTTAAATTACAAATGATTAAATCAAAACAACTAAACAAAATCTACACACATATAAAGGCAATATTACACTTCTTTGTTTCACATTACTTTTGTTTACAGTCGGTTCAAGCCAGACCGTCGTATCCTACACCTTCACAGGTGACATTCCGTCCGTGTTCTGCCTAGTCTTTTTCTCTTTTTCCAAGAGAGTTACTAGCTCAATAAAAGATATGCGCGGACATTAGAATTATCGATACAGTAAAATTTGGTTGTATTATAGAGTTCTACTAATATTGTTTGAAATGTTTGAGATATCGAAAATTCATTGAAAATAGTATACTGTACAACCAGTTTAGTGTAAATACAATATTTTATGAGTTAATTACGTCCTTTATTGATCTTTTAATCTACCGTATTTTCGGGTGTATAGCCCGCACCCTGTGTATAACCCGCACCCCTAAATCGAGCAGTGCAGTAAAAAAAGTTCGTGTATAATTCGCGGAGATGCATCGGTGTATAGTCCGCGGGCTATACACCATTTACCAACGTGTATTTCGACCAGGGTTCGAAATTAGAAGCCATTAGTCATAATTTTTAACACAAATTTACCAAATTTTTTCGTGATGTATAATATCTACAGTAATTGGGCTAAAAAATTAAGATTATCAGTACCGTTATTTTCGGAAGAAACGCCGTGGCGTTTACGTGTTTTAAGATAAAATTTCAAGCGATTCGGCGTTTACGCGCATTTTTTTCAAAGAAGCGTGATATTTAAAAAAAAAATTCCGAAAAAAAATCGGTGATAAATTCAAACTTTCGGCCATAAAATGTATGGGTGATTCTCAAAATTGGGGACAATTTATGTCTTTCGGCATACAAAAAATTGAGAGGTTTTCTGTCATGTTTTTATATTTAGATATGTTTGTCTTAATATTATTCATTATTTGCACTCAAGAATTACTCACTTTTTAGTTAAAAACACCTTAAAATAACAGAATAAATGTTCAAAATGTCATTAGCATGGATGTCCACAGCAGCTGTGCCTTGTATATACTAGCTTTTTCAAGAGTTAATATCATGTTCATAAAATAAAACAAATGTTATTAATTCTTTAAATTAATCAAGGAGAGGATTTATCCAATAAATTTCTTTTTAAAAATAAAATTATAGTACATAAAAAAAGAATTTAAATTTGTCCTCCATATTCTATTTTCAAAACAAGGTCATACTATAACAGCTGGTTATTAATCAAAATTTCATTTTCACATATGACAATTGTTTGAAAATATAAAGTTTCTCCATGGCAACAAGTAGCCATTTTATTCCAGCCTGAAAATAGAAGCATGTATTGCATTTTAAGAATAGAAGTTGAATATTAGGGGCGTACATCAATTGTATGTCATTAGAATAGATAATAATTAAAATTTTTATTTTACTTATTTGCATAGGACTTTTGTGTTTTAAAAAGCCCCAGAAAGGACTATTGCATTGTGATTATATCATGGCTCATAATCTTATTTAAATTAAAATTTGTCATTAGCATGGACAAATATCAGTGTCATTAGCATGGTTTTTCTGTCCATGCTAAAGACTCCTATGTTAATAAATGTAACCATTGCTTATATTGTATTTTTATAAAGTTTAATTTTACATATAAATTTAGGTATTACATTTATTATCCCTAAAATATGCATTAAATCTGTCAGAAAATCACTAAGACAGCTTCTTACATTGTTAGTGTCAGAATGTTTTTCATGTAAACAAAGTTTGCTCTTTGGTAATGTTTTTATTCTCCTTATATGTATATATGTAAAAATGGAAACCATTTGCTGAAAAGAAAGGCTAATAAATATAGAAAAAAATATTTAAACAGGAAGAAAATAAAAATTTGTTAATATATTTATTCCATGCAATTTGTTTTGTCATTAGCATGGCTCAAAAAATACTAATTATTTTTTTTAAAGCTAATTTTTAAATATTTAGCTCTGCTGACTACATGTAAAGTATACCTAATACTATATTAACAACACCTATTTTTTTCAGAAATTTTGCTTACAGTAATTTTTTTAAGATTTCACTTTTGAAATTGTCCCCTATTTTGAGAATCACCCGTATACGTATCTTAGGTCATTGGTTCCCAAAAGGATCGAATTCTCGGAATCGTTCCGAAATGCATCAACTCCGAAAAGCAACGATTCCTCGGACTCTATCTGAAAAGAAAAGATGAAAATGGAAAAGTTCGATTCCTAGAACTCGTTCCAAAATGAAACGACTCTGTAAAAGAACGATTTTTCGGAATCGTTTTGAAAAGACTGACTGCTCTGAAAAGACTGACTGCTCTGATGACATAAATCACGCACTTTTTTTTTATTCTTTGCAACAGGGTAAGGTACCAACTCCGAAAAGGAACGACTCCGGAAAAGTTCGATTCCTTGAACTCCTTCCGTAGTGAAACGACTCTGTAACGGAACGATTCCTCGGAATCGTTTCGAAACAGAACGACTGCTCTGAATCGTTCCGAAATGATATAAATCACGCACTTTTTTTTTGTTCGTTGCAACAGGGTCGGTAGATTTTTTTTGAAAAATAAACTAAAAATGATCTTAAATTCAGAATTGTCGAGATTGGAAGGGTTCCGCATTTTGGATTTTGTACTATCTACAAACACAATGGCTATTATACATCTATCAGTGCAATACTTGGCGATAGTTGCGACAGTTCTTCCATATCCAGAAATAACTGTATTTAAGCAGTACAAAAAAAAGCCTTTACAAACATGGGAGAACTCTCTAAATTTCAAGGCATAGCGAAAAAAATTTACAAATTTCGATGTTTTTCAAATTTTTTAAGGTTTAAAAATTGTAAAAAAAATATCACGATTTCTAATTTTTTTAAAAAAATCTTTGTATAACCCGCACCGTGTATATGTCGCAGTGGTTTTTTGGGAGGTTTTTTCTTGTATAAGCCGCGGATTATACACCCGAAAATACGGTAATGCTTTTGTAGACTCATTATTGGTATGTGGCAGTTTTCTATAGCAGTAGTTAAAAATAAAATTTCACAACTTTTTTCACATTCATTGTCATGTGCAAAACATATTAACACATTTAGGACTGTGGACATCTCATTTAGGTTTTAATTGTCGTAAATGCGACAGAAATTTCATAAATGCGACATTAGTATATTGTGGTTTTATAAAACGGATAATTATTAAATTTATATAAAACGAGTTAATTTTGAACTTAGGTAAAATTTTCAATAATTTGCTGCTTAAAAAAATTTATATAATAAAAGGCCAAATATACAATAAATGCGACAATATTATAAAGAATCGCTTCACATTTATGCACAGTGACCTTATGAATTATTATAAAGCCGCTTGGCTTTACTGTAATTAGCTTTATTGAAGCTGGTAGACAGGAGGTGCTGAGTTTGAACTCAATCATGCCCGTCAGACTAACCGTTCTGAATTTTTGGGGTCAACAACTTCGGACATTCTTACGTAAAAACGCTTTAGGTTCCTTTAGAAAGATTCCCAAGGAGGGTCCACTAAGGCCTACATTTCTCAAACAGATAATCGGCCGTGAGAAATAACACCAACATTATATTAAATTACCAGACTATCAATTCAGTGTATGGGGAAAATGCAATATATATATATATATATATATATATATATATATATATATAATGCCATGATACGATGATGGCGAACAAAGAACAAGCTCCAGGGCAACACCATGTTTGGTGCAGAAAATTCTTCTACTAACTAAAAGTCAGCAGTGGAATGAGCTGAGCAATCGCTCAAGCAGTTTGATTAGCAGTGGATGAGTTGTATTGGTATTTTCCCCATCAGAAAATAAATCAGAAAATAAATAAGTTCTTCCCCGCAGTCACCTTGGCACTGTCATCGAATACTCCAACTTAGTGACTAAGTTACGTCATTCCATCTTACAATTTATCGGGAATCCAGGCAGTTTAAAGGAAAGATGCATTCTGAGCTCCTAAAAACCCAAAATGAGAATTCACACTCACACGGAAAAACTAGCCCCTCCTCTCTCAGCGTCAGTCATTTTAAATATCCAGTTAGGCTTATCTTCGAGGCTACGTGTAAAAAATACTCACCTCTGATTGGTTTACGAGGCGTGGCGTTTGAGTGAGAGCTAGATACTGTCTCGCAAATAGACAAGCCTTTTAACATCCGCGCATTAACACAGATCACGTGATTTTAAATAAAAATTAAAATTAAAATCCCGAGACTATTCTAAAAAGTAAAAAGGTTACGAAATAACTTCCCGCCTTTTTGAGAAACAACAATAGATTATTAATAAGTTAAATAAAGAAAAGGACCTTTCACTGTTAAAAGATTAATATATTACGAAACTAAGATTAAAATGTGTTCCACAATTTTAGAATTAAAAGCTCAGAGAGAGCAAAATGGCGCAATTTTTTTATTTTATTACATATGTATATGTATCTGGGATTTATTATTATTATTATTGTTATTATTTTACAAAAAAGTTTTATTATTATTATGTATATTGCAATAAAAGTGTAATATACATTATACAAACATGAGCAATGAAAAATAATATATTAATTGCAATATGCATATGAAAAACTGTGATTATTATTATTATAAAGATTTTCGTTTTTTATTTTTGTTTATTAATTTATTATCAGTTGCTTTATAATTTATTTGAAATCAGTTATCTTTATTGAAATGTTGTTATGAACTAATGTTATACAATTAATATATATACTAGCAGGAGTGACCAGGCCCGTAGCCAGGATTTCTTTTCGGGAGGGGGGGGGGGGGGCTGAATCTTGAAACTTTTTCTGGTCTTACAAAAGTAATTTGCATAATTTACAGCAAAAAATTTAAACAAACCTAAAATGTGTTTCTGCATAGGATACTTGATAACCATATCAAATATTGTTATTTCGTATTTGTTTTTTTTTTTAATTCTGTTGCAATTTTTGACGTTTAAAAGCACTTCCAGTGTCCAAACCGGTACAGAATCCGGATAGTTTTCAGGAAAAAAATTCCGCAAAACCTAAAAAGCACAAAGACACAATATTTGAAATGAGACTCAAGTATCCTATAAGAAAAAAAGCTAAAAAATATTGAGATAGAAACATGAAATATGAATTTATTTAAAACATAAATATAGTTAAAACATAAATATATTTATTTAATACTAGCGCGGAAGTGTCTGTCATTGCGAGTGCGAGGTCTTAAAACTATTGATCCATAAATGAAATTAATTTCTTTCGCATTCCCCTCCCCCCCCCTAAAAAAATTGCTGCATTAATAACTTATCAAGATCTACTGTAATTTACCAACGAATGGCAAAGTGACTCAGTCTCTCATAGGCCATAATAATTCGAGGCAAAGATTTAATTATTTTCGTCAAAAAATATCTTTCAGCACTGACTGTTGTTAGTGAGTTTTCAATCAAGACTGTGAAAAAGTGTTTGACATTATTGTAATACGTCACATTACAGTAATAAAACTTTTAGGACCTCTGTGTTGGTGTCAACAATTTGTTTGCAACTTAATTCATATTCCGCGTTTACTTGCTATATTGACACTTTATCATGAAAATGTTCAATAAGATTTCCTACATGGAGAATAAAGAATGTGATATTGTAATACTCTTCAGCGGATGTATTTTGAGGGTTTGTATGTGTTGTCTGACAACAACTGTTGTCTTGACTTTGTATTGTTGTGAAGACTAACATTTAGACAAATATTAGTGTTGGGATCTTTATTTCAGTTTGGAAGATATCTTCCCGAAGTTTTGATGCACAATAAAATATCTCACAAAAGATTTCTGCTGCATTTTTCACTATATTTATGTAAAACAATTAGGGCATTTTTAACAGCCGATATCGTGTCACGAAATTTTCCTTGAAGATCTCACTTTGACTTTGTCAGACAGAAAATCTTCTCACAGGCTTATGAGAAAATCATTCTTCTCCCGACTGCCAAAAATTTCCAACTACCAAAGAAATCTTCGATGTGTTTCTCAAAATATTTTTGGAGCTAATGCAAATGTATGTAGCTGTACAAAAGTTAATATGCTTTCATGCCTCTCGATAAATTTTGTATCACAAATGCAGAGAAGTCATTTTCTTTTGTTTAATGGGGTAATATTATCCACGTATAATATGCAATTTCTTCTTGAAATGTTAAATTTGCCTTTAGGTGACTTTAAAAAACTTTTGTCACTACTTTAACAAGTCCATGATACTTTCGGATTATAGTATTCAGCATGATGTTGGAGAACGTAAGATTTAACAGATGGCTTTCAAAGTGGACGTATCTAATGTTTGGATACTCTGAAAAATTTCAGAATGGACCCCGCTAACATGGCCTGACTTATCACAAGCCTTTGTGATGCATTTATTCAAATCAAGGTGAAAATCATCAAAATGTTGTAACATTACTTTTCTTGAATTTTAGGTAGAGAAGACATTTTTTGGAATAAAACCTAAAAAAAATTTTGATTTTTTTTTCTTCTTTTTTTTCTGTGAATTTGTGAATTTTTTAATAGTCCACATATTTAACACAGAGGTCAAGCTGTTCTGTGCTTGAGTTTCATCAGCAATTAAGCTAAGCATTTTGTTTGTACTAACAAAACAGATCACGTTATTTATTTTTATA
This sequence comes from Maratus speculifer, assembly GCA_964019185.1. Lineage (NCBI taxonomy): Eukaryota > Metazoa > Arthropoda > Arachnida > Araneae > Salticidae > Maratus > Maratus speculifer. The sequence continues at coordinate 455,225,988 of OZ025291.1, forward strand.
ATTAATTCTTCAGTAACTGTATACGAGGACATTTGAGTGATTTTATTCTAAATGTCTTGGGCGAAGTAAATACCATTTCTACGGATATTTATAATATCGCGTTTCAATTCATTCTCTCCAGACTTTGCTCAAAATTTAAAAGACTCTTAGCTAAAAATCCTTTTTATATCGATTTTTCAAAGGTTAGAGGATCATCATCTGGTAACCTCATAGTTGCGTATTTTTCTCTGCACAAAATAAAATTGTTTCAAGTATTGGTTCAAGAGCAGCTCTGATTTCCTCTTTTCCTGAAGCTCTTAGAAAATTCAACAATGAAATATTAATTTGCTGTATTCCTAAAGAAATCTGAATTTTATTTGCTAAAATAACATACGGTTTGTGATAATCTATTTGCATTGCATATGTTATAAGAATTTTATAAGACAACTCATTTAGCCTTTTTCCAATGTCTAAAACAAGTAGAAACAAGTCTTTCTGTTTCTTTTTTTGTGTCCTTTTTGTACCTATTGTTTCGTGAAAAAACATAAAACAAGTTTTACAATAAATGCGTTTTCGAATATGTAAGAATAGGAAGTACTCTTCCATTTTTCTTATTTTTGTTTCTTTCCTACAGTTATTAGAAAACTGTATGGCTTTTTGAAAAGTAAAATGTTTCTCTTCGTGGCTTCATCTAAGTCATCTCTAGTTACACAGCAATATCGAATAGAGCTGCTTGCCATACTGCAGGCTCATATCGAGTACTTGACGAATCCCCACCAAAGTCAAATTGTTTCGAACGCTAACATCTAAATAATTCTAAACTTTAATTTCTAAACAAGACTTGCTGCCAGGAAAAGTTAATATGGTTTTACGCAGATCCCGACTAACAAGTTTTTGTGTCCCATTAGATTGGTTAATTTATTGATACTAACTTTTTTTACATATTATATACTTATTCGAAAAGTGTCAACTCAAAAAATTAAGTTTTCCGTAAAATTGAAAAACGATTCCAGGAATAAAACTAAAATATTTTTTTTTTCTACTTTTGTAATGAAATGTGCTTTTAACAACATATTGAAGTATATTTTTGTCATTTCATCGTATTAGTATCGCAAATATCATATTTTTTCATAACTATAACTTTTTAATGGAAAGCTAGATGAAATTCTGAAAATTTTTTTGCCTCTCAGAATTTTTGTACCCAGAGTAGGGAACCGAGTGCCCGTGTGGGTCTCGTTTTACGTAAGTTAGTTCAAGTTTAGTGCATCCATGGTGCTGCTTTGTGATTTTGCAATTAAAAATTAAAAGTAAACATCTGAAAATTTATTTTTCCATTTCATATAAAATTTTCTAGTTACTTAAAAGATTCTATTAGCAATCATTTACATTTTTCTATCCATCCTATCTAGCCATTTGACAATATACTGTATTTTCCGCCATTAAATTCGCGGCTCAAAAAGTTTATTTTAACCCCAGAAATTGTATTTGATAATTGTTTTTTAAACTCAGAATACACTTTACTTCAATTGCTAAATTAAATTTCTGGCTGTAAACTGAGTCAGTGTTGTTGTTTAAATTTTTACTTCGTCCCTAGACTTAAGTCAAAATGTCTTTATACTTAATTTACAAATAGCACCCCCTAGCCCGTCAGCACATCCACCTACATCGGTAGATTGGTCTCATAGTGTAATTGGGTTAATTTTATCCAAATACGTATGCTGGCGGGATATAAAACTCTCTCCGGTGGGACTATGAAAAATTAAAAAAAAATCCTTACATAGAGGTGTATACATACCTGAAGTCGGTAGTTCTACAAAATACAAAGAAAATTAACCAGACAAAGCAGCTACTTTGAGCACATTTTCTTACTATTAAAGATTCACATTCAAACAATTCGCAGAAAAGTTGTTCAGTTGAAAGACTAGGGGATGCCGCCGTGGCGTTTTTTGCAGGTTTCTTGATATCATATCGTTTTCCATCGCATCATTATTTTCCAAAAATACATTCTAATAATTTATTTTTAATAAAAAGTGTTTTACAGTTATAACATCATTATCAAAGATACTTTCTTTAAAAATACATTTTTTCACATGATTTTACATTTTAGGCTGCTATTAAAGTTTTTTGCTCTCTTCTGTGCAAAACATTTTTACCTTGACTGCACTAAGTTTCGTTTATATGCATGGAGATAAAGAAAATTAAGGAAGATCATAACATGCAAGCAAATGTTTTATATCTATCTCCTAAAGTTAATACACCATATGTGTATTACACTAATTTTAAGATATGCAATTACACTTGATCGAATTTTACTGCACATATAGATAGTTAAAAGTGCGTTTTAAAAGAATTTACATTTTTTGTGGTAAATTTTTATTTAAAAAACAATATATCCAAATGACCGATATAATGAAGGATTACTGTAATTGAATAAATGGATATTTTTACTGTTAAAAATACAATTGATTTTGATGCAAATGAAGATAAAAAGAAACATTTTTTATTATTATTATAGAGATAATTTTGTAAAGTCTTTTCAAACTTTTGAGAGGGGCCTCAGTCCCCTTAGCCCCCCCCCCCCCGACTAAGTTCCTGGGAGTGACCGAGCTTAGCTCGATCAAAATTAACTTTGTTTTCAACTTGATATATAATATTTTCACTTTATTGGTCTCTCTGTATTACTGCTCTAAAACATGTTATTTATAATAGTATTATTTATAAAGAATTGCAAACAATAAAAATGCTATGTATGTATGCACATGTTCATAAATTTTAGATTTTAAAATTTACAACGAAAGGACGTCGATCCAAATCTCTTTTTGAGCTCGACTCTGATTGGTTTAACCATGCATCTTGAATCCTATTAAGAATGTATTAAAAAAATTTCATATTCTGAAAGACTATTTTCTCAATATTAGCTCAATGGTGTTCAGTTAATCAAAAACAATAGAATATAAAATTGAATCAAAATTGTTTCAGTCACTTCTTAGGTAAAATTAGCTTGACAGCATTCAGCAATGAAGCGAAATGACCCACTAATATAATTTGTTTAACATGCGACTGAGACCAATAGTCTTCTCGTGACAAAATACCTTTCGTTACAAAATTAGTTAAAATTGATTGAGTCGTTGTTATGTACACTGCTCAAAACAATTAAAGCATATTACAGTTTTAGGTGGATTTTGTATATGGGAAACTTTTTAGCTGATTTTCGACAGACATAGTAGGTTATATGAGAATAAATTACACATGTTTGGCAGAAAAAAATGCATTTTATTGCGCATTTGTGAACAAAAGGGAAAAATCACAATTTGTGCATATGAGAAAAAAAGAATAAGAAAAGGTGTTTTCTTCAAAGAAAATCATTTTCAGTAGGGGGTATAGTTTCCACGGGCGGCCAGCAACGTTGAACACCTTTGAGGCATGGACTCAATGAGGCTATTAATGACGAGTTGGGGTATTCTGCCCCACTCTTCCAGAAGAGCTCTTTCCAGTTCTTGGGGAGTTTGTGGGGGTTGTTGGCGGCCAGAAACTCGTCTTCCTAGAGCATCCCAAACGTGCTCGATTGGATTTATGTCTGGAGAACACGCTGGCCATTCCATTCGAACGATTCCTTCTTCGAAAAGGAAATCCTCCACCAGGTTTGCACGATGTGGCCTGCAGTTATCGTCCATTAAAATGAAGTTATCTCCGATTTCTGCAGCGTAAGGGACTACAATCGGTCTGAGGATCTCATCCCTATATCGGCGACCAGTCAGAGCTCCATCTCGAATGATGTAGAGGTCAGTGCGACCGTCAATGGAGATGCCACCATACAAAAACACTCCTCCACCGCCAAATCTGATACTTTCGTGCACGAACGCAGGATTATTCCTACTGCCACGGTCCCTCCAGATGAAAATACGCCTATTATACGGATGCACAGAAAAACGGGACTCGTCAAAAAACAGAATATTGCTCCATTCATTTCTCCTCCAGTTGACATGCTCAGTTGCCCACTCCCTGCGGTCGCGACGATGCCTTGATGTTAATCTAACACATACCATCGGTCGGCGAGCATAGAGACCTACAGCATGGAGCCGGTTTCGGACAGTCTGAGTTGAAATCGTGGTGCCTGTAGCCGAGCAAAGGTGTTGTTGGAGAAGAGTAGCGTTAATGTTTCGGTGTCTCCGAGCTGTTAACGCTAAATACCGATCTTCATTGGGCGTTGTTGCCCGTCTACGACCTTGCCCTGGTCTTCGGCCTGCACATCCACTCTCCAAAAAACGCTTCCAGATCCTGGAAATGACACTTTGTGACACTCCAATGGCTTGAGCTACTTCGGCTTGAGTTTGGCCCCCTTCTAACCTACCAACAATTTCTACAAGCTTCTGAATCTGTCAAATGACTTCGAGACATCGTACTCATCGAAACAAAGCAACTACTGAATGCCGATCATCCTTGTCTTCATTCTCTTTTATCCAGTTGAAAGTCAAATTTCATTCGCTGCCGCGGAAGCGACGTTTTTGACGTCGAACCCAAAATTTGCATACTCCACAGTTTGAAAACCAGAAAAAATTGCATTTGTGATTCTCTTCTTCTATTTTCGGCAAAAAAATTTCGTTTATATCTTTATTTTATATAAAACTTCAAATATCCTTTAATTGTTTTGAGCAGTGTATAATTAGAATGACCTTAACCCATTATGACCCAAAATGACCCACTAATCGAGTTTTTGCGAGCCGAGCATGTGTCCTAACTAAATAGTTTTCTCTTGCCTGAAAACGATATAATACAAAGTACAGTCAAAACGGTAAGAGCCATTTCCTTCATAAAATTAGCATGACCAATCAAGACCCACAAATTACCCTTATAATCAAAATCTTTCGTTAATCGTTAGATCTCTGAAATCGTTAGAACCGTTTTTGAGATTAAATTTACACACACGCAGAGAAACATACACACAATATTTGCTCACATTATAGCATAAGAAATATATATACTTAAATACAATAACTGTATATCTTAAACTGACATAGGAAAATACTATAACTTATTTTTAATTATGCAGCTACCCCGCTAGAACTTTGATTGCACACAATAGAGCAAACATAAAAAAGTTACATGGAATCATAGCAATTTCATTATTTTCTCATGATTTAAGTCCAATTTGTTTTTGAATTGCTGATAATATTTTGACTAGAAATTAAATCAATTTTACAAATAAATTATACATTATTATTAACTAAAAGACAATTGATTTTGCGTTAAGTACAATAAATATACAGTAAAACCTCCCCAATACGACCACGTTCCGTTCCAATGAAAATTGGTTCTCCGAGAGGTGCCATCTAAATGGACTTAATGTTTAAATCTAGATTTTAATTGTTGAGAAAAGATAACAATTAATGTAACTAAAATTTATTTTCCGTATTAGGAAAAACATAAAAAAATAAGTATCAAAACAAAAGTTAATTACATAAGTTAGTTACTTCAGAATTAAAAAGTAAAAACATGACGTTTGCTGTCATTTTAAGGTTTTATCTTTTACTAGCATACCCAGCCCGCTTCGCCGGGCTTAATTTGAAGGTTTATTTAATAATTTATGTGTATGGTACGCTTCTCTCTCAGCTGGCGACGGATCCCCCGGTGACTCTACGCTTCTCTCTCAGCTGGCGACGGATCCCCCGGTGACTCTCCCCGGACCATCGGCACTCCACGTGCGTCGGGTGAGCGTCAGAACAAACTTTCAGCATATACATATGGGTGGTTGTACTTGAATGCACAGACCTGCGCGTTTTTTTCTATCTTGCTTTTATACCTCTGGACCGAGTTGGCGCATTGCCAAGATTTGCTTCCTCTGGACCGAGTTGGCGCATTGCCAAGATTTGCTTTCCCCTGTGCCTCAATTAATTAATTATCCTCAGAATTCCTTTTATTTATAGAGATTTCCAAGTACTTACAAAAGTTATAAATGTATTTTTTTATGAGTACAAATAATGATTAATTCATTATTTTATTTATTTCATTGAGAGTTTCCTGTCAACATACAGCAGGGAAGTTTATTGATCACCATCATTTTCTCATCAGAATTAAATTCATTACCTAAAAAGACACAAAGGGAGTTTAAATACTTAAAAAACATGGCTATTACAAAAGAAAACTTAATTTGGAATTCGATAAATTATGTGCTCTAATGAATTATTTTTCTAATAAAACATTTTCTAAATGACCAGATAAAAGCGAAAATTCGTCTCCTTCTCTTGAAAGAAATTGGTCGTATATGGAAAGAGTTTAACTTTGATGGTCTTTGAATGGAGGTAAAAATAATATTGAGCCTATGGAAATAAATTTCATTCTATGAAAAAAAAAATATCATTTACTGAAGTGGCTGCTTTATAGATGTGGTCGCACTGGGAGGTTCACTGTATACGCTTTTTTATGCAGCTGGGATGCTGGTCAAGTTATTATTATCAATAAATAGCACTGATGAAAAAAATAGCGAATCTGTTACTCATAAAATAGATTTTTTCTTTTCAGCCAACGAAGTTCAATTCACCGTTAGCCAATAGAATAGTGATACTAAAAGTCGTATGAAAAATCTAATTTTGCATTGTGATAAAAAATCCTCAGTTAAACAGGCAGTTTGCCGGTCTATGTATCTGAAATATCTTAGGGCTTCTCTATTTCTGTGATTGCGGTAAAATGAATATACCTTCTATAATTATGTACGACACAATCTACCAAAGAAATGGAATCATCAATTTTATTTTATTTTCGTAATAATTAAGTGGCAACATCTAAAAAGTAAATAATGAATTCGTTTTTATTTTGCATTAATAAAAGACGCGTGATTTTTTTTCACAATAAAACTGCCTACTGATGGAAAAAATAAAGATACAAGCAAAAGCGGTCCAGACATTTTAGGGGTAATGTGTTTTTCTTTCTCTTTTTAAAATGAGTAAATTTAAATAAGAAAAAAATAATCATTTGAAACTCGTTTAAATTATTCGATTTTTTTTATCTTTTCTTCTTGTGGATTTCTTGTGTGATTTTATATTTGTGTGTGTGTGTGAATGTTTTTAGAAAATCTTTTTGAATGTGTCGACATTCGTATTTAATCAGTCTATATATTTTGTGTTCTCAGATTATTCCTTATTTGATATATACAAGCAATTTGTTCAATTTTTTATACAATTTATTTAATATATCGAAATCATTTATCTGTTATTATATTCAAACAAGTAATTTTTTTTTGCGAAACAAGCACATTCGTGATTGTTCCGAACTTATTATAATTAGTTCTGAATTCAGACACTTTTCATCGAGGGGATTTTCTGCGGCTTCGAGGGAGGGGGGGGGGGGGGAGTTGTATTTTTGACCATTAAAAACACAAGATCTCAAATGTTCCGAGAGAGGGGAGGGTGAGTTCCCATCCGAAAATTCATCTGAATTCAACATTGAATATAGTTCTTTGAGATACGTATTGAATATACAGGGTGTCCCCTCTCAACGGTGGCCAAAGGCTAATTTCTAAACCGTTGGTCATAGACATATAGTTCCAATTGCAAAAATGCTTTAAAAAAGGCAAAAAATTGTTTTTTAAGCGATTTTGGTCAAAAAAATGTTTTACTAAAAAATTACGAAAATTAAATTTTTATACGGTCCCCCGGTCCTATAAGTGATATTTAGTAAAATTTTTTCAACACTCTAGCAAGTAATACAGAAAAGGTCCCATTCATGTAACATTAAAATTGATCGAGTTATGAAACTTTAAATTTCATGACTTAAACCATTTTTCTATAGCTGAAAATGGTTGAGTTCGACTGAGCTTTAAGGGAACAAACACTAAGTGCTTAAAGTATTATAAAGGGAGTCGATTTCCAACGCTGTTCAAAGGCTACTTCCTAAACTATTTGTCACAGACATATAGTTCCAATTACAAAATGTTTTAAATTTGAGCGATTTAACTGAAGGCGCTGTCACTGTATAAGTTTTACGGTAGTGTTAATTATAATTAATTAACTTCTAGATTGATTATTAAAATAACTGAAGACATGAATTTCAAAATTCTCTTTATAGAATAAATCAAATTTTGGGAAATAGCGAAAAAACTTTAAATGCATCTATTGGTTTTCATTATAAATTTTGAGATTGCATTGTTACAATAGTGGAGATTTGTATAGACTGATAGAGAAATCAAAAAGCGATAAGTTAAGTTTTGAAATTCATATCCTCTATTGTGTTTTTACATATGTTTTATTTTGTAAGCAAATGAAGCTGATTCTTTTAGTGATTTTATTTTAAAAAGGTATCTTATTTTGATAAACTTTTATTTTATTTATAGTTTTCGTATGTAAATTTTCCTAGTTCAAAACTTATATTCAAATTTTAACTCACTTCCAAATATCTGATTGAGGTTCAATTCCCAATGAGGTTCAATTCTTATTTAAACTCGATGACAATGTAATATTAATACGATTTTAGGTGCGTTCCATTTATTTCTTTTTATAGGACTACATCAAATTCTATTAGGTTGAGTAATCTAATAGATCTTTTAAATATGTATCATTTTGTAACGATTTGTGACTGTTGCTTTTCATAGTTTAATTTAACAAAATTTCTGTTATTTTTTTAGTTATATTTTTAGCACAACTTGCATATTTTACTTTAACATGTAAATGTCAACATAGATTCAGAAACAACATTGTAAATTTTTTTTTACTCTCAATGTTTAAAGTTAAATTTTCTATGTGATGTTTATTTTTATTTCCAGTAAATTTGTGACTGACCCCTATTTTGCAGCAAAAAATATGCTTCAACTTTGAACAGCTATAACTCGGTCAATTTTGATCGCAGAGGAATGGGACTTTTTTTGTCTTACTTATTAGAGCAGTGGTAAAAATTTTCTAAATATCACTTATAGGACCGGGGGACCGTATAAAAATTTAATTTTCGTAATTTTTTAGTAAAACATTTTTTTGACCTAAATCACTTAAAAAATAATTCTTTTCCTTTTTTAAAGCATTTTTGCAATTGGATCTATATGTCTATGACCAACGGTTTAGAAATTAGCCATTGGCCACCGTTGAGAGGGGACACCCTGTATACTAGTAGTAAGAGTGGTGTTAGTACAACGATAGCCCTTTCTTGTTATTCTGCTACTACTTGGTTATCCCGTCGACCAATTTCGCCAAATCATACAAATCGCCAAACTAATAGCCAAATTATTCATATTGATGTAATTTTATTTTAATAATGAAAGGGGTTTCACTGAAGAACACCCACTCCCCGGATGCTGACAATAATTAAACTGGACTTTGAAAATTGAATATAAAAAAGTGGCATTGAGAACAAATAAGTGTTAATTGCAATTATTTTTTGAGTTACTTAACCCTTAACGGCTATGACAAGAATCAGCGTAATACTACTGCGAGCGAAATTTTGAAGTGACACAATATTTGGCTATTTATTTATTTCGAGCCAGATTAAAAGAAAACAACATCTCAAAAATTCATTAGGTAAAACATAAGTATTTTTTTTCTTTTTTTAAATATTTTTAAATCTAATTTTTCCTTTATGTGTTTTACAGAAGAAACTCACAGAATTAATTTTTTTTAAAAAAAGGCTTTGTTATTTGTATGTTGTTTGTTCAATTGGGTGTTTCAATCTACTTTTGTCGCCAATCAATGCGATTCTAAACCAAAAAAGCACAAGACGGAGCGATGTTCGCATAACTCTCTCTCTTTTAATGAGTGAGAGCATTTTTAGGAAAAAAAATTTACATTCAACTTAAATACATATATAGCAATTAATACTACAAAAATGAATAATATTTAAATTTTAGGGTTATGTCTTTCCACATACATAGCTACTGTAAAATAATTTAACTGCAACTTTTATTTATTTATTTATTTATTTATTTATTTTTGGCGCAGATATCTCATACGCACTACATTGGCGCGATTTGTCCCTTACGCCAATACCATATACATCTGGGTAATTGACTGACGCCAAAGTGTCATTATTTTGCTTGATATGGCAATCCGGGTGTTATTGTCTATTTATTAATAAATTGTATATTTACATTTTTTTCTTTTGTTTTCAATTATATAAACTATTTTAATCAAGGTACATTTGTCATACATGCACCACATTTGAGCGACTGCAATAAAATGGCGATTTTATGCCTCACTTGGTAACCTGGCTGTTGTTTATTTATAAATAATTTGTTTATTTACTTTTATTTTCCTTTTTAAAAGATATAAACAGTTTTGCTTTATAATTATTAACTAAACTTTTTAAAATTTATTGTTATTTCCTATTTAAAATAACAGAAAATAATTGAAAACTATATATGTTACTGGTATTTGAAAACAAAGTTTTCTCCGAATCGCCATCAGAAGGAAAAAAAACGCGCTAATGTGGTGCGTATATGTCATATATACCTTTTTTTTTTCACTATATTGCAGTATTTAAACATGCTGTATAAATAACGATTATTGTTTTTTCTAAACATATTTGGCACAGATATTATATACACACTGAGGTATCTGACTATCGCCTAAACGGTGTTACTTTGCCTGATATGGTAACCCAGCAATAGTTGTTTCTGTATTAATAAATTGTTTATTTACTTTCAATTTCTTTTTAGAAACTCTATAAATTGTTTTGTGCTATAGTTATTTTTCTATTTATTAATATTTTAGTTTGAAAAAAACGAAAATAATTTTTAAAAATGTACATTTCTTCGCTATTCTAAAACGAGGATTTTGCCGCATTGGTATTGGAAGGAAATCTTGCAAATCCGGGGGGTATATAATGTTTGTGCCGGAGTTTTTTGTGAAATATGATATTTTCAAAAGTGAATTGAGCGCTACTTGATTGACACGTCGCCCAGTTTCGCCAAACTATTCAAATTTACATAAATTTATTTTAAATAACGAAATAACAATAAACATAAATAAAAAATACAAATTAAAAGTCGAATTAAAAATCACTTATGATGTAAAAAATACGTGTATCACACGTAATATCAATTGCTGTCACACTTACGATCATCGATTATTGGCATTTATTCCTATAACCTGTTAATAATTATTTTCTCGACAGAATAATCAAATTGTACCGTACATTGTACAAACTCCAGTTAATATTACAAAAATAGAGCTAAATAACTAAATTTAGGTGCAAATGCACACACCCATGTTGTAAGAAAGAGGCACAAATGTCATTTATGTACCACATGTTGGCGTGATACATTTCTGTCTCCACTTTAACGAAAACTTCGTTTTCAAATGACAGATACATTTCTATTTTCTATTTTACTTTTCTATGTATAGAGCATAACAATTTGTATCATTTTAAAATGCAAATGAAAGTAAACGCCAACGTGATGCGTATATGACACCTGTATAAAAAAAAATGCGTTTCACACATACAAAAAGCATTCACCTTATTTTTATAAGGAAAACTTTATTTAACTTTATTTATTCTGCTGCATTCCAAAAGTGAAAAACTGTAATAGATTTGTCAACAGCAGATGTACGTTGCGAAATATACAGCTCATATTCAAAATATTAGAATAATTGAGAAAAAGTAATAAGAAAAAATTATTTGTCATTTATTTATTTTTTATACTAAGTAAATGCAATTAAATTTCTTATAAATTAAATCTGGAATGTTTAGATAAGATTTTAACATTTATAAAATATAAAATACAGCACAATAAATTAGGTATACAGCTTCTTTAAACACACCAGAATATTAGAATAAAATTTAGATTGGTTCAAAATATTAGAATATTTTATTTTACGCAACAATATTACCTTATGAATATGAAGTAAATGGTAGTTAATATTTTGTAACATCTCCTTTAGCTTTCATAACAGCGTACAATCGATCTTGCATACTATATACAAGGTGTTTACAAACATTTCTATCAATATTAGCCCAAATAGACTTTATACGTGCCACTAACTCAGTTTTACTTGAAGGAGGATTTTCTTGAAGTTTTTTCTTCATTATACACCATAAGTTTTCGATGGGATTAAGATCTGGTGAATTTGGTGGCCAAGGAAGTACCTTAATGTTGCGTTGGCGGAACCAATTCTTAGTTGACACAGAGGTATGCGGGGACGCTAAATCTTGTTGAAAGATGAAATCATCTTCAAATAAATCTTCTGATGATGGAATCATGTAATATTCTAAAATTTCTTGATATATCAGAGAGTTAACCTTTTCGTAGACGATGCATAACTTTCCAGGTCCTTCTGCACTCATACAACCCCAAACCATGACACTAGCAGCAAATTTTACGGAACGTTTAAGGCATTCTTTATCAAATGCTTCTTGCTTCATTCTCCAAACTCGAATACCTTGATTACCATATGAAACACAAAACATACTTTCATCACTAAATAATATATTTTTCCAATCTTCATTGCTCCATAAACGTCTTGATTTACACCAATTCAATCTTATACGCTTTTGTCTTGCAGTCATGAGAGGTTTTGTTTTCGGTACACGAGATTCAAATTTAAATTTATGGAGACGTCTTAATGTTGTCGATGTAGGAACTTCAACTTCTTCTTCTTTCCATTTTCGGTGCAAGAATCGCACACTTTTAAAACGGTTTTTCTTAACTATACGCTTCAGTTTCCTGTCATCTCTAGTAGATGTTTTTGGTTTTCGGCCACCATTTCGGCGATTATTTTGAAATTTTCCAATTTTTGAATATTGTGTTAGTATTTTACTAACGCTCGATTGCGAACAATGTAAATAATTCGCTATAAAACATTGATTTTTACCTTGCCGATACAAATCAACCATACGAAGTTTAGTAGATTCAGGAATATCACTCACACGGCCCATTTTAAGACGAAAAAGAAACAAACTGCAAAAAAGAATACTGATTTTAAATAAAATAGTCTGAATTTAATCAATGATGCCACCAGTTAAGAATTGGTAATAATTAAAGGAGAATTAATGTGAAATATTCTAATATTTTGAACCACTTGAATAAATATTCTAATATTTTGACTTTTCAAAATAATTTTTTTTGCAATTAATCTTTTCAAAAATGATATTAAATTTAAGATAACAAGTAAGTTTAATCAGCAATAAGTTCTTAATAAAAATATCGTTTGCATATTTTCATTAAAAGACATTAAATTACCAAACGATATTTTCAATTTCTGAAAAAAAGGTAATTATTCTAATATTTTGAATATGAGCTGTAATATAATATTGAGAGAGGATGTATTAAGAGGTTTAAAGTTCAAAAACTATCAAATAAAAATGAATCACCTGAAAATTGTTTAAATTCAATGGTCAATCTCTGCGATCATAATGCTCGCTATTTTAGAAGTATGGTGAATAGACAATACTTAAATTGCTCTTTTCATAATTGCTTCATCTATCTATCAAACTCTACAATAAATGGTCAACTGAAATATTTTTTTCTTAAAAGCCCGAATTTTATCGAATGCATAAGCTGATACAACAACATAATATTTTATTATTATTTTAATATATTTGGCGTCAACGGGCCTTGATTCCATTGTTGTTGTCTTTATTTTTGGCTCAGTATTGTTTTTTCTAGCTCACTGAGTTTTGCACTGATGAAGAATCTTGACAGTAGATTCGAAACAGCTGTTTGCTATCTTTTAATGCATTTTTTGGTGCATTTATAATCGTTGGTTTTCTATATTTAAATACAATGGCGTTTGTATAATTTTCAGAAATGGGAAAGAGCATTCGATGTGAAGTTGCTTTAAAAACCTCAATCATATTCAGTATTTTCTTTGATGCACGCTTTGTTTTGAAAAATAGACCAGCGCAGCGGGCTTAATTTGCTAGTTTAACAATAATTTAAATAATAAAACATTGACATAAATGCATAATTTTAAATTAACTATAATTAAACATTGCATATCTCAATATTCATAATTTAAGGCAGATCCAGGAATTTTGAATTTTTTACTACGGGTTCTATTAAAATGTAAAAGCTTCGCATTGTAAAAGCTTTCTTTTCTGAAGGTGTATAAAGCTTATCCTTCTTTCCTACATAACCATGGCCAAAACTACAATTAAATTATTGTCGCTGATAGCATCGTTTAAAACTCAAGGAATTTGCTAAACATTAATTCATTATATGTATACTTGTACGATTTGCATTTCCGTAACTTCAACATTCTATAATTTTGCTGACAATGTAAGTAATAATGAAATATAACTGCATGATTCATATACAATACTTAATAAGGAATCAAAATGGCATATTTGATTTAATTAGGAGTTTTTTTTTTTTTTTTTTGGTTACTAAAAACGCGATTCAATTAAAGCATGTTCTAAATAACGCTGATGATCCGGTCGGTTCGAATTCATATTAGTGTGGTGGCCACGGGTTAAAAGTGTATTTACAAGATATTGATAATATTGTTAACAAGATTATTTTTATATACAAATTTATTTATTATAAAATGTCACATGGTAAATGTATCAGCCTTGTAAATAGATAAAATCATACAAAATTTCTAAGAACAAAATTGATTCAAATTGCGTTTTTAATCGTATTGAATCGCAATGTTAATTGAAACCACTTTTATGTTCCATGAAATTTATTTTAAAGAAGAATTAAAAAAATCTTTTGAATATCTTAAACGTATTAATACAGGATGGCGAGTGGTCAGATAAAAACACAGTCAATATAGATGATAAATACAGCTCATATTCAAAATATTAGAATAATTGAGAAAAAGTAATAAGAAAAAATTATTTGTCATTTATTTATTTTTTATACTAAGTAAATGCAATTAAATTTCTCATAAATTAAATCTGGAATGTTTAGATAAGATTTTAACATTTACAAAATATAAAATACAGCACAATAAATTAGGTATACAGCTTCCTTAAACACACCAGAATATTAGAATAAAATTTAGATTGGTTCAAAATATTAGAATATTTTATTTTGCGCAACAATATTACCTTATGAATATGAAGTAAATGGTAGTTAATATTTTGTAGCATCCCCTTTAGCTTTCATAACAGCGTACAATCGATCTTGCATACTATATACAAGGTGTTTACAAACATTTCTATCAATATTAGCCCAAATAGACTTTATACGTGCCACTAACTCAGTTTTACTTGAAGCAGGATTTTCTTGAAGTTTTTTCTTCATTATACACCATAAGTTTTCGATGGGATTAAGATCTGGTGAATTTGGTGGCCAAGGAAGTACCTTAATGTTGCGTTGGCGGAACCAATTCTTAGTTGACACCGAGGTATGCGGGGACGCTAAATCTTGTTGAAAGATGAAATCATCTTCAAATAAATCTTCTGATGATGGAATCATGTAATATTCTAAAATTTCTTGATATATCAGAGAGTTAACCTTTTCGTAGACGATGCATAACTTTCCAGGTCCTTCTGCACTCATACAACCCCAAACCATGACACTAGCAGCAAATTTTACGGAACGTTTAAGGCATTCTTTATCAAATGCTTCTTGCTTCATTCTCCAAACTCGAATACCTTGATTACCATATGAAACACAAAACATACTTTTATCACTAAATAATATATTTTTCCAATCTTCATTGCTCCATAAACGTCTTGATTTACACCAATTCAATCTTATACGCTTTTGTCTTGCAGCTATGAGAGGTTTTGTTTTCGGTACACGAGATTCAAATTTAAATTTATGCAGACGTCTTAATGTTGTCGATGTAGAAACTTCAACTCCTTCTTCTTTCCATTTTCGGTGCAAGAATCGCACACTTTTAAAACGGTTTTTCTTAACTAAACGCTTCAGTTTCCTGTCATCTCTAGCAGATGTTTTTGGTTTTCGGCCACCATTTCGGCGATTATTTTGAAATTTTCCAATTTTTGAATATTGTGTTAGTATTTTACTAACGCTCGATTGCGAACAATGTAAATAATTCGCTATAAAACATTGATTTTTACCGTGCCGATACAAATCAACCATACGAAGTTTAGTAGATTCAGGAATATCACTCACACGGCCCATTTTAAGACGAAAAAGAAACAATCTGCAAAAAAGAATACTGATTTTAAATAAAATAGTCTGAATTTAATCAATGATGCCACCAGTTAAGAATTGGTAATAATTAAAGGAGAATTAATGTGAAATATTCTAATATTTTGAACCACTTGAATAAATATTCTAATATTTTGACTTTTCAAAATAATTTTTTTTGCAATTAATCTTTTCAAAAATGATATTAAATTTAAGATAACAAGTAAGTTTAATCAACAATAAGTTCTTAATAAAAATATCGTTTGCATATTTTCATTAAAAGACATTAAATTACCAAACGATATTTTCAATTTCTAAAAAAAAGGTAATTATTCTAATATTTTGAATATGAGCTGTACCAGTATTAAATACCAGAAGATAAATTCAGTTTATATAATCTTTTTATATTATTTGAGGTATTTTCTGCAAGAGATTACTGGTAGTTTTCTCTTTTCTTGACTGTGTCTTTCCCGGTTTTTCCTTACTACTAGCCACTCTGTAATAATACATAGTATTAATATTTTAATAGATGCTTCAGAAATACATGCATTACAATAAGTTAAATAATTTACAAATTTTAACTAGTTCTGAAAAAACACCTTAATAAGATATTTATTTGAAATAAGTATACTTAGACTGACGTATTTCACTCTAAAAATACTGTTACTTCCAGGCAATTCTAAAGATTTAGAAATAGATTCAAAGGGATTTGATGATGAATCGTCGTCTATTACGAAAAAATATATGTAGCCCAACGTGTCGCATCTTCAAAGATTTATTGTGATCATTAACTCCCTTCAGGATATATTCTTTTTATTTTTCATTAGACAGACGACATTTTAATCTTTTGTATTCTTACAATCAATAAAATCTGAAGTTTCTATAGGGTGTATATATATATATATATATATATATATATATATATATACAGGATGAACATAAATTCCCAGTTACATGGCTTTGTTATATTATTATTAACTGTGCATTCTAATACCATAATTTTGTGTAAAAATAGTAGTACATTTAAACTGATGATAAGTTATAAAAATTTACATTGCAGGCCTTCTAATTAGGTTACGTTTACATGTAAAATATCACTTATTACTAAAATAGTACGTTCAAAAATCTCTGTTTTGACTTTGCACAAGACGTAGTATTCATAAATGTAAAACAAAAACTTGTAATAATAAAAAAAATACTTCATTTGAAATTTATTATTTCTTGATACATGACCGTCGAAAAATAACACGTTGTATTTCTGAATGCTTTCCTTAGCTGTGTGGTTTTCCCACAGATGTTTCTATTCTAAAATTGGAATTTCGGTAACATATTTCGTTTTCAAAACGTAATGTAAATCCTGCAGAACACGATGCTTCACAAGATATGAACAAATGTGTTTTAGAAATGGAAATTGATTTTTGTTTTACATATTATAATTTTTAAAAACACAGACACGCCACGTTTTCTTTATATTAAAAATATTACATAATTTGATTAAAATATGAATGTAGATGATATTGATAAAGAATAACATAATTTTATTAAAATATGAATGTGCACGATATCATATGAACGATATTAAACAGTTTATAGAAGTGATTATATTACAAAAATTATAAGATTAGATTAAATCTCGCCACATATAATGGATAAAAAATAATAAAGTTTTCAATTAAAAAATATTTGATAACTTTAAATAATTTTTATTATTGGTCTCAATAATTATTTATAATTATTTTGAATTCCTAGCAGATCACCCAATGCTTTTCTTCGCAGTTTTTCCAAATAAACCCTGCTTTGTATTGGAGCGCAATTACTTACAGTGGTGTACATACTCATGGTCAGATCCCATCGCAAATCAAATATTAATTTGAATCTTTTTTAGGTGCGTTCGTAATTATGTAAATACGTAGCACCTATTGTTGTCGCTCAGTCTGTTCGTCTGTCTGTCCGCATATAACAACGCAGAAACTACCAAACCGAATCGTTTGAAATTTAAAATACATAATTATAACATAATTTTGTCGAGTCATTTCAAATTTTATGAAAATCGGATGGATGGATCAGTTACAGGGACAATCAAAAGGATTCCGTTACATTACGGTCAATGGGAAAAAAAGTTTCAAATGCGTTTTAATCGTTTAAAATTTAAAACATATAATTATTGCGTAATTTTGTAGTGTCATTTCAAATGTTATGAAAGTCGGATGCGTAGATCATTTACAGGGACAATCAAAAGTATTCCATTACATTACGGTCAATGGGGAAAAATGTTTCAAATGCATTTTAATGATGTTACACTCATTCGAACATAATAGAATTGGCATGAATCTATGAAACATATACTAAAATGTGCATTCTGTACAATTCGTGATGCAAAGAATTTTTGTTATTAAATTACACGGCCACACAAAAGTATTCCACTATATAATGCTATACGGGGAAACATTGTTTGTGGCGTGTTTTAATTATATTCAACTATTTTACATTTTATGAATAAGATATACGTTGCTGAGGTGTAATAAAAATTACTTCCTGCATATTTACAGAAACAAAAAGATTTCGACTACTATACTGTATCCGAAGTACGCTCTACTATATCAGCAAGATCTGAATATTTTTAAAACTTCGATATCGTACGAACGTACCTCATTTGCTAAGTTCACGTGCAATTTCCAACTTGTTTTTTTTTTTTTTTAAGAAGACCAAAGCATTTTTAGACAAAAGTTAGGTTGGGTCCCATTTCATTTGGTATTGACCTCAAATTAATATTTTTTTCATAGCCTAACTTATCTTATCAAAAAAACTCACAGATATCGACTTACATTAATTTCTGATTTTAGTATCGTCGTTCAAGTTGCTATAGAAACTGATTTCACGGTTTTTAAACGAGCTCGGGGTAAACTTTGAGGTATTCGAACACTTTAAAAATGTATTTTTGGATAATAATTAGTTAGCAGTGAGTTTTTACGAAATGTATCGGAAAAATCAGGCCTTGAATAAATATTTTTTTAAATTGTACTTTATTAAACATCAAGAAAGTATTATACATATGCTGTTTAACATTTATTTATTTATTTATTTTGTTAAAGTTGCAGTGTATTTAAAGACTTCATTGACAATCATACCTTTTATCACTTTTTTAAATTTATCGCACAATAATGAATTTTTATATCTAAAAACAATAAAAATAAGAGTAAAATAAAATAAAATTATTTAACCGATTGAACAAAACCAGACTTCGTATTGCGTGTTAGTATTGCGTACGAAATATTAAAATTCATGCAACATTTAAGATTTAATTTTTTTCATACATGACCATCGGAAAATAATGCGTTGCATCTCTGAATGCTTTTCTTAGATATGTGGTTTTCCCACAGATGTTTCCATTCTAAAATTTCAATTTCTGCAACATTTTTCGTCTTCAAACCGTAATATAAATCCGGCAGAACACAATACTTGACAAGATATGTAAATGTAAAACAACACATATGGTTTAGAAATGAGAATTGATTTCTGATTTACATATCATAAATTTTAAAAACACAGCCACGAAATTTCATCTTTATATTAAACATTTTACATAATTTAATTAAAATAGGAATGTACATGATACCTTATAAACATTAATTAAATTATTAGATTACAAAAACCACAAGACTTGGAAAAATTCATTTTTAATTTAGAACATTTTTGTAAGTAATGAAAAATAATGTATTATGTCGAAACAAATAAAATAAAAAAGAATTGACTAATATTTCATTTTTGTATGATGACTGAAATTTTAGATATATTTACGTTTTTAATGTAAAAACGTATTAGCTGAAAATTTGGTTATGTGGAGTAGTTTTACATCTATTTCCAACAATTGTTCATTTCAATAAGTTATTTCGCATTTTGAGAAAAATGAGCCTGTTTGCGTTCATGAATATTTCGACACAATCGGTTTCTTCAATGTGTATTTTCGGCCGTTTGATTATAATCATAAAAAATCTTTTTTGCAATGTTTGAATAAAATTATACACGTTAAAAAAGCAAATAAATAAAATTGCATTGACAGAAAATTTCTTAAGTAAATTATGGATTATAGGATTAATTTAGGTTGAAGAGATTTTCTAAAATTGTTGTAATACTTTGAATACACAATGTGGTAATAAAATAACTATATATTTTTATACTTAAAATACAGAAAAAAATGTAATAAGTTAGAAATATGCCAAAAGTATTCCCAGTACATGACAACTTTTATTAGAAATAGAATATCCATTCAAAAATGCATCTCTTACAACATAAAATGTGACACGTTTGAACATCATCCAAGTGCTGCTCTGAAAACAGCATTTTTATCAGATAAATGTGACCAATATTCTATTCATATTGTAAAAAGAAAGTTTTGATAAAATAGATGAGTTTTTATGTTTGTTACATATGAGTATTTGCACTATATAAAAAAAGAGCTGTATATTTGCACGATGAAAAGTTCAGTAAAAATATGAAAAGAAAAAATATGAACAAAAGTTTAAAAACAACATTAAAACAAAATTACAACAATCGACTTTTTGGAATTCACCTATGATCAACTACGGGAAAGAGTTCTTCTATTGTAATGAGAAATGACTTCAAAAATATGCATTAAAATATTTAATTGCTATAAAGGACGTTAAATACTAATAAAAACATTAAAATATCTTAATAATTTTTACATGTTTCGATTGAATTTACTCAATCATGAAATTTAAAAATTTTCAAAATAAAAATCACGCGTGTTATATTTTAATTATGTATCACGTTGCTTAATTTTTAAATTATTTAACAATTCAATCCAAATGTTTGGGATTTCAAATGACAAGGAATCATTGCAGACCATTAAGATTCTGACGTAAATTTCAATACTCTATCTAATAAAAAGTTGCAAAAAAAATCTGACCTATAAATTAATCTACTTTCATTAAAATTAAACAAAATATCTATGTTTTCTATTTGATTTAGCCTAGATAATACGGTTTTACCTCTATTGAATTTTATGTCTGCAATGCGTTCTTTACATCTTATTTTGAATTTTCTTTGAGTCATGCCAATATAATAATTTTTATAACCACCTTCTTTAAGAAATGGAATAATATAAACACCTGATCGGTCAAATTTATCAATGGGGTCAATTCTAGTTGTTAAAATTGATTTTAATTTTGGAGGGGGTCTAGCTGTTAAATTTAAATCAAACTTTTTTAATTGTGCTTTGGCAGACTCGAAGAAATTTGGATAATAATTTATAACAACCCTTTTCATGTTATTTTCATTGTCGGTTTTATTATCAAAAACTGCATTGTTCATTTTGTTAATAAACTTTTTAATTAATTTATTAACTATTCTAACTTGATATCCGTTGTTAATAACTATTGTTTTAATTTTATCTAATTCATCATTTAAATTTTCAGTAGAACAAATTCTGAAAGCTCTTTTAATAAGGAATCTAAAGGTAGAAAATTTATAAGAATATGGAGTGCAAGCATCAAAAGGTATAACATTTAAGTTTGTTATTGGTTTTCGATACACTGAACGAATTAGTTTATTATTTTCTCTTTTTAACTCAACATCTAAAAAAGGTAATTTCTTATCAGTTTCAAGTTCGAAAGTAAATTTAATCTTATTATCTAGATCATTTAACTGCTGAATTAATTATTGGCTAGTTCCATGGGTTTTGTAGTGTAAGTCACATTACCTTATAATTGCTATGCTTGTTTGCCACCGTTATTTTCGAAAAATCTGCTTGGCCTTATTTAATTAATGAGAATGTGCCGATAAAATAAATCAAATTTTTTCGTACTAAAATACTGGTAACCAAAAATCGTAGCCTGTGACTTACACTACAGGTTCTCATGGAAATAGCCTATTATTATTTAATAGAGGTAAAACCGCATTATCTAGGCTAAATCAAATAGAAAACATAGATCTTTTGTTTAATGAAAGTAGATTAATTTATAGGTCAGATTTTTATTTGCAACTTTTTATTAGAGAGAGTATTGAAATGTACGTCAGAAGCTCAGTGGTCTGCAATGATTCCTTGTCATTTCAAATCCCAAACATTTGGATTGAATTGTTAAATAATTTAAAAATTAAGCAACCTGATACATAATTAAAATATAACGCGCGTGATTTTTATTTAAAAAAATTTTAAAATTTCATTTGTAATAGTTGTTTGTCATTTTCCATCTTTGTGTTTATTTGTATTTTCTTTTTCTAATGATGATTGAGTAAATTCTATCGAAACATGTTAAAATTATTAAGATCTTTTAATGTTTTTATTAGTATTTAACGTCCTTTATAGCAATTAAATATTTTAATGCATATTTTTCAAGTGTTAATGGACGTATATGAAAACTTCTATTTTAAATTAATGAAAAATGAGTTGGCGCAGTGGTATATAAATAAATAAAAAGAACGTTTAAGGCAACAAAACATTTTATTTCTTGTTTCAAACTAGTTTAGATAGCCATAACGTGCCATCCTTAGTTCCTCAAAGCATTCAAATAAAATCTTGAAAACGTTAATGACAATTTCAACTTTCACATCACTGTGATTTCGCATCCACGCAACGTAAATTCATATCCACAAGCAGTGACGTCATATCGACAATCAAAGTGTTACTGTGACCGTTTTTAGGTGCGTTCGTAATTATATAATACGTAGCACCTATAGTGGTCGTTCAGTCTGTCCGTCTGTCCGTCTGTCTGTCCGTACGTCTGTCTGTCCGTCCGTCTGTCTGCCCGCATATAACAACGCAAAAACTGCCCAACCGAATCGTTTGAAATTTAAAATACATAATTATTATATAATTTTGTCGAGTCATTTCAAATATTATGAAAATCGGATGCATAGATCAATTACAGGGGCAATCAAAAGTATTCCATTACATTACGGTCAATGGGGAAAAAAGTTTCAAATGCATTTTAATCGTTTGAAATTTAAAATACGCAATTATTACATAATTCTGTCGAGTTATTTCAAATTTTTTGATAATCGTGTGCATTTCTCAATTACAGGGGCAATCAAA
This sequence comes from Maratus speculifer, assembly GCA_964019185.1. Taxonomy (NCBI): domain Eukaryota; kingdom Metazoa; phylum Arthropoda; class Arachnida; order Araneae; family Salticidae; genus Maratus; species Maratus speculifer. Next base: position 455,249,042 of record OZ025291.1, read on the forward strand.
AGTATTAAATTACACTATGGTCAATCGGGAAAAAGTTTCAAATACATTCTATACGTTTGAAATTTAAAATACATAATTATTACATAATTTTGTCTAGTTATTTCAAATTTTATAAAAATCGGATGCATAGATCAATTACAGGGGCAATCAAAAGTATTCCGTTACATTACGGTCAATGGGAAAAATGTTTCAAATGCATTTTAATCGTGTTACACTCATACGAACTTAATAAAATTTATATGTAACTATAAAGTACATATTATAATATACATAATTTGTGGTGCAAAGAACATTTTTTATTGATTTACAAGGCCACACAAAAGTATTACATTACATAATGGTATAGTGAGAACATTGTTTGATGAGCGTTTTAATTATAATTCGCTATTTACAATTTTATGAGATTGATATATGAAAGTAATATTTTTAAAACTTCGTTATCGTACGAACGCACCTAATTTGCTACGCTTCACGTGCAATTTCCAACTTGTTTGGTTTATGGGTGAAACTCTGTAGAAGTTTCTGTTTCGCCTTCTTAAAAATGGCTGAGATGAACAATTTGAAATTCAAGTGTAGCTTTCTTTTACTAAAAAAAGTTTCATTTGTGAACATTAGAAAACTTAAAAAAATCACTTTAATTTTGTATCCATTTTGTTACTCTTATACGTAAAAAAATATATACTCATATACACCATTGTTGAATTCTCGTCAATGTTTTTGATACTTGGTGAAATACCACCAAATTTTGCGATCTGAAATAAAGCGTGATAAATGAAGCCATCTTGGCTTACTAATTTGGCGAAATTCTCTTTCCATATACGAATTGAATAAAATTAGAATTGAATCTTATATAATCGGGTTCCATGCAGTTAAGATGAATGTGTTTTAGTGAAATCGGCAGTTTAAAGGGAAAAAAAATAAGAAGCAAATTTTACCTCGTAAGATGTAACGTGGGACCGACTTTTCTTATTTATTTTGTTTTGTTTTAAAAGTATTAGAAATGTATTTTTATTAAAGAATAATTTCACATTAATCTTTATTTCTGATAAAACAATTAATTCAAAATAAATGCAAACTTCCGAAAATAGTTGAAACAATCTTTTTTCATTTTTTAATCACTTTTCTTTCAAAAAAGTGAAAAACTTTCCATATTTTATAAAGTTATTTTATATGTACACATGTTTAGTTAAAGAAAGGTTTAAGAACGAAAATAAAAACTATGATGAAAGAGGTAGATTTCGTTTTATAATAACTTGTCAAATTTACAATAAATAGTCAAATTTACAAAGTCACCTATCTCTTAAAGTTGTGTTTTTATGATAAAAAATATTTTCTTTTATCAAACGAATATTGTTTATTCATAGGATTACAGATGCGGGCTCGACTTGGAAGATTTCATATGATTTACTGACTTTAAAAATAAAACTAAAAGTTGTATAAATGATTGAAGAAATTTATTTTCAGAAGACGCAATTTATTTATTGAGAAAAAAAAAAGTTTGTAAAGGAACTTCCGAAAGCAAAAAATAATGTAGCAGTTATAAATTAAGAAATATTTTCCCACACTAACTGAATATTACTAAAAAAATCTATTTTTTCATAAAACGAAAAGAGATAAAAATAAATATTGAATGAAAATAACATGCACAAGAAACATTTTTTTCCTTGACTGTGGACCTTTATTTAAGCAAAATTATCGCAAATAGTCTATTTCTGTGGTATAATAGTACCAAAACAGTTTTTCATATTAAAATATCATCTATAAAGGCTTTAAGAGGTAAACAATAAAGGTAATTGCATTTATATACTTTAAATATGTTTTTCTCAAAACTAATTTTTCAGCGTTTTTAGATTTTTAAAATGCTCTTTGCGACGTAATGATCAATATTTATGAAATTGAAAAGGAACTATTCTGATATTGTTTAGAAAGGAAATCGGGTAAGCTTTTTAAAATTTTCTTCCTTAAGATAGTCAAATTTGGTTTTTTACTTATTAAAAGACAAAATTTTGATGAAAATCGATATGAAATTTTGAAAAAAATCTGAAAAATATTAACTATTCAAGAGATTAAAAACAATATAACACATATTTGTTTATAATAGAGTTTTAAGTGATAAAAATGCAAAAGCACGAAAATATCTCAAAAATTAAAACACGAGGAGCATTTTAAAAATTCATTTAAAAATTTTAATTTTTTTTAAAAATTTAATAAGATTGGAATTTTTTTAAGGTGCTTTATATGGTTTTGGTGAAATGTGTATATGCACATTATTTCATATTCATATGATTAAATAAATAAATAAAAACTTTTTAACGTACACCGTCTCCTTAAAGATCAGAACGTATCAAAACCATTTTCTGTGTCCATGGAAATGACTATAAATGTTAAGACTTCATTTTCGATAATTTATTGTTCAATAATAAATCTCAACAACATTAAAAAATTACACGTCATTATGAGAATATTTACGCGAATCAGAACACGAAAAAACAGATTGCCAGACATACAAACAAATTGAATTTATTAACACTAGTACACCGAACCCGGGGTTCCCGGGTCACAAAGTAAAGGTGAAAAACTTTTTTAAAATTTAAAATTGGAAAGTCTAATAAATTTTTTCTGCGTAATAGGCTTTTTAAACTGCCAACTAATTCCAAATAGCAATTTTATATGAAACATATTATTTATGTAATCATATACAGCTTTAAAAATTATCGGTACTTCCGTATTAGCGGGGGCGTAGCTAAGGGGGCGCTATAGGCGGCTCAGCCCCCCCCCCCCTCCTGGAAAAGATTCCAAGGTCACTGAATGAATTTCTGTTCCGAAAATTCAAATGAAATATTGTTTAAAAATCTAATTTAGTTTTGAAACCTTTTCACAGTTTTGCAGAGTTACTAAATTATACTTAAAATAAGTGTTTCAACACTCCCTCATCCTATTTGTACATATGAAGCTAACATGATGGGCTATTTTGCACCAGTTATGCACTCAAAACTTCATCATCATATACTTTTCTAAGCATAAAATGAAGTTATTTTAACAGTTTAATAAGAAACAGAGTACCTACAATATGAATATGCACTAATTTATCTTTCTGCGTCAGCGAGAGAGAAAAAAAACTATAACCCCCCCCCCCTACATTCTCTGAGCCCTCCCTATTGTTCACTACGGCCCTGCGTATTAAACGCAAGATAGCAGTTATTAGCCAAAGATTTCGCCAAAGAATAAAATTGCATTCTCAGTTTTTAAAAACAACTAAGAAAATATGACACCCAGATATTCTTTAAAATACATTTTTGTAAAGGTTAATTGATGTATCTTTTATAAAGTAAGTTTACAGCGAACTAAAAGTCACTAAATTCATAGATAAAAACGAAATAAAACCAACAACATTCACCGGGTTTTATAGCCGACGATATATTGACATAACAGGTTTTTAATTACGATTTTTTTCAGTTGCTATGAAAAAATGACAACTAAAATATACAGTGATCTGTTATTTTCCATAGAGAAAAGAGATAGATGGAGGTGCAGTATACGATTAAAACGGTTTGATGGGCGTTATTCTTCCAATATAAATCTCTCATTCGACCCAAACAAAATAATCGCATGGAACAGAAACCGAATTTTTTAACATTATTTTTTCTCTAAATGAAAAAGGTCTGAATATATTTCAGCATTATAAATTGCATTTCATTGTATTGTGAATTAAAATTGCATCGCTAAAAGTTTTTCTTTTTTGTGAAAGCACGTCGTTGTATTTGATGCAATGCAGCGAATTTTAGAGTTACATTTTTGGCGTCACCTCCAGCCACTAAACTGCATCTCTATTTTTTTTCTTTTTTACTCTATGGCTACTTTTTCTCTTTTTCCCACATAAATGCTATACTCAAGTTGCCACCATTAGAGAAATTGAACCAAAAACTACAAAAAAATTAATATCTCAAAAACAAATTGAGATACAGTTTTCTAACAAACGGCATTTAAAAGTGCATTTTTTTCTCTAAACGATAGTATAAAGATTGAAAACGTGCAATGTCTAGAAGTTAAAAAATTTACAATAGCGAAAATTGCAAAACCGAAATTTCATCGGAAAGTGTTGCCATTCAAAACATGACATATGCGTTACGCACAGATACGTTTGGCCTTTATTATATAGATTTTTTCAATTATGCTGGAAACCATTATTACATAAGAAAAAAATCATGCGCGAAGCAGTGATTATGAAACAGTTTCAAACATATTCAGAATACTGGAACAAAAAATTGCTATTTAAGAAGGTGAAAGATGAAGTTAGAAAAACGTACAATACATTTGAAAAATCAATCAGAGCAATTAACACCTATAGTCTAAAAATTTTCTAATTATTTTGTGCAACTCTGCTTATAATCTACAGTTTCGTATATATGCCACTTCATATGCAAATTTTCATTCAATAATAAATCGTGCCATACAATTAAAAATTCATCTTTATCGAATTTTGTCAATTTTCTGAATTGTACTTCAATTTATTGTGCAGTCCTGTACATTATTTATAAATTACTTAATACTACGTGCTATGTAGAAATTTAGTTAAATTTGAAAACAAAAACTAAAAATGAAATCAAGTTATTATCACTCATAAACCGAAATGTTACCAAATTTCCATGGGTGTCTTATGTACACAATACTTTTCAGTGAGTAACTTATAATGCAACTCAGTAAATCCATAAAAATTTCATTATGTTTGCAAGGAGGTTTATATCATTTAAATACGCTGCGAATAATTTTACAACATAGATACCATTATGTAATGAAATTGTTCTGTGTGAATAACAAATACTTTGCATGTTATATGATACAGAAAGCTTATTTAGTTCCACTTACGAAATGCTTAAGAATTCCATTAAGTTTGTAATGGTGCAACATCAGTAAAATATGCTCGTAACGATGTTTGTCTATTGCCTCCAATGTAACTGAATAGTTTTGACTGTCCATGTAAATGAATTATGAAAGCTAAGCACTTCATTTTGAAAAGCTATTGTGTTATTATAGTAAAGAACGGTAATATATATAAATTAAAGAAAAATCCCAGTATATTTAAGGAAGTTTGAGTACGAACAGACGGACATACAAAAACTGTATGTCATATAAACTTTTCATTTATGCTGGACATGGTTAAAAAGACGACTTGTAATAAAATATGCTATAAAATCGGTAATATATATTATGAAATATATAATACATGGTGAAAGTTTATAACGTAAAATATTGTCGTTCTATTTACAGTATTCGCAAGAAATAAATGATTCACTTCTGAAATAGTTCTGTGTTATTACTATATAAACATTTTCATTTTAGTTGGGAGGGAGGGTTGAGACATAATATAGTCAGATATTGCTTGAGGGAAGTGTGTTTGTCTTTTCATATCTATATCACTTTTGATCCAACCATTTCTGTTTTCATTTTTTACATGGTATTTACATCAAAAAAGTAACTTATATGTTTTAGTGTATTATCTATTTTTATAAAAATACAAAATTATTATTAAAATCACTAAATTATCATGCAATCATTTAATCATCAATTTCAACCTTTTAAGTATAACAATTTCTTTTATGTGTTATATATAATATAAAGTTATTCGATATATAAAATGATATTTTCTTAACTTCTCCTTATTAGAAATAATAACGTACGCCAAAAATAAGTGTACCTATTTCTGTATATCCCTATAAACAAAAAAAGAAATATATATAAAAAATAAACAATGATAATCACATCATTACGTAGGGAGATTAAGTTTAGGGATTGTATGGTATGATGTCGAAAGGAAAGAGGATGGGGTCTAAAATTCCAAAAAAGCTGATAACATTATATTTGCACAAACTTAATTATTTTTCCAATTTTGTGTTCATGATGTGATTCGGAAAAATCCATCGGTATCACTCTTTTTTTTTCAAATTATAAATTATCTGTGAAATGATATGTTCTATTTCAAATCTTTCATCACGTTTTTGATCTTCACAGTAGTTAAGTATGTTTCAAAGACTAATAAAAGCGTAATAATTCTTTTAAACGTAAATTTTTTAAGGTTAGTATTATATACCCCAAACGTACATTAACCCTTTCCAGCGCAGTGTCCAGCACCAGGTACACCTAATTTTAATTCCAAACTTGCTTTTGGCACTAATTTAAAACAAATTTCGCCTTTACAATGAAAGCGTAAATTTAGGAATTCATAATTTCTACAAAAGTTGTTTTTAAATTCCGGTTTCAATCAATAATTTCTTATTTTAATAGTAGAATTTGCCTGCGCCGAAAAGGGTTAACAGTAACAGTTTAATTATTCCCATACTATAAACGCTACTCCACAAACCTGGTGGCGGCCATGCTGTCTTTACTTTATGAAATAATTTAACCGATAGAAGTTTTGTTACATTACACAATAATGCATATTATTTAAACAAGATATATTAGTTTTAATTACACGATTATATAAGTTAAATTGCTTCATAAAATTGGAGGCACTATGTTCCAACCTATTTTATGGAATATTGTTAAATAATTTGTTGGCAGTGCAGGCTCCATTATGTTTTCCTTGTTTTTGAATCATAAAAAATAATAAAGAAAAATAGATATTTTAGTTTTGCAGCATAAAATCTTTTAGATGGTCTTTTTAAAACTATTATAAACCTTATTAGTATATGTCAGTTGTACAGCAATCCAGTATATTGATATTACGAGTATATTTAGAGAGTGAGTAGGAGTACAGGCAAAAGCGATTAATGAACAATTTTCTACTATGACGGAAAAGTATTTGAAAAAATAACTTCATACGCAGCTATATGCTTCTTATAACAGAGAAAATAAAAATAAATAAAAAATTCTTTTTGAAAGTAGATTCAGAACTTAATATAAAAATTTTTAATTCCATAAAGATTTACTGTAATGTTGTATCTGTTTCATGCATAGTTTATCTCATTTCTGACAACTAAGTTCGAATCAACTCTCAAGCAAGGTAGTTAATATTTCAGCATCTTTGTAATGTTTTATATTTCACGCAGCTGCTTTGCTAAAATGAAAATAAGTGCGAAAGACAAAAAAACGTACTATTTTCTTCACATATTTTAAAGCTAAGTTTCATAATGAAAAAATAATTTAAAAGTAATTTTCTTTTTGAAAGTTTGTAAAGCAGTTGATCTCTTTAACTATGTTTTTAAAGTTAATGCATTTTTACATTAGTGTGATTAAAAGTGACTTTTTGTCTTGAACTTTAAGAATGTAAAACGCAATATTGCTGAAATTTTTTAAGTTAGGTTGTATTTTATATATCGTGTGTAGAATCAAATAAAGTTTTTTTTGTATATTTAGGTATTTAAGTACTGAAAATGTCTAATGTTACACTTTGATTTATGCTTATAGTTATGCGTTTCAAATGCCTATTGACTTTTGTCTGTTGTAAAGTGAAAAAGAGTAACTCGAATGATTCAAATTTATTTCATGGCACAATCATACATTTTACGTAAAAAGGTTAATCTTTTCCAGGTTATTAATTACTTATTGAGTAAAACTATAGAACATAACTACATATCAAACTATTTCCAAATTGTAATGGGTAAAATCATAGTACGCAACCGCTTGGAAGATTCTAAACATTCCAAGAAAAACGCTAACTTTTTTGTGTGTTTCTCTGAAAAAGTACTTAAATATTCCGCAAAAGTTTTATGAAGATTTTCTCTTTGAATACACTGTAAAGCCATGTGTCAATTTGTATTTCAATTTTTAAAGATAGACTGTTCAGCAGATGACTCCGCCAATACTTTATGTTCAGATTTTCAACTGCTCACGGAATACTTTTGCATGTCTCATGAAAAAATATTGTCCTTCGAAATTTTATAATTATTATTCTTCAATAAGCGTATGAAACATACAATTAAAAACTGACGACATCGTGTAATATCAATGTATTGTCAATATTTAAATATCGAAATTCAAACAAAAATACTTTTGTTGCATTAGTATTTTTTCCAAATCCTGTAATTAGAATCTGTCTCTAAGTATCTGTTCTCGTTTAAATGTATATGCACTGGAAAAAATGCAAAAACATCTTCTCTTAAATTACACCTTTGCTGTAACAATTTTTGTTGACGAATCTGCTGGTTTTGCAGAATCTGACTATCTACACAAGATCGTCTAAAGAGGGGAAACATTTGTCATCCTGACAGCGTCCAATGCATTTATGAATGAATTGCTTCAGTGGTAATAGAATTCAAAAAGGCTAAATTGTTGGGGCTCGTGTAAGTAACGAAGCGGAAGTTTTTAGTGTAGTACTAGGCATACTGCCGAAAAAAAAAAACAACCACATACAAAAAGATGAAAAGAACAGCATAAGAAAAAACACGAGATATGAGTGCAAAGCATGTAGAATGGCCGAGTCACATGAGTACTGCATGAGGTTGTGGTCGATAATGAATTTACTATTGCTACAGAATGATTGCTGATCTGGATTCTAAGTTCTCAAACAGTGTTAGAACAGTTTTTTAATTCACAAACAAGGTGTTCCAATGCCATATAAGCGAAGTTTTATTGGCTTTAAATAGTATTTCAATATTTTAGTCTACTCCCAGTATATATATATATATATATATATATATATATATATATATATATATATATATCAATGTTTAATTAATTCTTTATTTGTTTCAGTAATAAGAAAATAATTATCATTGTATAGATATATATCAACAAAAACTTGCAAATTTTGACTATTTTAAAATTAAATTAATTTGTTGAAAAAGGCAAGTTTGGAAAATTTTAACCGAAAGTAAAAACGCGGCACGATGAAATCCGTATTCATACGGTATAAGACCTCGCAATTTGACTAAAATTTTCTTACGCTGATTTTTTTTAGAATATCTAAGTTTTACTTTCACATTAGAAAAATTCACTTAAATTTTGATTGAATATACATTAACATTTATTATTTATAAAGTTTATGATGCAAGCGTTTAGAGTTGTTAAATGGCACATCTTTTAAGTTTAAAAAAACAATGTTTTTTATAATGTTTTGCACGAAAGAGAAAACTGATATTTGATGAAAATCAGATGAGCTGTGGTGATGTGAATATTGTTAATATAACAGAATGACATTTAATATAACCCAATAAATCTTGCATTTTGTTGAGCTATTTTCATTTTTTTTAAATCATTCTAGCATTGAAATAGAACATGTTTATACAATTTTTTAACAAAAAAAAATATATAAAATTATACGTTAGAATTAACAATGAGTCAAATCACTGCATTAATACCAGTGTATTGATGGAAAATTTCACCTCGTTATTAAACTCAAAAAATACAAATAAATACTTAAAAGGTGTTGCAAAAGTAGATAATATTTATTTACTATTTACCTTAGATCTTTCGGATGCCCTCGCATCCATTTTTTAAAGAATATATAAAAAAAGATAATTGATTAGAAATAGAAAACGTTTTCTATTAAACGTATTTCTGGAATATTTAATTGAAAATGGATGCGAGGGCATCCGAAAGATCTAAGGTAAATAATAAATATATAATATCTATTTTTGCAACGCCTTTTAAGTATTTATTTGTATTTTTTGAGTTAGAATTAACCTTAATTCTGTAATGCTTATTGTTAACAAAGGATAAAAGGTTTTATTTTAAATTATTGTATTTTATCTGATAGACCGAGTGGTCGGAGCACACAGTCACCTCTTCAAGTTCCCGGAATAAATTATAATATTTGGTATATCTCATGCCGCATATTAAAACGCAATCGGTCTGCCATGATCTCTCTTGGTGCAAAACACCTGAAAACCTGATTTTAGAGCTTGACTCGTAGTTTTGCTATTGTGTTTTTCTGTACCAAAAAGTATAAAAACATGAACTGGGATCATAAAAACATAATGGTAAACCTTCGTGTCAACCGCTAAAATTGGGTTTTCAGGTGTTTTCCACAAAGGTATGACTTAGCAGACCGATTTCGTTTTAATATGCGACTCAAGATTTACCTAATACTACAATTTCTTCCGTTAACTCGATGAGGTGATGGTCTATGCTGCCGCCTCCCGGTCTATACAAATTATTGAAATATATATAATATATATATATATTCTGAAATTACTATTAATAGATACTTGAAATTTGATATGGCTGTTACATTAGAAATATATATGCAAAATCAGAACAGTTTTTACTTGGTGCAATCCTTAGGAAATATGCGAACTTTAACCCTTTCATGCAAACGGGCCTCATATGAGGACAGATAATTATTGCATTATTAAGTAAAAAAAAAAAAATTCGAGCATTCATTTATGGAGATCTGATTTGTGGAAAGATAATAGCTAGCATGCAGCGCAATAATAAAATTATTTTAGAATGGGTGTTTCATTTATCATAAAGATTTTTTGTAAATAATGATAATTAATGAAATATAATTTATGCATGAGAGGGTTAAGATCCATTTCCTAAAAACTATAGGACCAATTTTGATGAAATTTGGCATCCATATTCACTAGATTATGCTGAAAACTTCATTCATTGAACTTCAGCATTCATTTTGTTTTCTGCGACTAAAACTTTTTATTTTATAGCAATCGATATTTTTCAGAAAAAAAATTCTTAAACTAATTACTATTTTTTAAACCTAAGTCTCCCATATATAATATTATATTTATATTCTAAAAAAAAATATTTTTTCTACTGAAATCACTCGAGAGTTTAAAAGTTAATGAGGTTTTAAGTTGAAAAACATAATTTTTGGGTGAACTAAAAAGCTTTGATCTTTCTAATTTGTGAAAGACCTTCCTCAGTTTTATCAAACAATTGAAATAAAGTACATTCAAACACTTGCATAAAATTAGTTTCATATAATAACCCCCAAATATAGTAACGCACCTTTTTGTTATCAAGGGCAAGTGTTGCAACCAAGCGTGCTGATTCTCCAGGTGCTTTGTACCCTGTGTCATGGTTTATATTGTTTTAGTACATACCGTTTTTACCTTTTATCATCACAGGTCACAATTCTTTCCAGAATGTAATCTTTCCTTTGATTCTGAGCAGAGCCAAACAAGTTTTTTCCCTTGAAATTTTCTTCCGCAATAAGTTTGTGATGCACCCAGCTATTGAACTAAAACGTTAGATTTATACATTTCTGAGCGTTAACTATTATTTTTTGGCAAACGTTAAACTCTAACGCAGTAGTTCTTGTTAATGTCTTGATCAGTGATTTGCTTTAACTACTGTAATTAACTTTAATAAGGCAGAAAGAATGTAGTTCATCTTCAATGTCGTAACAAACGCTTTTAACTTTTAAAATCAAACTTTGGCTGTATCATAAGAAGCAGTATTGATACCAAAACTTGCACATATTTTTCTGAGACTGTCAGTCGCACTGAGTTAGTTATGGAACTTTTGTATATAATCTGATAACATGATAGTTCCACTTTAAACACTTTATTACAGCACAAGATTATATTTTTTTTTCAAACAAACTACACAGTCATGTAGATCCAATCTTCAGTTTTCAAATGCAAAAATTAGTTTTTAGAAAGGCTAACAGCCACACAAATAACAACTGTTGAAGCGAAGATAACTCTTCTTGCTGTAATTTCGTTGCTTAACGGAATACTAGATTGAAACTGCTTTAAAATCCTGCAGGTGCTAGTCATTTGTTGTTTGTATTTATGACGGCCAATAGGGGATTCAGACCCTAACAGGGGGTCTCCTTTGTGGGTGTCTTCCTACATAAAACAAACCGGTATTTAAACAATGAAATCAAATGTTCAAAGACAAACACAAGAAACTCAAAACGATTAGGCCGACAGGCGTGATTGACTTTGAAATCAACATCTCCCGCCTAACAGATTCGAGAACAGAAACTCTAGGCCACAGGTGGATCTTCAAGCAATTGACATACATTGTGTGAATTTATGTAGACACAACAAATCGTAACGAAATTTAACTCAGTATAGTCACAAAGCATGCTCTACCAAAAGTTATACTTTGTATGCCCTACTATAATGATCTTAAAATGAATGGTCTTAAGTAGATATCGCGTCAGCAAAGCCAGGCTAGCACAACGCAACGTTACAGAAAGTTCCTAATAAATTGGCCTCTTCTTTCATATTTACATTTGTTGAAATTTTAGACTGCATAAACATAGACAATTGATTTTACTTGAATAGAATAGAAAATAAAGTACCTTTGATTATCTTCTGGTTTTGTTCGACGTTTTCAGAATTTATGATATATCCTTCTTGGTATAAGATTGCTGGTTGTGGAATAACTTGAAAAACATTGTCTGGAAAACATTCGTTGACTTGTTTGTTGATTTTATACCTTCGAATATGAATTGTTACAGAAATAAAAATTTGATTTAATGGGATTTTTAAAGCGATTTAATAGACTTCAGCAAAACGTAAACATTCTTTTGAATCAGATCATTCTAAACTGTCCCGCAGTCAACTGCAGAATAAAGAATACAATCTAAAAAGATGCATTACAAATGGATAAATGCAAAATATATATGAAAAAACATATTGGGAATTAACAAACACAAATGAATGAGAATTAATGAAATATAATATTAATTAAAATCAAAATAGCCTCGTTTTATCAGGAACAAAAGTTTTGGTGCTGCCATCTACAGTCATATTTCCGAAATAATTAGTGTCTTTTTACTGAAGATTTCCTTTTAGGATTCAACAACATTAATAATTTGAAAGTTGTAACGAATGACTAACTATTTAATGTGTAAAACACACATGTTTTATATTTGAAGTTATTTATAGAATAATATCCTTTAAAAGTTTTAAAAAAAACAAAATTTGATTTTTTTTTCTTTATAAAGAATTGATAAATAAATAAATAATGGGTTCAATCCGTGATTCTAAAAGTTCTTTCCATACACTTAAAACACAAATAAATCAATATATGTGACTATTTTGTTTCAATACACGAAATGAATAAAAAATATTAGAGAATGGAAATTTGTCAAATGTATTCATAAAATATCTACGCTTTTATCAAAATAGTCTTCCAAACTGCATCTATAAAAAGAAAAGTCTGTCACTTTTGAAAATCCTTCAAGTGCTATTTCAGAATCAGAAATTTACTCAGAGGAAACGTGATTAGAATTTTCATATAATAAGGAAAAAAAATATGATGGAGTTTGCATCTTTATGAATATATAAAGGGTGAGTCATAAATATCGAAACAATAGGCTATCTCCTTAAATATTGACCCTAGACCCATACTTTCAATTGCAAAGTTTCATAAAAAAGGTGAATTTTTTTATAAGATAAATTGCAACTCCATGGGGGGGTCTATTTTAAAAATTACGAAAATTAAATTTTTATACGGCCCCCAGAGGATAAAACTTCCAATTAGAAAATTTTTCCTTATCCGTTCCTGAATTGAACAAAAAAAAATTCATCTCGATATCTGCAAATCCCCAAAAGATATTAAAATCCAAAATTTTCCAAAATTCGTGACTTACACCACTTTAGCATACCTCTGAGCGCAGCGATATCAGCTCATTTGAAATGCAATTTAGGGATCGACCATAAATTTACGCATTATTAAATGTCGATCAGGGACAATACTTTAACTTTTAGATATAAAATAAAAGCGTATAGGTTTTTGTTTTAAACTTCCTTCAAATATGCTATATGTCTGCAATATCTCGAGCTTGGTGCCAGCCTCGTAACTAGCACGACCCATTGGCCGGACCGTCTTATTAAACAGTTATTAAAAGTGTTATTAAATTAAGTGGTATTAATTAAATTCTCATTAAAAGTGTATTAAAAACTTATTGCCGCAGGCAATAAGTTTAGTAAAAATAGTTATAGCGATAATGATACTTTTATTAACGGAATCATTGGAAATATATTTTAATAAATTATACAGAAATATTTTCAAAAATCTACTTTTTACTATTAAGCTTCAAAATTTATGATGGTTTTAAACCTATTTTTACTTTATTCTATCTTTACAAGAAGAAAGTATTGGATTCATGAAAATTTTGAATTCCGGTTTTCGACGGATTCACACGTTTAAAGGCTCAGAGATACCAAAAAATATGTTTTTACAAACTGTCTGTCTGTGAATCACTGCTCCTGTATCTCTGTATATGGCATAAATTTTATGAGCGCTCTATTTTAAGAACTAATCCACAGAATTAAAAAAAATTATATTTACTTAGTCCTTGATATCAATTGATACTGATTAGCTTTTGATGTAAATCGCTAAACAGGTGGCCTTACTGTACAGGCTTTTGTGCGATTCCCCGCAAGAGCTGTATATCTAGAACTATACGCCTAGAGTCACCCGTAATTAGAGGCACCTTTTACGCATCGTGAAATAGCGATTTTAACAAGAAAAATATGACGTTGACGGATCCAAAACAATGAAAAAAATTGAAATCGACGTGATAAAAGAATGAGGTTTAAATCAGCTGACGCATTTAAACAGTAATTAAAGAAGGTGCGAATGGCAAAACTTAAACAAAATCTGAAATCGAAACTACACAGGATGGAGTTAATCACCTAGAAACTTTTAAAAAGCATTTAAACATTGGGAGTCAATCTTTGTTTAAAAGTAAATGCACTTTTCTGCATCAAATGTTTTTATTTCAGTATATCTCCAATACTGACTTCAATTTGCAACTGACATTTGGACATTTTCATTTAATCAAAAGAAAAAAATTCAACGAGACAAATAATATTTTGAGTTATAACAATTTTAATTTACTCTAAATTTTTTGAAAAAAAAAATATTAAGAAGGTTTATGATGTTATAATGCTTACAAATTATATGGTTAACCATCACAAAACATTCAAAATTCTTACTTTATAAATAAATAAATAAATAAATAAATAAAATAAATGTTTCCCGGACACATTACAGCAACACTGATTACACGCATTTCAATTTGTGTCTGATCCCTTGAAATCTCGCGATTTATTAAAATTGCCATAACTCCCTGATTTTTGAAGATATCGAGATGAATTTTTTTTTGTTCAATTTAGGAATGAATAAGGAAAATTTTTCTAATTGGAAGTTTTATCCTCTGGGGGGCCGTATAAAAATTTAATTTTCGTAATTTTTAAAATGGACCCCTCATGGAGTTGCAACTTATATTATAAAAAAATTTATTTTTTTATGAAACTTTGCAATTTGAAGTATGGGTCTAGGGGCAATATTTAAGGAGATAGCCTATTGTTTCACCCTGTATGTATATTTATATATATATATATTCATGGGCAAACATGGAACATCGATGATACAGATAAGTATATAAGCACATGGATGCTTTTTTTTTGGTTCGAAAACTATTATTATTTACAGAAAATACAAAATCAATTTCAGGTATCTAATTTTAACTAACTTTACATCCTAAATCAAAGTCTAATATAATATTCATGATATCACCTGTTTTCAAGTACCCGTTTTTAGGTGTTAAAATATTTTATATAAAATAATTTTATTACCATACGTATGTTTACAATAAGTTACTTCCTGTGTAATAGGAAATGAGTTTTCATATTGCTAAATTAGATATAATATTTTAACTTATTAAACATGCAGTTCTCAATTATTCTTAATGTGTTGAAAAGTGTTTCATAATCTATTCTTGAAGCATGATTTTTCTTTAAAATTTCTTGTTTGTATTTTATTTATATCTTTTTTCACATGTACCTTTCTTCTGATACTTTTTATGTATAAAAAAAATCATTGTTTAAAATATTATATTTTAGATCTGATATTTGCTTTATTTTTTTCGTTACATTTTATTATTTAAATTGTGATGTTAAAATGTTAAAGCATAAAAAAAATTATTTTTTAATATTACTTACATTTTAATCTTTTATACAGCACAAATGATCGGTGGCAACAGCAAATTTATATTAAACAATTCTTTAAATATTTGTCGATAATTTTGCTTGGTGATGTAGCCTTACATAAGATATAATTATGTATTTGAACTGTTCGTCTTTTTTGTTCACGTAAAAAACTTTCAAGCTGCAGAATAACTATTTTGGAAAGAAAAAAATTTGTACTCAAATTCAATATGATATTAAAATTTTGTAGTAATTTAAGCTTAAAAAACATAATAATACATTCAAATTTATAACGTGATTGAAAAATATCTGGCATTACATTGAGTTAAATTTCAAAATTTATCTAAAAAAAGGTTAAAATTTTGAGTTAATGTTCTCTTATGTCGTATTTGGATTTTTACATTAAAGAACAGTCAAAGTATTTTAACATGTATTGTCTGTGAAATAATAATATAAATAAATTTTATTCCTGCATGGTATGAAATTAAAAATTTACTGTTACCTATTGATTTTCTTTTTTCCCAATTGAAATAAGAAACTTTTTGTTAAACCATTTGTTATGATTAATTATTTTTTTTTATCATTCAGTTGGCATTGTATGATTTTTTGAAAATTGTTTCATTGGATATATATATAGAATTTGTAAATTTATAATGTTTGAGTTGATGCACATTTATGTCAATATTTGCATTCTTATTTAGAATCAAGAATAGGGAAATCAGTTTTAAAAATTTGAAGCAATCGGAATTGTTATGATAATAAACGAATCAGTTCCTAGACTTTAAAAAATTAGCTTTTCCTTATTTTTTCGAATGTAAATGGTTAAAAATAGTTAAGTCATCTGAAACAAGTAGGATAATGTGCGTGTATTGTTAAGACACGTGAACAATAACAGTAAATAATTTAATAATACGCATTAAAAAACACACAATTGTGAAAAAAAAACAAAAAAGCCTGCGAACTCTGTAACAGATTAGCGTAGAAGATTGGGTACTACTCTGTTATTCAGTCGACCCATTTCCCCAAATTATACAAATCGCCAAACTAATAGCCAAATTATACATATTGAGATATTTTTATTTTAAATAACGAAAAAAAACCAAATAATCAGTAGAATATTAATAGAAATACAAATAAAAAGTCGAAATAAAAATCCCTTAATGACATTTTAAACACATGAATCGTATTTAATGACATTGAATTCACGATAACAGACTATAGGAAGTAAACTCTACTTTTAAATGACGTATATGAAATCTCTTCAACTAATTACCACAAAAAATAGTTATTGGTAGTAAACTATAGGAAGTAAAGTCCAATTTTAAATAATGTATACGAATTTTGCATACAGGACATCAACATATAAAAACAAACTTATGTTTTTTTTTTTTTTTTTTTTTTTTTTTAAACAGCAATGCTATGTTTAACAGCATAAATAAATTCTACATCCTTCAATTAGCCTGAATCCAACCTTGTACATACGATTGATATCCCAGAAATAAATTATTTTAAAATGAATGAAATTTTAGGAATGTATTCAAATTAACATCGGGAGTCGATTGTTTAAAGTCTATCTCACTGTACGGTTTATGTGTAATTTCTTACTAGTATGATCATTTCACTCGTTTAATGTGTTTTAATTATATTTAGCTGAAATATCTTAATAAAATAAGTAAAATTTATTTATTCAAACTAAGATTTTCTGCACATTATAGAAGACCTTTTAAACCATCATATTGAAAGTTTAAGAGTTTTAAGATTTAAATCATAATATGAAAACTACTTGAAAGAAAATTTTGAAATTCACAATTTGCATCAAGTGGGACCAAAAAATATAAATTTGTCAGGCAAACTGTAAGTTACAATTCATATTTTTTGTCATACAGCCATTCTCTTCCCAACCTTTTTTTATTAAAAGAAATAAATAAAACGAAGTGAAAAGATCAGCGCCCTCACCGAGAATTGAAGAGAAGTGAAACGAGGAGTGCGGGTAAGTGTGTCGGAGTGTTCAGATGTTGGTAGGGTGCGTGAAACACCCGAGGTAGTTTTCTTTTCAAAAATTCGAGAAGTTATTTTGTAATGGTTAATCTTTAAGAAAGTCATTCATGTATTTAATAATCTCATGTATATAGATATTGTATATAATTCAGCATATTATATTCAGTAAATATTATTAAATTCAGCGTGTTTAGTTCAGCCAACGGTCACCCAGACATCGCATTGTTTTTCGAATATTAACCCTTTATGTTCCTTTTTATTTTGCGTATGATATACCAGCAACTCTGTGTCATTTTGACTGCGGGCTACCAAAATAATCTCATTACATAAGGCGATTTGAATTTTCCTTTATTACTGGTGCCAAAACAAATCTTAAAGGAAAGATGATGTCGCCGCAAAGAGGCGAAAGCGGAATGCAAAGGGTTAATTTCGTAATACATAATTCATATTATAAAATTTTCAAAATTACCAATACGATCTATTTATGTTTGGACTTTTTAGTGTATTAACCCAGACAAAATTATCATATCAGGAGATATTAAAAATTATATGAAAATGCAATTAAACATTAGAGACCTTGAATTTTGAATTTTTTATAATTAAAAAAATTATCCTTCAAATGACTAGACATTTTGTCTCATTGAAGTTTTATTCAAAGATTTAAAAAATATAGTCAAAATAGGATGTTGTCATTGAAAAACGGAAAATTTGGTCTAGTAATGATTTAGAGATGACCGGAAAAGTAAATTCTACATACATCATTTAAAAATAGATTTTATTTTCAGTAAATTAATATCAGTAATTTTCTTCAGTTATAATTATTTTCAGAGTTAGTAGGAAGTGTTTATTTTTTCTTCTATAATTTCCTTTAAATTGTAAAAGCATAAGCATTGTTGGAAAGAAAGTTAGTCGCTTTTTTCGGTGCGTTCGTAATTATGTAAGTACGTAGCACCTATAGTTGTCGTTTAGTCCGTTCGTCTGTCCGTCCATCCGCATATAACAACGCAAAAACTGCCCAACCGAATCGTTTGAAATTTAAAATACATAATTATTACTAAATTTTCTCGAGTCATTTTAAATTTTATGAAAATCGGATGCATAAATCAATTACAGGGAAAATCAAAAGTATTCCGTTACATTACGGTCAAAGGGGGAAAAGTTTCAAATGCATTTTAATCGTTTGAAATTTAAAATACATAATTATTACATAATTTTGTCAAGTTATTTAAAATTTTATCAAAATGGGATGCATAAATCAATTACAGGGAAAATCAAATGTATTCCGTTACATTACGGTCAATGGAAATTTTTTTTTCAAATGCATTGTAATGGTGTTACACTCATTCGAACATAATAAGATCGATATGCATCTATAAAGTACATATTATAATATACATTTTGTATAATCTGTGGTGCGAAGAACATTTATTATTGATTTACAAGGCCAGACAAAAGTATTCCATTACATAATGGTATAGGGAGAACAAAAATTGTTTGGTGAACATTTTAATTGTAATAAACTATTTTCAATTTTATGAGATTGATATATTAGAGTGATATTTTTAAACTCCGTTATCGTACGAACGCACCTCATTTGCTACGCTCCACGTTCAATTTCCAACTTGTTTTATTCTTTGTTCTATTATTCTAAGTTGTTTTGTTTTTTCGTTTGAGCATCTGGAACTTTAGCATTAAATTTAATGAGAAACACAAATATTGATGCAATACACAGAATTTATTTTGAAATATTTTGAAACAAATTGTTGCGTAATAAAATTATGCATATATTATTTAGCAAAGACATAAATCATTTCCAGCCTAGCTTTTGGGAAGAATTGAAATAAGGGGCATATTTTTTGGAGCAAACAAAATCTACATAACTGCGATTTTTAACTGATTTGTCACGTCTGTTTTAAAGGTGCCGTATAAAATATTTAGGAAAGTGCAATTTGTCAACACTAATGATTTAAAATGCATGAGCTGATCTAAATGGAGAACATGTTGAATATTTAAATTTTTCGATAGTTTATTTTATTAATATTTTACTCGACTCAAAATTAAATACGCATCTTTCATTTTAAACAGTTTATTCTGATGAGTAAACTCAACTCAGGTTCTTTCGAACATTAATAATTTTACAAAACACAACTCCAATAAAAACCGTAACATTTTTACACATATTCTCATAAAAAACATTCTAATCAAACTCAAAAACAAAAAGAATATTGTTTCACACAGCTTAGGTAAACGCTGAAGAAATAAAACAGATAATGTATTTATCACAAATTATCGTTTGCACAGAAAACTTTTTACATTTTGAAATATTAGGTATATCTTGGTTGCTAGGTGACAAAGCCAGTAGAAAATTAAATAGCATTTTATCAAACACATGTTATGATTAGAAGAAGATTCAAATATCAATGTGAAAAATAGCACTAGAAAGTCTTGCGTATAGCATATATAAAACTTAAAAGAATAAAACTGCTCTATCCAGATTAAATCAAAAAGAGAACATTAACGTTCTTTTTAACGAGTGTAAATTAATATACAATTCTAATTTTTATTTAAAATTATTCATAAGAGAATCCGTTGAAATTTATTTAAAGTTCACGTATTTGTAACGATTCACTATCATTTCGCATCCCAAATATATGGATTGAATGGTTAGACACAAGATAATTATTTTAGCTAGACCACGGACAATATCCAAATTAAAAAGCGCGTGATATATTCAATTTAATTTCAATAATTATTTATTTCAGTTTTTCACGTTCATTATGTTAGTAATTTTATTTACTATTTACAGTCTGAAGATGACTCAATTAAAAAGAATTGAAACATATAAATAATATTTTTTAATGTTTTTTAAATGTTTTTATTAAAATAACCACTTCTTATAAGGAAAATATTTATTTATAATATAAAATCTTCCTTTTTCATTGTGGAATATATATTATTAAGATTAAAATAGTTAAAAGAAAAAAGAGACTTCGCATAGGTTCTTCCTTGATAGTACTTTTCTATAAACGGTATTATTTTTAATATAGACAGTGTCATTTGGAATTGTATTATCCTATCATCTTTCCAATACAGATTTTTGTACGAACTTTTTTTTTTTTTTTGTTGTTGTTACTTATTGCTTTTCAAGCGATGTTTTTCAATTCAAAGCAGTGAATTACTTTATTATTTCATAATTGTTAAAAATAAATATTAAAGACATTTTAGACATTTATATTGTATTTAAATATAGAAATTGACACAATAAAAAGGTTTAAACACAATTAAGTGTAGTTTTTATTTTAAATGGTAAAGTTATTTTCTTTTAGAAATTTATGCCATATATTTTAAAAGGTTGAGCATTTTTCTAATTAACAGATGCTTTTAAATAAATGTATTTTTTTTATTTTGTAAAACTAACAAACATATTTATTTTCCAAAGAAGATTTGCCCGGTAATCTTTTTTACTGCTGTAACGCACACTTCAAAATAAATTTAACGCTGAAAAAAATTCAAACATTCATTCTGAATTTTTCAATTACGTTTCTTTCAAAAAATGCTAGCATTCCATCTTTTTTGAAGTTATTATACATACACATATGTTTACTTTAAGAAAATTCTAAGAATGAGACCAACAATGTATTATGAAAGAAGGATGGCTCTTTTTATATTAGCTTGTTTAGTCATATTTATAATGCCATGTATCCCTTAAAGTTTTCTTTTTTTAGAAGAAATATGTTTTTTTTTTTTAAACTGGATATTCTTTCTTCATCTGATTATAGTTCCAGGCGATGCAGGAAAATTCTACTTGGTGTATTGACTTTTAAAATAAACAAAAACACATTCTTAGATAATAACTTTTTTTCGGATGTGTAATTTATTTCTAGAAAAAGAAATGAGATAAATAGTAAGTGTGAAATAAATTGAACATGAAGAAACAAAAAAACTTTAATTAAACACGCATTAATCTCCCATCTATTCTTATTATCTTATACTAAAATGCGAGCAAAAATTGTGTGTGTCTGTGTGTGTAAATTTTATCTCAAAAACGGCTCTAACGATTTTCGCAAAAATTTGGATTTTACCATTTTCGGGCACGAAAAGACCATTGGGCTCGGTCACATGTTCGAGAAAATTCGATTAATGGGTCATTTTGGGTCATAATGGGTCAGGATCAAGCTATTTATATCTAGAGAACGGCTGGATCGATTTTAAGGAAATTTTGTATCCAATCGTTTTTCGGCACGAGAAAACAATTGAGCTGGGTCACATGTTCGAAAAATTTTGATTAGTGGGTCATTTTTGCGTCATTGTGGGTCAAGCCATTTTTATTTAAAAAATGGCTCTAACGATTTCGACCAAATTTTATATTTTATCGTTTTGGATTACAAGAAGACCATTGGGTTAGGTAACCTGTTCGAGAAAATTTGGTTAGTGGGTCATTTTTGGGGTCATTGTGGGTCATGCTATTTTTATTAGGATGAGCGAAGCGAATCCTCTATTAGGCCACTCAAATGACATTTTGTCGTACACTTTACAAAAAAAAACTATACAGCATTTTAATCTGAAATTAAACACAAATATAAATTGTGATCTGTAGATTTGCAGAATATTATTTTTTTTACAGAAATACTTTTCAACAAATTATTATTTTAATTAATTTATTTGACATGTTTTTCCATTACGAACGCATTTTTTTTCAAATAAAAAGTGAAACACGTACGTTTTCAGACGAAAAACTTAAATCATGGAGTCAGTAATTATAGCTAAAATCATCATTAAATAAATAAATATAAAATATATTTTCATTATTCTGACAAAATATCTCAAAAACTGCTTTCAGATTTTCAAACTACGCTCATTCCTTTTAACTATGTATAGTTTCATGATTTCTTTTATAAAATTTATAAAATACTTTTTTTTTAGAAAAATTATAGCATATTTTTAATGAATTAAAATTTGTGAAAATTCTGTTGTTTACTTTCAATTATAAAAGTATTTTTCTGTGTTAGGAATTCAAATACACAATTTATTCTTATTTTGTGAAATCATTTAAGCATACGATACTTATGAATTAAAAAAAAATTACATTTTTTGTGTGTGTGTGTGAAGTGGCAATAAAAGAATTGTAAACAAATAAAATTAATCAATATTTTGTATAATTCTATTTGAAAATATTTTTATTTATACCAGTCTTATATCAAAAATAAACAATCTGAGGAAATTCTTATTTATTTGGTTGAAATACATTTTAAAATTAAAATGCGCCGAAATATAAAATTACATTTTTGCTTAATAAAGATGCAAAAGTAATTTAAAAAATAAATTATTAC
Source organism: Maratus speculifer (assembly GCA_964019185.1). NCBI lineage: Eukaryota > Metazoa > Arthropoda > Arachnida > Araneae > Salticidae > Maratus > Maratus speculifer. The sequence continues at coordinate 455,272,221 of OZ025291.1, forward strand.
TTTCAAATATTTATCTTATAGCATAATACTTCGCGAAATCCAAATAAAGCATGGCTTTTGCTAGTCTAGAGATTTTCTCACGCAATTTTGACTAAAAATTGCATTCTATTGTTTTCAAGCACGAGAAAAACATTGGCTAGGATACATGTTCGAAAAAAAAACTTAATGGGTCATATTGGGTCATTAAATGTCTGGGTCAAACTATTTATACCTAAAAACTGACTCAATCGATTTTATCTAAATTTTGTATTTAACTTTTTTCGGCACGCAAAAATTAATGAACTAAGTCACATTTTCGAGAGATTTCGATATAAGGGTCATTTGTGGGTCATGCTAATTTTATCTAGAAAATGGTTCTCACCATTTTGAGTATATTTTCTATTATATCGTTTTCGGGCAAAAGAAAACCATTGATATAGGACACATGCACGTAACAATTCAATTAGAGGGTCGTTTTAGGTCTTAATGGGTTCGGGTCATTCTAATTATATATAACAACAACTCAGTCAATTTTACATAATTTTTGTAATGAAAAGTCTTTTGTCACTTGAAGACTATTGAGCTGAGTTGCATATTAAACAAAATTATATTAGTGAGTCATATCGCTTCATTGCTGAATGCTGTCAAGCTAATTTTGCTCAAGAAATGGCTTAAACGATTTTGATTCATTTTATACTCTACTGTTTTTGATTTCCTGAAGACCATTGAGCTAAGTCACATGTTTGATCACATGTGATTAGCGGATCATTTGGGTAATAAGGGTCAGGATCACGAGACTATGGCAAAAGCCAATAAGTTGGCGGTATTTGACAAAATACTGGCGAAATTTGGCCGAAAATCGACTATTAAGGTTACGAAACCAAAACACATATTTGGCGCCAAATGAAAGAATGTGTCCAAATTTGGTTATATCTGGCAAAAAATATTGTCTTTCAGAATGTGAAGAAATTTCTTATACATTCTTAATAGTCTTCGAGATGCATAGTTAAACTAATCCGAGTCGAGCTAAAAAAGTGATTTGGATTGATGTCCTTTCGTTGTAAATTTTAAAATAAAGTAAAATTTATGAACATGTGCATACAAACATAGTTTTCTTATTGATTGTTTTTGTAAATAATACTATTATTAATAACATGTTTTACAGTAATAATACTATATCGAGTTGAACACAAAGTTAATTTTGACCGAGCTGAGCTCGGTCCGCTGCTAGTATGTAAATAATGATAATGTCGAAAGTACATTATCGGAACAAAAATTTATACAAATTTTTTAATACAAATATACAAACATTGATAATATTTTTTAACTTGTCATTGAATGCATTTAAATAATGGAATGCCAGTTCTCTAAATGATCTTTAAAGATACTTAGTTTCAGAATCTAAATTATGTATATTATCTCTAAATTTATAAATTTATAAATGGTTAACATGAAATATTTGCCTACAACAAAAAATTGTTCTTTCAAATATAATTATTGTTTAGTGATTTTTTTTGTTTTATACTTTATTCATAAAATAATATGCATTAATGGAGTTTTGTTTTCTTTTTAACTTTTGAGTTAAACAGGCTTGTTCTTCAAAAAATTAAATTATAATTTTAAATAAAGTTATCATTTAAATAAAGAAAATTAAATTACGATTTGAATACTCCTAAAATAGACTATTTTATGAGTTTCTCAGGGGTTATTTTATGTTATTTACTTTAGAAAAGTTTAAAATAAAAAATCTCTTTTCTTTTTAAATGTTAATCATGTTGAAAATTCTTTCTCTAATTATTGTTTTTTTCCAAGTACGGAAACAAATAAAAAAATTTAAGTTTTTTCATTTTTTTTTTCACTTTTTTTCATTTTTTTTTAATTTAATTACATTTAGTTTCATTAAACTTCAGTTAATGGAGGACTACAGTTTGCTTAAATTTCCGAGGAAAGTATAACTTACAAGCAATTAATATGTATGTGCAGTTCCTCAAGTTATAGAAACAATGAATATAATTGGCATGGAAATGCATTTTACATTTTATAATTTTATTAGTATAATCATTCGGAAGATATATTCAAAGACTTGGTATGATAAAATTCTTATTTTAGGAAAATGTATTAAAACCACGATTTAAAATGTAATATACAAGCCATGTCATAGGGCTATGATAAACTGTAAAGAACAAGTATTTCCCCAATCTTTTTCGGTAACAAGTTCGTTGAGTTTGTTGCATGTTTAGTAAATTGGTTCTTCAAATTCTTTGCAGGGTTGGTTATACGTGTTGAACTCTAAGGATCATCGAATACGTTTCCATATCATCCGACTATACAATCAAAATGATTCAGATTCCTAGCTTCGTGTTTAATAAAGTGCTATTTAAATTTATACTCACAAGAGTTGGCATACTACAGACATACCAAAATATAAGAATTTTTCTAATTGTAATGTATAAGCTGTGACATTTCCTTTTTATTTCTGCAGTTGAAAACTAACCTATTGTCCGGAAAGACCGAGGTTGTGTGATTATGTAAAACTAATCTGTTTTAAAGCAAATACAAGCATCTTTATAGAGTATAAGTGAAGTTTTATAATAATTCCTTATCAGAGGATAAAATATTTCGTTCCTATTAGTTCAGTTGATCCAGAGCTGAATGAATATGCAACATTTCTGATACAAAACGAAAAGTTTGTGTGGGAAAGAATATCCAGCAGATTTCTCTCCTTTATTAATGTATAGAAACTTATGCTGGCGTTAATAGTCCAAGAGCCGACCGCACAAAACCATAAGTCATCGAGCACAAGAAAAAATCATTTATTTTAGGGACGAGTAGTCATAGGGGAATCTAATGATACATGTCTGCCTAAAGCGAAGGGGTGCATAAGCCAAAAATTGAACCACTAGTGGATGACTGGTAGGTTAAGCATTGTGCTTACCATACAATCAAAGGTATGAAAACATGGAAAACTGGGTGCAGGAAAACACAATGCTATTCCTATGAGTCAACCACTAGTGGTATTAATATTTGGCTTCCACACATGGAGACTGCCGATTTTAAGTTTAGAGCTAGCATAATGGATTTTTCTTATTTTCTTGCCTGAGCTAAATATGAAAAATTAACCGCAGAGGACTGCTCAAGCAAAATCAAACTGAAATAGCCAGTTTTTTCAACTATACTGTTATATCCTACTTTTTCTTATATTAAATTTGTACAGAACTTAATAAATGTACAAATATATTTATATTTATAAATCTATTATAATACATATAATAATTATAATTTTAAGTTACGACCGAATAAAATTTCTATTGAAGTTTTCTTCATTAAAAACTGTTTTATTTCTACAGAGTTCAATAATAGGCTTTTTAATTGCAGTTTTGTTAAATGTGTACTTTACTATTCACCTATTTCATCACCTCTCTGATTAAATATATTCTAATAAAGATGAAAGTAAAAGTAAAATATATCTTCCACAGGATAATTTTGCAAAGAAATCTGAAAAGTTTTATTTCTTTACAATTTCTTTCGAGCTTCTATTTACTTTTGTTCATAATTCATCTCGATCTTTTTTCAGACATGTATTCAAGTCAAATTTTAAAGAAGGTGATTTAATATTTGAGCATAACTTAAGTGTTATATATTTATGCAGCCACTTTCTTAAGATGAATATAAAAGTGTTGAAAACAAGAAAAAGTATTTTTATTTAAATATTTCAGCGCTAAAATTTCTAATTAAAAAAGCATTCCTAATATATTTCTTCTTTAAAATTTCGAAATGAATTAATCTCATAAATTATTTTTAAGTAATTACAGCATTATACTACTGTCATAATTTCTAATGTTTAAATTTCAACTGCAGATTAAAATTTAGACTTAAGGTTCAACTTTAGATTCTAAGCAAGCAATTTAGCATTGTCAATATTTTTCGTGTAGCGTTACAAGCAACTGTGATAAGGTTTTCCACATAATGTTAGATGAGGTAGAGCTTTCTCGTCCCAAAATTAATCATATTTTTAATACATACGAATTTAAAAGTATAATATAAATTTTGTTGTAGCATAAAATTCTTTTAGATAAAAAAATAAAAAGTAAAATTCTAAATTAAAATTAATTCCTTTCCCAAGCATTATAACTTTCAATTTGTATTATCATAAGCTTTTAATTTTTGTATTCTTCATTAAAAATATTCCCATGTCCAGTATTATCCATAAATTTAAAATATAGTTTAATTTATTTTTAAAAATTAAGTATAAGATTACTTAATTTTTAAGTGAGAATATTTTAAATGCTTTTGCGAAATATATGTGGTTGTTTCTCACATACAGTTAAAAATTGTTCAATTGATGAATTTGATCAGTCGCAATCAATGATATTTTAATACATTTAAAGTTACAGAGTGTCCTTTATAATTTTAAGCGAATTTGCCTCCTTTTTAGTTGCGTTCGTAATTATATAAATGCGTAGCACCTATAGTTGTCTTTCAGTCCGTCCATCTGTTTGCCTTTCTGTCCATCTGCTCGTCAATCTATCGGTATATAACAACTCAAAAACTATCCAACCAAATCGTTTGAAATTTATAATATATAATTCCGCCAAAAGTTTGCGCGTCATTTCAAAATTTATGAAAATCGGATGCATAGTTCAATTAGAGAAATAATCCAAATTATTCCACTACATTACAGTCAATGTTAAAAAAAGTTTCAAATACATTTTAATGGTGTTATACTCTTCGAACATAATAAAATTGATATGCATCTATGAAGTATATACTTTAATATACATTCTGTGCAATATGTGGTGCAAAGAACATTAGTTATTGATTTTCAGGGTCACACAAAAGTAGTACAATGCATAACAGTATAGGGGTAACATTCTTTGGTGCGTGTTTTAATTGTATCAAACTATTTAACATTTTATGAAATTAATATACGTCGCTGAGGAATACTACAATTAATTTCCTGGAATAATAGAAGGTCGAAAGTATTAATTCATTCATGATAGTGTCATTTTATTTTTACTCATGACAATTATTTTAAATGATCCAGGAATCATAGTCATAAATTTCAACAGAACTCCAGAAAAGGCTAGATTCGTAATCGCACATGAATCCAAACGATTACTTCACACGATTTGTAGTTTTTCCAAACTGAGTTAAAATGCATTTAGATAAAGATTCGAATCAGGCAAACTGTGACCGAACCGTTAAACCAGAAGTTGAAAAATGTTTTTACCCAGTTTGCGAAAATTCGAATCTTATAATAATTGCAGTCAATAAGAGTAACTTTGACCTATCAGGGTAACTTTGGGGTAAGACAGAAAAAAGATTAAATCTATCATATCACATGAGTTAATTACAAAATTTTGATTGAGAAAATATAGACTGCAGCACTAGTGTAAGTTTGGCACTCATTGGAAATAATTCGTCACTATTTCGCGATGGCAGAATGGAGCAATGTTACCCTGATTTGGCGCAAAACTACCCTGATTGACTGTATTTCATTTATTTTCAAATGATGTTTATCTTTGCTTTGTGATTTAACATTAAATAACAGTCAGACTAGATAATTGTAAAATAAAACAAGCGTTTGCTGTAAAATTCGATTAAGATTTTTTTTAAACCAGAAATGCATTTAGATTTGAATAAGTAGACGGTTATAAAAGTTTTAAAAAAATGTTAATTACAAGTATACAGTCTTCGATATAAGACCTTACAGTCGATCTGCTTCTTAATTGTCTCAATAGGTTCTTCCCGCCGAGATTGCGCTTATATGATATACGCTAAAGCGACAGCCGAGTTCTTGGGTAGGTCATGTGTGTGTATATGTTGCGGCCAAAACCCGAAATTGGCCAATTCTAGAACTGGCCGGCCAATTCCCGAATTGGCCCGCAACGTTAAAAAAATTTTGGTCAATTCGCGAACTGGCCAGATGCAATTGGCTAATTCGCGAACTGGCCAGATGCGATTGGCCAATTCGCGAAATTAATATAGGCACTCGGCTTAATCCTTTCTAACATAGTTGAAAGTGTCTATGAATTCAAATAGTCTAGCCATCAGCCTGTCCGTGCTCTAACTCAAGTAAAGGTTCCGATTAAGTTGTAATTGTTTTCTTATTTGGTTTATCAATTAATTTCGATATTGAAAGGAAATTGTGTACTATTTTTGGTTAATTTAGTTGGTTACACAAAAATATTTCGTTTCAATATAATCAATGGGAATATTTTTTACTGTGCATTTTAATGTTACATTATCTTAAATATAAAAAAAATTGGTACCTTTGCATCATAGTTCGGGAGTTGGCCAAGGCTTCCCGGCCAGTTCGCGAATCGGCCGGCCAAAACCCGAAATACGCTCTTTATGTATTTCGGGTTTTGGCCATGAAGCTTGGCCAGTTCTAGAATTGGCCAGGCTCCGGGTATTGGCTGCAACATATACACCAATTTGAAATAAGTCCTGTAATCACACAAGGCCGTATCTGCGCAAGATAAAGGAATAGATTTTCACTGATTAATGCTTCTCAGGAACTGCATCCCTGTGTCATATCAATCAGATTATTCAAAATAATTTGAATGCGACGTCTCACGCTTATTAGACGTTGACAGTTTTTCTTTCTCCTTCCAAAAAACAAGATCAAGTGTTTTGCATGATATAGTTAAAAATTCAGCCACCTGTTTGCCTCGGATCCCAGAAAGCTATTACTCAATCGAATTACATCCGCAGATATAGTCACATACTTTATTTTAGATGCTTTTATTTACACGTAAAAATAGCAAACGCATTACACAATAAAGAGATACCACTATAATCATAAAATAGTCTCTAATCTATATATAAAATTCTTGAATAGCATATACAATATAATCTAGAGCGTAAAATTCTTCCTAGTTCCATTTAACAGTGACAGTCCTACCTATTCGTTAAATATATCTAAAAATAATTCAAAAGTATACAGTAGTTCAATATAATTTTCCAAAGTCCTTGAAAACAAATTAAAAAAAAAAAACATGCCAATAATTTAGACTAAAACTTTAAATCATAAGAACACTTTTTTTATAATAAGATAATACAGATATACACTACCTGGCCATTCAAGAACGTCCACTTGCGATTTTAGACATTTTTTTTAATATCTAGAAAAATACATGAGGAAATATCCCGAAACTCTTAGTGTATAAACATAACAGTACGAGTCATACATTTCCGTGAAGATTTTTTCTCGAAACTCTATAAGGGACCGTCAAAAAATTAAAAAAGAATGAGTATATTTTGGATAACCCTGACAAAACTAATGTAGCAAAAGCGTAGAAAATCTAGATTATGATTAAGTGCCTTATTGTAATATACTGTGTTCATTTTTGTGCGAACAGCATGCATACTCGCAGAGAAATTAAGGTTTTTATAAAAATGGTCCGAAATTTTGCTGATGATTTTCAGAGTTCTTAATATAAAGTAAATTTCTTTTCTGAAAATATGACAAATAGTATTGCACAAAATATCCTGTAATCAGAATTTAAAAATATTACAAATTGTTTGAAAAATGAGCAGGTTTACTAAATAATTTTTCATTGCGCATGCGTCAACGATATCAAAATTTCATTTGCATATTATGTTAGCTAAATATATAGAGCAACTTTTGTGAAAGTCGCAAAACCATAGCTTTAAGATTCCGAAAATAATCGTCAATTGAATAAGTTGAAAATCCGTTATTCCCAAAATGAAGCAAAAATAAGAGGGGTTGTATCGAAATTTAGTAGTACGTCCCATATTGTGCATTCTATAATGACATATATCAATGAATATATGAATGCAAACCCTCTTGTTTTGGCTTCATTTTGGAAATAACTGATTTTCAACTTATTCAATTGAAGATTATTTTCAGAATTTTCAAGCTATGGTTTTACAACTTTCACAAAAGTTGCTCTACACATTTAGCTAACAAAATATGCAAATGAAGTTTTGATATCGTTGACGCATGCGCAGTGAAAAGTTATTTAGTAAACTTACTCATTTTTCAAACAATTTCTATTATTTTTTAATTTTGATTACAGGATATTATGTGCAATATTATTTATCATATTTTCAGAAAAGAATGTTACTTTATATTAAAAACTCTTAAAATTATCAGCAAAAAACTTGACAAAATTTGGGACCATTTTTATAAAAATTTTATGAGTATGCATGCTATTTGCATAAAAGTAAACACAGTTTATTGCAATAAGGCACTTAATCATAATGTAGAGTTAGAGCGCTTTTGCTACATTAGTTTTGACAGGGTAATTCAAAATATATGCGTTCTTTTTTAATTTTTTGACGGTCCCCTATGGAGTTCCGGAAAAAAATCTTCACGGAAATGTATGACTTGTACTATTTAGCCCAGTAAATTTAGGGTTTGATAGCTAAGTAATTCATAATGAGCTGAAAATTTCAGAATTAGCTCCTTATGACGAGTAGAATAAAACCTTAAAAGTCTCAGAAGTTCTCATGTGTGCTTCTATCCAAAATGGCCGATCGAAGATGGCCGCTATAACCTTCTTGCATCGTCCAATGTTTTTTTCCATTTCTAAATCATATATAAATATTTTTTTACGTCTGAAAAATGCTGTGACCTCTACTTTCATCTGTTTTGATGTATACATAAGGCTTGACTAAAGCAAGGGCACACGGGGTATGTCCCCCGTGCCAGAAAAGGCCTCAAAAATTAAAAAAAAACAATAAAATTCCTAAAAAACCTCTCTATTGAGGCTTTTTAATGTTCTTCTAAAAGAACCTTAAGATGTAGGGGTCCCGCAAAGAGATACCTGCCCAGGTCTCAGTCGATTAGTCGAGCCCTGTACCAAGTTTTTATCAAAATAAAAGCTACAAATGAGTTGTACTTTCATTTATTTGTCGTCAACAGTGTTTCCAGACGGGCTACTTTTTTTAAATTCAGATTCTAGATTAGCACAACTTTTATGAAATTCACCTAAATTAATGATATATTATTTAAAATGAAAACAAAGGGAACTCTACCATTACAAAAAAGTGGTGCCAACTATGAAATGTGAATTTAAAAAAAGTAGCCTACTGGCAATACTGGTCGTCAAATTAATAGAATTTCATTCAGTGTTGCCAGTAGGCTACTTTTTTTAAATTCACATTTCATAGTTGGCACCACTTTTTTGCAATGGTAGAATTCCCTTTGTTTTCATTTTAAATAATATATCATTAATTTAGGTGAATTTTATAATGTCATAAAAGTGGTGCCAATCTAGAATCTGAATTTAAAAAAAGTAGCCCGTCTGACAACACTGATTTCATTGCCCCTTAGCCTGTTTTGCCGTGCTTAAGAAACTATTGGCAAGTCATCTGTATGTTTGTAATCCTATTTGTGAGAATTATTTTTGAAATTTTGTTTTAAAAAATGACAGATATCCCATTTCTCTAAATAGAAATGGAACTGTGGAGGACTGTGTAAAAAAAAAGACAGAAAATTAGAACAAGTTTAAATTATTTATTACAAGACACAAAAATTTAAATACAAAGTAAAAATACAATAAAACATTATAGTAATGCTTGTAATAAATAAACCAATAATTTTATGGTAAATAAACTTAAAACAAAAGTACCAGGATGCCACTCATTCAATGTCGTAACCGCTATCGTCGTCTTCAAATCCGTTAATAGGATGAACTGAATTTGTGCATGTTTCTTCTAAGCAAGAGGAACAAAACCTAGAACAATGGAGAGCTGCCTTCTTGCACTGACATCTTTCATCACAGTCCCTTGTTGCAGTTATTTTGCAATCACAAGAGATAAGCTGCAAAAGATCTTCGGGCGCTGCGGGAAGTGGTGAAGGTAAAGGGTTTAATCTGCCTTCCTTCATGACCCATCCTCATTCAGTAGGATCTAGGTTATTTCCCAGCCACTGTTGAACTTGAAGATAAACCCGAAGTTAATGCTGCGAAGTTGCTGCACTTGTTGGTGGAAGAACGGCAAGGTTAAATTTTGATGAGAGATTTTTGGTTACTTCTTTATTGTAACAAATATATCGCAGCTCATCTAGGGAGTCAACTTTCTCTCTCCCATAAAGGTTTTTCATGAATATCTCCCCAATTTCAATTACCTTTTGGGGTTTAAGTTGAGGATTGTTGAATAAGGAAGTCAAAGAAAGCAGCTCATGGTTTTTCTTTATCAATTTAAAAGCTGAGGATTTCTCCTTCCTAAAAATTGCTGATGTGGTATCACATCCAGTTGCTGCATGTAGGAAGAGAATGGAATCCTTCATGGGGCCAAGTGATTTGTGAATTTTAATTGTAGCATTTTTGTTCGTTAGGTCGTAGAAAGAAGAGTGGTTTTCCTGGGTTACCTCGTGCGATGAGAATGATCAGCAGATCTGTGTCAGAACCAACTACTGTGACTAATCTACAATTGATCTTACTTAAATTAGTTGCTGTTGTGCAAATTAGCGCATCAGCATCAGCATTCGCCTCTAGGGCAGCTATTCCTTCGGCCTAGAAGTAGCCCATGACCATTCGAATAAGCCTAGCCTTGTTCTCGAAGTTCCGTAGAAAAGCAGCTTGTTTGCTTGTGGCCACCATGTTTTCGTCAAAAGCAATAGTAGCAGACATTTTCGACATCACCCTTCTTTGCCTCTCTACACTTTTAGTTGATAAGGCACAAGTGTACCCATCAAAAACAACTGCTTCACGTGGACTGAAGTGTTTCTGGACATATCTAACATATTTGTGGCAAATATCTCTGTAGATGTCGGACTCATTCCAAACTAATGCATGCAAAAGAAATCTTCCACCCACAATAAACGAGCAAGTTGGTGTAAGTTCAACACAAGGCTCGATTGTTTCAATGACAGCAACTAAAGTTGATTTAACATTCTTCCTCACTGAAATTTCATCAAACAGGGAGGGAAGTTGAGGAGCCAATTCGTATTTGAGGTAATCTCGTAAATTTTCATTTGACTTGGGTACAGCAGCAATCCTGGTAAACAACTGTAGAGGATTGAATATCACAGTTGAATTCCTTATTATCAATGTGTTATTTGTTGCCGATATTGGTATAACTCTGTTTTTCCGTTGAAGTTTAATTTCCCCAAATGAACATCCTATGACTGAAGATAGTAAATTTTCACCAACTTTCTTTGCATTGTCACAGTTTGTTTTATCATCACCAACCCTCCATATGTTTTTATATCATTTCTAAGTCATCTAAAAAAGTAGTATAATCTTTTGAAAATTATATTAATAATTTCAACCCCTGGATTTTTTTCTGCAAATGTCAAAATATTTTAAACTAGTAAAATGCAGATTTGAATAAATGTTTAAAAAAAGTTATCATAAAACTAACTTTATTATTTGAAATCAATTATATGAAAGAGAAATTAACTTTTGGTCTTAAACACAATTCATCAGGTGTCGCACTCTAGTACGACAAGCAAAGGATAAATGGAGAAATGATGATCACCACTAAACTGAGTTAAATGATACATTGCACATCCTCAAGACTAATTGACAGCCATTCTTTAATAACTCAGTCTAAACTTCTGTACTTTAATCTAATTAATGTCGTGAATTTTCAAAAAATTACTGAGTCTAAACCTTAAAGTAATCTGAATCGATTACATATATTCCTTAGAAAATGAGTTTTTGAAGATTTATTAATATTCTGAAAATTTGTTTCAACAGTGAAGTTAAGGATTAATATGGATTTAGTTGTTATAATAATTGTTTTTAAAAGGACAGACAGGTGGATGAACCTGGCGAAGAGTATGTGTAATATGTATTTGTATAGTTTCTAAGTCACCAGAAAAAGTAGCATAATCTTCTGAAAATTATATTAATAATTTCAACACCTAGATTTTTTTTAATCTATAAATATCAAAATATATTAGTATTAATATTAGCGCCCCTCACTCCTCAAATTTTTCTTGCGATAGACTAAAAAATGACGTTGGTAGTATAAATTTGGCACCCCCTAAATTTCCGTGCCCGTGGCAACTGCCTCCTTCCCCCCTCTCCTCCGCACGGCGCCGTTTATAATTTCTTTATTTTATAAACCCAAGGTCATATTCAAATTAGCATACTAGTGGACTTGGTTTCCTTTAGAAGCGAAAAATATTCGCTTTTGACGTAAATATGCAGAAAATCATCCAACAAGGCGCAATTACTTGGCGAACACAGTTGATCCGCCATTTTGGATAGAATCCGACATCAAATTTTTTGAGACTTTTCAGGATCCATTCTATACATATCCAGGAGCTAATCCTGAAAATTTTAGCGCATTATAAATTTCTTAGCTATCGACCCCTTTTTTGGTTTAAATTTACTGGGCTAATTATGTTTATACACTAAGAGTTTCGGTTTAATCTATTTAACAAAATGTCTAAAATCGCAAGTGGGCATTCATCAATGGCCAGGTAGTGTACAAACCCTAATACAAGATTGATTTTTGTAAGATGTGGAAAAAATAATTAAAAGAAAATCTGCATTCAAAATTGCAATGTGAATTATGATATCTAACTTAATACTTCACTTATCATTCAGCAAACAAATTTACAATTTCCCTAAACTATCGTTAAATTCAATGAAATAATAAATTACTTTGATGTTTCTTTATAAAAGTAAAACTGGATTTGTAAGCAAGCTAGAAAATAATTTATAATCATTTGTAATTGAACTTAAACTTTTGATTAAAACTTTTAATGTCCTTTGAAGTCTTGCCATACAATTATTAATTTTATATATTTTTTTCTTCCAAACATTCATTAATGTAAGATTAAAAAATACTCGAGTATTTCAAGTACTCACTTAATATTTTAATTATTGATACAAAATCTTAATTTTACAAAATTAAGTTCCTTGTTTCATGCTTGAAATATTTAAAAATCGCTTCTTTTCTTTTCAAAATTAACTTAAATTTTCCATTCGAAGAGCAATTAAGATTACTTTAATCCGACTTCAAAGCACAAATTAATTAAAAGAAATTTTTTGCGTGTTCATTTATGAAATAAAATATATTTTTTAATTATAATCATAAATAGTAAAACAATACACATTTAAAACATGAAAAAATGAGCTAAAATGAATGTATGGAATATTTACCGAAATATTATAGATTCGTCAAACCCCATATACAGTCGGCTCTTGTTAATTCGAACTCGTCGGGACTACAAGAAATGTTCGAAATATCCGAAGTTCGAATTATGGAAAATATGAAATGAAAACATGCTTAATGTGGTACTATTACAAAGGAATTAATTTTATAGCATTTTTGAAATTTATTTCACCTGTTATCATTATAATATGATTTAATATTTAATTAGAATGTATAGATACAAAACTAATTAAAAGATTAGAAACAACCACAATTGAAGAAAAATTTGAGGTGTCACTGATGAACAGACGGGGCCCTAAGAAAATGAATATCAAATGTATTGGATTATATGCATACTTGTTCGGAACAATTTTCACAAAAATCAAAGAAAGAAAGTTATTTAAATGATCTGAAATCCGTGAGAAAAAAAAAAGAAAAATGAAAAATCGGAATTCTCGTTAGTTCGAATTAAACGGTCAAAAGAAAATGAGTTCGAATTAATGAAAATTTGTAACGTTATTCCATTGAAAATTTCGGGACTTCGTATTTCGTTCGAACTAAGCGAAGATTCGAATTATCCGCTTTCTATTTAACGGGATTTCACTGTATATAAATAATTAACATTATCCATAAATTATACATTATATCACTGCGTGATATGATTAGATGATATATTGTTACTTATAATGACATTTCTCATGAAGAGGTATTAGAAAACTACAAAATAAAAATCTGAATGACAATACTCTAAGGTGAAGCGTAACGCAGCAATAATCTTCGCGCATAGTGTTTAAAAGATTGCTAAAACCTTTAGCTCCCTATATATATATATATATAACATACAAATAATAAGAAAATAGTTAAAAATGAAATATTTCATTCAAAATGAAAAAATACCAAAAATCAAAATGGACTCAGATTCATAATTATTTGCGCAATGCGACATAATAATTCGAATGTTTTTTTATAAAACCATTAACTATAATACATTATATATCAATGAAATATCAGAATTTTATTTAAAAGAATATATACGAAATTTGCATATGTATGTATATTTTTTTTTCTCAAATCAAATTGGTTCGTTAGAATGACGATTTTTATACATGAATTTATGCATAAATAAAATGATATATTTAAAATTGAATGTTGCGGTGAATATTGAATGTTAAATAAACACTTCAACAAGTTAGAATAGGGCTAAAGTAGATACAAATTTACTACCTTGTAATTATTTAAAAAAAGTGTCCGATATGCACGATCATATTTTTAATTGTTAACAAGTTTTTTGTTCATCAGATACAGAAGTCTGATTTTTGGGAAGCTTTAAATTATTTGACTATTTTACGAAAACACTGCAATCATTTGAAATTGTAGTCAATAAAAATTTCCTTTTCTCCTTTGTGCGCACCATTTTTCTTATTGTTTAGCTAAATAAATGTGTTTTTCTATTTCTTTGTCAATTCTGAAATAGTCACCTCTTAAGAATGAAAATGCAGATTTTCCCTTTTTTTAAATAAACTAAAAGCTTCTTTAATTCTGAATATTTTGTCATCTCATTTATCTATACGACAATTATGTTGCGATATTTAGTAAATTTTCTTTAATGTATTCCCTAGCGCAATTACCCATACTAATGAAAACTTTAAATGGATTTTTCTCATTGTTCATATTTGCTTGTTCAATAAACACTAAGGCTTTTTTTAAATTTAGATAGAGGTTTGATTTTTTTTTTTTTTTTTTACATGTATTTTTTTACATTTTTTTTTTCATGGTGTATTTAATGCTTTGTGTGTGGATTTAACATTTAAATTCATCGATTAAAAAAAAAATTAAACTGAAAGTTTGTTGAATTTCCTTCATTTTTGGTATACACGAGAGAAAAAATCATATTAAATGTAAAATACCATTGATTTTAAATCCCAGTATTATGTAGCATATGCAGTATTATGTAGCAAATGCAGTATTATGTAGCATAGTTTTATGTAGCATTCTAATGAATGTAAAAAACATAGAAGCAAAAATATTCATATTTATAAAACTTGTGGAAAATTAACAAAAGTTACTGTAAAAAAGTTAAATTTTAGAAAAATTGGCTGTTCTACAAGATTTTTTTTTTAATTATTTTATTTTTAGTATTACGTACTTGCCACCATATACATTACAATATTTTTTTGTAAATGACATATTGTTCAACATATTTTTCATAAATGAAGTTTCAAAGGTTCTGTGTCTTGAGATTAAGTGACTTAGACTGACATGAATGTTGTTTGTCATTGTTATGGCTCAAATTGGAAACCATGACAATACGCCAGCCTTGATGCGTTCTCTTTAAACTTTGTTTAATCGTTTGGCAACAGTCAAACTCGTTTGGTTTGTTGATATTGGAAAGTCGAATGTTTTTTATGGTAAAAATCTCATTATATAGCTATTTCGACAATTAAATATTATTGTTGGTAATAATGTTTATTACGTTAGCATGTAAAAGAATGGTGTATATTATGGTATCAATTTGAGTGATATTGGTCCACCTTTTATTAGAAAGATATTTAGTAACTGACTATGGTGTCATTCCTGATTCAAAACTATATATATGTATATAAAGGAACTGTTGTTTAAAATTAGACTTTTCGCATTATTTGACTATATCTGCCTTTATTAGAATTCGTTAAACATTACAGTAAATAAAGTTACATAATATTGTTCGCCGAGCCTGAGGTATGAACTGTTTATACTTTCAGTATTAGTAAATATAAATTATTAGTTACAAAATGACTGATAAAAACAAATTAATAACTTTAAAGCCTATAAAGGACAATTATCAAGAATACAAACTTTTTTAGATGACGATAGAAAAAAAGACATTTGCATAATTCTAGAAGATCTTAAATATTTTGAAATTGTGGGAAAAGACTCGAAGTTGAATGATAATCCAGCAGCCTTTACCGAAATAGAAGAGGAAGCAGAAAAAATAGTGGTAAGACTCTTACTCTCTAATAGTAATAACAGCGAAATTTCAATCTCATGTGAGTAATTCAAATTTAGTCATTCGTGTTTTATACAATTGAATACCTGAGTTCCTTCTACTTCTTTTCTGATATAGATAAACATGCCAAAACTAGGGCTTTAAAACTGAAGTGAAACAAGTCCACACTTGATCTAAATTCGGATGATTATTTTCTTGAACTTCTACATCTTCAGAAGGTAATTGGATCAAATCCATAATTGTGAAGGTTACCGATAATTGGCAGTAGTAAATTTTAGTCAAATGGAAAAACTATATTGAAGGACAAAATTTAACTGGATGTATCTCAAAAATCTAAAACATGTACGTAATCCTCTTAAATTTTGGCCGAATCATATAATGAAAACCACTCTTAAACTGATATTTTTCTTGATCGTATCGTAAATAATTCGATCTTTAATTGAATTTTAATATGATTTAATTGAAATTAGATTGACTTTTTTATTCGATGCTGAAGCTTATCAAAATGTTTTTTTATTAATCTTGTACGTTTATATGCAGTTTTACTAGGTTCAATTTTCTGCATTTTTACTTTGTTTTAGATCGAGACGTTAAAAAACTTACTGCGTTAATTATTAGTCTTTGTAGTTCTTCACATTGATTACATAAAATAATTTTATATTAATTATATAAAATGATTTCATATTGGTTTTTAAATAGTTCATAGTGTTAGCAAAAAACAGTAATGTATGATTTGAAAAGAAGATGTATGCGCTAAAAAAGTAACCTTAGCAACAATAAATTTTCACCCGTTTCTTTAGATTTTCTTTTGGAAGATTTATTTTTATGCATGAATTATTATCCATTGATGTTAAAAGTAAAAAAAAAAAAAAAAAAAAAAAAAACAATTGTAAGCTATAATTCTTGTCTTTTTCCCATAGCTCTTGATATTAGTTATTTACACTGATTCTATGAAATGGTTTCATATTTGTCATTATACAATGAATGATCTAAGCAAAAGTATGTCGAGACAATTTCCAAAGAAACTGTACAGTCTAAAACGTAAACCTGCAAAAAAAGTTTTTTCTTCATTGGTAATTTGAGAATTTATTTTAGCAAATTTTTCAATATATTTTTTTTTCCACTAAAGCAAAAGTTTAGAAAAAAACATACTTGATGTATATGCCTTTTATTGTAATCGATTGTACTTTAGAATATTGGTTGTTCCTTATTCATTATAGAGTAAATTTAATATTCAGAAAAAAACCTGACTAACAAAGTCAATTTCTTATGTATCCATATTTTATGCAGTTTGATTTTGGTGATCTGATGATTTATATTTTATTGATATTTATATGATTCATGTGAATACATTCTTTTTTATCTATCATTTATAATTAATTCTAAATAACATAATCACATTATTATTATAATTCTTTTTGTAATTTGGCAAAGTTGTAAAATGTATAAATATATACATATATATATTTATGCGCAATGAAGTTTTCTGGTTAGAAAAAGACAGAACCAGCTGTAAAATGAAAGACGAAAAAGAAATTTTGTGTAGAAATCTTAGCTAAAATATGCATTATGAAAACTTATATATCATATATTGAATATCAAATAAGTTAATGTTTTAAAAAAGTAAATTTTGTTCTGTGCAGATGTAATAACGATAATAAATAATCTGTAAGGCAAATGTTAAGCAGCGTTTTTATAGGAAAAACGAGTCTAACTAAAGTTGTGAATCTTATATTAACCCCTCAACTGGTTTACCCGAACGCCGTTCTGGCAAGACGAATTTGCTTATTACATCATTTAAAGCTTTTTGATACCACTATTATTTTTAAGAAAATTTTCATACTATTGAAAGGCGGAAATGTTAAGACTAAATTTTACAAAAATTTTATTTAAATAATAGTGGTGTGAATCCGCTATTTTCAATTTATTGGACAGAAAAGAATTAACCAGTTAAAAGGTTAATCTACCCGAATTTGCAACATGAATTATACTAAAAGCAGGAAATTCAAGGTAAAACATCCATAACTAGTATATCTGGGTGATTCTCCAATAAGTGGGTAATATCACTCATTGATTTGGTGAAAAATAAAAATCAAATTTTAAGCAATATTTTTTAATAATTAGATGCAGCATATGCTACTGAGTAATAAACAACACTCCGGCATAAATTTAAGCTTTATATATTGTTGTAAAAATTATTTTATAAATTATTGGATTGTTCGGAAAGTCCTTTCCGTTTGGGAAATTCAATTCGCACCGGAAAATTCTATTATTTAATTATTAGATATTATTTTCGATATCTAATACTTAGATATTAATGAAGAAATTTTTCTGGTGCGAATTGATTTTCCCAAACGGAAAGGACTTTCCGAACGACCCAATAATTTGATAATCAATGTCAATACTGTCCCCAAGATAGTTGTTTACTTTATAAATCAGGATTTTAGTAAAATTTAGATTAATAGATTTGGAATAGATGGTATCACTGTATCCTTTGTCTTCAAGTCATATATGTCATTACTATCTGCTTCGGAGATTGAATCTTAAAATAAATAATTTGAAATGGGACAGTAGTGACAAAATTAAGAAAATTGCTTCTGTGTACAATAGTAAATTCGGCTTAGTAAGACTGCAATATAATATTTTATACTATGCAAAAGTATGTTATATCATGACAAAATAGTAAATAAATAAAAACAATAACAAGGATAGTTTAAGTAGGGGACAGTAGTGACAAGTAATAAACATAATTCTTATCTTTCTATCCATTTTGTAGCTTGTAACTATCGTTGAAGTCCTTAGAATTGTGCCATGTGTTTTTCTGGGCAATTAAGATGGCTCCATCTACTAAATGCGCCTGTTCACCAAATTTTATCTGGCGACCTGGTGGTCATTTTGGATGTTTTATACAAAGGGACAGTAGTGACATTAAAACTAGGGGACAGTGTTTCTCTGACTCAGAACAATTGTAAAACTATTTTTAATAAAAATACATAAAAATACTTTATTATGTACTTTGGAGTATAGATTTTTATTTTTGGTGGTAAAATTGTTAAAAATAGTCTGTCATTACACTTAAAATTGTTCCAGAAGATCAGTACATGAGGTGAGAGACAAGGGACAGAAGTGACAAATTGAATGTTTAAAATAATATTGCAGTAACATTTACAGTTATTTTCTCGAAAATACTTTTTGAAATTGTAGAAATACATCAAAAAATACATTTTATGTTAAAAAAAAACTATGTGATTGACAAAAAACAGTAACCTTAAGAGACCGAAATTATCCACTTATCGGAGAATCGCCCATCTGCGTTTTTTAACCACAATCAGAAACACAACAGAGTATGCCAACAAAATTGTCAGAAACCTAACTTCTAAAATGCAGAAACAGCAAAACATTGTGAAAACAAGAGATGTCGTTGGAAAAGTTTGTTTCTGTCTTTGATTTTAAAGATGACATGATCTGTCAATTGTATCTAAAAATATCCTCGCAATTTAAAAATTAGAATCCTTGTTTGGCAATTCAATAACAAAACATAACGAAGATCAAAATATTGGTGAAATTTCGCTTCTTTCTTTCATTCTAAATATATCCTGCATTGTCAAAAACATCTCAAAATATCTTTGCACTTGAAAAGCATGAAACTTTCTTTGGCGTTTCAAAATTTAAACAGAATAAAGACAAAAAAAAATATATATGGAAATTTGAACCAGCACTATCTAATACATCTTGAAATATTGCTGCACATTAAAATCGCAAACATTTGTTTGGCGTTAAACCGCTAAACAGAATGAAGATAAACAAGTTGGAAATTGCACGTAAAGCGTAGCAAATGAGGTGCGTTCGTTGATAACGAAGTTTTAAAATATTCAGATCTTGCTGATATAGTAGAACGTACTTTGGATACAGTATAGTGGTCGAAATCTTTGTGTTCCTGTAAATATGCAGGGAGTAATTCTTATTATACTTCATTAACGTATATCTTATTCATAAAGTTAGTAAAGGGTAGTTTTTGCGTTGTTATATGCGGACGGACAGACAGACAGACAGACAGACGGACGGACTGAGCGACAACAATAGGTGCTACGTATTTACATAATTACGAACACACCTAAAAAAATGATTAAAATTATGTACATTTCTATGGCTCTATATAACACCTAGACTGTCTGATACCTACATCTGAAAATTACCTTGCATTTTTAAAAAAATGCTTGTTTTGGTGCTTCAAGAGCTAAACAGGGAAACAGTTAAGATCTGAGTGAATTTTGATCTATGTTTATAATTTATTTTCAGTATTATAGCTGTTTGAGACAGCACATTGTCATTTAACATTTTTTTAAATTAAATCTGTGGTACTTAACTCGACGTATTAATTTCCTCCCTAGTATTCATACTATGTAACTTTCATAGCTATTACCATTTCTTGTTACAGTATTTTAATATTTCACAAACAATGAAAATGAATTTCATGAATTACATAATTTCACGGATAAAATTTCTATATTTAATGAACTGATTGTTTCATCAAATGATATTGAAGAACATTAAATTTATTAATTACTGAACAAGGAACAATCAATGTGGAAAAATAAAAATAAATACAAGAAAGGCCTCACAGGTGACTTTCTTTATTTTTGTTTTAATGTAATACAAAAAATATATTCATAAAACCTATTAATATGGATTCTCAAAATAGAAGAATAACATCCGTAAAAGGGCTTCCATTTTAGCGTGCGAGTCTATTTAAACTGCATTGCATTATTTTTGTGGTGCTGTGAAATAAATATTAACTATATCAAACTATACTGTGCATCCAATATAAAAATTTTAGAATCACCTGTCTATTTTTTAATTAGATTTTATTTCGATTAAGGAAGAGTATACATTATAACATAAACATAGTTAAAAAAAAGACAAACCCAAATTATAAGTAAGAGATTTTTCATACTGTACAAAAAATAAAGTATTGTTTGGAGATGTGTTTTTAGCACTTTCCAACAAAGTTGAAAAGTGCTTATGCATTCGGTTTGTCTGTCCGTCTGGCCGGATGGCCGTCTGTCCGTCTGTCCGCGCTCTAACTCCCGTAAATATACTCGAATTGCTATGAAATTTTTATACGTTATTGAGGTTTACCCTAGCACGAACCCTATTGAAAATGAAGTATCTACCATGATTAGTTTATCTACAGAGAGAATCAAAAGTTTCCCATTACATTACGGCCTATGGGGAAAAATCGCTAATATACTCGGATTGCCATGAAATTTTAGGACGTTATTGACGTTTACCCTAGCACAAACCCTACTGAAAATGAAGTATCTACCATGATTAGTTTATCTACAGAGAGAATCAAAAGTTTCCCATTACATTACGGCCTATGGGGAAAAATCGTTAATATACTCGGATTGCCATGAAATTTTAGGAAGTTATTGAGATTTACCCTTGCATGATTCCCTATTGAAAATGAAGTTTCTATTATGATTAGTTTATCTACAGGGCGAATCAAAAGTTTTCCATTACATTACGGCCCATGGGGAAAAATCGTTAATATACTCGGATTGCCATGAAATTTTAGGACGTTATTGACGTTTACCCTAGCACAAGTCCTATCGAAAATGAAGTTTCTACCATGATTAGTTTATCTACAGGGCGAATCAAGTTTCCTATTACATTACGGCCTAAGGGGAAAAATCGTTTCAAAGGCATTTTAAAGATTTTATACCCTGTCAAACGTATTAAAATATGCATTCTATAAAATATAAGGTGAAAATGTAGCTATTATTCATTTACAGGGCCACACAAAAAAATTCCATTAGATAATGGTAAAAGGCGGAATTGTGTGTGACATATTTTAAATATATTGAGCTGTATCATGTATAATAAAATTGATATATGACACTGAAGTTTAATATAAATTATACGCTACTGTCTTGCATAGTATGAAGTACATAGCATTTACAGGGCCATACAAAAGATTTCAAATAGTATATTCTTTCCAAAGTACCGTATATGTGTCCGATGATGGCTGATGGAGGGATGAAATGCATTTTAATTATAATATTCGCGTTTATATTTCGTTAAATATATGCACATTATATGGTGTGTATAAATGTTATAGTTGATATACAGGGCTACCCAAAAGAGCTAACCAACGTTACTGAATATGAGCGTAAATTATTTAAACGTGGTTCTTAAATAAGCTATGCATTTTTACGCTGAGCTGCATTCAATTTACTGAGAAATGTTTGCAGAATATAGATAAAGGGATATACAGGGCCACGCAAAGAATTCGGAACATGGACGCCTATGAATGATACTTTATGAGAATGTGATTTCAGTTGTTTTAAATGTGTTTTAGTTTAAAACTAGCGGCCTTCGCCCGCTACGCTGGTCGGTTTATCTAAAGAAATCTTGAAGAAGTAGTTAGATAAGGTTCAGACATACATTAAAAAAAAAAAGCAAGTCGATCATTCAAAAAACGTTGGGAAATATCAAATATTTACTGTAATTTTTTAAGAAAAACAAAGTTTCGAAAAAAAAAATTAAATCGAAAAAAAAATTACACTGACATATTAATGCAAGGAAATTTTCCCAGAGAGAAAATTCGCCTTGAATACAATATTTCAAATTCTTTTAATTGCTTATAGGCGTTAATGCCAACATAGTGAAAAAAAATTCCATGCTGGGAATCGAACCCGGGCCATCAGTATGGCGCACTGACGTTCTACCGACTAAACCACATGGAACGACAGCCAGCTTGAAACTTTCTCATACTTAAGTAGACTGGCGAAAACATAACGATAGCGCGTTTTAAAATCGCACAGTGACATCTATTGGATTTTATATGTACTAAAAAACGTTATGTACTAAAAAACGTGAGCAGCGCACCTAATAGTTTCTTTTGTTTCTTTTTGTTACTTTTTTGTCTGTTGTCCGATTTTGATGAAACAAAGCCTATACACTGCCTTGGAGTGTGCATTCTTCATTAGTGAAAACCGCATAAAAATCCATTCAGTAGTTACGAAGATAACCTCGAACAAACAGACAGACAGACAGACAGACAGACAGACAAAAAATTCAAAAAAATTTTTTTTGTGTTTCATTGGTTTTCTTTTATCGCCCTGACTCCATTTTTGTCAATTATCTTCAATGTACAGACACACCGGGTCCTACTGTTTTATTATATGTATAGATAAATTTTAGCCTATGCTGACGTGTAATAAAGGTAGAAGTTAAACTACAGGGCTGAACAAAAGTAATCAAATATGTTTCCATCTAATAGTATGAATTGCTGAAAAAGAAATTTCAAGCTACTAGGTATTTTCTTGCTGAGCTAAATTTTCCCATTATATGAACTGACATATGAAATACAGGGCTGGTCTAATGTACTGGAATACATATTTGGGTATATTTAACTATACACTATTATTTCCCTAAATAACAAAATTTTGTTAAAGATTTTATTAAGTGTTGGAAAGTGCTTCATAATCTATGCTTAACGCATGATTTTTCTTACTTGTTTCTCATTTGCAATGAGTTTCGTTTTAATTTCGTAACAACAGTATCATTTGAGAAAATAATTTACATATATATATCATAAAATATTTCCTTATTTTAGAACATTTTCTATTTCTATATTTAAAATAAATATTATTTTTAAAAGGATAACTTATATACTTTTTTTAGATTAGTCTTTTATATATATCTTTATTTGATCGATAATAGTAATTTAAAAAACAAATAGCGATTTTTCTTTCTTTTTTTCACCGTTATGTCTATGAATTTTCGCAATTATTTTAGATGGACACTCTAAAAAAGTAAAAGATCCTTCTTTTTTATTGAACTTAAGGAACTGCTATCATTTTATTTACTTAAGTTCAATAGAACAAACTAAATAAAACATTTTTTTATTCAAGTTGTAAAAAAAATTTTCTCTTTACAGTCCATTAATTTGAATTATTTTTAATACTTCTAACAATTTTAGAGTTTATTCGACAAAGTTCTTTTCGCCTTCGCTTTTATTTTTTATAAACGTAATTTAAAGTGAATAGATATTAAACTGAGAATTTTCTTTAATGATTTTTTTATAAGTTGGGGAAATGTACACAAAGATTCATTAATTTAAAAAATAGAATTATTCTTTTATCTATTTTTATTATTTAATAATATGTCTCAATTATTGAAATAATGTTTAGTTTCTTAAATTAAAAAAAAAAAAAAAACATATCTTTTTACAAACAATAAAATTACGAAAAAACATCTAATATGGTGTCAAAAGTTTGATTTTGTTTTCATAGAAATAAAATAAAAAATAAAATATAATTAAGAAACTAGTTTACGAATGAAATAGATGCGCTTTCTAATAATTCTCTTAAATGATGTTTTTCTAATTTCGGCAAATATACACAGATATTCATTGATAAAAATAATTGAATATCCTTTAAATATATTTTTGATAATTTAATAAGAAAACATGATCATTATAATATCATTAAGTTTAGTTTCTTAAATATATAAAGTTTTGTTCAGAAAAAATAAAATTACAGAAAAAAAATTATAAATTGTCCAAAGCTTGATTTTGTTTTCATAGAAACAAAAATTAAATGAAATTAAATATTTTACTTATCTTAATAGAAGTGCTTTCTTTCTATATTGATGTATATTGATTGATATTTTCTTTCTATATAGATTTTTTACTCAAAAGTACGGTATTTTAACGTGCAGCCCTTAAAAAAATATTGTTTAGAACTGCTTCAAAATGTTAATTCGATTTAAAATGAGTTGTTGAAACTTTTAGAAAAACACAATAAAAATATACAAGTGCTGTTTTTTGATATACAGGGTGTCCAAAAAGTCTGGAAACGGCCGAATAACTCGAGAAATACATATGAGATTGAAAAACGTAAATATACGTGTTAAATATTTTTAAATAAGCTACTCTGTGATACCAAATTTGACCTTCGAAACCGACCCCCTGGGGGTCAGAGGGGGTCCAACTTTGAAATCTTAAATTATAACCCCCATTTTTTATTGCAAATTCGGATTCTACGGACAAAAATACGTAACTTTTGTATTTGATGTTTATTTCAAATCTTCGTTTATCACGGTGTAATCGAGCATATTAAATCTATACATATTCCCGCTTTTCCAACGGGATTTTCCTTAATCGAAACTGATTGGGCGGAATTTTTGACGTCAGATTCCTCGTCTTTTGTAAGAATAGCGTTTCCTGAAAATTACCCGTGGCGATTATTTCAATAGTGCTACACTGTTAAAAATTTGACCCATTTGCTGCAGCGTCACTCCACAGGTATTATAGAATATCTCTTTTGTGACCAATGAGAATGCTCCATAACACAGTAAAGTAATCGTTTTCTATAAAAGCGGTGGAGTGACGATGCAGCAAAAGGGTCAATTTTTTTACAGTGTACTTTACTGTGTTATGGAGCATTCTCATTGGTCATGAAAGAGATATTCTATAAAAGCTGTGGAGTGATGCTACAGCAAATGGATCAAATTTTTAACTGTGTAGCACTACCGAAATAATCGGCACGGGTGATTTTCAGGAAACGCTATTATTGCAAAAGACGAGGAATTTGATGTCATAAATTCTCCCCAATTAGTTTCGATTAGGGAAAATCCCGTTGGAAAAGCTGAAATATGTATCGATTTAATATGCTCAATTACACCGTGATAAACAAGGATTCGAAATAAACATCAAATACAAAAGTTACGTATTTTTGTCCGTAGAATCCGAATCTGCAATAAAAAATGGGGGTTATAATTTAAGATTTCAAAGTTGGACCCCCTCTGACCCCCAGGGGGTCGGTTACGAAGGTCAAATTTGGTGTCACTGAGTAGCTTATTTAAAAATATTTAACACGTATATTTACGTTTTTCAATCTCATATGTATTTTTCGAGTTATTCGACCGTTTCCAGACTTTTTGGACACCCTGTATATGTTTCAGCCTATATATTTTGATATGTATGTGTTGGCGGGGCAGTATCCAAATATAGTAGTGCGTACAATTTCATGGATGCTGTGTTGACACTAATCAACGGATATACAGATACAGCCAATTATCTTTTTGACACTTTTTGGGAACAACAGATTTTGAGCCTATTCCATCAACGATAATTTTCAGAATTTTCAAGCTATGTTTATGAAACTTTTACAGAAGTTGCTCTAAAAACTTAGCTAACATATTAAGCAAATTATATTTTGACTGGTTTCATAAATGCGGAGTAAGAAAAATATTTTACTAAACTTGCTCATTATTCATACAATTTTGATTATTTTTTAATTCTGAACACAATCTGATTTTAGTAATGAATTTGTGTACAATATCATTTGTCATGTTATTTGAAAATAACGTTTTTCTTCTATTAAGAATTCTGCAAATTATAAGCAAAAAACTTAGCAAAATTTGGGACTGTTTTTATGAAAACCTTAATTTCTCTTCGAGTATACATGCTATCTGCATAAAAATGAACACAGATTATTACAATAAGCCACTCATAATCTACAATTTGAATGCTTTTGCTACATTAGTTTTGACAGAGTTATTCAAAAGATATGTTTCTTTTTCATTTTGTGGACGTCCACTATGGGATTTCGGAAAAATATATTTGCGGAAATATGACCGCTACTATTTTGTTTATACAGCTGGAGTTTCAGGATATTTCCTCCTGTATTTTTTCAGATATTCAACAAAACGTCAAAAATCGCAAGTGGTGACATTAATATGACTGGACTGTGTGAATATTTAATTTTGTATACGTATCATGAAAGCATGCATTATAGGCAATATATTTTTTGTAAATATCAACAGTTTATCCAATCATAAATTACTTCAGCTTTCTTTTAAGAAATAAAACTTATAAAAGTTATATTGTAAATAAAATTTAACCTTCTTTCAATTTTTAAAAGGTTACACTGGGTTTGAAATTTTCAAAAAATCCATTTTTTTTAAAAATCTAATAGTTTAATATGTCTAGAATGGTTTTTCAGTCAATCGGAATAAAAATCTATTAGAATCAGATATTCCAGTACATTTTCCGAAGTTCTGAACTTCATACCTTGTGGTCATATTTTTAAGGTAAATAAAGAAGGATTAGTAGTCTAGAAAAAATAGTCATCTGCCCTACTAGCAAACCAATATTGGTTCAATGTTACGCCAATATTTCATTTATTGGAAATATTGCCAATAAAACGTTAATATTGCTCCAATATTGGGACGTTTATATTTTGTTCTTATTTAGCCAATATTTGAAGCCAATATTATGCCAGTATTCGGTTTTCATTAGAAATATTGCCAAGAAAACGCCAATATTGTACAAATGTTGGTTTTACTTTGGAAATATTTTCAATAAAATCCCAATATTTAACCATACTGGCGTTTTATTGGCAATATTTCCAATGTAACCCCAAAATTGGCATAATATTGGCTGCAAATATTGGCTAAATAAGGGCAAAATGTAAACACCCCAATACTGGAGAAATATTTCATGCCAATATTGAGCCAATGTATCAATATTGCTCCAAGATGTAGCCAATATTGTTCGGCTACTGGGGTGCTTAATAAATTTTGTAAAAAGAAAAAAAAAGTAATTGTTGGTGCAAAAATATCAAGTGTAAAATAATTGGAAAAACATCTCTATCTGGAAAAAGCAAGTCTGCAACTAAATTTATTGTTAAATTATAAGTTTATTACGGAGTGACTTTAAGAAGAACTTGTGATTCAGTTAAAAACATGAAGAATGCTAGAATGGCAACCTACTTCCATTATTGATCAATGCACCAAAATCAGCACGGATTAAGCACAAGCGGTCCTCACTCATGGTACGGTCGGCAGCGTGCTTCAGCTATGTGTCGACATCGTTAGAGAAAAGTGGACTGATTTTATTTCACCATAGGTTTTTATTGATTATTGCCAGGGGGCAAACATTTAAAATGAGCTTTTGATTTGAGAGCGAGGGCGCTCGATACAGACGTGTTGTTCGAAGGACAACGAAGCTCAACTGAGCGTTACATCATTTATCAGCTAGGTGGCGCTGATCTCTTAATCAAACTTCGGGAGCGCACATACCGGCCCCCATTGAAGTATTCTGATAGTTCAATGATACACAACAATTAAATATACAATAACATACAGATACTATTACAAATTAATGGTTACACATAAAGCACTTAATATAAATACAATAATAAGAAATAATAAATTCAATAGAAATAGTTTAAGCTTAATTACTATTTTCGTTATTTACAATTGGTAGAATACAAATATTAGAGATACTTCTTTTGTAAGTTCCGGATGGAGTCCGGACTATTACAACCCTAACATTGTCATCATTTCCCTTGATAATTTCTGAAAT
This sequence comes from Maratus speculifer, assembly GCA_964019185.1. NCBI lineage: Eukaryota > Metazoa > Arthropoda > Arachnida > Araneae > Salticidae > Maratus > Maratus speculifer. The sequence continues at coordinate 455,300,648 of OZ025291.1, forward strand.
ACGACCTATTATCCATTTACAAACTGGTAGGTCTCCATCCTTTACCAGAACCATCATACCTGGTGCAACATTTTGTTTTTTAAAGAGCCTTTTGGATCTCTGCTGCAAATGGCTTAAATAAGAATTGGACCAATTTTTCCAAATTAGTTGCACGATTTTTTGAGTTTTCTGCCATCGGTCGAGCAAGTTTTCTCTTACATTAATCAAATTTGGCTCAGGAAGAGCATTAATTGGTCTACCAATCAAGAAATGTCCTGGGGTCAAAACTTCATAGACTTCTAATTCAGAAGATAATGGGGAAAGAGGGCGCGAATTTAGAATACCTTCGATTTGAGTAGTAATAGTTAAAAATTCTTCAATGGTTAATTTCGTAACACCAATAGTTCTTTTTAAGTGGTATGTGAACTGTCCGACGCCTCTCTCCCAGAGTCCTCCAAAATTTGGGGAACGAGGGGGAAGAAATTTCCAGAGAACTTGCTCGATGACAGAAAATTTGATACATCATCATTGTTTTTATTTATAGAATTTAATAATCTCTTTAGTTCCGCACATGCTCCAACAAAGTTGGATGCATTGTCACAAAAGATGGTATTACTTTTGCCTCTGCGAGCAAAAAATCTTTTAAGTGTTGCAATTAATGCAGCAGAAGTTAAGTCAGAAAGTAGTTCTAAATGCACAGCTTTAGTAACCATGCATATGAAAATGGCCACATAAACTTTATTAAATATCCCTTTTCTCTGGTTGCGATATTTAATAAAAAATGGACCGCATAGGTCAAGACCTGCATTGGAAAACGGTGGCCCTTGTATTACTCTCTCAGGGGGTAAATTACCCATTATTTGACTTTCAATTGAAGGTTTTATTTTGAAACATTGAACACACTCGTGTACAACTTGACGAGCAATGTTTCTTCCATTAATGGTCCAAAATAATTGTCTTATACTATTTAATAGCCCTTGTGGACCAACATGTAAGTCTGTTTTATGATAGTAAAGAAAGATAATTTTAGTCAATTTACAGCTTGGGGGTAAAATTATTTGGTGAGATCGGTCATAGCTTAAATTTGAGTTGGTCAAACGACCACCCACTCTTAATAGATCATCTTTGTCTAAGAAGGGATCTAAAAATCTCAACTTACTTTTTACAGGGACAGACATGCCCTTTTTCAATGCCGAAATTTCTGATGAAAAATACTCACCTTGAGCTCTCTTAATTAAGAAATTTCTAGAAACTCTTAGTTCATCTAGAGTTAAGGAACCCTTAAGTTTTTCCCGATTTTTACAATTGTGGACAAACCTGAAAATAAATGCTAACACTCTCGTTAATTTAATATAACTATTTGAAATGGTAAGAAAAGAGTTAATAAAGTTATAATTTATAATTGAAGTGAGAACCGGAACTGACTTTAGTTCCCCTAAAAAATGTTCGTCTTTGTTATGAGAGTCCTTTTGTGGACAAAAATTCACAATGTCTTGTTTCAGGAAATCGGGTCCTTCAAACCACAGTTTATTTGTAGCAAGCGATTTTGCATCTTGACCTCGGGATAACACATCCGCTGGATTTAGTTTTGACGGCACATATCTCCACTCGTAGTTTTTGGTAAGTTCTTGAATCTTAGATAATCGGTTTGCAACGAAAGTTTTTAGAAGATGTGGGGACATGTTTATCCATGCTAGGGCAATCGTAGAGTCCGACTAAAGTATGACTTTGTCGATTTGAAGTTTCATAGCTCTAATTACCTTTTCAGCAAGTTGGCACAACAATAGACAGGCTGAAAGTTCAAGCCTCGGTATGCTGACAGTTTTAATAGGGGCAACTTTACTTTTGCTGCAAATGAGGTGGCAAACAGGCGAATTTGAGTCGGTGTTCGTTTTAAGATAAAGGGAAGCTCCGAATGCTTTCTCAATCGCGTCAGCAAACCCATGTAAGAGGATAGTTGATGCATCTTTAATCAGAATACATCTGGGAATTTTGATGGCTTCTATAAGAACTAGTGAATTGAGGAAATTGTCCCACTCCTGAGCAACATGAAGTGAAATTTTATCATTCCAGTCGCACTTTAGCAACCATAGTTGTTGCATGACGATTTTTGCACGGCAAATTACAGGACCGATCAAACCAAGGGGGTCAAAGAGTCTTGCAATTTGACTTAGAATTTCGCGTTTTGTGTAGTCAGAACTTTTGTTGACGATAAGTTTAAAGTTAAATGTATCACTAGTGCAGTCCCACATTATTCCGAGAGTTTTTGTTGAAGTTTCTTCGGCATTTTGATTAAAGGGAAATGTTTGATAATCAGGATTTATTTCTTCAATAACATTAGAACGCCATTTATGTAAGGCCATCTGACCTTTTTTGAAGATGTCTGTTAATTGTTTTTTAATTTCAAAAAATTCGGAAATGTCTGATGCACCTGACAGGCAATCGTCCATGTACATATCGTTCTTTACAACTTCGGCAGCTAATGGGAAATTGTTGGCTTCATCTACCGCTAACTGTTGGAGCACTCTAGTGGCAAGGTATGGACTGCTTGCACAACCGTAGGTGACCGTTTTCAGAGTGTAGATTTTGTCAGGTTCCTCCCTCCCTTCTCTCCACAATATTTTTTGGTATCTAGTATGCGACGGATTTACTTCTATTTGTCGAAACATTTTATTTACATCAACTGTAAATGCGAAAATATGTTTTCTAAAACGAATCATAATTGAAAAAAGATCATCCTGTATTATCCCTCCTTTAAACAATAGGTCGTTTAAAGACTTCCCATTAGTAGTTTTACAACTCCCATCAAAAACAACCCTCAGTTTAGTTGTAGTACTTGATGGTCGCAAAACACCGTGATGAGGGAGAAAATATCCTTTGTCAGGATTTATGTCATCGGAGTTTTCTTCCATGTGTCCTTAAGTAGTGTATTCCTTTAGAAATTCTGAGTATAATTCCTTTAATTTGGGATCCCGCTCTAAACGGTTCCATAACTGATTTAATCTTTTAGCGGCAATTTGTTTTGAATCCCCCAGAGAATTATCTAACATTTGGATCTTAAAGGATAATTCAAATACTTATCTGCCGTCCGGTTTCCGATAGTGAGTCTTTAAAAAATGTTTATTACAGTAATTTAATTCCTCACTAACTAAGGGTTTTAATTCACTTACTTGTTCCATTTCCCAAAAAGCACTTCTTTCTTTTTCCAAATTTTTATAATCTGTTACTAAAAAACAAGAATCAGAATATTCCCTTAAATTTGAGATAGAATTGCATACAGTTCCTGATATAACATGCCCGAAAAACGTTTCTACTAACATTAACTGGGAATCATCAATTTTAATTTTATTAGACCCTATTAATTCATAGAATAACTGCGCTCCAATCAGTGCATGTACGCGTTTCGGCTTATTCCAATTATTATCCGCTAATTTTATGTTCGACGGCAATTTTAATTTTGACGTATTTATATATTTGGGTGGTAGATTAGCGATTTTAGGAACAACTAACATATCTAATTGATAAGATTTAGTTTTGTTTTCATTAGTTAATTCTGTACTAACAAATGATTTAGCATTTAAACATAAATCATTAAGTCCGGAAATGGAAATATGAGTTTTTTGTTTACGCAATCCTAATAGATTCCTAATAGATCCTAACGCAATCCTTACGCAATCGTAATAGATCCTAAGAAGACAATAAATGCGAACTCGAACAACTGTCTAATGCAGCAATTAAAGGTTGAATTTCCCCAGAACCGTCCTTCAAATATATCACAGCTGTGTTTAAAATTACACAAGATTTATTTATTTCATTTTCCTTCGCGAAAAATGTTTGATTATCAGGAGAAACGGAGGGGGGTGAATCCACCTGGCGCCTATCTGTCTGGTCTTCAACAATGAATTGCCTTCTGATATTATTTTCATTTAATGGATGAAGTAATGAATTATGCTCTTTGCTGTTACAAGAAAGGCATTTATTTTTAGATAAACAAGGGTTAGGTAAATGGCTGTTTAAGCAAGATTGGCATAAATTGTTATTTTTAAGAACTTCTGATCTCTTTATCACGTTCATTTGTTTAAATTTCTCACATCTATATAAAGAGTGTGAATCTGTACATCCTAAAATACAACCTTTTCGCTGTTTTGATTTTGTTAAAAGGGATTTTTCCATGTTTGGCTTAGTGCCAGATTTCCAGTTATTATAAGGAGATTTTTTTTTGTCCCTTTGAAATAACAGTATTTTGAAGAATACGACTTCTTTCTTCCAAAAAGCTTAAAAAGCTAGCTAACTTAGGAATTTCGTTTTTATTTAATTTCATTTCGAACGATTTTTTTATTTCAGAATCCAGTCTTTGAAACAAGATGTGCATTATTAAAGCATCTGACAGCTCATTAGATTCAAATTCAAGTAATTTTAATGCACGCAAATTACATTTTGTATTATCAATTAATTGCATTAAATGATTAGGAGAATCGGGTACTTTTGAAAAATTAAGTAGTTTAATAATATGGCAATCAATGACAGCTCTTTTATTTTCATATCTTTCTTCTAAAGATTGCCAAAGCGATTCGTAAGTATCTTGAGCTGACTCAAGCCTTTTGGATTCACCTTTTAAACAGCCCTTTAAGTAGCATAACTGCTGAGTTGAATTTAAATTCTTATTATTTCCGATAATAGACATAAATTGTGTCTTAAATTTTTGAAATTCATATTTTCCATAAAAATTGGGTAGAGGTAAGTCTGGAATTTTAAAGCTATTACTAACAGTAGGATTTTCATTATTCATATTAACACATTCATATTTAGAAAGAATAATGTTAAGTTTTACCTCTGAATCTTCCAGTTCATCCTCTAGCTCAGTTGCTAGTTCCAAAGAATCTGTAATGTCGACATCTTCCGGAAGAGTTGTATACGATACTATCAAATTACGTAATGACGTTTTAATTTCCAAAATAGAAACCTTTTTGCTTTCTAAGCGGAGTCTTTCTTCTTGCTGTTCTTCTTGCGATCCCTTTAGATGAATGCATTCATATTCTTTAATGAATTTCGTAATTTTATTTACTTTTGTTTTCAATACGCCGCGTTGGCGATTTAAAGTAGCTAACGTGGTCATTTTTTAATTAGCTGGCCTCCTGGTCGGCTAGGACCATATGTCGACAGCGTTAGAGAAAAGTGGACTGATTTTATTTCACCATAGGTTTTTATTGATTATTGCCAGGGGGCAAACATTTAAAATGAGCTTTTGATTTGAGAGCGAGGGCGCTCGATACAGACGTGTTGTTCGAAGGACAACGAAGCTCAACTGAGCGTTACATCATTTATCAGCTAGGTGGCGCTGATCTCTTAATCAAACTTCGGGAGCGCACACTATGAAAGCCTTATTATTATTAAAACACGATTAATCTCCATCGGCAGGCGACGTTTTCTCACCCATCACGCTTATTATAAAGAGTTTAGCAAGAATGTGCGTCTAGAGTCTTCTATTTTTGATGAATTGACAGAAAACAATTTTGAGATTCTGAATCAGTTAATTTGGAAAACCCCTTTAACAATACAGAAATATTCAAAGCGAAAAAAATACATTATGTATGTTCATAACAACAAATTCTAAAATTGTAGCCCACGCCATAGAAAGTTATCACTTTCGAAATTTTGAGACAAGGCCATGAAATCTAATTGTTATATATATATAAAAGGAGAGCATTCTTGGAGGCATATGTTTACTCAACTAAAATAAACCATAACCAAATACCCACTCAATGAATCAAGTTCCCTCTCAACAAAAATATACCATATTAATCTAACTTAATTACCTATCTCCATGTTTAAATATTTCAGATACATGGCTTCAACAATATGTTGAATTATGTTATTTGCATATGTTATGTGCATTATGTTATATCGTGTGATTTTGTATTATTTATATTTCTAAAGAAGACCTTCGAAAAGTTCGAAATATTCAATGCTTTGTTTTAAAAATAACTTTTTTTTTATCTGTTAAACTAAATTGTCTGTATCTTTGTAATTGTTTGTAATATAAATGATTTATCTGCTGCTTCTAAAATTATTAAAATTGCTGATATACTCGTCTTAGTAACAAAAGAAGTGCCTGGACATTGCAGCTGCAACAGGAACTTTCCTTTATGGAGCTACATTCGGCGATTCCATCTAACGTTTCACAAAAACTTTACTGTCATTCCTACTTAAAATATCTATCGCCTTTTTTAAAAAAAAACACTACCTTTAAATTTACAATGCACATATATTTAGAGTCTGAATTTTAAAAACTATTAACAGATTAAATAATATAAATTAAGACCGACTCGAATACTGTTTTATGTCTTTTTTATGTCTATGTCATTCCCTGTGGAGATTGCGATAGTGTATACTATGGCGAAACAGGCAGATCTTTGGAAATTCACCTGCAGGATCATTTCAGTCCTCTAAAAAGCGGTAATTCAAATTCAAAAATTGTCCAACTTTGCATTCAAACGAAACACCTCCAGCAGTTTGCGAAGGGCAGTAGCAGTTATCACGGCAGAATTCTCCTCTAAGGTTGGTTCACTTCTTTACGACCGCCAACTCTGAATGAGGTTCGTGCTGTCCCGAGTGAATATTATCTTTTTCTAAAGAATAATAAATAACTGTAACCGTCTTGATTTGTTCCAATGTTTGTTATGCAATGAATTATTATTTGTACTGAGGAAGCCTTGCGTGTAGTTTGGTGAAACGTTCACTCTTGTATTTTTGATAGATTTTAATGTTTTAATTTTTGTATATAAATTTAATTTAAAAAAATGCATTAAAGTTTAATTGCTATTTTTAACATCGAATACCAATTCCCAAAAACTAATGCACAGATCTTTCTTACTGAAATGTTTTAAACTTCTTCAAAATAGGATTAAATAACGAATGAACAGAGGATTTTTTGTTCATTACAATTCATTTAAGCTGTTAGTAGTGTGAATTGTATGAAAAATTGTAAAGTTTTGCATACAACTCAGCCAAAAATTCAAACTTTTAAGCTATTGCATAGCTTTTATCGCGGGCTTTGAGCGCGGCGACTGAATCCAAAAATTCCGTAACGCGAAAAATCCTAACACATCCCTAACGAAAAAAACCTAACACTCGGCTAACGTCGTTTAAGCTCGGCAGACTTCGGCATGGTATCCTTCGGTAGACTTCGGCAGACATTGACGCGGTATTTTTCAGATATTTAGAGGATATCAAATCTCAAACTTATGTTTCTTATTTCAGTTACCATAAATCTATAGTTTCAATGATAAAAATTCCTGATAGAATGTGTATAGAAAAAAAATCTTCTTAAGATAAAACAAAGTAGGATAATGTAGCTTTTGGTGATTGGAGACCCGCCCAATGGTGAGGATCGAAAAATTTAAAATGCTTATAACTCGCGATCTAATTTTCGTAGCGCGGCCAAATTTTGTTTGGTAATTTATTATGAGCAATGTTAATTTTTGGTGACAAGAGACCCCCACGGTGAGGGTCGAAAATTTTAAAATGCTTATAACTCGCGATCTAATTTTCGTAGCGTAGCCAAATTTTGTTTGGTAATTTATTATGAGACAGTGTTGATTTTTGGTGACAGGAGACCCCCCACGGTGAGGGTCGAAAAATTTAAAAAGCTTATAACTCGCGTTCTAATTTTCGTAGCGCGGCCATATTTTGTTTTGTAATTTTATATGAGACAGATTTAATTTTTGGTGTCAGGAGACCCCCCCCCCCCGGTGAGGGTAAAAAAATTTAAAATGCTTATAACTCGCAATCTAATTTTCATATCGCGGCCAAATTTTGTTTGGTAATTTATTATGAGTAGAGTTGCAAAAAACCCACAGCTTTTGAGGGACGGGAATGAACCCGGGAATTTTGGAAAATAAACCCGGAATTTTGGGGAATATTGGAAATTTTGAAGAAGTTTTGAAAGTAAACAAAACCAGTCATTTTTCAACTTGAAAGTTTCATTTTACGACATGATTGCTCATTGTTCTGAGAAATTTAAAAGGATTTTTTATTAATTAACAAGACTTATTATTTTAACACTTTGCAACTTTTTAAATTCCTAAAATTTAACCGCTTTACAACTATGGTGACTGAATTAATGAAGATTTCAATTATTTTCTTAAAAATTAAAATTGTCTACTTTCTGTTACCTGGCATATCCAACGTATATTCTTTGTTTAATTTTTCTGTTTACTACATTGAATTTGAGAACGAGGGTGATGTTTACACTTATAAATAAATCTGCCATCCCCCTTTCTAACTTATTAATATTTTAATCTATTTAGTTTTCGCTTAAACTCTACTGGTTTTGTTTACATTTCTTATTGTAAATATTTTTATGCACTCAATCAGTAAGTTTCATAATACACAAATAGTTTTAATGACAGATTTATTATATTTGATGCCTTGTCTTTCAATATAAAATGGGACAGAATCAGGACGGAATCAGAGAAAACGTGCTCTGTTGTTGATTATCTTCGCTTAGCTCGCTCAGAAGAATTATTGAGTTGTTCTTGCAATTACAGTTAAGAATAAATTAATTGAAATCATTTCAAAAATATAAATAATAAATTAAATATTTCAATTTTTAAAATGTTCTAAAACTCCCGGAAATTTTCAAAATTTCCTTCCCAAAAAACCCAGTTTATTCCCGGGAATAAACCGGGTTTTTTCCAGCCTTTGCAACTCTAATTATGAGAGAGCGTTAATTTTTGGCGACAGGAGACCGCCCACGGTGAGGGTCGAAAAATTTAAAATGCTTATAACTCGCGATCAATTTTGGTAGCGCGGCCAAATTTTGTTTGGTAATTTATTATGAGACAGTGTTACTTTTGGTGACAGGAGACCCCCACGGTGATGGTCGAAAAATTTAAAATGCTTATAACTCGCAATCTTATTTTCGTATGGCGGCCAAATTTTGTTTGGTAATTTATTATGAGAGAATGTTAATTTTTGGTGAAAGGAGACCCCTCACGATGAGGGTCGAAAAAGTTAAAATGCTTATAACTCGCGATCAAATTTCGTATCGCGGCCAAATTTTGTTTGGTAATTTTTTATGAGGTAATTTTTTACGATACGAAAATTAGATCGCGATTTGGAATTTTGGGATTGCCACATCGAAATACTTCCTTTTATGACATTTGCTTAACGCAGTTCATTTCATACATTAACTGAAAACATCTTCTTGATGCTGAAATATATTAATCAATAATTCTAACTGTTAAAGTAGAATAAAATTTAAGTGTTTTCAGCGGAAATGTAATAGCTTACAATTTAATATTAGAAAAAATTTCCGGTTATTTTATTCAGTCATAAAATTTTGGAGAATTAATAACAACAGAGTTTATTACTTTTTCTTCTTATAATGTTATCACTTACTTTTCTACTTTCTCAATTCAGTCAAAGCCTTTATTAGAAAAGATCTCTGATACTGAAGTGTAATGGAAAAAATGAATGATGAATTTCTTTATAATTAAGAATGAGGAAAAAATATTTACTTGAAATTATTTTTTTACTCATCTTCATTACTTTTATCTGAGAAAGTTTTTCTTCATTTTTTTCCATTTCTGGAATCTTTTATTATTATGTTTTTGATATGCTGTTTTACGAAAAACAAGAAGTGGAAATAATTTTAAAGAACTTCCAGTAAAGATGAATCAACATCTTTATTACTGTCATTTGTATTTAAGTTTGAAAAAAGAATTGAGCTTTAGGCAAATATTCAGTTCAAAGCTAACTTTTATTTTGGGAAGCACATTTTTAAGTTATTTTATTATAAATTTAAAGAATTTTGTTAATTTTATTTTTTTCACGACTAATTATCAATGTGTTACAATATACATATAAATCAGCATTGCGTGTATTCAACAATGTATATATTTATACAAAATGTTATATGTATACAGTGAAACCTCCAAATAAGGGACACCTTTGGGACCGCAACTTTTGTCCCTTAAATAGAGGTGTCCCCTATTCGAAGTTTCTTAAATAGTGAAACCTTCAAATAAGGGACATCTATGGGACAAAAACTTTTGTCCCTTAAATAGAGGTGTCCCTTATTCGGAGTGTCCTTTATTTGGAGGATTCACTGTATTTCTAAAATAATAAATATTTCCAATAACCGTAGGTAATACGCTTCAAGAGAAACACAATTCAAGTAATACATGCTTCAAGGCAAAAAAAAATTTTAACAAGTGAACCAGTATTTCAATTCACTTAATCATTCAAAAATACATGGTATACGATTACAAGCTTAACTCGGATTTTTTTTTTTTTAATATTTAACAGTAATCGAGATTTCGTAATGATTTTTGTCAAGACACAATTTTAATGTTTGTGCAATTTGACTACATATACAAGAAGTGATATAAACGAGTGACTTTCATACTTCGTGCTAAATATGTATATGGGGTGTTTTTTAAAAATGGCTTCATCGATGATAATAATAGAAATGTTCATGCAGAATTGAATCATGAATATAAAACGCTAGTTTTTTAATAAAATGAAATTCAAATAAGCAAATTATATTACTAAAAAGAGGTGTTACAAATAATAAAAAAAATAACATTGTCATCTTTTGTTTCTAATCTGATAAGAACCATAATAATAATAATAAATTATTATGATTCTTTTTCTAATAAGATTAGAACCGAAAAATGTTAATGTTATTTGTTTTTATTTTTGACATGTATCGGTTCTATTCTGATAAAAATAATAACCATAATAAAAAAAAAAAGTTACGATTATGGTTCTTATCAGATTAGAGCTAAAACATATCAATGTAATTTGTTCATCAACTAAATATCAACCTCTCTCAAGTTATATAAATTACTTATTCAAATGCTTATATAAAAGGTGAAGTCCCAAAAATCTTGTGACTTGAAAATCTAATGGATTTAATAAACTTTTTATTGTAAAATTCGTATTGAAAAAACACCGCCATATACAGATATTACTAATATAAATATTTACTTCTTGGTAAATATAAGTAAATATTTACTAAGCCTTTTCAGCAAATAGTTTTAATACTCAATAACACGAAAATCGATATATGTTAATGGCAATTTTTCGCTCAGTTGGAAATATTGAATTCGTATATGTTGGTGCGTTTGAAATTTGTTGTTAAAGCTTTTATATTACTAAAATGAAATATTTATGTTAAAAACGGAGTCTAGCTTTTGCATAAGTGCATTTTTTAGAAGATACTTTGTATTCCTCCCACACATTCTTCCCCAAAGTACCTCATTCACTTTAACATAGATATATTTAAAGTTTCAGAGTATGTATTTTCCCAATCTCAAAACCAGTAAAAAAATAAATATATCTATAAAAAGAATCGCATACTTTTTGCACATTACAGCCTTATATTTTCAAGAGTTCATTCCATTTGAAAAACAAATTAAGAGGTGAAATAGCTCCCTCCGTTTCCCGTTTTATACCTAATCATTAAACCCCTTAAACTAATCAAGGAAATGCTTTATCATATAAAAAACCCATTTATATAAATTAAGGGGAGGGGCATTAGCCCCCGTTCCACTTCTTATATATATTGAATGAACTCCTAAATCTCGAAAAGCCAATAAGGAAAGCACCTTAGCAGAATATACCTATATCCAAATTCCAAGTGAATCGGATATTTTTATCATGAGTTATCGCGTTACGTGCGCACATACATACATACAGAATGGGCCGGCACATAAGCTCTCAGGCTTTGATAGCCTGTAAGCTAAACACAGATGAATGCAAGATAAATATGTTCTTTAAAATTTTTAAAAATAAAATGACAAACAAAAAAAAACCAACTGAATAAATACTAGAATCTTAACAAGAAAAAAATTATTTTTTTGCGAAATCTCAAAATTTATCATCCAAAAACACCGCTACGTACATGTAAATTTTAACATGAGAATTTGCCGGAAAAATAAAATATTATAATAGATTCACAGATAATTTATTCGCAAAATGAAAAAAAAAATAGTTTTATGCTAATGAAGTAAATTATAACGTCAAAAGCTAAATTAAATTCAATTTTTTAAACGAAAAAACAGTCACGCGTATATTATTAAGCAAAACCTAATTTCATGCATTTCTCATCATTTGCATAAAGCAAAGTTTAATAGAAAAGAACATATTAAAGAAACTGAATATTAGAAGGTTTTTTTTATTCCCTAATAAAATGTTTGAGATTTAATGACTCAGAATTCAATATTATTTCTGCGTATTATAGTCTTTGTTTTTTAATACTACTTTGTCTTTGACTTTATCGTCTTCATTAGTAACTGTATTTGATTAATGTAAAAAGAAAAAAAAAACACATCTAAACAGGATGCGTTTCGTTATTAGTTGGAATGAAGATGTTACTTAGTTGAACAGATTTTCTTTTATTCTTCTATACATTTTTTTCTCATAAATGTTTTTTTTTCTTTCTCTTCGTTTTTTGAAAGCTTTGATTGTTTGTGTTATTTACGATTTGCTAATAAATGATTTTTTTAAGACATGGTATTGAAGACCATTTAATTCATTTTTAATAACGCTATTTGATAATGGTTTAGGTTTATTTTATGACGGCCGATTAGCTACACGAAGGATATCGACCTTTAAGGAGTGCCCTCCGTGATGGTCTTTCTAAGAGAACTTAATCCGTATACACGCAAGGAAATCGAAGGTTCGAAAAAAAACTGCGGAAATTTCCGAACAATTAGACCGACGGAAGCGATTGGGTTCGAACCTAGCACCTGCCGTCTACCAGTTGAGAGGTCAGAACCGCTCGGCCACTAATGGAGCCGCTAAATGAAACGTAGGGAAAATAAGCCCTTCAAGATTATTTATCTCAAAACTAATTTTTGCATCACGAAGAAATTTCCTTAAATATAAATTTTACATTTAGTATGTCTTTAATTTGGTAACAAAATTTTTGTAAACGGTTATAAAAGAAAGGATTGGATTTACAGAGTTTAAAAATGTTTATGTTACAATGTTTAAAATAGGAGTGGCTTTACAAAAATGAAGAAAATGTATACAGGGCGAACCAAAAGTCTTGCCCTGATAACAATAAATTATTTCAAATTAACCGTTTATATAAAAATATCATTTTATGTATTATAGGACAGATTTTAGCCCACAGTGGTGTTCTTTAGTAGGCGAATTCCTAACCGAAAAATTTCCGGATCTGTGTGTTGTTAGGGATAGGCTAACACTCTGGCATCTGCATTTCCAGATATTACTGCTCTGGATATTTTCTTTTGGAGTGAAAGAGTCTTTGCCACATCAATTTCTGATGGTGAAGAAATGACACAAGGAAATTAGCTTACTGTGCGTTGTGGTGTCATGGACGTTGTTTTCCACCCTTTTTCCATATACATAAAATAATTAACTCATTATATTAATTTTAGTCCGTAAGTTCTTTATTAGAACTTTAGGAATTCCAAAATCTTAGCTCCCTTAGAATTTTTATCATTTAATTACAATTTTTTCAAAATTTTAAAAGAAAACACAATACCGAAATTTAACAGACCTCTCCAGAAAATTACATGAAAGGGCTTACCTCCAAATGTAGCTGTACGCTCCACACTTCCGTAAGGTTTTCTATCACTTTTATTTTTCTCAGGCACTGCTTTTCCAAATTCCAGCTGTAATTACGTTGGGACTCTTCAAGGTAACTTTTTCTGCACTTGACTTTTGAAAGCGACATATACGAATTCTTCCATCCACCGCACCGAAGAAATTCACGTACTTATCCGTCGAGTCCTTTTTCAAAGAGTCCTTGTTACACACAGCTAAGTTAGTCTACAAAATCGATTTTTACAGTTCCTAATTTACCAGTAATTCCAAAAAACGAATGTAACTTAGCCACCAACTGTTCTTGTTTCACCCTCTGGCTTTCCGTCTGTACATCAGGGTTATGTGAGTACTGTCTAATTTATTCTAGACATGATATCCGTAGGCTGCCACCATTTTATATATTAGCTGTGGTGTCGGGGCCGTTGTTTTCCACCCTTTTGCCATATATATAAAAGAATTAACTCATTACATTAATTTCAGTTCCTAAGTTCTTTATTAGAACTGCTATTTACAAATTAAAATATAGTCAACTTCACATTTATAAATGAGGTATATTTCACTCGTACACGTTGTTGCGATTCAATCATCGCCAACATAAAAAAAACATCAACCTTCTCCTCCGAAGGCTACATAGAGAATTGTCCAACCTCTTTTCTCAGAAGACTACCCAGGGAATGTCATCGCCTTTCTTCTCTACACACCTGTTCGAACACTTGCATTTCTCAAAATCCCAGCTTTTTCCTGTCCTTGAGCAATAGATGTGATCTTCAATGGATAGTCTCCGTTGACATTGTATTCCTCATTCATTATACAGAGGATAATAGTAATCCTGTCAAAAACATGAATGTGAAAGAATGCCAAGTTCGTTAAAGGTTTCGCTAATAAAAGAAGTGAGATCTAACTGCAAACCAAGTTCTTTCGGAGCTCCTTAGATCATAACTCCTGTCAGGCATAATATTATTCAATTGCTTAAAATGATTTGTTATGTTACTTGTTATTCAATAGAGCGACTTAGCAAGTTTTCTCTTATTCAGTTTTTTCTATTTACTTGATCAGAAATTAAAGTTGATCCCTTCCTTAACTTATCAGCACCTTAACTTTAATATACTTATTTGAACACTCGATTGACTAGGTCTTTGTCAATCAGATTCTAGATTAAATTATACTCCGACTCAAAGATTAAAGTTGGTAGCTGAAAACTAGCCAAGTCGCTCTATTGAATAACAAGTAAAACAAATCATTTTAAGCAATTGAATAATATTATGCCTGACAGGAGTTATGATCTAAGGAGCTCCGAAAGAACTTGGTTTGCAGTTAGATCTCACTTCTTTTATTAGCGAAACCTTTAACGAATTTGGCATTCTTTCACATTCATGTTTTTGACAGGATATCATTATTTTTTGTCAAATAAGTAGGTATTTGTTTCCTTTTTGAAATTAATAGGTTAAATTAGTTAAATTAGTTTTATTTAATATTAATTAATCTTTCAGCTTTTTCCTGCATTTATTCACTGTTTTTTTAAGTCAAATTTAAAAATTTAACATTGGGACTGCTTATGTTCCTTTAAATTCCACTAATAAGGATATTTCTTTTACGTGATTGGGTACTACTTGATTATTTCGTCGACCAAAAACGTTTGTAGCCAACTTAGCAAAATATCGCTATATTGACGACAAAAATTACGCACCAAAAGTCATGCTAACATGGCGCTATTTCTGGTATTTTGACAAATTCCCATAGATTCCCATTGTAATCAGGTAATTTATCCAATAATTTTATTGGAGCAAGGATTGTTGCCATCATTTTGGCATTTTTCTTTTCTTTAAATCGATTCGCTAACTACCCAAGATTGCTTAAATATTGCTATTTAGAAAGTTTTTAGAACGCTTTTCGCGCATTTTTACCCCTTTTAAATTTTGTATTTGTTAACAAATGCTCTTAGTGATCATTTATATCTTATAATTAATGAACATGCCAAATTTTATGTTTTTAGGCCCTTAACAATCAGACATCGCATTTTTAGAACGCTTTTTGCTCTTTTACCCCCCCCCCCCTTTGGATTAGTGGAATCGACATAAGATATAGCCTATATTAGAGCAAGGACTATCACCATCATTTTGATATCATTACTTTTATGATAGGTTTGTTGTTTGCTGAAATTGCTTAAAAATCCCAATTTAGAACATTTCTAGAACGCTTTTCGCACATTTTCACCCCTTTTGAATTCCGTATTTTTTATCAAATACCCTTATCAAATGCCATTTATATCTTATAAATAATTAACATGTCAAATCTTATAGTTCTAGGTCCTTCAGTAACACAAAAGTTGCATTTTTAGAAAGTTTTTTGCGTCTTCACCCTCTTTTGGTTAATGGTATACGCATAAAATATGGCCTATGTTTGAACCAGGGCGAATACCATCATTTAGGTATCATTAATTTTTGAAATCGGTTCGGTGGTTTCAGAGATTAGCCCCGATACTCGCCAAAAGTGTCACCAACTTCGCACTATTTCTGATGTTTCGCGAAATTCCCATAAACTCTAAAATGCCAAACTTTGTTTCCAGTCCAGTCCCTTAATATACAGACATCGCATTTTTAGAATATTTTTTTGATTTTTTTACCTCCTTTGGGTTAGTGTAATCGACATAAGATATATCCTATGTTGTAGCAAAGACTGCCATGATCATTTTGATGTCATTACTTTTAAGATAGGTTTGTTGTTTGCTAAAATTGTTTTAAAATTGGTATTTCGAACTTTTTTAGAACGCTCTTTGCGGATTTTCACCCATTTAAATTTGATATTTTTTAGCAAATATGTCATTAGTGATCATCTATATTTTATAAATAATTAAAATGCCAAATTTTGTGCTTCTAGGCCCTTCAGTAAAAAAAAAAAAAATCACATTTTTAGAATGTTTTTCGCTTCTGAACCCTCTTTTGGTTAGTGGCACAGACATAAGACTATGTTTGAACCGGGACGAATACCATCATTTTGGTACCATTACTTTTGAAATCGGTTCGGTAGTTTCAGAGATTAGCCCTGATACTCGTCAAAAGTGACGCCAACTTGGCACTATTTCTGGTATTTTTTGAAATTCTCATAAACTTCCATTGTAATCCAATAATTTATCCTCTAACCAACCATTAATGTTTAATTAATGGTGATTTCTGATTTTTTCCTATTTATAGATCCAATAACCTACCTCCACACCAAATTTCAACTTCCTAAGTTACCTGGAAGTAGTCGAACATTTCTATGAGTGAGTCAGTGGTAAAAACAGTGGTTTTCAGACGTCAATTTCTCGTGAAAGGTAAAAGATTTAAAAAAAAAAAAAATTAGGATTCGGAAATTAGAAGATGGTCTTACACGACACAAAAAATTGCAAGTGTGTAGGTCAAATAGAATTTAAGTTATTGAGGGGTCAAAAGTGGCTCGAAATGGTTCGGGTAATATAACCCACGGCCGGTGTGTCGTCTTTTACTTTGTGAACTTGGCTGACACACTGCCGTGTGTCTAGATCACTCACAGAGATGGGAAAACTGTTTGTCTTCTCAGGTGAGTCAGCTAAGACATCACAGCGTACCATAACATAAAACATGTTAAACACTTGGTAGAACTAGAGTTACGCTTAGACATTCTCCGAGCTACCAAGGGGTATAAATTTACTAAGGTACATGGCCTGATAACAATATATATATATATATATATATATATATATATATAACGCTACTTAAAACGTATATAATCAAACACACGTGAAATCATAACTTTTTCTGTTCTTTTATACATTTTTTAGTAATTTAACTGTACAATCTAGACTTAACATTCAGTTTTCTTCAGATACATTTAAAACAAAACAAGGCTTAAAAAACGTTTTTTTCTATGTGTATACACACACACACATATACAGTCCACTCTCGTTAATTCGAACTCGCCGGAACCGCAAAAAATGTTCGAATTATCCGAAGTTCGAATCATGGAAAATTTGAAAGGAAAACATGCTTAATATGGTAACTATTACAATGGAATTAATATCACAGTGGTTTTTTTTTATTTCGTCTGTTACCATTAGAATGTGACTTAATATTGAATTAGAATGTATAAATACATAAACCAATTATAAGATTAGAAACGAGCACAATGGAAGAAAAATTTAAAGCGTCACTGGTGGACAGACCGGGCACTAAGAAAGTGGATATCAAATGCGCTGGATTATATGTACTCTCGTTCGGAACAATTTTCACAAAAATCAAAGAAAGTTATTCGAATGATCTGAAATCCATGAGAAAGAAGAGAAAATGAACAATCGGAATTCTCACTAGTTCGAATTATACGAAGTCAAGAGAAAATGAGTTCGAATTAATTTTTAGCATTAATTTGACATTGAAAATTTCAAGACATCATATTTAGTTCGAATTAAGCGAAGATTCGAATTATCCGATTTCGAATTAACGAGAGTCGACTGTATATGAAAACATTTATTTACATAATATAAGAACCTTTTTTTAAAACGAATTATGTTTTAAATTTTGAAATAGGTTTGAAACTTATGTTTGAAAATTAAGTTTAAAAATGCGCTAGAAACTTAGAGATTAATAATAATAATAAAAATAATAATAGCTTTTAAGCATTAATTGTGTCAGAAACAATAAAATTTCTTTAAACTTGCACTTAAAGATGGTGT
Organism: Maratus speculifer; assembly: GCA_964019185.1. Taxonomy (NCBI): domain Eukaryota; kingdom Metazoa; phylum Arthropoda; class Arachnida; order Araneae; family Salticidae; genus Maratus; species Maratus speculifer. The sequence continues at coordinate 455,318,898 of OZ025291.1, forward strand.
GCAAAATACTATATTTTTTGACTTAGTAGCTCAACATAAATATTATTATACGAATTTATTACTTTTTATAAATAACAATTAAGAAAATCATGACATAGCACAGTATTTTTGTTTTGATAATTTGATAACTATATGAAAGCACGTAAAAATATCTCATTGAAAATACTTGATGATTGATGAACTTTTGTGCTATCTTTATTAGATATAGTCGCTATTCAGTGGCGGAAAAATGCAGTCTTTGTATTCATTTATATTCAGAATAAGGTTACAATGCCCGAGATGGTGCCATTACATATGGCACCCATTTCAATATTGATCTGTAGAAAAGAGTTTTCGAATTCCTTGAGGCAAAATAATACTTTAAAGATTTTCTTTTATCATTTTTTCCAATTTTTATTTGATTCGGCGATCAAATTAGAAAATAAAATTTTAGCTATTGAGATTCATAAAACACACAGTTAATCTATTTCAAGATTATTAAATTTTTTGATAATTCTTGAGGTAAACTGTGCCTTAAGGCTGTTCTTAATTACTCTGCTTAACAAGGCCAAATTTTTTTGACACATTTATAAATTCTTTTTTTTTCTTTTGACGTTTTAAAATAGGAAGGCATGGCTCTAGCCGAGCGATTTGGTACCGAATTGCATTTTCGATTTTTTTGATAAATAATTTATCTATCGAGTTATAAGCGTTTTTGATAACATTTATAAGGGTTTTGTTGCCCTTCGTTGACTGGCTTCTGCTTCCATCGAGAAATTTGACTCAAAAACATGCTGTGTGACAGTATTTTCGGAAGGCTTTATTGTGATTCAAAAATAACGGAAAAATGAGTGCGATTAGGTAGTTTCTGAACACCTGCTAGTTTCATGCATTTTCGAACAAAAAGAAGTTAAAATTGCCTTTTTAGCTCATAGGCTATCATAGCTTAAGAGCTTATGTGCCCGTCCGTTCTGTATGTATGTACGTACGTGCGTGCGTACGTGCGAATGCGGTAACTCATGATAAAAATATCCAATTTACTTGAAATTTTGAGTACAGGCTTATTATGATAAGGCGCATCCCTGATTAGCTTTGAGAGTTGATTCGATAAGTAGGAGAAGGGGAACTGGGGCTAACGCCCTTGGCCTTAAATTATAGAAATGCGTTTTCCATGTAGAATTATCAGATTTTGTTCAAATCTTATGTATAGGATCATTCTGATGAGGCACCTCCGTAATTAGTATTGGGTGTTAATTTTATAAGTATTAAGAAGGGAAATGGGAGCTAATGCCCCTTCCCTTAATTTATATAAATGGGATTTTCATGGAGAATTTTCATATTTTGTTTAAATCTTAGATATATGATCATTCTAATGAGGTGCTTCCGTGATTAGTATTGGGTGTTCATTTTATAAGTTTAAAGAGGGGGAATGGGGTAACCCCCTCCGCTTAATTTAGGTTAATGATTTTTCAAGCAAAATTTATCGATTTGCTGATGATTTGAGTTTTGATATAGGTTCATTCTGAAAAGGCGATTCCCTGACTTGTTCTTGGAATTCATTGGATAAGTATAAAGAGGAAGAGTTGGGGGAACTACCCCTAATAATTCAGGTAAATGGTTTTTCATGCAGAATTAACCGATTCGTTTCGATTTTTGGATACAGGTTCATAGTGGTAATAAACTTCCCTCGTTAATTGTGGCGTTCTTTTGTTAAGTATAAAGGGTGGTACTGGCGATTACCTCCCCCTTAATTTAGCTAAATAGAGTTTTATTTAGAGTTATCCGATTTGCTTTAAATTTTGGATGTAGGTTTTTTCTGATAAGTTGAATTTCTGAACAGTTTTGGAAGTTTAATGGTTGAGTATAAATTAGGGAACTGGGGACAGCGCTTCTGAATTACATAAATGTGTTTTTATGCAGAATTATTCGACTTGCTTCGAATTTTCAGTACAGGTATATTATATGATAAGGCGTATCCCTGATTAGTTTCGGGGGTTCAATGATTAAGTATAAAGAAAGGAAATAGAGGATGCAATTTCTCCCTTAATTTGTTTTTCGAGGGCCATTATTATGTAAGGCTGTAATAAAACTTTTGTGTGTAAAATAGCCTGTCTATGCCATCAGTTTAACTGGGCAATATTCTTTTTATTTGATTTACGAATAAGATAAAATTGTATTTATTTACCTTGATGTAAACACCCTTTTCGCTGTACACATAAAATTAAGCACAATGATGAAAGAGGTTTTATACGAAAGATTTTGGATGGTATTTTCACATATTTTACTCATATTTCCCTAAATTATGTTGTTTCATTAATAACCTATATTATATAAAATTTCATGAAAAACGTGGCGAAGTTTAGTCTAAAAATATGTTGCACAGATTCACATTATATCTATATCTCTGACAATAAAGTTCGGTGAATGGTTCTGTAACATTAATGTAGATGAAATATTAACAAAAGTTACCCTAACATCCTTCAAAATAGTCATCTCCCATAACTATGCACCGCTGAGATCTGCTATACATGTCCTGGGAAATTCGCAAGAAGTCTTCTTTTGGAATGGAGTTCAAAAGCTTCGTCACGTTTCGTTGGATGTCAGCAATATGGTCAAATTTCTTTCAAAGAGAGTTTGTGTCGTGAGAAATAGGAAGAAGTCTGGAGGATTGAGATCTGGCGAGTATGGTGGATGTTCGATTTGCACCCCCCCTCATTAATTTCTTTCGGTGTCTTGCAAAGCTTCAAACCAAACTTTAAACTGATCTTCTGTACATTCATTTTCCTGTTCTCCGTTAAGAACCAACACACTGAACAATCACTCAGTAAAGCACGTCTTGCACAAAACATAAGCGGCGCTCAACTGAACAACGGTTGGGGAAAATGGTCAACACTTGCCTCTATGCAGGTACAGATTTCTGTTTCCCAGTGTTGCTAGATCGGTCGTTCTGAATTCATTCATCGAACTTTATATTCAGAGGTAGTATATTACCAACATGCTAAATTTTTAATTAGATTAATTTGCATTTAATTACGTTTTCTAAAATTTAAATTAATAAAATTTCTTATGTGTCTTTTAAACGGTTGTACTGTGAAAAAAAAAAAAATTGAATCTTTCTTTTTATCCAAATAAAGGACTTAATAAAATATATATCTATAGAGATAAAATAAGGAACTTATTATAAGCATTTGATTTTTAGCTATTTTAAAACAATACAGTGCCCCATATAAGCGCAAAATAGATGTGGGTTATGTTATTTATATGATATCATAGACAGCAGAAAGTGTTTTTAGTCAATATGTATTTCTTTTAAAAAAGAATTTTCAATTTAATATTCTTTCCTGAAAGATGTAAGATACTTGAAAAGGATGTTGTGTCTGAAAATATTGGGAAGATATCGATATGTTGTAAATCTATTATGCACACATAAAATAATAACCAGATTAGCCTCATAATAATTCAACTTTATAACATTTTGCAGAGGGAAAGTATATAGATAGAAGAAAAATTTTCTTGAAATTGATGACTTCGTGAATATCTTGTTGGGCATAAGCCGCTTTCACCTCGATAATATCTTTTAAAAAGTTTTAGGCTCTATATTCTTAAGCATGGGATTAAAGTGTAACACATTTAAAATTTTGAATCTAAAGGTTTTTTATTATTGAGGTGTAGTTTGTATCATTTTATATTATAAAATATGGATCTTGTATAAATAGTGCAACATCCGCAATATCGATTATATTTTTACATTTTATCTGAACCCGAGAACAAACAATTAATAAGACATAAACGCTTAAAAGAATCAGCATTAGATACTTGTACAGTTTTCTAAAATTTAAATTAATAAAATTGTTTATGTATATTTAAACGGCTTTACTATAAAAATAAAAGACAAATTTTAAAAACTTTCTTTTTATCAAAATTTTGTACTTGTTTAACAGCATATAGAAAAAGATTATGAAATATATTATCAGCATCTGATTTTTGAGTATTTTAGAACAATATAGCTCCCAATAAATGCACAAAATAGATTTCAATTACATGAGTTATAAGGTATTATAGATTGTAGAAACTGTTTTTAGTCAGTATCTATTTCTTTAGAAAAAAAATTCTCAACTGAATCCTCTTTTTTGAAAGATGTAAGATACTTGAAAAGGAAGTTTTGTCTGGAAATGTTGGGAAGATATCGATACGTACTAGACTTATTATACACATACAAAAAAATAACCAGATTAGTCTCATAATAATTCAACTTTATAACATTTTGAAGAAGGAAAGTATAAAGTTAGAAGAATTTTCTTGAAGTTGATACCATTCCTGAATATCTAGTTAGAGATAAGCCTCTTTCACCTCGAGAATATATTTTATAAAGTTTGATACTCTATATTCGTAAGCATGGGATTAAAATGTAACATATTTAAAAGTTAGAATCTAAAAGTTTTTTATTACCGAGGACTTATACATTTGTATTATTTGTGTGTATCATTTTAAATATAAACATATGGACTTTGGATAAACCGTACAACTTAACCACACAATTAATTACATTTTTATATTTTATCTGAACAGAAAACAAACAAATGATACGACATAAAAACATAATACAATAAATATCAGATACTTGAAATCATCACAAAAAACAAAATAACAGATATGCAAAATTTGTCTTTTGATGATTTTTCGCACTTTAGGGGATCCGGGACCTACAAACATTCAAATTTACAAAAAAGAGGTTTTTTTGCTAAAAATGAAGTTTAAATTATGTTTCTATCTTAACGGAAACAGAAAATATTATTATTTTTAGTTTGGGTTTATTGTCCAAATGAAGATTTCAAGCAATACTTGTCATAGAAATAATTTCTTTTGAAATTGCCTTTTTTTTTCATGATGAGTTTTTTCTCATAATGAGTCATTTCTCTATTTAAATTGCTATAACTCAAGAACCTATAAAGATAATTTGTTCAAACTTGGAACCGTAGTATGTACGTAGATAAACTGCAGTTCATCTACGGACCCATCGTTCTGTGGAGTTCCTTTACCTGCGGTCTATTCTGTTGAGCTGTCTAAATGACACGACCAGATGTTATGACCTACAAGGTTATCTGAGCGAGAAATGCTCACCGGCTGTCGTGCCCAGTCAACTTAAACGGTAGAGCAATGGCTTTCTACGCCAAGTATCTGTGTTCCATTCCCGGCCTGGGCAATTTTTCGCTCAGTTGGAAATATTTAATTCGTATGACATCAAGATTGTCACAGCTGAGACTTTAAAGGATATGAAAAATTTGCACATAGAACAGAAAAAAAACTGAAAAGTACTTTTGAATATCACGAACATTGTAAGACCGACAAATCGAAATAATTCAAAACTAAATCAAAGAAAATCTATATATAAAAACATGGAGTCGCTAAAATAAATAAAAGGTGTGAAATAATGGATACCGATACAGTTTGTAATAAATGAAAAAATTAAATAAATTTGAAAAAAAAAACTGAAAAGTATTTTTGAATATCACAAACATTGTAAGACCGACAAATCAAATTTTCTATATTCCAAACAGGAGACAGCTTCAACAGTCTTTGTTTAGAGTTTAAAAATATAATTATCTGTTCATAAATCACGATCATACTAGTTGATGGTGATGTAAACTCTTATAAATAGTCAATTAAAATGTAAATTATTTATCATATTTCATGTTTTTTACGATCACTTGAGAAACATAAAAAAGGATTGTACCTTTACTTTTGAAGGGAAGTACATATAATTTTAGACTTAATAAAACCCTAAAGTAGGAGATTCTTTCAAGCTCTGATATCGTAAGTAGGAAGTTCGTTTGACATTATTGATTTCTTGTTTATTGAACAACATATATCTGAGTTGTGTGCTCATCATCAAGCCTGCTTATAAATCTTCGTCAATATTAAAGGGACGAGATAGCACGAGGGAATTTTACAATACAAGAGATATACAACGGAGGTTCCACACAAAGAGTGAGTGCAATGAAGCCAGTGGGATTCGAACCCCCAACCTCCTACGCGAAGGCAATTAGCGGCGTGGTGCTTTCACCACTCGGCCACGGAGGCCCCCCCCACACATTACTGAATATTAACCGATTCGAACACTACAAAATATTGTATAAAAAAAAATATATATATATATATAATATTCAAAACTTGCATTTTCTAACGTTAAACATCCTCGCTTTGCAAAGAAGAAGCCGAAAAAATAAATTCGATGAATTGGCATTTCATTAAACGATTTCCGTCATCAAGTAAACCTTTCTGAGCCTTAACTGTCGTTCTCTTTTAATAAAACATCAAAAATGTAGTATTAATGATGGCTGTAAAACATTTTATTTCGCATGCAAACAATCGGGGTGAGGTAATTTTCTTAAGGGGACGGTGGACGTTAATTTTTTTTTCATCTTAGCAATATAAAATTTTGTACATATACAGTGGCGGTCAAAAGTTTCCGGCCAGCACAATTTTTATAGTTAATTTGCAAGTATACGCATATGAAGAGGAATATCAAAATGATACTTATACATTTTATTGACATAATAGTTAGGAATTTATTTATGAAATAACATATAAATATCAATAAATTTAATTGAAAAAATTAAGTACAACGGAAAACGCTTGTGCTCAAAAGTTTCCGGCCACGTTTGCAAGTTTAGAAAAAAATGGTATTGTAATGGAAAACAACAGTGATCAACAACATTTACAATAAGTATTTTATCACCATTCCTTAGTAAAAAGTACTGCGGCGCAAAAATGTGACATTGATACAATCAATGGTTGAAGATCGTCTATGATACTTTTTCAACACTTCTTGCATATTTTTTTTGGAAATTTTAGCTAAGTTGAAATATTTATAGTTACACACACGTTTGCAAACTTCTTTCCGAAGATTTTCTGTTGCATTAATCTCGGGTGCTTGGGCTGGCCATTTCAAAAACGGATTTTTTTTGTGCAAATGCCATTGCTTGTTGAGATTGCATATATTTATTAAGTCGTTATCATGTTAAAAAAAAAAAGTTGCGACCAAATTTTCCTCTATTAAGGCTGCAAATACTTTAGCAAGATATCCTTATACATTGCACCATTCATCTTGCCGAGGATTTCAAATAACGGAACAACGCTTTTTAAATAAATTACTCCCCACATTACAAGGTAACATTCATTGTAAGAAAACATATGTCGAATCACATCTTTTGTAGTTAGGTCACAGGACATAGTATCTATCACTACTCCCAAAAAATTTCGAAATTCGATTGATGAAAAAATAGAACTATTTTTCTGTTTTCACTTGACCAGTCTTTGTGTTCCTTGGAAAACGTCAGTCTGATACGTTATTATTTTTTATCTTCTGAAAAAATTTTAACACACTCTTCTATAAAGTTATGTATCACGTCAGCATCTTGATACGGTAGACTGACTCGTTTCAGAAATATTTCCATTCCGTAAATCGCGGTATATTACAGGGCATTTTTATACGGGTCATTAACTTCTTTTTCTCCTGATAATTCCCTCCACAAAATAGTAATTCTCCGGGATCTTACGAACGTCAATGTCCTGAAGGCCATGCCCATCTTTATATAATTTTTAAATATGGTTTACGGTGTGTTTTACCGATCGATAACTTTGCCGCAATATCTCAAAAAAATTTGCCCTTTATCGTCAACTTGAGCACTTATTTATGAACAATAATTGTTAAACTTTTCATTTTTGTATTTAAACTATACTATTATTTTGATTTGTTCACAAACACGACTAAAAAAACACTTTACCGATAGAAAAAAAAAACCTAAGGAATGATGAGTTGCCGGAAATTTTTGCACGCACGAATTTTGAATTCTGCCCCTTTCCATGAAATGTCTTCAGTATCCAATGAAAATTATCACGTGGTCAGAGCACATTTACATATTCCTAAATTTTGAAACAATTTTGCTTTTTCTTCGCTGAAAACTCCAGGTAAATAAATCAAAGAAACTAACTGGCCGGAAACTTTTGACCGCCGCTGTCTATATTTCACCAAAAGCATATAGGACACCTTCAAAAATTTCCCAATCTTATTCAAATTTTAATTTTTTTAAAAATAAAATTAACTTTTTAAACGAAATTTTAAAATGCTCCTCGTGTTTTAATTTTTGAGATATTTTCTTGTTTTTGCATTTTTATCGCTTAAAACTCTAGAATAAACTAATTTGTGTAAGATTTTTAAAATTTCTTAAATAGTTAATGTTTTACAGATTTTTTTTTGTCTAAATTCCATATTGATTTTCATCAAAATTTTGCCTTTTAATAAATAAAAAATCAAACTTGACTATCTTAATGAAGACGAATTTTAAAAAGCTTACACAATTTCTTTCTTAACAATGTAAGGATACTTTCCTATCAATTTCATAAAGATTGATCAAAAACTACTTCGCAAGAAGCATTTCAAAAATCTAAAAACGCTAAAAAATTAGTTTTGAGAAAAACAGTTTAAAGTATATATATACACTTAACTTTATTAACTTCTTAAAACCTTCATAAATGATATTGCAAGAAGAAAAAACTGTTTTCGTTCTATTATCCAAAGAAATAGATCTTTTTTCGTCGATTTTGCTATAGAAGATTTTGCTTAAATAAAGGTCCAATGTCATCTTAATTTACTTGATTTGGGATTTCGATGAATCTACTCAAAATCAAAATTTTATATTTTCACTTTTATTTAACAAAATGTGGCTGTAAATTGACAAAAATATTTATTCTGATAATTCTTATTTTCTTTGTTAATGTTATTTTGTTTGATTCATTGAATAAATTGTATGTTTAGTTTATTAGTAAAACTTAAACTATTTAAAATACAAATTTCCCATTCATCATTATTTTAAATTTTTTAAATTTAGAAATAGATGTTTAAACTATGAAGCTAGAAGATAATGTCACAATCATTATCGGTGGACCTTGAAAATTTATTTTTGGTCAATTTTGGACAATTATAATTGGTGATGCCATAAATCATCACGATTGTGACAGCTGGAACTTTAAGGGATATGGAAAATTTGTGCATTGAATAATTAAAAAAAATGAAATTTAGAAAAATATCAGGGAAAGTACTTTTCAATGTCACAAACATTGTAAGATCAACAAATGCAAATAATTCAAAAATAAATAAAAAAAAAGGGTCAAAATAAAAATTAGAGTCATTAAATAAATTAAAATCATGAGTGAAATAATGGATACCTGTACAGTTTTAATAAATAAATAAAATGAAATAAATACCTTCTGTATTTCGAAAGAGATAAATTCAACAGTAACAGTTTTTGTTTAGAGTTTTATAAATATATTATCTTTTCGTAAACCTTGATAATCTTGTTGTTAGTGATGTAAATTCTTAAAAATGCTTATTTAACATGAAAATTATTTTTCAAATTTCTTGCTTTTATAACCATTTTTGAACAACTTGGACACAAAAACATGATTGTATTTTTACTTATGAAGGGAAGTGTATGCACATTTTGGACTTATAAAACCTTTAAAGAAGGTGATTATTTGAAGCTCTGATATCTTGAATAGAAAATTCCGTTGACATTGTAGAATATTAACCTTTTCGAACCCAACAAAATATTATACATATAAAACAATTTTCTAGCATTAAAAGCTAACGTTTTCTAACGTTAAACGTTCTCGCATTGCAAAGACGAAATTCGTAATTAGTGATTCGTGAAATTCGATGAATTTTCATTTCATTAAATGACATCCTTCATTAAGTAAACCTTTCTGAGCCTTAACTGCAGTTCTCTTTTAATAAAACATCCAACGTATAATCTATATTATAAAGGCCAAACGTAACTGTGTGTAACGCATACGTCATTTTGCGAATGGCAACACTTTCCCTTGTAATTTTGGTGTTGCAATTTTCGCTACAACAAATTTTACACCTCTAAACACCGCACATTTTAAATTTTTACACCGTCGTATAGAGAAAACAATGTGCTTTCAAATGCAATTTTATTTCAAAGCTGTATGTCAATTTATTTTTGATATATTTATTTTTTATTAATTTTTAGTACCAATTTTGTAGTTGTGGCAACAGAACCACTCCATTTTCTCTTAACATTGAAAAGAAAAAAAAATAGAAATTAAAATGCGGAACATTTTCCTTATGCAATTTTGGTTTTGCAATTTTCGGTACTGCAAATTTTACATTTATAAATATAGTACATTTTAAAATTTTACATTGTCGTATAGAGAAAAAAATATACTTTTAAATGTAATTTGTTTCAAAGCTGTGTTTCAATTTCATATTTTAGATGTTATTTTTTTTATAATTTTTAGAACCAATTTTGTTATTGCGTTAACAAAATCAATCCATTTTCTCTTAAAAATAAACTAAAATAAAATGCGTAAGTTATTTTTAAATAGTATCGTTTTTTATAAAATTCTCTGAATTTCGGTTTTATTTTGTTTAATGATTTAGATAATTGGGTTTTATAGTATTTTGTTAATTTTAGCTTAAAATAATATTTGTTTGAGAGTTAGACTGAACAATATATCATGTGTTGTATCTGTAACTAATTATGTCGATTTATAATAAATAAATGAAACAGTACTTTCTTAAAGATTTTCTTTTGTCGAATTTCGACGGGTTCCACCTCCTGTGAATAATGGCTGTCAAAAAATTTCTTTCGCATACAAACAATCTGGATAAGATAATTTCCTTAATTCACTTGATTTGAGATTCGATGAATTAATATTAAAAACTTTTATTTTGGTGTTTTATTTAACAAAATGTGCCCATAAAACTACAAAAATAACTAAGCTGATATTATTTATTATTTTTTTAATGTTATCGTGTTTTATTCATTGAATAATTATATATTTAGTTTATGAATTTTAATAAAACTTAAATTATTATTATGATAAAACCAATACGTTTTCTATAAATTATAAAAACACGCAAGCTAATATTATTAAACTCCAACTTAGGTATTTATCTTTTATTAAATAAAACTCCTTAAAGATAATTTATAAAAGATAAAGTGCATAAAGTCATTTCTTTTTCTAATATTTCGTGTCCAACACGGTCTTTGAAAAATTAGATTCTCACCCTTCCAGACCAGTATATGTAGAGAAAAATATCAATTTTAATACAGTCCGGCTCGAGGTTACTAACAATATTAAGCATTTGCTCAGACAAAAGTTGTTGTCCTATGGGATAACTCTGGATAGCAAAACATCTGGATAGTTAAACATGTGCAATGTTGCTGTCAAAAAAGTAATGGTTTATAAAGCACATTAGAACTTTTAATTTGAAATTGATCATATTATGTCGTCTTAATCCGAACCTCAAATTTTGTATATGAAGCCCATTTAATAGGTATATCAATCCTACTTAATTTTTTATCGTATTATTCCGTATTTTTCTAATAAACCCAATTGGTTCGTTAAAAAACTGTCTTTATCTTGAGGTCTGTTTGAAAATCTGTTTTAATTTTCATAGATTTTCTTACAGTGTAAGAATTTTATAAGTTTCGAGTTCTCATTATATATTTTGTAATTTTATAGAACTAATTTATCGCAATTTTTTACGTGATCTCCTGAATATTTTTTTTATTATATTAATTTTTCTAAAATTCGTTCTTCCTTAATAATTACTCATTTGCTTTATTAACGCAAGGTATAAAAATGACTCCGTCTAATGTAGTTATGTTAAGGTATTTACTAATTTTATTCTGATACATCCAAGTGTAGTTCCTTTATCACGTAAGTTTTTGTATTTTTCACTCGTTTTTCACAAAGTAAATTAATGGCAATACTGAAAGCTAGTATACCGAAAGAAAACAAAACCCTTCAGCTTCAAATAATCTTCTTACGTGATAGTTACCTTTATATTATGAGGCCGTGCGTTAATGCTTTTTTTCTACAATTTCACTGCTTCTTTTATACTCCCTTGAAATCAAGAGTGCAGAAAATTCTTCTTATTCGATATAAATGGAGTAGACAACTAAACAGCATTGACTTCTATAAAAGGGGAATTTGTTTTGTCAATTGTTCTATAATCAGTTGTAGTTCAGAAAAGAAAGAAAGAAAACAGAATACACATTATTTAACAGCTTACTTGACAATAGAAAGGTTCAACTACGCTTTTATTTCAAAATATCCTTTTTAATATTTTGATAAACATGTGTTTTTATTGAAAATACGTGTATAGCGGTTTATATTAAAATATTTTGTATTTTTTAGAAGAATATTTTAAAAACGAATTCTGAGAGTAGCTGTTAAGTAATTGCTTGTGCTTTATTTAATATAAAATAATTGAAATATTATTCCTTTTTGAAAAAAAAGAGCCATGTTTAGTCGGGTCTTTTTTCTATTCGAATGCATTTTTTTAATAAAATATAAATAACTAATAACTGGTTTGTAATCATTTAAAACTGCTTGAATAAAGATGTTTCTTGGACATTAATTTTCATGGAAGTTGTATATTTTGTTATGTATCATTATATAATAGAAGCAAATCTACAATTTATGAAATAACGGTATCCAGTGAAGTTTTGTGCATATTTCTATCTATGATCGCGTCATATGTTCAACGACTGCTTATCACTTAATCACTAACTCACTGACTAATATGGTGTCTTAAGGCCCCATATGTTACTTATATATGTGAACTCTTTTCTAATATATTAGCAGCTAAATATAAAGATCAAAATCTTCTACTTACCCTCTTTCTCGATCAGGTAAGTTCTGGCTGCTTCGTTTCAGTAATATCGGGTCCGCGCCAGGCTGGTTTTCAATGAATCATACTCAAAGAAAAGTTGCAGGCATTAATTTTAAAATTATATACAACTATATTACAATTATTTATAGCGTTTTTAACATAGAATATTAGAATAATTTCATCAATACGAAGTCATAGCTCCGTTCAAATCCTGAACAAAAACAATTCTTCTAAAACAAATCTACATCACCATAGTAACGTCAAAAAACATTCTAAACATTTTTAGTTTCAGTTCAGTTCAGTTCAAATAAAAAGAAAAAAAGAGTTCAGTTTTTATACAAAAGTTAAAGTTCGATTAAAAATCGTTTGGAAGTGCGTTCAGTCTTTACAAAGAGAAACAGAGGGAGCTGTCCGCGACACACTCCCCCCCTTGAGTTTTATCATGTTGAAACTCAATCACTGTCGAGGACAAGTTCATGAGGTCTAAACGTTCTGGGGTTCGAATCACACGTCCATACTTAGACTTTCTAGGAGAGTCTTCTCAAACTTTGGCAGAAATTGGTGACTCATTATCATTAGGTTCACTAGGAGAAGCTAGAGGTCTGCACGGGCCGGAATTTCCAGGCCTGGCCCGGCCCGTAGAAAAGTTGTTTCGGCCCGGCCCGGCCCGGCCCGGCCCGTATAAAAATCAGCAAAAACTGGCCCGGCCCGGCCCGTTTTGGCCCGTTACAGTTTCTACGATTTCTGAAAAATTCCGATTTTTATCATATAACTAAGATTCCTTTAAAGAATACTGCGTACATATCTATGTAATGATTTTACAGTATATTTTACAGCAAATACACATTAACAACATTAATGATTATTTAGATTCTTAGGCTTTCAATATTCGAATAAAGATTCATTAAAAAATTAATATGGCTTAGAATAGAAGAAAAAAGAAAGAAAGTTAAAAACATCGTTAATTTTGAAGCTGTTTAATAAAAGAAGATTTATAAATATATTTCTATATCATTTTATTATAGATTTCAATTCCTAATTCATTCTTAAATTCAAAGAAGCTCCTTTCTGATATATTTCTAAATTCATTTTTTTTTCTCAGAAACGCATAAGATTAGCAGATATCTTCATTCAGAAACTATATAATCGAATAGCGTTATTCATTTTTTGATACAAGCAATTTAAGAATACTGCAAACAAATAAAATACTGTCATAATTAGCGTTTTGAATAGAATTTCCGGAAGCAATAGCAAGGCAAGGGAGAAAAACCTGCAATCATTTGAGAAACTATTATATCTTAACAAGGTTATACAAGTATTTTATTTACCAAAAATGAAAAACGCTATTCGATTCCAAATCCCTTCAATAGTTAGGCTTATCACTTTTGTACTTTTACAATTTAAAATTAATCAGAAAATGTGTCAAACTTTCGCATTATTGCGAAATTAATTTAAAAATCATCAAGAAGTACATATCCGAAGACTAAGCTAACATAAGTTCTTTATCGCTCTTAATAATTTTACAAATCATGTTTTCTGCCAATAATTAAGTCTAGTACCGGTCCGGCCAGTGTATATGTAGAAAAGTAATGCAAGCGTGATCTCGGACCGGCATGAGTCAGCTAAAAAAATATTAAAACGGGTTACACATAATGTAATTCTCCGATGCCGATACACTGTGCATTTTTATATTGACGCTGTCAAACTAGTATGGCCACATTTATACTTATTCTCGTTAAAACCATTTTCGTTGAAAATAGCTCATATTTTATCGTTTCTGCTTAAATCTTCAGAACGGGCCGACAGGCCCGAAATTTTTTTTATCGGCCTGGCCCGGCCCGTCTGGCCCGTTCAATTTTTTTGCCGGCCCGGCCCGTTGAAAAAACTATTCTAAATCTACCGGCCCGGCCCGGCAGGTTAGAAAATTCGAAACGATTCCGCCGGCCCGGGCCCATGCAGACCTCTAGGAGGAGCACACTCAACATTTTTCTGGAAAAAGTCATTCGATTCTAAATTTACTTCCAACGGATATAATCTTTGTGCAGGACGAAGTATTTCCCCAAACTTGGTTCGTAGCTTTGCTAAGCGTACTACACCATCTTTTCCTGTAAACAACTGGATAACTTTTCCTAGAGGCCAATTTATTCTTTTTTCTTTGGTGCTAACAATAACAATATCTCCAACTGAGAGTTTCGGATACCTGTTTGACTTCTTATGATAATTTTTCAGCTGTCCCAAATACTCTAGTCGGAAGCGTTTTCTTAATTCTTCACGAATTTTCAGTCGATATTGATATCTTTTTTGAAGATAGCTTGCATCTATATTGTCCAGATCAGGGACACCACCTTCACTGATTTCACGAAGAAACATGGCAGGAGTTAAGGGTTCTAGCTCAAGGTCTTCAGACATGTATGTTAATGGTCTGGAATTTACGATATTTTCACAATCACAAAGAACAGTATACATTTCTTCATATTTTAAAGATGCGTTTCCTAACACCTTTCTAAGGATATTCTTCATTAGTCCAATCATACGCTCCCAGAAACCTCCCCACCAAGGAGAGGCAGGAGAAATAAACTTCCAGGTAATTCGTTCTACAGCATGACCACTCATCACTCTTTCCCAATCTATTTTCTTCAACAAAAAATTAGAACCAACAAAATTAGATCAGTTATCCGTATAAACAATTTGAGGTCTTCCTCTTCGTGATATAAATCGACGAAATGCAAGTAAGAAATTTTCAGTGGATAAGGAGGTGACGAGTTCGAGGTGAATAGTTCGGAAAACGGCGCAGGTGAATAGTACAATCCAAGATTTTGAGCCATTTTTTAGAAATAAAGGTCCAGCTAGATCGATAACTATGACTTGGAATACAGAGGCGTCTTTGATTCTATCTTCTGGCAGAGGTGGTATTTCTACAACGAGAGGTTTTGCTTCGAACTTCTTACATTTTACACAATTCTTCAGAACCTTTCGGATAGTTTTACGATCTTTTAGGATCCAATATTTTTCTCGCAAAATTGCCATTAAGGTTTGAACACCACAATGTAATGACTGATTGTGTTTTTCAATTATTAATTTTGAAACAACTGGATGTTTAGAAGGCAAGATTATTGGTAGCCTGAAATCTTCTGTATCTTCTCTCATACATATTCTAGATTTAAGTCATATGAGTCCGTGTGGGTCAATGAATGGCTTCAAATGACGTAAACGCTCGTCTTTCTCCGATTTGAAACAACTTCTCTGGATAATTTTCCATTCGATAACTTCAGCATTTTTTTTTTCTTCAAATTTCATATTACCATACATTCGTTCTTCTTTATTAACTTTGCAGTTGTCTATGAATCTTTTCATAAATGCAGTGATTCTGATTATTTTCTTGAACTGGGAAACTCGAGTAAAATATGGGAATTCTTCATCTAGAGCAATCAAGGAAGATACAATTGTCTTCTTTTTTTTCTTTATCAATTTCCTCTTTTTTCGGAGCTATGTCAAAGGCTGGCCACAAGTCTGGTTCCAGTTTCAACCATGTAGGACCTTCATGCCATTTCTTAACTTTTAGTGCTTCCACAGAGCATCCTCTTGATGGTATATCAGCTGGATTCATGTCGCCAGGAACAAACTTCCAGTCTTCCGGATTACTGTGTTTTCTAATTTCCTTTACTCCATTCATCACGAATACACCCCAGTTTTCATCATTCTTTATCCAATATAGGGTGTTCATCGAATCTGACCAATAAAATGTGGGAATATTTTCATATTTTAAATCTTGTTTAACAGTTTCCATCAGTCTGATTCCAATAGTGCAAGCTAATAATTCGAGTCTACAAATGGATGTAGGTTTCAGGGGGGCGACTCTTGCACGAGCTTGTACAAGTTGCCATGATATTTTAGCCTTTTCTTTACACCTTAAGTAAATGCATGTGGCATATGTCTTTTGTGAGGCATCACAGAAAACATGAAAAGAAAATTCAGTATCTAAATCAGAATTAAGCATCATTTGTCTAGGGATCTTCAGTTCTGCCAAATGGGCCAAATCATTTTTCCACTTAATAAATGTTTTACAAATATCTTCGGGAAGAGGTTCATCCCATCTAACTTTCAGTTGCCAACATTTTTGCAATAAAAGCTTCGGAATAAGTGTTATACTACAAGTAAAGCATATCGGGTCATAAATCTTGTGAGCTTCTGACAAAATAACTCTTTTTGTGATGAATTTATTATTAGATTCATTTAAACTTCTAATATCACAACTCAAAGTATCATCGTACAAATCCCAAATGAGACCAAGAATAGGGACTGTTCTCCTTTCATTAGGATCCTCAAAATTTTCAAATCTTGAATTATCAGATGATGAAATTTCCGAAAAGCTGTCATTACAGGCAATTTGGTTCGTCAATGGCAAATTATAAGCCCAATCTTGCAGTTCGAATTTAGCACTAGCCAAAATTTCAATCGAATCATTTTTGAATTTCCTTAACTCATCTTCATTGTTTACACTTGTGACTAAATTGTCGACATACCAAAATTCAGAAAGTTTCTTAGCCGTCGCTCTGAGATGTTCAGGAACATCATTCATTAAATTTGTTAAAGTAGCACTCAATAAGAAAGGACTACTGGATATTCCAAAAACGACCCTCTTATGTCGATATATCTTCAACTGATCTGGATTCCCTTGTTCCCACCACAGGAACCTCAAAAAGACACGATCATTATGGTTAAGCCCTATTTGCAAAAACGCTCTTTTTATATCAGAACTTACACCTATTGACTTTTCACGAAATCTGTTAATAATTGCAGGAATAGTTTCTATCAAATTAGGCCCCTTTTCTACACAATCATTTATTGAAGGAAACCCCTTAATTTTCACCGACCCATCAAATACTGGTCTTATTTTGGTTGTTTTGGTATTCATTCTAATAACGGCACGATGGGGTAAATAATGGCAAGAATTATTATATTCATTTTCTGGTACAGTTTCTATAATTTTTTCTTCCTCCCAAGATTTGAAAACCGCTTCATAATCTTCTAAGAAACCCTTGTCTCTTAAATTTTTTACTGTATTCTTTAATCTTTTCTCAGCGATTTCTCGGTAATTAGGGAGTGGGGAGTGGCCTTCGACCCAAGGTAAACAGACTTCAAATCTGCCTTCTTCATCCCTTTTTACCGTCGAAAGAAAATGTTGCAGTGTTTGCTCATGCAATTCCTTTTTAGATTCATTACCGGATGGATCTAAAATGCCTAGAGTATCAAGATTCCATAATTCAGCAATTTTATAATCTGATACATACATCGAAAAGGTAAATGAGTTATCAATTTTATTTTCTATTTCTAAAGGAACTTTTCCCATAATAGTCCACCCTAAATAAGTTTCGACACATACTAAACCAGATTTTCTTATCTTGCCCGTAAGTAACTTTCCCGCAATATCTGCTCCTATCAGAACATGAATTTCAGATGGCGAAGATTCAAACACTAGCTTATTTTTCATACGGATAGTGTCATTCAAAAAGATTCTATTTTGTTTGAGCTCATTTAACAGAGGTCTTACATCAATTTGTGGAACATCAGAACAAATTTTAGTTTGATCAAAAGCATTAAAATTACATTTGTTATCACCATTTACACTACTCAGATTTACAACAAACTGTTTATGAATTTCAGACATTTCCCTTCCACCAAATAAACTATGAATAATGTTACTCTCACTTAAACTTTCATATTGCATCACTTCAGCAACAAAATTTGAAATGTAGGATTTTTGCGATCCAGAATCGATTATGTTACTAACAAACTTCTCTTCACCATTTCAGCAAATTTTTACAATTAAAGTTTGCAATAAAACTTTCTGTGTACATGTTTTGTTCGTCAAAGTGAAATTTTTCTCATTAATTTCATTTTTCTCATTAGCTTTATTACCCTTATCACAAATTAAAGAATTATGTTTTCCTCAGCAATGTTCACATCTTATTTTTGAAAAGCAATCTTTTGCTAAATGATTTCCCTTTTTCATACAGAGGTAACACATTCCGTTTTTTCTTAAATATGCTTTCCTTTCTGCTACGGACTTAGAGCAGGCTGCAGAAATGTGTTCGACTGATTCAGCGGAATCTTCGCAAAAGATACACTGATTAATCGTAACCTTCAATGAAGCAGCAGTAGGAACTTTAAATTTATTTATTTTTCTATCTCTCTGCACTTGGGATGGATTTTGAATAATGAGCCTGTCTTGTATTTGAATCGCGTTTTCTCTGCATTCGATCTCAGCCCGTAAAAAATCAAGTAGTTCATTAACTTCAAAAAGATTTTCCTGTGACTTTCGTTTACGCTGAAATTCCAAATTTAACTCATTGGGAATTAATTTCAGTAAAATTGGGATAAGTAACGTACCATATGTACCGGAAGTTACTTCAAGAGAATTCAAACTTCTGATTTGTGTTTCGATACTGTCATACAGTTTCCGTAGTGCGAAAATGTTATTTACATTCTTAACAGTTTCTAAATTCAGTATTTTTCCCATATGAGCATTAATTATCAAGTCTTTACGACCAAAACGTTTTTTAAGTAGCTCAATAGCTGCTGTATAATTTTCACTTGATAGCGAAAAACCACTAATTGCACTAGAAGTAGCTCCGGTAAGAAAAGAATGTAAGTAATTAAATTTATCAATATCGTTTAAACTGTCATTCTGGTGTATAGCATTATCGTACTGGTTCCAGAAAGTTAACCAATGAGCGGGATCTCCACTAAATTTATCAATGTTCAATTTTGGTAACTTCACTTTAGAATAAGAACAAGCAGCTAAATTTTCAGTTAAAATACTCTCATTCACTGAATCCGTTTTCTTAACAGAACGCTCAGGTTCAACTTTCGTTTTAACAACATAAGTTAATTTCGATTTCATTGAAATTATTTTCTCGGAATAACTTTCAGCAGTTTCAAATTCAATTTCTAGTTCGCTGTCATTTTTCATTAAATTTTGAATTTGTTCATCTAAAGCCATTAAATTGCCGTATTTCGTATTTAACTGATCAATATGTTCCGTAAGAACGGAAATTTCATGTTCTGTTTGTGAAAAATACACTTCACAAGTATTAATTAATTTTGTAATTGCTGTTCGAGAAACCGTACGTTTCTTCTTTAATTTTTCAAGATCAGACATTTTTTAATCAATAATTTGAAATACTATACTTTTCAAAATACAACAATTCAATAACTTTCAAAATAATCTTGTTCTCAAAATACGTTAAATATCAATATTATCAGTATTATTATCTTCAATAGAATTAAGCATTTAACACTTATTTATTTCTATATTCAATTCTTCATTTAATTGAAACCACCTGGCGTCTCTGAATTCGTGCGCCATGTTACTTATATATGTGAACTCTTTTCTAATATATTAGCAGCTAAATATAAAGATCAAAATCTTCTACTTACCCTCTTTCTCGATCAGGTAAGTTCTGGCTGCTTCGTTTCAGTAATATTGGGTCCGCGCCATGCTGGTTTTCAATGAATCATACTCAAAGAAAAGTTGCAGGCATTAATTTTAAAATTATATACAACTATATTACAATTATTTACAGCGTTTTTAACATAGAATATTAGAATAATTTCATCAATACGAAGTCATAGCTCCGTTCAAATCCCGAACAAAAACAATTCTTCTAAAACAAATCTACATCACCATAGTAACGTCAAAAAAAAAAACATTCTAAACATTTTTAGTTTCAGTTCAGTTCAAATAAAAAGAAAAAAAGAGTTCAGTTTTTATACAAAAGGTAAAGTTCGATTAAAAATCGTTTGGAGGTGCGTTCAGTCTTTACAAAGAGAAACAGAGGGAGCTGTCCTCGACACCATACTAGTCACTGAAACAGACCCGGATGATAATGTTGAGTCCAGGCAGGCATTTCTTTTCAAATATCTCGCTCAAATTTTAATACTTTTACTTTTTTTTGCATAGGATAGCTGAGGAGAATTTACAACAGGGCTAATTCTTAGTTTTTCAATTTTGGTTTCAGATTTTAAAAAAATTACTTTAACTTTCGAAACTGGTTAGAATTGATTCTGAAACCCTAAGTGGGTCCACAATGGAGGCAGGTACCTTACGTAATTTTCTAAATGATCATAACATTGCTGTTATTTTGTATCCCATGTGTTTCGAAAATAATCTGAAAAAAAAATCTATTTAAAAGTAAGTGTGTCTTTATTATAATTTTAATTGTAGAATAATACTGCTTCAGAAATGTCAGTCGGGCCGAGACAACTTAGTTCCGTTTACGGCTATTATATCGAGTAGTATTCATAAACTTTTTGCAGTGATCCTGTTGAGCCCATTCCTGAAAAAAATTGAGCCTGATACATCTAATTGTGGCTTACTTTGTATCATCAATATTCTATTCTATTCTATCGATTCTTTTTTAACATTATGTTGAACAAAATTTATCCTTTTAATGAAACTTGGCATTTTTTGCAATATTCTAATTTTTATGTATTTTGCGCTTTTACTACGTATTTTCTTTTTATAATCTTGCGTTTATTTAAACATTTAAATTTATGACAAATTTCCTGCTAAATTCGTCATTTTTTTATTATATACTAGCTGATCCGCCCGGCGTTGCCCGGAATTAACAATATTAAACGAATTTGAAATTTGTATGATTTTATCATTAACTGGAAGCATGCAGAAATGCATTGTCTGAAATACGTCGCAGCTGACTTTGTGAAAAATCAATTTTAAAAACAACAACTAATATTAAGCTCTAAAAATATTTAAAATGAGCAATGAGAAACACGGGAGGGAACATGTATCCAACGATTGCGTTAGTTTCGTGTTAAAGTGTTGATATTTAGCCGTAAAAATCACTGTTAAAACACGTAACTAATTAATTTTTTCGCATAGAAATCCCAAGTGAGATATTTTGAATTTCAAACTAATTATATCACTCTTAAATCCGATTATACCGTGAATGAAATCGATACGCGATGATAAAAGATTGGTATATAGTATTATAATTTCAGTGCCATTTAACAAAAGTGTATATTTTTAATCAAAGCATGTGTAATGTTGACTCTGTGGACAAATTTCTAACCGTAAACTTTTGTACCGTAACCATAATCTGTCTGTCTCCTAACTGCGACTTAACAGTACCCTACCGTAACTTAAATATAACACAAATGTAACCTAGCCGTCACTTTGAAATATCAATATAGAATCATCATTTAAGATTTTGCTTGAAAAGTTAATATTCTTTCGTTAATGTCTTAAAATCGTCTGCACTCTGAAATCTAGATTTTAGACTAATATTTGTTATTTAAGTTTTCGCGCATTATTTTAAAAGAATGGTTTCATAAGTATATTTTTTATATATTGACATAGAGTTATTAATATATTGTTAAATCATAATCATTTTTCATCTACGTTATAAAGTATTAAAAAGATCTGAAAAAAAAGAAAACTTTTACTAAAACAATTTTTAGTTCAAATCAAATGTTTTCAATATTTTATTTAATTTTATTTTGACATTTAATTATTTCGAATTTATCAATTTCAATTATTTTAAAAGCAAACATTTTTTTTAAAATAAATAATATAATAGAAAAAAGACCATTTTAAAAAATTACTATTTCTTCGTAGAATATGCTTCAGCTGTAATTCATTTCTTTCAATTCGTCTTATTAATACAAAATCCCTTCCACATGCTTTTGTTTGGGACATTAAAATTTGAGCGATAAATGGTTTAATATTGCAACCCTTTTTTCGGTTTACTTCACCACCACCTATCTTTTTCCTCCATGGTTTACAACCGCTGCGATAAAAAATCATCATTTAAACTGACAGTTTGCCAGTCTATGAATATTAATGGTCTCTTTCAGCTTTTTTAATTATTTATGCGAAAATTTTATGCAACCAACCAACCATAACTAAATGAAGGGAAAAAAAGAAGAAAAAAGGCGATTTTTTATGAGAGTGATCTTTGGAATTTAATTAATTACTCAGTTAATAAATAGAATTTCGAAATTCTGAAGCTCAGGTGCATCAGGAGAGATTTGGGGCTACTTTCAAAAAAATTTTGAGCCTTGTACATGCTGTAGATTTTGCTAGCCATCGCACACACACACACACACACACACGCAGACAGACAGAGCGTTTTGTTCTTTTATTAATATAGATTTCTATATTTTCAGAAACTCGTTCTTCTGTAAGAGATTTCCAGTATTTAATTATCATAAAAATATTGGCATATAATTCAGTTATGCATAAGAATGCGATAATTTTATTCTGATACACTCAAAATAGTTCATTTATCTTGATATTTTTTTTATTCTTTTAGTGTAGACGAATGACGAATTTATGAATTAATCAACACAGTAGAAGCAAATATAGCAAGAAAACAAAGTCTTTCAGCGTCAAATAATCTTCTTACGTGACAGTTTCTTTCTTCTCAGAGAAGAAGTCGTGCATTGATGCTTCTTTCTGTAGTTTGAATGCTACTTTTTACCTCTGCGGAAATCAGTGATGCAGAAAATGGTTTCCATCCAATACAAATTAGGTAATCAACCTAAAAAAGCATTGATTCTCTATGAAAAAAGAATGTTTCTTTGATTGTTTCTTTAATTGTAACAAGAGTTAAACAAAATAAATTATTATTGAACTAAATATATTTTAGATGTAATGTAAAACTGACGTATTTTAATATTTTTTAGATTTTATAATTTATTTGACGTATTTTAAAGTCCCGGACCCATTTTGATGTTTAATAAATCATAAAATAAAAAAGGTAGATTAAAATTAATAGCATAAATGGTTAGATAGACTCAAAAATTTTCATAACCCTTGTCAATGAACTTCCTCGTGTGGCCCCTTCGTCATACGGAGAATATCAAGTCGACAGTCATTTTCACGCCAGGTAGCGGCAAGCATGCCGATATCCATTGGCTATCGACTTCATATTCACCGTGCGACGAAGGGGCCACACGAGGAAGTTCATTGACAAGGGTCATGAAAATTTCTGAGTCTGTCTAACCATTTATGTTATTAATTTTGATCTATCTTTATTATTTTATGAGTTATTAAACATAAAAATGGGTCCGGGACTTTATAAAACCCTGTAATTTAGAATTATTTTTTCCGTTGTTAACAATTTATTTCACCGAACATAATCTTCTGTATAAATCTTATAAAACCTATTTGGATTAATTTTCAGTTTCATTTTTTTCATTTTCTAAATATTTGTATTAGTTTCTACAGTATACTATGTTCAAGTAATGTGAATATCTAATTTAGATAAACATGATTAAGATTTGTGATTAAATGCCATTAAGATGTTGAATTTACATCTAACAGAAATGTAAATCTAAGATATATTTGAACAATAATTTTTAAAATATACATACATTTTTTAACGTCCCATTCATGTATAAATTTTTCATTTTTATTAAATAAATAAATAAAACCTGAGTGCCTCTATTCCTGGAGTTATTTTAAACCGATTCCACCAAAACTGTCATTCAAATGATATTTTATCTCAAACAGATTAAAATGTTAGTACACAGTTTTTGGTATTATTTGAAGGTAGCACACAAAATGGATGCAAAAATTTAGAAAATGAAAACACACACACACAAAATAACAATTAAATATTTTATAGAGAAATTCTGTTTGCAGGAATAAAGTTTTTAGAAACGCATGTAAACAATTCTAAAAGTGTAATGCTAACAAAGTGTTATTAAATGGTTAAACTTTTATTTTTTAAAAACATATGCTTGTTAATTTAAAAAGTATATATTATGAATCATTAGACAAAATAAAAAAAAATTAAAAGAGAGAAATTAAATGTAAAATATACACAATTTTTTTAAATTCAAAACCAAAAATGTACAAAAAAAAGAATGAATGAATGAAAAAAAAGACTATTCGCAATGAAACGCACAACCTAATCAGTGCAAATCATCGGCAAAAACAGAATATCAAACAAGCCATGGACACAGTCAAATTTAAGTATTCTTTATTCTGTAACACAGTATTCTTTCAAAAGCACGTAGTATTCCTCAAGAATCAAACCATTGAACTCGTAAGGTGAACTAATTTTCTACCGATAATCGGCAATGATAAACGTTGCTGTTATTATTGAAAATCACAGATTTTTTTTAAAGATCGGAGGGTAGTCCGTTTCAAAGACAGACATGCTGTACTGGTTTAGAATTCAATTTTTCATTTTTAAAAGCACCGACGTACTCTTTAAAGCTCTTATTCTCTTTTTAATTTAGCGAAATCTGTCCAGTTACTCATAATCATTTTATATTTTAACCCTTTCATTCATATGGGCCTCATAAAAACATATAAATATTGCCTTATATATATAAAAAAAATAAATAAGCATTTATTGTGAAGATCTGATTTGTGGACTGATAATAGCTGGTATGCAGAACAATAATAAAATTATTTTATAAAGGGTTCTCTTTTATCACAAATATATTTTTTTTTTGTTAACTTATGTATGATGTTTTGACATTATGCGCACAAATAAATATATAATAAAGTTATTCTACTTAAAGAATGATTACCACAATTGAAAACTCACTTGAGACCATTACTCACTTCAAGCAATTATGAAGAGAGTACTGTAACCGAATTCTTTTGTGTCTTCCTATATAAGAAAAATAAATCACTCACTTTATTATATGGTAAGCACCTTTCAGTACATCTCAGACATGTATTTTATTTTTTGTATACATTTGAAATAATGTAGCAGCATTAGACGACAGTTCAAACGGTTTCTTCCCACACATCATAATTATTATAACTTAATTATATTCATTTCTCCTGTAAACTTATTATAATTTTATTTTTTTCTGTTCTTTTTACTTAAAAAAATAAATAAAAGTCATGAATTTTAAACTTCTCAGTTTCAGATTAAAGTTACAATTTTAATCTTTTGAGTTTCAAATTAAATTTACAAATTTCAGTTTTCAAAGTTATGTATTATAACTGAAATGAGTGAAAGGATTATATTATTATATTTTAAATAATTAATGAAATACGAAAAAATGCCACGGGTACAATTTTTGGCGATTTATCATCTGTGCCAAGCTAGCGTAAAAATACTTGAAAGTTCTTGATTTATCAGCACAGATGTCATATATGCACCACATTGGCTCTTTATTTTTCTGACACCAATTTGGCGAAAACGTCGTTTAAAATATGAGTTACATACATACATTTTAACTAAATTCTAATATTTTAAAAATGAAATAATAACTAAAAAAATATCTATAAATAATCTAAAAAACTTTGTAAAATCACCATAAAAAAGAAAATTAAAAAGGACGCTTTTCGAGCTTCAAAAATACCGCTCGTCATCAGCTCGTCAGCTGATGACGAGCGGTATTTTTGAAGCTCGATGTTTGCGATATTTTTGAAGCTCGAAACGCGTCCTGTTTAATTTTCTTTTTTATGGTGATTTTACAAAGTTTTTTAAATTATTTATAAATTTATCGCCAGTGATTTCGGTGTTTCTCAATACAAAAAAATATCTAGTTAATAATTATAGAATAAAACAATTTATAACTTTTTCAAAAAGAAACTTAAAGTAAACAAACAGTTTATAAATAAATAAATAACAATAGCCAGGTTACCATGTGAGGCACAAATAAATGCCATTTTATTGCAATCGCGCCACTATGGTGTGTATATGATATCTGCGTCTATTTCTCTAGCAGAATCTTCTAATTTCGGAAAAAATTGAGCAATTAAAATAAATTATGAATACGAGCAATATGGTTTAATGCTTAGTATACATTCAAGGGAGACCATACTGGTCGCTATGGGCGGCTAATTATTAAAATTTTAGACGAGAGTTCAGATATTGTAATGCAAATAATAGATTTAAATATTTATTTTATTCATATAATAAATCTCTAAAAGATTCTTAATCAAACATTAAATAGATGTTAAAAAATGTTTTTTTTTTCATTTTACTGTATCTTATTATATTTCATTAATTTAATGATATCCATGATCAGTAATGATTCTAGGTTGCCATGGGGATTATATACCGTTTAAGATGGAGTCCTATTATTTCCGTACTATTAGTTTCGATATATATATAATGATAATAAATTTTTCATTCAGGTATTTTCGCAAAAGAATGTAGCAGTTGTTGCAAGAATATCTGAATATTTATAAAATTAATTATAGTAAAAACGTGAAATATAATACGTGCCTCATTTGCTACGTTTGATTTAAACTTTCCAATTTATTATTTTTGTCGGGTAGCTCTCATTTAGTTTATCATACTATACTAATACCACTCTTAACAAATATTTATCCAACTTTTCCATCATGTTTATGAAACACAAATTCTGATAACTTCTAAAACTGGTTATATTATAAACTCACCTGATTTGCGACTTTTGATGTACTGATTTGTTACTTGGTGCAGTTTCTGTCTTGTTACTTTTGTCGGATTAGTTGTTTTTTTTTTCATACTAATTTTCTTTTAAGCTTTTTTTACCACAATTTTAAGAAAGTACAACGAGTAATTAAAAATAACTTAAAATAATGAACTGGTAGATTCGATGTTACAAGGAATAACTGAGTTTATTAAATTATTTTTATTCTGTTTTGAAAGCTAGATAATTATGAAGTATTAGATGAAATATTTTTTAACACGTGCTTTACGCTAGAGAGTAATATTATCTGTTTCGCAATATAAATGCATTATGTCGAAAGAGCTATCGGATTAGATTCCTAATAAACATTGAAGAATAATACAAGATTTGATTCTCTATATACCTAAGTATATATTTTACTCTTTTTTTTTTTCCTTCGTCTAGCAGACACGTTGCATTAACTTTTGCTAAAATTCCGATGCATTACCACTGCACTTTCGGGTAAGAAAGTAATGCTGATGCATTTATAAAAGCTTTCCATTAAAACACTTCATATAATCAGTGAGATGAGAAAAATATAGTCATGCCGTCAAAGTTTCATTCCGTTAGGATAATGGCGTTTACTATTCCATTTAATGCAGCTGCAAAAATGTTGATGTACTCCAAGAGTCATATTGCGTACAGCTCTAAAAAAAGGAAGAAGTAAGAAAGGATGTTGACGTATAAACATATATTTCGCATATAGAAATATGAGTTAACCTTATCAATGTTTAGAATAGAAAAAACATTTCTTACTTAATATTTTGAAATATATATTAAAGTAAGTTTTTACATTCATAATTAAGAAACTATAGGTATGATATAATAAGAATGAAATAATATGGGTATAAGAAGTTATGGGTATGTAACATTCTGTAATCGGGTAAAAAATCAACCCATTACCCGCTGCTGTTGTGTTCATCCAACGGACAAAAGAAATGCTTATGTTTTAAATATTCATGTACCCAGAATTATTTTTCAATTAAAATATTGACCTTGCATAAAAAACACAATTTTTTAAGATTATATAAATGGAAAATTATATTTGTGAGTTTGCAATGACATTCTTTATTTCTTGTTCTGGCAGACACATTGCATTAACTTTTGCTTATAAAAGCTTTCCATTAAAACACTCCATCTAATCAGTGAGATGAGATGATGATTCGAAGTTTCATTCTTTTAAGTTTATGGCGTTTACTATTCTGTTTTAATGTAGCTGCAAAAAATGTTACTTCGGGTATGTATTCCAAAAGTCAGATTGCGTACAGCTCTAAAAAAAGGAAGAAGTAAGAAAGGATGTTGACGTATAAACATGCGTTGTAAGGAATTCGTAACTCCTTTATAGAGAATCACGAGTTTTTTTTTTCTTTTTTTTTCTTTTAAACTACAACTTTTACAAAGGACAATATGAAAATCGAAGTCTCGTTAATTAATGCAAACATTCCAAAAAGAAAACTTTAGTAAGAAATTACATTTTTTAATGAAAGCGGCGATCATCATTTAAGAAAATGTGAGTTATTTTCATTTTAATCTTTGCTAAATTTACTGACGTTTCTCTTGCCAAAACCCCATCTCTAAAATCTTGAATAAAACGTTTTATGAGTTTTGCTGTGAAAATGAACTCCTATTTAAGTGATGGTCTTGCTAAGTTTTCTATAATAGGAGCTGACGCATTCTCTTGGATTTGGCACCCGAATTGGCTCCCAGTCGAAAAACCAAGCTAATTTCCACCATTTTGCAACCCCAACTCCGGCGGTAATATTCGGAACTTTCGAGGGTTACACTCCGGCGCGGTAGATTCATGCTGAACTGGGTACCAACAATCCGAAACAAAATGGATTTGCGTCAGCCTCTTTTATAGGAGTTCTAGTCTTGCCGGGTACGTCACAACGTTTTACATATAGAAATGTGAGTTAACCTTATTAATGTTTAAAAGAGAAAAAATCCTTTCTTACTTATCCTTTAAAAATACAGATTAAAGTACGATTTTATTTTCATAATGGACGAGCTCTGAGATTTATTCGATTAACTCAATCAAATAAAAATGCTCATTTTAAACATTTAAAGTTTTTTACCTTTAAGAGTAATTATTTTTTCACAATTTTGATTATACTCATAAATTGTCCTATAATCAAGGGTAATTAATAAGTATTGTATAGATACATAGAAAAGAAAATATTCAACCTAATCATGTCATTACCTGAATTTCTAAACAATGGAGTTGGTCGGATTGACTTCTGACTGCCTCACGTAAGAGACACGTAGAGTTATATGTAAAAGGATTGTTTACAGAATTAACTGAAAGAAAGCAAAAAATGTATTTTACTTTAAAAAGATTTCAAATGGGTTAAAAAAGGGAGATAACCCAACAACAATAACAAATTGCATTTTTAGCACTACATGTAAAAAACCGTAGTTTGCTTGGTTTTGGTCCCGCTAGTGGCTCTTTACATGCGTATATGTGCACACTAAGATTATTTAAAAAAAATTTAAATGAACCGTGTGTCTTAAACTAGAAGAGAAAAATGTTTAGTAGTTAAAAAAACAAAACATAAAAGCATTTAAACAGTTGTTATTAGAGGACCCAGTTTATAAAAGTGGTTTTCACTATTAAAAAAGTAACTCTATTCTATTAATTTTGTAGGAATAAATCTCCCGCATATTCCTTTATCCAATTGATATATTTTTTAAATTTTCGATTTTCTGAGTATTTATATAGTTACATATAATATTTACAACTTCCATTAATTATTTTTCACGATTCTGAAAAAAATCCATAAACTTATTCAACAGATAAAAACCACTTAACCGTTTACACGCCGAATTAATATCGCAATGTAATTCCTAATGTAATTTTCGTTTTTCCTATATTACAGCTTCAAA
Source organism: Maratus speculifer (assembly GCA_964019185.1). NCBI lineage: Eukaryota > Metazoa > Arthropoda > Arachnida > Araneae > Salticidae > Maratus > Maratus speculifer. Next base: position 455,348,902 of record OZ025291.1, read on the forward strand.
TGTTTTAATTTATAGATACAAATTTAAAAAATATATATATATATTTCTGCAGTTTTTTGGCTATTTTTATTCTAGTGTTTGCAATTAGGAACATGATTATTGATTGACAACCTATGCAAATGTAACAAATTATTTTCTGCTATATGGTATTGTATATTGTTCTTAAATACTTTCTCCAATTCCAAAAACATTTAGAGTCCTAGCGGTCAGAATGTAACTAATATAGAGAAAACGATAAAAACAAATTATACCTCTTTATGAAAATTAATGAATTTACATTTTCCTTATACCTGTAATAAATACTTAAGCATATTTTTTTCCAAAAGTTGAAATCAATCTTATATTTTATAGAAAAGGACATCGTTGTTATGTTAGAAGATATATGTTTTGTATTACAAATAATGCTATGTTCCCATTTGGGAACATCGGCGTTTAAACGATTAAAATGACTCTCTTTTAGAAGATAATTGAATTAGATTTTCTTTTAAATCTGCAATAAAATCTTAAAATGTAAGTAAAACCCAGTACAACTGAATATGCTTTTTTTTTTTTTTTTTTTTTTTTTTTTTTTTTTTTGCTTTGTAAGTTAAATGTTTTTCCAAATAAAATGAATTAGTTAAATAACCTTATTAAAATTGTTTGCATGTAAAACACGATGCTTTATAGCCATGATTAACATTAACTTTTGATGTTGTACTAAAAGATAACGGCAATTAACGAGCACAGAAATTTTGTTAGCAAAGGAAGTCAATTAATGAATTGCAAATTCATCGGAATTTCATGAATAAATAATTTTTTTTCTTTGCAAAGTCATTTTTATTATATTTCTACCGTTATATAATCAAAAATTAGCATTATTTGTATGGTGCGATTTTTTTAGACAGTATTTAAGTTTTGTTTAACAATGATTAAAACAGGAATTCTCTTGTGGTGATGTCATAGTTTAGTATATTTTTTATGTTTTACTTTCTACTGCTTTCGTCATCTGAGTCGAACATATAAAATTAAATAGAATTTCTTTTTCTAAATGTTTGTTGGAATTTTTTTAATTATTTTTTTAATATTATAATTTATTTGTTCTAAAAATAACTCGGGTAAAGTCAAAATACAAAAATCAATTGAATAATTACATTTGTATTGTTTTAAAAGCTTTAATTTACATGATTTAGCAATTAAAATTTGCAAACAATTCAAATATGTTACTTTGTTATACATCAGCTATAAATTTATTTTATTTTACATTTTAATCTTAGTTACAAAAAAGGTTAATAGAAAATAATAGTTTAGAATTATCAAATAGAACAAATAGCTTCAATTTCACAATAGAAATTAAGCAATTATTTAAAAATAATCTATACAGGGTGATTCAAAAAAGATGGAAAAATTTTTAAGAGGTGATAGTACACACCCAAACAAACATTTTGTATAAAAAAATGCATGGTCGAAAACTAAACGTAAAAAAGTTAGAGGGCGCCAAAGGTCATGTTCTTATACGAGACAGAAACACACAATGAACGATTAAGTTAAGTTACGAAAACAAATTTAATGGCATTTGATTGCAAAAACAGAAAGCTGCATTCCTGTTGCGAGTTACCGCGATGCGAGTAATAATTGCATGTTATGGGAAGAAGAAGAGCTCGTATTCAAATTTTCGTTACATTTCATAGATAAAAGCCCTGATACGAGAGTGCAATTGTCAATCTCTGCAGTAACGCATCTGAAGATGTTGCTTTTCTCTAAAAAGGAAAAAAGCTTATATGCATTTTGTTTACGGAGCTGCAAATGGAAGTAGCTTAGAAGTTCAACGGTTGTACGGAGAGCGATTTCCCAACAGGCGGTTGCCCAAACCGGAAACATTTGAACGCTTGCATGGACAGTTGTGCGAGACGGGTTCCTTTCTTTCACCCGGTTGGATGCATGTCGTCCAAAGAGGGATGTTATGGTGAAAGAAGCCATTTTGGATATGGTGGCTGATGAGCCAAGTACAAGTACACGAACAGTGAGTAGAGGATTAAATATATCGCAATCCAGAACATGGCGAGTACTCCGTGATGAACGTTTGCACCCTTATCATGTTCAACGAGTCCAGGCACTAAGGCAAAGAGATTATCCTCGTGGTGTGGAGTTTGCCCGCTGGTTTCTGCAGCAGAATGCTGTAAATCCAAATTTTATTTCAACAGTTCTTTTCACGCATGAATGTACCTTCACACGTGATGATGCATTTAACACCCACAATCAGCATGTATGGGCAGAAGTAAATCCGCATGCCACTTATCAACATGCGCATCAGCAACTTTTTTCTATCAATTTCTATCAACAAGATGGAGCACCAGCTCATAACGCACGAGCAGTGAGAAACTATTTGGACGTAACCTTTCCAAACAAATGGATTGGGAGAGGTGGTCTTGTACCTTGGCCACCGAGCTCGCCAGATCTTTCATGTCTCGATTTCTTTTGGGGGAAGCTAAAGGCTCTTGTGTATGAGACTCCCATTGAATCCGAAGAAGAACATGTCGCCAAGCTTTCGGCTGCTGTAGGGGAAGTTCGCGATATGCCAGGTGTGTTTCAGAAAATTCGCCAATCTGTTCTTCGCCGTTGTACTGCGTGCGTAACAGCTGCCGGTCAATGTTTTGAGCATTTATTGTAATCAAATGCCATTAAATTTGTTTTCGTAACACGTTTGTTTTCGCTCGTTTGTTTTCGTTCATTGCGTGTTTTTGCCTCGTATAAGAACATACCTTTTGGCGCCCTCTAACTTTTTTACGTTTAGTTTTCGACCATGCATTCTTTGATACAAAATGTTTGTTTGGGTGTGTACTATCACCTCTTAAAATTTTCCCCATCTTTTTTTAATCACCCTGTATATATTAAACAAGACATGTTGGCCTGCCTACCTGACTGACCGCGGATAACGCCGAAATTATAAGAGCCAGGTCAGTGAAATTTTTGTCATGTGTGGATGTTAACACCGGACAGTGCACCTCGCAGCCGTATTTTTAAGTTTCAATTTATATATTTTTTAAAAAATTTAAACTTACTTGGTAAGAGGATATTTCCAGCTTTCCACCAATCCGCGTTTATGAAGCAGACGACCAATGAGACCAGGAGGTAAATATGGGAATTAACGACTGCATTTTACAGAAGATTATGCATGGAGTAGGTTTCATTGAAGAAAGGAATTTTATAATTCAATTATTTTATTATTTTTGTGATTCAAAATAGCTAAAATCAACGACTATATTTCTTTATCCTTCTAAAACCTGGTTTTTGAAACATAAATACGCAGCTGTGTTCACTGAGGTAAAATTAAAAATATTCTAAAATTTAAAATATTCTTCAGATAAAATTTATTTTTATTTTTTATTTTAGTATGAATAGAGATTTTAAATATTCGCAATTTGTTTGAAAACATCTATGGTCTCGGGCAACGCAGAGTGGATCAGCTAGTTTTATATAAATTATAAATATAAACTTTATAATGATTTGAAATTGAAAATTATTTTGCAACAGAAATTAGAAACGCATTTCAGTCAAACATAATTCTCCCTATGAAATGTCAATTTGACGAAAACTTAAATGACCAACAGGATTAAGAGTGGTTGAACAGTTAGCAAAATGTGGTTAGGAGAAGAAAATGATGCAAATAATATGCATATAAGCGAATAAAATTGTCAAATTTCCAAGCTGCATTTAATTTTGTCAATTTAACTTTAGTTTACAATAAAATAAAATTAAATTGTGATTAAGAAAAAGAAAATAATTGACACTTTGTGAATCATTTTCTAAATTTCCATATTGCGCATATCACTATAAATAAATAATGCCAAATTAATAGAAGTGGGATTATTCAATTTATTATTTAATTGTTAATGACGTTAATTGTTAAACTTATTGTCCATGTTTATTTGTTTCTTTTTTATCCTTTCATCTTTAAGGCTCGTGACATTTTTGTATATGGTGTAACGTGAAAATAAATTGTATTATAAATATATACAGGACAGTTGCACCATAAAATTTTAACTAATAAGAATGTATTTATTAAAATACAGCACATTGCTCATTGGTGCACAAAACAAGAATTTTAATATACACTTGTACAATTAAAATAAAATAGAAATATCAACGTTTCGCGCCGTCTTCTGCGGGCGTCTTTAGGAAAATATGATAATGGAAGGACTAAGTTTGCATCTTGATCGAGAGATAATATTTCTAATATTATCTTCTAATATTATAATTAGCAATATTATCTCTCGATCAAGATGCAAACTTACACCTTCCATTATCATATTTTCCTGAAGTCGCCCGCAAAAGACGGCGCGAAACGTTGATATTATTTCTATTTTATTTTAATTGTACAAGTGTATATTAAAATTCTTGTTTTGTGCACCAATGAGCAATGTGCCGTATTTTAATAAATACATTCTTATTAGTTAGAAATTGTATTGTTTTATGCTTTGGATATTCTAAAAAAAGGTAAAAGTTTTACCGTTAAATAAATTATTGGTGCTGAAGAAGTTAGTTTATTTCCCTTTTTTACATTTTAGAGTAGTAATAGGCATCTGCATTATATTCCGATATCTCGGGTGATAAAATAACATCCTTTGGAAAACTTTAGTGAACATTTATTGCAAATTCAGAAAATGTCCAGGAATATTGCTTTTCAAGGTCCGTAATGACAGACATTTTGTTACATTCCTTCGAAATCTTATAGCTTTGGGATCTAGAAGACTATGGACAGACACATAGACGCACAAACACAAAGAAAACTGTCTTTATTATTATAGATCATCCGTATCTCATCTAAATAAATATACATAAATAAAAATTTTCATGTATATTTCCAGAATGATTTTTTGTGGAATGTGTGCTTATGGCACGCGAATTTAAAAACTGAAGCTATCTACATTAATAATAATAAAAATATAGAGAATGAATTAAAACAACATCGCCTGCGGAAATTTCTACAGCTTATTTCATAAAATTATAGAAAAATCTTAAAAACTCTTCCTTTTGTTTTAATATGCATTAACATATATAAGAACTCGCAGATCAATTATGTTTATTGAAATTAAAACAGATTTTAACTATAAGAACATGCAAAAAATAAAATATTTTCTAGTACTTATAAAGACGTCATGTTGAAAAATTTATTTATTAGCAAAACAAAACAACAACAAAAAAGATTTGAATTTAAACGAAGAAAACTAATTTTAAAAGAAGAAGTAGAAACAGCTTTATATTACGCATCTAAATACTCCTCTAATTAAGGTAAAGCTATGTAGGAAATACATACCCGCTTAAGAAGTTGTGTAAAAGGTGGATTTCTTTATCTTGCTTCTGAAATAAATGTGTCTAAAACTTTTAATTATACATACGATTAATTTTTATTGTTATTATTATTTTACATATAATTACTGAAATGCTTTTTTTTTCTTTATTATAAATCCTTTTCCATTGAATTTAAAATATTTTGAAAAAGTATTAAATGTTGAAGAATAAATTACAATAATTATATTTTTTCTTTAAAAATTCAACAATAAATACTTTTCAATTTTGAATATTCTGGCATAAATTGTCCGTTGTAAGATAAAAACTTGATGAAAATTGTATTGTTATGTTATTTTAATTTTTTTATATAATTTTGAAAGAATAGGGTTTTTTAACATTTTTTTCAGCAATAAATACTTTTTAATTTTGAATATTTTATCTTTAATTGTTCATTGTAAGATGAAAAATTTATGAAAATTGTATTGTTAAGTTATTTTAATTTTTTATATAATTTTGAAAGAATCATTTCTTTTTAGCATTTCACACAAAATGAAGAGAAAAAAACATTAAAATTTTACCCTCTCGCAAGACTGTCCGTCGTTTAAGCAAATAATAGTAAATATTTTTATTACTAAATGCCTAAACATAAATAAAGTCATATAGTAAATGCATGGATATATATTAATATTACTATATGTAAATAGTAGTAAAAGTATTTTGCAAATAAAAATAATATTTAATTAGAAGACATGTACTGTTCTAATACTCCAGACCCGAATGAGTTAATATATTTTTCTGGTGAAAAAACTAATTCAAAATAAATTCATACACACCAAAATTGTTGAAATCATCTTTTACATTTTTTAATAACTTTTTTTTACCCCCCAAAAAAACCCTCCCTATCTTTTCTAAATTGCACATGTGTTTAGTTTGAGAAAGGTTTTAAATCGAAAAAAAACTATGATGAAAGACTCGGAGTTCTTTTTACATTTGCTTGTTTAGTTAGATTTATAAAGCCACCAATATCTTTATTTCAGTTTTTGGATAAGAAATATTTTCTTTTGAAAAAGAATATTCTTTATTCGTAGGATTGCAGTTTCAGGCTATAGTGGAAAACTTCACATGGTGTTCTGGATTTAAAAAATAAATAAATTTGTATAAATGACAGAACAAATTTATTTTAAGAAAATGCAGATCATTTTTTGAAAAAAAAAAGTTTTGTAGAAGGATTTAAATACGAGAAAAGAATGAGAAATAATGAAACAGTAATAAATTATGAAATATTTCTCTTATTAACAGAATATTACTAAGACATTATATTATTTCATAGAATAAATGAGATAACTAAATAATAAATAAAAATAACATGCACTAGAAATGATTTTTCCTTACAGATGAGAACGTGTAAATTTTTGTGTGTCCTGTAAATTACTAAGCGCACATAAATGTCACATACTTCATTTTCCATAGTTCATTTTCCATGTTGGTCTCATTTTCCATAGTTATCGTTCTTTTAAAATTCTCCTTAACGTGAAAATGATTGAATCTATTCGAATGAGTTAATCTTTTTTTTTCTCGTGAAACAACTAATTTAAAATAAAGTCATACACACCAAATTTGTTGAAACCATCTTTTATACTTTTAATAACTTAAAAAAATTAAATTGTTTTGTATGCACATGTGTTTAGTTTGAGAAAGATTTTAGAACGAAAAAAAAGCTACGCTGAAAGACTCGGAGTTCTTTTTACATTTGCTTGTTTAGTCAAATTTATAAAGCCACCAATCTCTTATATTTGGGTTTTTGGATAAGAAATATTTTCTTTTGCAAAAGAATATTTTTTATTCATAGGATTACAGTTTCAGGCTATGCTATAAAATTTCACATGATGTACTGACTTCGAAAATAAAAAAAATTGTATAAATAGCAAAACAAATTTATTTTAAGAAGCAGCAGTTCATTTTTTGAAATAAGAATAAAAAATAAAAGAATGTTTTGTAGAAGGATTTCGATAAGAGACAAAAATGAAAAATAATGCAATAGTATTAAATTATGAAATACTTTCTCGTACTAACAGAATATTACTAAGGAATTCCATTTTTTTCATGGAACGAAGTAACATAACGAAATAATCAATGAAAAGAACATGCACGTGAAATTATTGTTTCTTGAGAGCCCACACTACTAATTGAAAAAAGGCCCGGATGATAATGTTAAGTCCATGGGGGCGTTCTTTTCAAATATCTCGTTCAAATTTTAATATTTTTTTTTCCCACAGCATAGCTGAGGACGATCTACAACCGGGCTAGTTTTTACTTTTTCAATTTTGGTTTTAGATTTTTTAAAATTACTTTAACTTTCGAAACCGGTTAAAACCGGTTTCTGAATCGGAAACTATCATAACATAAAAACATATAACAAAAATCGGAAAAATAAAAACTATCCCGGTTGTAAATCATCTTCAGCTATCCTATGCAAAAACAAATCATGCAAAAATATTAAAATTTAAGGAGATATTTGAAAAGAACGCCCCCCCCCCCCCCCATAGACATAACATTATCATCCGGGTCATTTTCAGTCAATAGGTGGGTCGTTAAAATTAGAATATATCAGAACTGTATCGTCTGTTCATGTGAATATTCCACACTTCATTTTAGAATGTTATCGTTCAACAATGAATCTCATTAACATGAAAAATTACATGTCATTATGAATACATTTACACAGGTTAGAACACGATCAGACATACAGAATGCCAGAAAGACAAACAAACCAAATTCGTTAACAATTTTCAACTATGCTGGAAAGCGTTACTACGGAAGAAAACAAATCATGTGCCAGGCGCTTTTTATGAAACACTTTCCATCATATTCAGAATACTGGAACAAAAATTTTAAGTTTCATAAATCGAAAAATTATGTCCGAAAAATGAGTGATTCATTTGAAAAATCAATGTGAGCATTTAACATCTACAGTCTAAAAAAATATCAGTATTATTTTGTGCAGCCTTGTGTATAATATACATTTAATACCGTTCAGTTATAAAATGCATAGTAAAATAAATTCATATTCAACAGATTCCATCACACTGTTAAAAAATTCTGTATAAACATAGAAAAACTAGTCGTTGGGGGCCACCGTAATACTTACCCATCATGGATATGTATAATATAGTATATGAAAATAAAACATATATAAACTATTAACGAAATGGATTGCAATTGTAAAACAAAACGCACTTTAAATATTTTTAGTATACATATTAATGCTCTATTAATGAATTGCTGATGAGCTCATTTCGACAAATTATATAAAACATCAAACTAGACAAGTAATGCTGGATTGCGTAAAAGAAACATCCTTATAGCTCCAAAAGAAATAATCATATTAGATAACACGTTACTGCGTCAGATTAAGCGTGTAATTTTCAATTAAAATATATCTTTGGATTGAAATTTTAATGAAATACAGGGTCATAAAAAATCGAAGAATGTGGAAAACAGGATTACAAATTTTTCGGCAACTAATATTTTGATCGACTTTGTTCTTTATGCAAAATTTGTGTTATCTTATTGCCTTTCATGTTCATTCCTTAAAATAAAAAAAATCGAAAAATTTTATAAACATTTCATCATAACGAATTTTTCGAAAGTCTGAAAAAAATAGTTCTGGATAATCGAGCTTACTGATATTAAATAGACTTTGTCCCATTTTTACATACTAAGTACATACCAAATTTCAAGTCTGTATCTCAGTTTGTTCGGGAGATAGAACGTTTACAGACAGACACACAGACGGACGGCAAAAATTTTCTGCTACAATTATGTTTTCCAAAATCTCCGGTATCTGAAATGTGTAAATCTGCCATTTTTTTTTTCAAAACGATTGCAAGACTTAAGCTTTACTACGGATGATGGGTAAGTAAAAAGCGAAACTCTCTGTACATTTACACTAGTTCTCAGTCAAATGATTTGATGGAGTTTCTCAGTCATATTTTTACCGACATTTCATCTAAATTCTATCTAATTCCCTTTAGGGATTTTTCATCTTTATTTAAATATATTTTTATCTTTTTTAAAAACTTATAATTTAAAATACACACTTATTTAATTATTTTACAATTTTATTAAAAATATCAAAATAGGAAAATTTAATTTAACTAGTTGGATGTGCCAATCCCAAAACTTTCTTCTATCTCATACATACATTTTAATATTAAAAAGAAATAGTTACTCATTTTAATGCTTTAATAATTTTAATTCAATACCTTACCAACTTTCATTTTCATCTTAAATTTCTGCTTCAATCAATTAATCGGAGTAAAAATGAATTTCCGTCTCTGCACGAGCCGATGGACAATAGAATGATAAGCAGATTTTTTTTTTCAAATTCAGGGAGGACTTATTTGCCTTACCAACAAATAATCATATACAAAATGTTTAGTTCAGTTCTAGAACTAACTTCATACACTTTTATGTGGTGCAATATTGAAAATAGCATAAAATTCGGTATTGCAGCGCCCCCTTCCGGCAGATTTTTTTCAGATTCAGGGCGATCCAACTAGCCATAGCCATACACTTACACAAAAAATTTCGTTCAATTCGATGCATAACTTCATGTACTTCTGGTCGGTACAATATTGAAAATGGCACAAAAATCGCGATTGCAGCGTCCCCTTCCGGTGGATTTTTTTCAAATTCAGGGAAGACCAACTAGCCATAGTCATACATATACACAAAAAATTTGGTTCAATTCTATTCATAACTTCATATACTTTTGGTCGGTACAATATTGAAAATGGCACAAAAATCGCGATTGCGGCGCCCCCTTCCGGCGGATTTTTTTCAAATTCAGGGAGGACCAACTAGCCATAGTCATACACACACACAAAAAATTTGGTTCAATTCGATGCATAACTTCATATACTTTTGGTCGGTACAATATTGAAAATGGCACAAAAATGGCGATTGCAGCGCCCCCTTCCGGCGGATTTTTTTCAAATTCAGGGAGGACCAACTACCCATACTCATACACATACACAAAAAATTTGGTTCAATTCGATGCATAACTTCATATACTTTTGGTCGGTACAATATTGAAAATGGCACAAAAATCGCGATTGCAGCGCCCCCTTCCGGCGGAATATTTCAAAACTGAAGGCGGACCTGCTTGCCACAGCCAAAAACATTCACAAAAAATTTGGTTCAATTCTATGCATAACTTCATACACTTTTTGATGGTAGAATGGCGACATACAGACACACACACACAGAGACATACACACAGACACACACACAGACACACGGACAGACAGACATTTTGTAAAAACATGTTTTTTGGAATCTCTGACCCCTAAAACGTGTAAATCCGCCGAAAACCGGAAGTCGAAAAAAATTTCGATTACAATACTTTCTTCTATTGAAGATAGAAGAAAGTAAAAATTGTTTTATTTTTTTTTATTTTGAATAATTGAGAAAGAAAAAATCATCTCATCTGGAAATTTTTAATGATTTTTCCCAATGTTATTATGAAAGACATATTTTGCACACATTAACAAAAGCTCCTCTAGCTCAGTAAATAGAATGTTCTTATACCATCGGGTTCAAATATATGTCGGGTATAATATATTATTGGGTTCAAACTACAGGACACCTATACACAAATTGTGTAATATACATATATATATACAGGGTGTCCAATAAATGACTAATCCATTTTGAATGTAAATAACAAGAAAACGGTTTGAAATAAAAATGCGCGGTTTGCTGCAATGTTATTAGAAAATCAATAAATATTTAGACATACACTTTTTAAAAATAGTTCGAAATTCAGCCAACAGATGGTGTTGGCAACGGCAACAGGCTGTTGAATTTCAGATAAAATTCCAGTTTTTTATACACATGAGCGTTTTGGCTTATTTCGCAGAGTCGAATCTCAGTCGACATGTTGAATCGATTCTCCACTCACCTGCAGAAATAGATTTTGTTGGATGAAAAGATATTTAAAATAATATTTATGATTGAATAATGTCTGTTATACTTAATAAAAACGAATAAAACATACTTTTTTAATAATCATTGACTTTTCATACATTTACCATAAGTAAGTTGTATCCAAAAAATGTTTTTATAACCGGTTAACTCATTCTCTTTTTACGTACAATAAATTGAAAATATGGGATAAACACGGTTTTTTATGTTAAAAAAATCTTAATATTTAATCTAAACATTTCTTTCATTAAATAGTATGAAAATATATTTAAAAAATTGTGATGTCAAAAAGCCTTAAGGGATATAAAACAGGTTCGATGCTTTTTTTTCTTTTTAAACATCCTTCTATTTCAGCGTAGATGTGTTTTCACTTGGGGGGGAGAGAGGGAAAAGCGAGAGATGTTTGTAAAAGTCATCTTAAAATCTCTCGTGGCTTTCGTAATAAAATTTTCAGATGTCTTAAATGTCAACATATGTATTTAATGTAAGGATAATTTTCTGTTTTCGGAAAAATGAACAATGTTTCGTTTTTTGGCAGGTTTCCGTCTTAGCAGCTGGTTATGTATGTTATTTTCTGCGCGAAAATCAATATCTTTTTATGTATAAAACAGTATTTGTTATAAACGGATTCCTACATTTTCAGAATTATTATATTTTTATGTGCCGATTTATAAGTCACTGTCCCGCTTTTTTTAGACAGGGATCTTGTCCCAACACTATTTCCGTACCACTCTTTTAACCTCCTAAATGATTTCACTGCGCGCGTAGACAAGAAGAGTTTGCTTTATCCATCACTTAAAGCTTTTTAACACCACTATTTTTTAAAATACAATTTCATACTATTTAATGGAAGAAATGTTTAGATTAAATATTAAGATTTTTTTTTACTTATAAAAGCGGTGTTTATCCTCTATTTTGAATTTATTGTACGTGAAAAGAGAATCAGTTAACCGGTTACAAAAATATTTTTGAATACAATTTATTTATGGTAAATGTTTGAAAAGCCAATGCTTATTAAAAAGTTTTGTTGGTTTTTATTAAGTATAATAGACATTATTCAATCATAAATTTTATTATAAATGTCTTTCAATCCAACAAACTATTTTTCCAAGTGAAATGAGAATCGATATAACATGTCGTGTCGATTGAGATTCGACTCTGCGAAATGAGCGAAAAAGCTCATTAATGAGTGTCAAAGTATGAAACCTAAAGTAATGTGTTAATTTCGATAGGCTGATGCCGCCATTAGCGCCATCTGTTGGCCGAAATTCGAACTATTTTAAGAAAGTACACATCTAAAAATTTACTGATTTTCTGATAACAATGCAGCAAACCGCACATTTTTATCTCAAATCGCTTTTTTGTTATTTACATTTAAAATGGGTCAATCATTTACCGGACACCCGGTGTATATATATATATATACATACATTAGTTCAAAATTGAAAATTTCTCGAAAAATTCAAATTCTTTCAGTTATTTTAGATTGACTGATTCAGAGACTTCGAAAAATAAATTAAATTATTGTCACAAAAAATATATTTACAGATTCTTGGGTACTTCTAACGACGTTAATTTACAGAATTAACTGTAAATTTACCGAAAAATTTCTCTGTTATTTAACAGAATTTCTGTTTTTCTAATCATACATTTTCTGTAATTTCACAGAAAAAAAATAGCAGTACAAGAGCGGAAAATGTGTTTGAATTGTTTTTTGCAGTCATGTATATAATCTGTATATGTATCGATACAATCTGCTATGTAAAAATTTAGCTAATTATAAAAACAGAAGCTAAAACTGAAAAACAGTAATTATCACTCATATCCTGTCATAAACAAATTTCTATCAATGTCCTTGTAAATGAATGTTAAATGCTATGTATACTGTAATTTTAAACGAATAACTTATAATGCAAATGAGTAAATCATATAAATTTCATCATGTTTTCAAGAGTGTCACATAATTTAACATAATTTAAATACGATACCACTGATTTTACTCCATATATACTATCATGTAATAAAACTGTTCTGTGTGAATAATAAATGCTTCGTATCTTACACGATACAGAAAATATGTTTCAGTGCACGTTAGAAATGCATAAGAATTTCATTATATTTGATATGGTGCAACATCATTAAAATGTACTCGACAAGATTTTTTTTCCGTTGACTTCAATGTAACTGAGTAATTTTGACTGTTTATGTAAATGAATAATAAAATCTAAGTACTTCCTTTTGAATAGCAATTGTATTATAATAAACATCAGTAATGTCTATAAATTTATAGAAAAATTCTAGTATTTTTAAGAGAATCTGAGCATGCGTAATCATGTAACACCATTCCATAAATTTAGTGGAAGCATTGCTGCCTTTATTTTATAAATAATTTAACCGATACAACTGGTGTTACGTTACAAAGTAATGTACATTATTACACCATATACATCAGTTTTAATTACAAAATGATATAAGTTAAATTGCTAGATAAAATTGGAGTTGCCATGTTGCAACCCATTTTATGGAATATGGCTATATTACTTGTTAGCAATGCATGCTCCATTTTTTATCCCATATTTTCTTAAATTATAAAACATAATAAAGGAAAAAAGCTATTTACACTTTGCAGTATAAAATCTTTTAGATGATATTTTTAAAACTATCATTAACTTGATTAGCATATTGTTTGTTTGTTTATTCAACAACATACATCTGATTTGTGTGCTCGACATGAAGCCTGTTTAAAAATCATCCTCAATATTACAGGGACGAGATAGCACAAGGAAATTTTACAACACAAAAGAGGAGGAGCTCCACACAAAGAGTGCGTGCACTGGAGTCAGTGGGACTCGAATCCCCAACCTCTCATTAGTATAAATCAATTGTATAGCAATCCCGTTGCATTTACAATAAGAGTATATTTAGTGAGTGAGTAAGAGCAGAGACGAAAGCAATTAATGAACACTTTTGAACTATAAAGGAAAATTGTTAAAAAATTAACTTCATACTCAGCTACATATATTCTCATAACAGAGAAGTAAAATTATTCTTTTGGAAAGTAATTTCAGAGATAAATCTAAATATTTTTAATTTGACAAAGATTTACTGTACTAATGTAGCTATTTTCATGCATAATTTATCTTATTTATTTTTCACAAGTGTGTTCAAAACAACTGCCAAGCAAACTAGTTCAGCATCTCTGTAATATTTTATATTTCACGCAACTACTTTGCGAAAATGAAAAATAATGAAAAGAAAGAGCAGTTTTTTTCACATGTTTCATCGCTACGCTGTATAGTGGGAAAATGATTTAAGAATAGTTTTCTAAAAAAATTTTCTAACATTGTAAATCTCTTTATATATTCTTCTTTGTTTGTTAATAAGTCACGTTAAATTTCAAGACATAAGAGCCTTTTCTATGCCTTATTTCGGTGTGTGATTTTCATCTATATATTTAATAAATAATACTGTGATAGGATGATAAGAAATTTTCCGTTCCCTTAAAATCTAAAATATCTCTATATTTTTGAATAAGAAGCTGTATATTTAATTTAGAATTTATATTTTTTTTCTTCTTTGGAAATATTCTATGAATTCCAACGAAATCTCTTTCACTGTAATTCTACTGCAACAACGCTAAAGGCTACGACTTACTTTATTTAACAATGGCTTTGAATACCTTTTGGATTGAAAACTAAATTTTGACCTTTATTTAATATGCATTGCGATTCTGTCATTTTTGAAAATTCCATGATATATTGTTTTACTCAAAATAGCATTAAAGCTTAAAAATGTTTTGTATTTTCTTTGAACCCTCGTCGTTTAGTAGTTAATTCTCATACATTAATTTAATTAAATAAGTAATAATATTGAGATATTTATGTGGATTGAACGTTTCACATTAATTAACAAATTAAACAAAAAATCATATAACCTATTCTGTTACATGAAATTTTGCTATTATCGTAATAAAAAATGTTTCAGAAATTGCAGTTTTCAAGAGAAGTTCAGTAACTGTACAGACTTTGTTTTCAATGTTTTAACCGTTTTGTAATTAACCATCTGATTCCTTTTTTTCAGACAATAAATTGAAAATATGGGATAATCACCACTTTTTTTAAGCTAAAACATTCGCAATATTTAGTTTAAACATTTGTGCCATAAAATACAAGGGAATTGTAATTTAAAAATAGTGGTTTCAAAAAGTTTTAAGTAATGGATCATGCAAAACCTTCTTGCACATACGATGTACGGGCAAATCAGTTAAGTGGTTCATAGCTAATTGATAATACTATGAAGGTTTGTCATTGGTCTTTAATAGATATAAATTTAAATTATGAATACTCTTTTTTTATATAAAGATTGTTAAATCAATGGGCAATTTGCTAAACATTTTAAACAATGTAGTATAATCTTCTCCATGAATATTCAAAAAAATATTTCCAGTTCTGTCTATTCAGTATCTAGTATTCGACAACACACTTTTAAAACAACTGTTAAAACTTTAACTTAAAACTGTTAAAACCGACAACACAACTGTTAGATCTTTACATCAAATTGTTCAGTCCTGCGACCGTTTTTACAGGAAAGAGTTACATAACCAAAATTTATCTCAACCCCATACAGATATCCTAAGGCTCTCTTAAGCTGTGAATAATAAAATAAATTTTTATTAATGAACAATGCCGTCTTCATATGATAAATAAATGCATTTCTTAAACAAAACAAAAAATATCCAAAAACCTTTTCAAATTTTACAATGATATATTTTATTTCATTTCTATGGAGTCTTAATACTTAAAAAAATAATTATTAATAAATTATGCGTATATTTAATAAGAACTAGAAAAAAATGCTTGATTGATTTTCCTAAAGTAATATTTTTACACTGGGTTTATAATGGCTTTTTATTTGGAAAAGTAATTTCCGCTTCATATTTCAAATTCCTGTTGTGTAAAACATCGCCTTTTGAAGAAAGTTTTCTTTTAAAAGTCGAATTCAAATAAGTACAATCCATTTCCATTAAATATAATCGGCATCACTCCAATCTTTAATGTACAAAAAAGAGAAAAGTTATTTTAAAACAAGACATATGTATATATATATATTTATATTCTAAATAAGTATTTTAAAAATCAAATGCATACGCTTGGAAAAGTATAACAAATAATGCATATATATAGTCATTATTTTAATGAATCTCTTTAGCTTTTTCCTTTAACAAACATAAAGCAAATGAAACAAAAAAAATAACATTTTAAGATTTTTTTTTAAACGAAGCGTAAATATATTCAAATAAATATTTTTTTTACAATTCAAAGAGTCAATTTTATTTAATTCGAATGATAGTAAAAGTAAATTATGCATTTTATATTTTACTCAATATCATTTTTAATGTTCACCATCCCTCATTTTCAAGTAACATTAAATTCTGTTTTCCTGTTAAATGTCAAATGTGAAATAAAGAATATAGACTAGGCAAAAGAAAAAAAAAAACATGCGAAAAATTTATTATCGAGGTTTTGTGCTATTTTTTATTAAAAAACGTATTTAGTTATAAAAAGAATTATTATTTCAAAACAGCCTTTTAACATTATAACGCTTTTAAATATTAAACATGTATGCATAAAAGAACTAAAAGCACGGTCTCTGTGTGTGTTTATGTATGTGTGATGGATAGCAAATTCCATGGCACGTAAGCAGATCAAATGTTTTGTGAGAGTAGCCCAAACTCCTTCCTGGTGTACCCGACATTCAGAATTTCAAAATTATAATTATTAAATCAATAACCAATTCAAATATGGAATTCAATCTCATGAAAAATACGGCTTTTTTATTTTGTTTATTACCCTATACTTACTTTCCGTTGGTTTTTACAAAAATCGTCGCTTATATATATAAAAAAGATCCTTTCTTTTCACTTGCTTTCGGCTGGTTTGTTGTATAAAACTTTCGGAGAAATAATTAAAGTTGGGATAGAATTAAATAAACCAATATGAATGTGCATGAGATCTATCGTTAATATATAGGGAAATACAAAACAGTGTGTTACAACAATGTTTTATATTGTGAAATATGCTTTTTAATTTAATATAATTTTTGCACATTATTTGGCATGTGCAAAATTTAAGGATCATAAAAAAATCGCATATTCGGCCGACTATAGGTGGCAATTGTTAAAAAAGGAATTTTAAACGTGTTATGGATTTTCCAAAATATGAGCTATAAGGCACTGTTGTGTCTAATACTGCTACGCATCGGGATTCTAAACGGACGCTGATTTAAACCACTAATTTTAAAGACTGTTGTTTAATTTCTGAAATATATTAGGACATTTTAAAACATAAATATAAAGAACATTATCAGGCATTTATGTTTTTTAAATTGCTTGTACACAACAATAGAAAATATCTTATCTATTTATAATGCATCAGTACTTTTTTATAAATCACACTGTTTCGACACTTCAAAAAATGTAAGTTAGATGATTTTACAGTTAAATCGATTACACAAATGTATCACATATAAAGCATTAAAAATTATTTGGAAGTACTTTTAAGATATTAGAAGGATCGAAGTTATCATTTTAGTACATTTCCAATAAAAAAATTAGTAAATAAATTAAAATAATTATAAACAGTATAATTAAAAATGAAAATTACATTTATAAGTTGCGATTATTATCCGAACAATATTATGATAACTATTTTGGTAGATTACGAAATAAATACAATCAGAAAAGAATAAAAACATTTATTTATTATTAACTTATGATAACTATAAATTATATAATATATGTGAGTTATGATATCCGACAATTTATTTTTAATATCATTTAACTTCAAGAAACAAAATTATAAAATACTATACGTTTCAAAAATATTATACGTTTTTCTTGATGATTTGTTTGAAAATAAAAATTGGATTTGCGAACAAATCATAAATTAATTTATAACCTTAGCTAATTGTTCTTTAAATTTTAATGAAAATTGATCTTGCTTTTCCAGACCTTGTCATACAATTATTAATTGTATTTTATAAATACTAATTACTTATTAATCCTTGGTTAGGGGTACTCAACACATCCACACACTAACTTAGCATTTTAATTGATGAGAGAATGTCTTAACTTGAGAAAACTAACTAAGGTCCTTGTTTCATGCTAGAGATATCTAAAGTTTGCCGCTTCTTTTCTTTTTAAAGCTATGTTAAAGTTTCCCCTCAAAAATGAAATTATTAGTTTAATTCAATTTCAAAGCTCAAAGATGCATTCCTGCGGTTTAATTAAAACAAGTTTTTTACGTTCATTTTTAACGCGAGTCAGTTTAAGTGAATGTTATATCCGCCAATTTAAATATGCATATATATATATATATATATATATATTCTAAAATTTATTGACATTGACTTAGAACTATTTACATGGATTTTTTTTACATTACATTTACTATTTACATGGATTTGTTTTAGAGTAAAATAAGATTTTAATTAGAATAAACAATTAATGTTATATATAAATTCAAAATTCGAGTATTAAATTTAATAAGATTAACTTAAAAGTAGTTGTGCATTAGTGCAAGTAATTTGAACGAAATCAATGCAAAACAGCAAAACAGTTATTATGTAACTAAATTGCCTGCTTTCAATTTTTTATAGAATTCAGATAAACTTCAATAATAAGCGAGAAAAATTACGAGAGTTTTTTTTTTATAATTAAAAAATGTATTTATAAGTTATACTGTCCTATTCAGTAATGTTGATTGCTAACAAAGTTGCAATTTCAAATAAGCAAGTAATTGAAAATTTTATTAATATTTTTACTAACATTATATACCGAATAGATGTTATTAGTACAAGCAAAAATCTCTGAGATTGATGACAATTGGAAAAATATTTGGAATGTATGTAAAAAAATGAATTTTTTTGTGAACTTTATTGAAACTTAATTGTAAAAAAAATAATTCTGAAAGTTAATCAGCAAAGTGAAAGTTCTCTTTGAGGCATAATGTTCATTTTTAAAAAAATAATTAACAGTTCAATGTACAGAAAAGATCAAATGTACAATTATTTCCATCTGTCTTCACAATAATATATTGCCTGATACAGATTTTTTTTACTGAGTTTGAAAATAAATTGATTCTAATAAATAACTTTGCTAACTTAAGACTAAATACTTTATGTAAACTTTATGATATTAAGTTAATTTTAGCATTTATATTGTTAGAGGAATTAACATTAGTAATAATTGTACCTATGTGTGTGTATTTAAAATTTTTATTATTTATAGAAGGATTATGAGTAACGCTTAACACGGGTGCTTTTACTGCTGTTCCTCCTTTTATGGGAAAAAGATGTCACTTTCGGATATTTTGCGTGCTTTTTTTTTAATTTTATTTACATATTTAAATTTTTATGCGTAAAAAGAAAAACAAATATTAGTATTATATTTTGTGCGATTCTTGATACCCACTATGAATCAATTTTTCTCGAGTCACAAACATATAAAACAAATTGGGTCATCAAAATGTAAAAAAAAACACTGCATTTTCCAAAGCTAATACCCCATTTAATTATAAAATCTATTTTTTAACAAAATAGTGGTCATTTAAACGAAAAAAAAGTTCCAGGTTTTGTTTTACATTTTGTAAGACTTAAAAAATATTTAATCAAAGGAAATTATAATTTTCACTGGCATAAACTCCTTACTAAACTAATATTAGTTTTATTTTAAATAAAAAAAAAACTAATAATAAAATCGGCTCTATAATCCTCGATGAAAACAACCACACATTTTAAAAAATAGTTTTTAGAAAAATAAGTTTAAAACTTCACAATAGCATTAAGTTCAACCAGCAGTGCTTTTTAAAAGAGCAAAAATACTGCGAGGGATCCGAATTCGTTTGTGTTGCTGTTAGAGCAACAATATTCACACTTAAAAATAAAAAACATTGAAATCTTCGATACTCTTCTTAACCTTGTTCAACTATATAAATAACTCAGAGTAGCTTGAACACAGGTCTCTTTAATGAATATTGTTTTTGTACTATTTTTCATTGTTTACTGAAGAAAATAAAACCTTCTACGTGCTAATTTTATGGTATTTTCTTGCACTTTCTCAGTTTAGTGAATTTATTATCATCAGTATGTACATTTAAATTTATTAATTAGTTTCCTGTGGTTGTATGGTTTATTTAAACGCATCAATCTTGTCAAATATTTATTAATACTAAATGCAAATACACTCAACAGCAATACACAGAATAAACGGACACACAAATACAAAACAACAAAATAAAAAATTGAAGAAAAACTCTTCAAGTTTTTACAAAAATAAAAAATTGAAGAGTCATTTTACGTAGGTTTTGCAATATATATGTTGATAAAATAACTTCATAAGACTCAATATTAACGTAAATAATACAAGTAAAAATTCAAATGGGCTTTTATTTGTGTATACCTACACATTTTGGATGCATAAAAAAGAAATGTTAAAACTATGTGAAATTCTTGTTAAGCTGTTGTTTAACTGGGTTTTTTCTTTAATTTTACACTTAAATAAATATTTTAAATTCTATAACAGGATTAAATAATACTAAAAATGTTAAATTAAAATTAAAATGCATTTTAGAAAGTTTATTTTTTTATCACAAGGAATATGCTTCTTCAAAACTATGTTATAGAAATAATAAATTAAAACAATTCAAGTTGCTAAAATTTTACTTTTAATTTTTCTACATATTTAACATTCAACTACCATTAAATCATGTTAATTTGTATTAATCATAGAAGAACCATTTTTTTAAGTTTCCAAAATTTTTTGAATAATTCCAAAAAAAATTACTAATGAATAATTAACTTTTCAAAAAGAACATAAACATTTTTTCAAGCGTATAACATGTATGCGTAGGTTTTTCTCAAACATAAATATGGTGTATAGCATAACCTTTTTCGTTATGAAACTAAAAGTATTTATTAATTAAATAAATCCATAATTCATACAAAAAGAGAAATATTCATTTTTATTTTTTAAGTGCACCATTTTTACATCCAGTGTATAATGATTGTTTTATTCAGGAAAGTAATTTCCGCTTAATTTTTTCAAAATTCACTTTCAATAAAGCGTTTCTATTGGAAAGAAATTCTCTTCAAAAAGGTTTATTCAAATAAGTGTAATCAATCTTCATTAAATATAATCGACAACATTTCCCACTTTAATGTGCAGAAAAAAGGAATTATTTTGAAACCGAGTATTGCATTTTTAAATAAGTGTATTTATAATCAAATGCATACGCTTGAAAGAATGTAACAAATTAGAAAAAGTAGATTTGGATATAATGAATTCCTCTATTTTTCTTCAACAAACATAAAGGAATTGATACAGAAATATAATTATTTAAAGAACTTGAGAATGTATGTGTTATTAGCTATTTTTGCAATTTAAAAAGTAATTTTATTTGAATTTGAATAAAGCAATAGTTAGTTCACGTATCCAATGTTTTACTTAATATATTTTCTTTCTAATGTTCCTTTTCTTTTACATTCTTCTTTTTAAAGAGTAAAGTATTGTAATCGATTTTCTTTCTACTTCTCGTTTACGACACATTTACATTTTTTATACGATTTTTTATACAAAATATCTGTGTCTCAGTCCATATGTTTATATGTCCGTGTATCCCTTTTGTAGCACAGAAAAGACTACGAGTTTATGCACGGAATCGAATCAAATATTTTGTCTATGTTTTTGATTATGATTAGCAAATCATTCTTGAACTTAGAAGCATTTCGCCGAAAAGGAATTATAATAGTGATTTTTGTGGCATTTTCCGCCATTCTCGCAATTTTAGTCTTTCATTTTAATTTGCTTTGTGATGTGCCAAAATATTCTTCCTTCTTAAATTTCGCAATCATATTGTTTACAGTGGTGTAGTCGTAAAAAAATGCAGAGAGTACACGCTCTAAGCAGGGGGTATACGCTCAAGAGCAGGGGGTATAATACCCTAGACAGAGTACATATATACTATAGCTTTTTTGGAAAATATACGGAGGATATACGGTATTCCTTTAAAAAATCCAGAGGGTATACGGCGTATACCTGGGAATACCCACCACTATATCCCTGATTGTTTATCGTTTGCGTTCTTGGTGCCTTGTTTTCCATATAATTTTTCATAAAGAGTATATATTGAAGAAGATGATCAGTCACAAAATACTTATATCATGACCTTAAAGATTAATTACTCAAGCGTCAAAGCTAGTATAGGCATTTTTGGACAATTTTAGTCTGATTAAATGAAATTTCAAAGTTAAATAACAACTTCACCCCTTTTTTAAATCTATGATTTTTTATCATTGTGTGGCAGAATAAAATGTCGGGTTTAATTTTAAATAAAAATAACAAAATAATACTTCCAAGGTACACTATTTAGGATAATGTAATTTTAAAAACTCGCTAAAAATAGACTGTTTTCATAGTCTGCTGAGTCTGGACAATTCTAGACGAGCGCAGCTGGTAGGGGACAGGACCTTTGTAGAATAAATTAAATAAATCTAAATTTATATTCCCATTTTCTATGCGAAAAGAAAAGCAACATGATTGCAATAATTTTGAATGACATTTACATATCAATGTAAAGCATAAGAATGAAAAAGTTTATAAAATAACAAGTGCTACTCAGCTTAAATTGGGAAATTTTTAATTAAATTAATAATTAATAAAATAAGTCCAGTAGAAAGGACAGAAAAGATGAGAAAAAGGGCAACATCGGATTGTATTTATAATGCTTTAGACATTTAGCAGTGAAGTTTGAAAACTATCAATTGTTGATATTGAAATACAGTCAACTGATTGAAAAATTATTCAAACGGTTGTATTTGTTTCTTCTGAGAGAAAGTGTGCCAAGCTTGGACTCGAATCCAAAAGACTTGACTTTAATTACCAATGCTCTATCTTTGGTACACTGTAAAAAAGCTCCAGAAGATTTACTGCAGCACAGATTCTAGTCAATGTCCGTAAAAAATGGACTTTATTCCTATATCAACAGACTTTGGCATTACATTAACTGTTTTTGCCCGTAAAACACAAAAAATTACGTAGTTAACAGTTTATGTGTAAAAAGTGACATATTCCGTAAGTTTAATGGATAATTCATGGTAAAGTACCGTAAATTTACTTTTTTCATTAGTGTACTATTTGGACGACAATACAGACAACACAATATTAAATTGTATTTTTAACACAATCAAACTGATTGGTAAAGTTATCATACGAATTAAATATTTCCAACTGAGCAAAAAACTTCCTCACCGATAGTCATGCCCAGTTAGCTTAACAGGTAAAGCATCCCCTTGTAAGCCAAGTATCTGGGTTCGATTCCCGGCTTGGGCAATTTTTCGCTCAGTTGGAGATATTTAATTCGTATGAATACAATATTAGCTATGATCAGTTCTTTGGTCATGGCATATGGCATACTTATTCACAGTTTGTTTGGGTTCTTTTACCTACGGTTTATTCTGTCGTGCCGTTTTAAATAGCAACCAATAAATCATGAATTTTATCTCACTGACAAAAAAATGTATGGTTCTATTAGCTATGATCTAAACTGCGGCTCTAGAAAAAATAGTTGCATGCCATCGTTATAAATTTTAGTTCCTTTTGATTAAGAATTTTAGTGTCCCCTACCAGAACTCGAGAACGTCTCTTTATATTATCGTGGACAAACATGTCTAAAAATCTCTGTAAATTGAGGCAAACAGAAGTGGTTAGTTTTAGTAACTATAACTCTAGTTTAAGAAGTTATTATAGAAATTAAGCGATATATTCTAGCTTCTGAAACGACTAAATTCCGTTTCGTCACCTAGAAAACAAGAGAAAAGAAATTCTAGGACATTTCGTCTATTCAGCGTAGTTGTTTACTCCTTTCAGCAGCTTAGAAATCTATGTTTCTACTTTAACAATTCCAAAAATGATTAACATTGTAGGCGAAGGTGATATATTTTTTTCTTAGTGTAAATATCATTATGAAACAGTTAATCTGAGTGAATTGTATGAAAACTTGTTTAACAATTCCTTACATTTCCATTCATCGTTATAGAAAAAATATTACTACATAATTTTACTGCATTACCAGTTATGTTTAACAGCAGAATTCTTTTCTTGGTTTGAAAAAAAATTACATTTGCAAGCGAGTCCGAAATTGATTTATAATTCTCTCTAATAGAATTTGATCCTTTGATGAAAATTTATTCTGCAAATTCAGCTCTTGCCATAAAATTATTAATTATACATTTTTGTTTCCAATCACTTATTAAATTTTATGTTAAGTGTACTCAATTACAGAATACTCACTTAACATTTTAATAACTCAGCCAAAATCTCAATTTCTGAAAAAATAATTAATGTCCTTATTTCGAATTCGAGTATTCTTAATTTTCCGCTTCTTCGATTATCAAAGTTACTTGAAAGTGTCTGTTTCGAAATAAATTTAGATTATTTTAGTTAGACTTTAAAGTCAAAACTTATGTTACTGCGGTTTAACTAAATGAAATGTTTTATATTCATAAAGAAGAGTGACATTCTTTTCTGATTAAAATTTTATTCTTGAAAATATATTCTGTAGCTATTTTTTTTATCTATTATTTTAAAATAAAATTGTCTGCATTTAGAAGATAAAGTTTTCCGTTCACCACTTTATTTATTTGCAGATATTCGTTGTAATATGATATGAACAGCCACCTAATAATAAAAGGATATAACATAAAAAGTGAAAAATTGAAATTCTTCACCGAACTACCTCACATACTCAGCATTTAGCGTGTCTCTATTTCCATGCTCCGTGCGTGTCTCTATTTCCAGTTCATATTTACTGACATATAATACGGTTACGGCATGGAGTCAGGGATTGCAATTTTTAATTATGGGTCCTTAAATCTAAAACAGTACAATATTCAGTACTGACATAATTTATCTTAAAACATTTTTATTCAATTATTTATCTGATCGGATGTCAAAGTTGACCAGAATTTCTACGCGAAAATTTGCTTAGGATTTTTTTTTAATGATGATGTTAAAAGTACACCACAGTTCAGTGAAATTTAGAAACATGTTTTTTATTCAATTAGATGTTTTGCATCCAAGCATAATAAAATTATAGACTAAAATCGATATAAATTTTCTACTCCTTTATCATCCTTGAATTTCTCATACGTCTTTTGTGCGTTAAAAGGTCAAAATACTAGAAAAACTCTGTTAAGCAGTAGAAACATCACTCTGGTTTTGATGACTAGGGATATTTCTTAAGATGTATTATAGAATAATCTAGTAGATCCCCCAGTCTATATCTAATTTTACTCCAAAAAAATTCAGATGAATTATGAAATCGTAAAACATTACCCATAAATATTTTCCAGCGAATGAAACAAAACGATTGTTGTTTAACATTTCGGGCATTTAAAAGCCTGAATATCACTTTATTAGAATGAAATTATGTTTTGAAACTAAACAAAAATCTCACTTCCTTGTTTATCCATTTACATGAATGATAATAAATATTTTTTTGTAATTTGGAAGCATTATCATACTTATTGAACAATACATAAATAATTTGTTACTGATCAATTTCATTATCGTAAAATAAATAATAGATTTTGAAGAGGAAAATGTTTTCATATGTATTTAAAATAGCAAATGATACATCGATGTTTGTGAAAGTTCAATATTGTTAAAAAAAAATAAAAACTTATTAAGTATGTGAATTTTCACTAAAAATAAAGATAGCTAGCTTTTTTTTTACTTTTCAGAAGTATCAATTTTATATTTAGTTAATAATGACTGTTTAAACTTCAAAAAGAAATTTCCGCTTCATGAAATCATCGTCATTTGAAGAAAGTTTTCTTTCAGAATAACAGCTGAAAACAAGTGATATCATTCTCCATTAGATGTAATCGGCAACGCTTTGTTCTTTAATGTGCACAAAAAAAAAAAAAAAAAATACAATTACTTTAAAGGCATACATTTTTTTTTTTTTTTTTTTTGTGTGTGTGTGTGTGTGTTTAGAATAAAATGTATATATTTATAAAACAATATATTTATATACAACAACAAAAAACCAAGCCAAAATTTAAAAACAACAACAACAAAAAGAACAAACAGTTATTGTTCTAATGCTTTGTTCTATTTTTTGAAAAATGTGGAATGAATAAAAAAAAAGAATAAAATAGCATTTAATAATATTATTCAAACGAAATGAAAATGTAGTAGACATTGTATTTCTATTTGATTAATTTTAAACACGATTATTCAATCGGTGAATTAATTATAAAAGTTCTAATTTTTCCAAGTGGTTGAAAAAAGTCCGGGCCAGGATTCGAACCAGGGATGTATTGGCTGAAGCTGCCAGTGTTCTTCCAACTCAGCCATCCCGGACTTTGGGAGAAGACGTCCTCCAGAATTCGTCCGGGATAGCTCAATTGGAAGAGCACTGGCAGCTTCAGCCAATACATCCCTAGTTCGAATCCTGGTCCGGACTTTTTTCACCCACTTGGAAAATTTACAACTGTTTGTATTTCTAGTTAAGAGGTAAGGCTGGGAATCCATAGACATACAGTAAAATTCGCCTAACGCGGACTTGTCTACTATGGAAATATTTTTTTTTTCTCTCCCGACCAATTCCACCTTAGATAGAGTATAGTGTACATTAAAGAAAGAAATATTTTCTTATTAGAAGTTTAGTATTTATATTAAGACGCGAGTTTAAAAATGGAACAACAGTAGCATTTTAGAAATTAATTAATTTACTTTTATAAGTGCCATAAAATGTTTCCAAATTTTAGAAGATTTTCTATTTTAATATTTCAAATAAATATTACTTTTAAAAAGGATCATAATCTTTATCAGTCGTTTCTTTTTACCTTTATTACCCGATAGATTATAGTAATTTAAAAAACAAATAGCTAATTTTATTTGCTTTATTATGTCTATGAATTTTCGCAATTTTCTATATAAACACTCTATAAAAGAAAAATAGTCATTTTTTTTATTGAATTTCAAAAATTGATATCATTTCTTTACTTGAGTTGAATAGAACAAACTAAATCAAACATTTTTTGATATAAGCTGTAAACTTTTTTTTCTTTACAGTCCATTAATTTTAAAGTTTTTTATAATTCTAACAATATTGGAGTTTATTCGACAAAGTTCTTTTCGCCTTCGCTTTTATCATTCGCTTAAATGATTTTTTTTAAGTTTGGCAAATGTACACAAACATTCATTAATTTAAAAAAAAATTGGAAATATTCTTTGATCTATTTTTGATTATTAAATAAGAAAACATGGTCATTGTAAAAAAGTTTAAGTTGTTAAATAAATGCAATGTCTTCCCTTTTTTGTAAATAATAAAATTACAGAAAAATATTTAATAAATTATCAAAAGCTTGATTTTGTTTTCCTAGAAATAAAAATAAAATGATATAAAATATTTCGCTTATCAATAGAAGTGTTTTTTCTTGTTATATTGTTAATATTTTTTACTCAAAGGTACAATATTTTACCGCGGAACTCTTACAAAAACTGATTTCTTAGAACTGCTACAAAATGTTCATTTAATTTAAAATTAGTTGTTGAAACATTTAAAAGAAATATATATATATATAAGAATTTTTCACAATTGAAGTTGAGAACAAAATAATGTAAATATATAAATGAATGAGACATAATTTTTTTAAAAATCACGCTTTTGTATTTCTACAGTGTTTGCAAAATGACACGAAATTATCTCTCAATTTAGGATGTTGAAGGCTTAAAAAATATTAGTATATTTCAAATGAAAATCAAATTTCAAATTTTTTGAATTTTGATTAAGTAATTAAAATAAGTTAGATGTTCCAGGTTGGGCGACGTTCCATGTGGTTTATTCGGTAAAACGTCAGAGAACTATACTAATGTGGTTGGGTTCGAGTCCACGCACGGAAACTTTTTCACTAGATTCGCATTTGTGACCGTTATGCGGTAACAATTTGCTTTTCATTCGAGATATTTCATGCAAAGTGAGGTTTCTCTCACTGAAAAAAGTTCCAGGTGTTAAAGATTTGTGTACTTGAAGGAATTTTATTGTTTCTGCACTATTATAGTTATATGCTGTTACATTCTACTTAAAACTGAGTTGAACATTATTAAAGATTATATTCTATTTATATCTGTTTTCTTCTAAACAGTTTTTCTTACCATGAATTATTTTAGAAAGAAAATGCACATTACCATTTTAAAATCCAGTAAATCTTTAACTTTCAGAAGTATAGAAATAAAAAAAGTGACGTTTTGATCAAATAATTCATATGTTTTGTGCGCTTTTTATGTATATAAAAATGATTAAATTTACTTTAATAGTATTCTGCAAAAATGCAATCTCAAATAAACTAATCGGTAAAATTGCGCAAAGCCTACTAAAATTTTGTCTTTTTATTCTATTTAGCATCTGAAACGTGAATTAAAAGTTGCATTTTAAAAATTTTCAGTTACTTTGAGCACTTTTATTAATTGTGTGGGCGCTTCGCTATCTATTGACGAAATGTCGAAC
Source organism: Maratus speculifer (assembly GCA_964019185.1). Classification (NCBI taxonomy): domain Eukaryota; kingdom Metazoa; phylum Arthropoda; class Arachnida; order Araneae; family Salticidae; genus Maratus; species Maratus speculifer. Next base: position 455,377,728 of record OZ025291.1, read on the forward strand.
AACTTTTAAAATTGCTGTTTTAAAAAATTATGAATTCACTAATGAACAAGCTATTTATTTTATTTTTATAGAAAGTTTTCCAAATACATTAAAGTTGTACTTTATTTCTTTTCACCTTTGGTTATACGTATGTTACCTAAATTGCAAAAAAAAAAGACACGAAATAATACATGGAAGAAATAGTTATAACAAGAATCGTCTCAGACCTTTTTAGATTTTTTTACTTTCCTGGTATTAAAGGTTATTTTTAGAAAATGTTTATTCATCCAATGGCAGGTACAAACAGTAAAAATTCCAATTCGAACTTTCATTTAAGACAATTTATAGTTCATAAAATTTTGCAGGTTTCTACCACTAAAATTCGACTGGCAATATTAAGAGTGGAAAAGCTTCGAAATTTTAGAAAATGTAAAATTTCATAATATATCTGTGTTTCAATCCGAGAAATTTTTTATTTTTAAGTTAGATACACGAGCACAAGCAAATATTTTCGAAACATGAGATATAAGGTACGGGTACAGTATAAAAATTTTAAATATATAACCTTTCGAAATTAGTCACATGAGTATTTCATAATCTTAATATATCTTTGTCGTCCAAATACTTGTGCAATTCATATTGTCTACGCTTTTCAAAAGGTAATAAATTAAAGAACGTTTCAATTTTTTGTAACAATATGTATTTCTTATATTTTATAAACTATTAAATTTAAAATAAATGTGTCATTTTTAGGCCCCCTGAGATTACGATTTTCGACATTTAAACATGTGATACCTATGGCAGTGGCAAAAGGATCCAGATAGCAAATGTAGCATGAGATTGAAAACAAGTTGGAAATTGCACGTGAACGTAGCAAATGCGGTGCGTTCGTACAATAACGAAGTTTTAAAAATATTCAGATCTTGCTGGTGTAGTAGTCGAAATCTCTATGTTTCTGTAAATATGAAGAAAGTAATTTTTATTACACCTCAGAAACGTATATCTTATTCATAAAATGTGAAATAGTTGAATATAATTAAAACACGCCCCAAAACAATGTTTTCCCGTATAGCATTATCTAGTGGAATACTTTTGTGTGGCCCTGTAATTTAATAATAAAAATTCTTTCCATCACAGATTGTACAAAATTGCATATTTTAGTATATATTTCATAGATTCATGCCAATCCTATTATGTTCGAATGAGTGTAACATCATAAAAATGCATTGGAATCTTTTTTCCCATTGCCCGTAATGTAATGGAATATCTTTGATTGTCCCTGTAAATGATCTATGCATCCGATTTTCATAACATTTGAAATGACTCGACAAAATTACGCAATAATTATATGTTTTAAATTTCAAACGATTAAAATGCATTTGAAACTTTTTTCCCCCATTGACCGTAATGTAACGGAATACTTTTGATTGTCCTTGTAATTGATCTATACATCCGATTGTCATAACATTTAAAATGACTCAATAAAATTACGCAATAAATATATGTTTTAAATTTCAAACGATTAAAATGCATCTGAAACTTTTACCCCATTGACCGTAATGCAACGGAATCCTTTTGACTGTCCCTGTAATTGATCTATCCATCCGATTTTCATAAAATTTGAAATGACTCGACAAAATTATGTTATAATTATGTATTTTAAATTTCAAACGATTCGGTTGGGTAGTTTTTGCGTTGTTATATGCGGACGGACAGACAGACGGACGGATTGAGCGACAACAATAGGTGCTACGTATTTACATAATTACGAACGCACCTAAAAATGTGCATTTGTACGAAGTGACTTATACAAACAGAAGTTCTTCAAAATTTATTAATATTTTCAGCTAGAAAAATCGTCGAATACTGCATTAAAAAAATAAAAATGCTAAACATTTCTGAGGATTAGACGGGAAAAGAAATGATGATCGCTATTTTTAAAACCATAAAACTTCATTTTTAACTAAAAAATAGAAACATTACTTCTCTATAGTAAAAATTCAAAAATAAAAACTTCAGAATGAAAAATTATATTTGAATAATATCCGGGTAGGAAATCTTTTGCAAATCAAAAAAATTTTCATATTAATTAAAAAGGGTCAAATCTATGATAAATTAACTGTGATACTTAAAAGCCGTTTTTTACAGAATTACACTGTTAAAAATCTTGCAGCATTTTGTACAGTCATTTCACCGTTTTCTGAAAAACCAGTAACATAACCGTAATTTAACTCTATTCTGACAATAAAATTGGTAATTATAAGTTCAGAATAACGTGAAAAAAACGGTTGTTTTACTTTTTTTGTAGAAAATGGTCAAATGACTGGATAAAATGCTGCAGATTTTTAACAGTGTATAAAATAAATTATTCACAAGTAATATTTAGCAGTAACTATATTTAATTTATTCAAAAAATATCTCATGTTTTAAAGAAATTAATTTATTACACACTTTTTATTTTTTTTTTATTATCAAAGCTTTAGGTGAAATAATAAGAAATTTACACGTATTGAATGTTTCATATATCTTAATTTTTCTAAAAAAATAACCGAAATAAATTGGATGAAAGAATTTTTCTTCCCAAATTTCTTTTCGAAAAGATTATCTTCTTTGAAAAACTATTCATTCTTTCTTGAAACAATCATATCGAACTAGACTTCATTAAATATTTTACAATAAGGAAATGGTATTCCGTAACAAAATTAATAAAGCAGGAATTTTAGAGAATATTTTTTTCTATAATATGTGTGGCAAAATGCAAAAAATAAACAAATATAAATTAAAATACAAAAATATATTTGTACGAAAATTTTAAAGACATAAGTGTATATTTCAATGATATGCAAAAAAATCGAATTGACATAATTTGGCTACATCAACTTACAAAAAAATTGATTGTTTTTCATAAAAAATTGTTATATTCTATTTCAAGTAGGTATAAATAATTTTTTCATGCAAAGTACATTAAAATATTTTAAATATTGTTGAAGATTTGACTCTAATTTTAAATTTGAGATTTACCAAGAAAAAATATGAACGGAATAACATAACATGATTGGGAAAAAAAGAAATCTGCATTTATATATAATATATAGTTCGCTCAGTGATATATTTCTTATCAGTAAAATTCAGTGCATTTGGAACATTATTTATTCCGGCGAAAAATATGCACAAGAGATATTTTTGCTTACGAAATAGAAAATATAGTAATCGAATGCCAAATGTGTTTCATAATTCGAATAAAATAAGATAGATTTTAAGGAAAATCTGAGTGGACTACAAATCTGGATTCGAAAGTTCCGTCAAAATTGGATAATGTGATTTGATATGTAATGTATGATACAACAACATCTGAGTAAGCATTTAAATATTAGTAATTTATTTCTCAAGAATTATTTCAAATGCTTGCAATCTTTGTTAAAAGTCTAACCAAAATAAATATTAAAGTAAAATATAACTCACCACCCAGAATAACCTCTCTAATTTGAACACACATTTATTTGAAATTGTGAAAAACAAATCAAATGAGTGGTGATAAAATTCATGAATATAAAAATCTAATACTTATTGCATATTCTTTATCGTTCATTGTAAAAAATGTCTGTAAAAACTTAGAAAAAAGCGAGACTCTCTGTAAATTTACTCTAGTTTTGGATTAAATGCATTCTGTTGAGTTTCTGGATCCACAGCACCTCTAAATAGATGCACGTGAGGCAATTATATTTTGGCGCAATTGCGGGTACCAAAAAGTAAAGCTTCTTGAAAGACGTGGAGGCTCGTATGACTACCAAGCATCATACCACCCTAAACAAGAACTCCGGCACCCCCAAAACGGTTCCTTTCGATAATGTTGGAGGGAGACTACGTGTTCCCTGCTCTCTCCAGATGGGTAAACGTCTAGAATCGCTCTTCATACTAAATCGATTAACATACGTAATGAGTTCTCGAGCCCACTCCTGTTGTGTCAGTTTCCGGTGTTTCTGGTACCACAGAATCCCACATCTATGATGAGCAGGCTTTAATTGTATACACCGTAATGGTCGTCATACATATAGATCACCTTTGTGTAGTCTTCTAACCGTGGTAAAATGTGATATCCGACGTCCAGTAATCTGTTCCATCTCCTTTTCAATTAGTACAGCTGCCTGCCGCTTGCTTGTTTTCGTCTGTATGATAATATAATGGACCCCTGCTGTCATTGTTGTTAAAAAGTAATCACTGCTGATTGCTCGGACAGCTGTTTCCGTCGTTTGAAATGCACTCCAGGCTCGATGAAACGATTCTGTAAGTCACAACGAACTCTTCTGCCATGCTTCTCACACTTCGACCTTCTTCCAACATCCCAATGATTCGATCTCGTGTTAAGTCATCCAGATGAGATCTCCTAGATTGCCTCTTAGCCATATCACACAATAGTAGTAAAAAAAGTCGTTGAAATCACTTTAATTTCAATTTACATACAGGAAAACTTGTATTTAAAAGGAAATAACTATTTATAAAAATGTATTAATATTATTGAAGGATTATAGATAATTAAGATTATAGGTATTATTAAATTAATTATATATTATATTACTATAAAGATTATAGGAAATTGGTACTAATTTCAGATATTCGCTATCAATTTTTGAAACTCGAAAAAATATTAATTATAAATAGAAGTTTTCTTATACGTCCATTAAAAACATTTCAAAAATATATATTAAAGTATTTAATTGCTAAAAAAGGACGTCAAATGTTAATAAAATACATTTAAAGATCTTAATAATTTGACATGTTTCAATTGAATTTACTTAATCAGAAAAACAAAATACATAAATAAACAGAAAGATGGAAAATGACAATAAACTGTTAAAAATGAAATTTAAAAATAAATAAAAATCATGCGCGTTATATTTTAATTATGTTTCAAGTTGCTTAATTTCACTTTTCAAATTATCTAACAATTCAATCCAAATATTTGGTATTTGAAATGACAAAGAGTCATTGCAGACCATTGAGCTTCAGACGTAAATTTCAATAGGCTCTCTAATAGAAAGTTGCAAATAAATATCTGACCTATAAATTAACCTACTTTCATTAAACAAAATATCTATGTTTTCTATTTTATTTAGCCTTGATAATGCGGTTTTACCTCTATAAAATTTTATGTCTGCGATGTGTTCTTTACATCTCCCTTTGAATTTTCTCAGAGTCATGCCAATATAATAATTTCTATATCCATCTTCTCTAAGAAATGGAATAATATAAACACCTGATATGTCAAATTTATCAATTGGGTCAATTCTAGTGGTTAAAATTTATTTTAATTTTGGAGAGTGGGTCTAGCATTTAAATTTAAATCAAACTTTTTTAATTGTGTTTTAGCGGATTCGAAGAAATTTTGATAATAATTTATAACAACCCTTTTCATGTTATTTTCACTGTTGGTTTTATTTTCAAAAACTGCACTGTTCATTTTGTTATAACAATTTTTTTTCTTTTTTATGTATTTCCGTCTTAAAAGGTTTAACGGTATAGTCTTTTTCAAAACCTCCAAAATATGGTATATGGATTAATGATATACAATGATAAGTGAAACATTTACATATAGTGTACACAATTTATATTATACAATGTATATTGCATTTACACAATGTATATGCTGTTAAAGCACATTGAAAAAATAAATCTTTCACAGTCTTTGGCGCTTTGCAGATGATGAAAATTATAAATATGAAAAACGAATAACTATAATAAATAATTTTGGTCAAACCTCCTCTACGCGAAATAATTTTTATCTATATCGAAGTAAAAAATCTATGTCGAATATCAACGCCGACCGGCCTATGATTTTGACTTTTTTACAAGCCGGGTCGAACTTTTTTCCCAATGAGTTAATTCGATATTATAGCACAATTTGTGAATGATACCTGACTAGCATTGAAATTGTGTCAAGCACTTGCCACTCAGACACAATGTTAAGTGGTGTAAGTCACGAATCTTGGAGAATTTTGGGGTTTAATATCTCAGTGAGATTTTTAGATATCGAGATGAAATCTTTTTTGTTTAGTTCAGGAATGGCTAATAAAATTTTCCTAATTGGAAAATTTATCCTACGGGGGTCGCATAAATATTTAATTTTTGCATTTTCTCACATAGACTCCATTCAGAGTTTCAATTTATCACATCAAATTTTGCCACTTTTTTATGAAACTTTTCAATTGAAAGTATGTGCCTAGGAGCACTATTTTAGGAGATAACCTATTATTTTGAAAATTATGACTGACCGTGTATATAAATATGATTTTTTCTTTTACTTCGCCAAATAAAGTGTAGAGAGTCATAAATAGAAGAAAAAGTTTTTTATGATTTCATAACAAGCATTCTATTGGTTGAAAAATTTTAAAACTTTTATCACTTTGCGAAACAACAAATATGACAAAGGTATAGAGTAAAAAAAATGTTAGCTTTCTGAACTTAAATAATATATATATGTGACGTTTAAAGGAGAAACTCGAAATATCTTCACTGATTCCCCTTCTTTAAACACACAGTCATGGCAAGCGAGGGAAAAAGTAAAATCGTAGTAAAATCGTAGGGAAAAAGTAAAAACTTAAATAAACGTAGACGATTCATTAAATTACTTATTGGCTGCTGCATTTTAGTTTATTAAACTGTAGTCATATAGAGAGGGAAATGCTCCCTCTGCAAGCCGTCTTGAACTGAATCACCCAAATGAATATTCCATCATTACTTCCGCAAGCCGTCTTTAACGGACTCATCGAAGAAAAGCAAAGAATATCTATGATCATCTACCGGCTTCCTTCTTAAATCTAAAAACAAACTTCTAGAAAAATAGATACTCTCTAACCATCATTTTCCCATGTAAACATAATTCATGTCCAGCGTCGAGATTTTTATTTCTTTCACACGATAATTTTTATTTAAAAAATTATTTAACTTATTTATAATCGAACTCAGACTTTCGAATATCCTGCAGACGATTAATTTTAAAACAAAAAGAAAATAAATGAATTTATTGATACACAATAATATAAAACGTGAAGGAAAAATAAAAATAAATAAAAAATGATATTTTTCAAAGGTATGGTTTTGGGATAAATTTAATAAGACTTTCTTAAAAAGGGTCCATTAAAACGGGGGGAAAATGAGTTTTATTTGGAATATTAAGAACTAAAGTTTGATTAGAATATTTTTTAATTTAGAACCATCTTTTTAAATTTACGCATATTGGAATAAATGTTTTTTAAGGCGAATTAAGAATTTGTATCGTATCCATTAAGATAAATAGATTAGATCTAGAAACAAGATTTTAATTTAATAAGTTGAACTAAGTACGGAATATAGTTAAAAGGAAATTAATGTAGTATAAAGGCTAATTTTGGCGAAAAAATTAAACTTGTAATATATATATGTGCTATTAATATCATTAGAAATAGAATCCGAAGCTTTGTAAAATATATCATAAAAACATCAATATATAAAAAACATACATTAATATATAAGAAAATTGAAAAACATAAGTTGAAGTTTTAATATTTTCAATGCACTGAAGGAACACAAATGAAAAATATTAAATTAAATTTTGCAACTTCCAATTCACAATTGCAATACAAAACATTTTTCTTACACTTAAAATTTTCGTATTTCTAAGTAGCTTCGCTAGGATATATGATAAATGGGAATATATTTTGAGAAAAAAAAAATGGTAAAATTCTATATTCGGCATTTTCCCCCAAATGAAGGTTAGAGATTTTCTTCATATTTCATAGAAAATATTTCATTTTTAATTAAAGTTAATTTTTAAAGAAGCGAAATAAAATGTACAAATTTCTTATATCTTCAAAAGTTGTGATACCGAGCGCAGAGATATGTAGGAATGTAAGTAACTATCATCCAATCTCAATGTAATTTATCAAATAAAATACCCACCTAGACAAATATGATTCAATAATTTGAATTAATTTTATAATTATGATTAGTAGTGATTCAGTAATTGGATCAAGGACAAGCAAATTATCTCCGTAAAAAAGATTCCTATCGTCATTAATTTGGTTTTAATAGTGAGAAAAAATCCATTCCCCATTATTCCATACGATTATTTTGTGGATTAATCAGTATTTATTAAATCGTCTGCATGATTTGATTAAGGTTTCCGAATACAAATCTGTAAAAATGTTTTCAGATATGTATACTTGAGTAAAAAATTCATTTTAGATTACAAAAAAAAAAAAAAAAAAAAAAAAAAAAAATGTTGGATAGAAATCAATATATAGATATTAGAAATCCTGGTTTGCATATATTTTTCTGTTTTGTGTTTTCAAAATCATGTAGGTAGCACCTGAATACTAATTATCTTAAGGGGTATCAGGCGTGTTACATTTTATTTAATGGTGCAATTTAGCACATGTTACATTTAATTTTTATATCTCAGTTTCTAAAAACCATAAATCCATAAAATTATTAATGTAGGCAAGTTAATATCTTTTCTAGTTAAAATATTTTTTTAATATTCTACATTAAAATTAAAAAAAAATTGTTTAATTTTTATAAAAAATTAATTTTTTTATTTGTATCTGCTGCGCGTAAGACTGTAGCTAAAGTATTGTTTTAAAACCTCCAAAGATATTGATAATGCTATAAAACTAATGAAACTTGAACCTATACTTCATTTAGAAGCAACTTTTTTTATTTAAAATATTATAAATTTCATAAATTATAAATTTATATTATAAATATTAATGCAAATTATAAATTCTATAAATTATAAATTTTTTAAAATCATTTTTTATTAAAAAATTGACAATTTTAAATAATTATTGTATTTATAATATATTTTGAATAATTAATGCATTTATAATATATTTTGAAGTATAACTTATTCTTTAATTTAAAATGAAGCTATTTACAAAGTTTAATGCGAATTGCTTTATTTGTTTTTGAAAAATCTTGCCCGCAATGGATGCAAGTCAAAGAACAATTTGATTTTTCTAATTAAATTCAACATAAAAAAAATTAAATAAAATTTCAATATAGAGTATTAATAAAATATTTTAAATAAAAGACATACTAAGTTATCTATATTAAAAATTTTATGCATATATGTTTCATAGAGACAGAGAAAAATAATTTAATGTGAAACGTTGCTAAATTGCACCACCAGATAAAAAATAACACTTCTGAGACCCCTTAAACTATAACTATAACAGGAAGAAAAAAAAGTTCTAAAATTTTCATATTCTTGAAGTACGAGAGCGCGAACTTCGTGCATAAAATTTTTACTAACAATTCAATCATGTTAATATACCTATTTACATTCAAAGCGATTAATACTAATAAAGAATTACCTTTAAATTTATGTTTTCAATCGTTAAATACAGCCGTACAGTAGGTTGTTCACAAGATATATGCTGCAGGTGACACATTGCACCTTTTAGGGATGAGAGGCTTGTCTCACTGGTGACGCCCTCAGAGGAGCCAGAATGGCATCCTTAGTTAAGGTGAAAAGATGGCACCCCTAATCCTGAGTGCCCAATAATAAAAAGAAATTATAAATCGACTTTTGGCCCGCGAAGGATTCGAACCCATAACGTCTAATTACAAGTTCAACGCTCTAATTGTTCGCCATCGAGCTCACCTTCAAAGTCTCCCTGAAGTGTACAAATGTCCTGAAATTCAAAGGTTGTTTATGTAAAAAAGGTCGCCAAAAGTTAGCCATTCGAAGTTCTAAACGAAATTGGGATAGCGCATGTGCGGTGATGGTCCTCGTAGGGAGAAATTGCTGTTTTGATCCACCAGTGACGGCGATTCGAAGGGGAAGGACACACATCACAGATCATGTTCAAATGACTAAGAGGTGAAAATCTTCCAACATTATGTATTGCGCGGCACCATAATTAGCGTGAATCACCCAGTGAGGGATCAAACGGCACCCCAAAAACATTTTTAAGCCGGCGGGTGTCAAATGGTAACACCTTTTCACCCTTGGGCTCCAGATGCAACTGGTTTGTCACCAGTTTTGTCAAATATTTTAAATTTATCTTCTGGAGGATCCTTTTAAAAGTTTTCAATTAGTTAAAAAATGATATTAATAAATTTTCAGCTCAATTGAATAATGTTAACCCGTGCCTCACAGGGTTTGTATTTTTGAAATTTTGCAGTTTGTGACATATACAACAAAAACATTTCGTCTACATGTATCTTCATACACTTTTCGGTGATTCAATAATAACATATGGACAGAAATACATTTTGCATAAAAAAGTTTTTTGGTGTCTCTGACCGCTTCTATGTGTAAATCTGTCGAAAACAGGAACTTAAAACAAAAATAAGATAACATAATTTTCAAGATTTAGACGCTAGTAAAAAAACATACAGTGTCTCACAAAAGTGATGGGACACTTGTGCTTTATAAAAAGAAACTGCAATAAAATAAATAAACAAACATGTGCAAAAATTTTTTGGGTGTGTTTCATATTTAAAGTTAGTAACAATTATTACATAACATACATTTTGTCAAAATATTAAAATATTAATTTAGTAAATATACAATTGTTCAGAACGGAGCAAAAAATGGCTCACATAAATGATGGGATACTTACTTTTCCATCAAATATTTATCCAAAAATTTTACTTTTTAAAAGGTTTTAATATTTTTTTTGGATTTCCTTTTACTTTTAAAACATGATTTAATCTTTTTGGGATGGATTCGACTAATTTTTTTGTGATTTCTGGAGTGATTTTACCCCATTCTTCTTGAAGCACCGATTTTAGTTGTTTTGAAGAAATGGTGTGTTTGCAAATTCTTGATTCCAATTCTTGCCAAATATTCTCTATGGGATTTAAGTCTGGAGATTGTGGTGGTGTTTTTATTATTTCAGGACAGTTATATAGCAGCCAGAGTCTAACGTTCAGAGCAGTGTGCTTGGGGTCATTGTCCTGGTAGAATTTAAAATCGTTATGAAGGTTCAATTTTCGTGCTGAAGATTTCAAATTTTGCTTTAAAATATCAATATACTTGTACTGATCCATTATATTGTCAATAAAAACAAGATTACCAACTCCAGCGGACGACACACACTCCCATACCATAACTCCTCCTTCACCGTGTTTTACTGTTAGTACCAAGTTCTGTTTGCGAAATTCTTCCCTGGGTTTTCTTCACACCAAGATTCTACCGTCAGAGCCAAATATATTAAATTTACTCTCATCAGCAAATATAACTTTATTCCAGTAATCAGAATTCTTATTTATGTTGGAAATTGCGAAAGCTAGTCTGAGTTTTCTATTCTTTTCACTTACGAAGAATTTTTTCCTGGCTACTCTACTGTGATATACAGCAGATCGAATTACCCTTCTAATAGTCTCAGGATTAAAATTATTCCATATAATGCTTGTAAATCAGCAGCAACTTTTGAAGCACTATTTCTTGAATTTTTTTTAATATTTCGAACGATAATTCGCTTTATTCCATTGGATAGCTTGATGGTCGGCCAGGTCTTCTTTTATCCTGAATCATATGATTCTTTTTATATCGTTTAATGATATTGAAAACTGTTGAACGACTCAAGTTAACTGTTTCAGCAGTTTTTCTAATAGATTTTCCACGTTCAATATGCAAATTAATAACTAATTTTCGAATTTCAGGCGAAGTTTCTTTTCGTTTAGCATTCATGGCTACACAGAGCTAAAAATCACAAAAATTCCAAAACAAACTGGAGAGAAATACTGCAGACGATTTTATAAATTATTGCCAATTGCTTTTAAGTAAAAAAAAAAATCCCTTTCGGCATGGCCTATAGGCGGAGGTAGATTTCGAAAAGTTTTCATCTCAAAAAAAAAAAAAAAAAAAAAAATGCCTATCTCTATTCAAATGCCCATTTTGGCAATATATTTTGAATTATATTCTTACTTTATTTAAAAAATTGACCAATATGCTCATTATATAGTTCCTAAATAACAAAAAACTGTTAATTAAATTCGTTTGACAGCAAAATTGAATTTAAAAATGAGTCATAAAATAACCAATTTATTATTTTAATACATCCACAATTCTTTAATCAAGATCGCTTTGAGATATTTTGTGCGAAGTGCCCACTTTGACAGATTTTTTTAAATATATATTTAGCCTTTATCAACAATCTGACCAATACGGCACATTACACAGTTCCTAAATAACAAATAACTGTCAATTGAATGCGTTTGAGAGCAAAATTGAATTTAAAAATGAGTCATAAAATAAACAATTTGTTATTTGAATACAACCTCAATTCTTTTATCATGATCGCTTTGGGAAATTTTTTTGCGAAGTGCTTACTTTGACAGCTTTTAAAATATATATATTCACCCTTTATCAAAAAATCGACGAATACGCACATTATATAGTTCCTAAGTAACAAAAAACTGTCAATTGAATGCGTGTCAGAGCAAAATTGGATTTAAAAATGAGTCATAAAATAACCAATTTGTTATTTGAATACCCACAGTTCATTAATCATCTCGCTTTGGGAAATTTTGTGCGAAGTGCCCATTTTGGCAGCCTTTTTTTTAAATATATTCTGCCTTTATCAAAAAACTGGCCACTCCGTCACATTATATAGTTCCTAAATAAGAGAACCTGTAAATTGGATGCGTTTGAGAACAAAAAAAAATTTAAAAATGACTCGATAAAAACGCAATTTCTTAAATTTCCTCAAATTTTAATCACAACTTCGTGAAATTCTGTTCAAAATACCCTTTTTGGCAGCCTTTTAAAAGATATATTCTGCCTTTATCAAAAAACTGGCCAATACGTCAAGTTATATAGTTCCTAAAATAATAGGACCTGTAAATTGGATGGGTTTGAGAACAAAAATGAATTTAAAAATGACTCATAAAAAACGCAATTTGTTATACTTAATGAATTTTTTAATGATGAAAACTTCGGGAAATCTGTTCAAAATACCTTTTTTGGCAGCCTTTTAAAAAATATATTCTGCCTTTATCAAAAAATTGGCCAATACGTCGCATTATATAGTTGCTAAATAAGAGGATCTGTCATTTGGATGCGTTTAAAATCAAAAATGAATTTTAAATGAGTCAGAATATAAGCAGTTTGGACTTGAGGTTTTTTCTCCAACTCCTATTTTTGTTTAATTTATTTTTGCTATAAGAATTGGTTCTATGAAAAACTTGTCAATATAAAAGTTGTAGATATTATTGTGAAGATGTAAAATAAATTTAATTAGATTTAATTGCTTAAGAATTGAGTAAGTTATGGGTTTTTTTCTTTTTCCTCCCCACTTTTTATTTTCGTTTTTAATTTTTTTCATCGGTAAAAATCGGTCCTATCAAAAACTTGTAAATACAAAAGTTTTAGATAATATTGAGTACATTTATATAAAATTTAGTTGGATTTGATATCTTGAGAATTGACGAAGTTATGAATTTTTTTCTCCCAAAAACCATGTTTTTTTCGCCCCTTGAGCCCATTTTTAACTTTATCAAAAATATGTCATGCATAAACTTTTTGCCCATTGTTTAGAAGTAATATAAACTTTAAACTGATTCGATATCTATTTTAATTAAGAAGTTATCGCGTTTTTTCTGTTTTCACAAAAACCCTCCTAACTTCCACCCCCTTGGTCCGATTTTGCCCATTAACGAACTTAACCGAGATTTTATGCCCCTTGATTTTATGTAAAAGTTTGATGAAGATCTGAGCATAATTATGGAAGTTTTCGTGTCTAGAAGAAAGTGATATACACCGATAGATAGATAGATAGATAGATAGATAGATAGATAGATAGATAGATATATAAACTTTTTTACTGATGGTAGTTTTGGGGTCTAGGAGTCATGATTCGTGTAGATCCGCAAAAATTTTTCAGAAATTCCAACATGGGAGACAATGCAATAGGTAGTATTTCATACGAAATCTACCTAATAAAACCCCAAAAAATATTTTTATTGCTTATTTCAGACGATTTTTGTTGCATATATAATGGTGTCCCGTCACTTATGTGAGCTATTTTTTGCTCCGTTCTAAACATTTGTATTTTCATTAAATTAATATTTTAATATTTTGACAAAATGTGTGTTATGTAATAATCTTTACTAAATTTAAGTATGAAACACACCCAAAAAAAAATGTGCACATGTTTTTTAAAATTTATTTGATTAGTTTCCTTTTGTAAAGCACAAGTGTCCCATCACTTATGTGAGACACTATATGAAGACAACTGTTTTTTTTCTGTATAATAAAAATAACACTCGTTAAAATCGGATAAGAATGCAAATTGTATCTTAATCTTTTAAAACGTGACACTTATGTAATAGTAGTTGTAATAAGTAAGTGCGGTTAGAAGAAGTACAGACTAATGCTTAGAATGCTTTTAATATTCGTTTTTAATATTGATTAATATTTTTATAGTTTAAAATCTGTTTATATTATAAAAATACTTTGAAATTGTTCATTTAGTATGACTGTAAATTTGTCATTTTTAAGTAATAATGCGTAATAGTTAATTAAGTAATGATGTATAACTATCTCATGCAACTAATTATAATCTGAGTACACATTTTAAAATTTACCTTTCAATAGTGAAGATTTTATCGTTATAATTACTTTAGTACTTTCCTTATCCTTATAGTACCGCATGGTTTTTTCATGATTGTAATTTTTTTCACCATTCTACTTTTATTTTTTATTCAACTTAGAAACAAATATGCAATTTCCTTAAAATTTAATAATTTACATGAATATATACTGTAATTTTTAGAAAAAGTTCTTGTGTAATTTCTATGTGATAAAAATCTTGTGGCTAAAACAGTATCTCATTTCAATTTAATTTAAGTATTAATGATAAATATCATGTTTTGAAACTTCGGGTCATAAGTCACTTCAAAGTAAATTGATTTTAGGAAATTTAATAAATTTAAAGCTTCAGTAAATTTTCAATAATTTTGTATGGTAACGAACTTGACAATTTGCCTTACAAGGCAACTTTAAATAGCATTTACATATTATATTATAGGGCAAAGTGCACAACCAATTTTTTATGTAGCTTAAACATTAACACCTGTCTCCATTTTAAAAAGAATTTATTAAGTTAGAAAAATTAAAATAAAATTCTGAAATGGGAGCGAATGGTGAAAATGGCCCACATAAATTATGATATTTCAGTTCTACGAGACAAAAAGTTCAAGAACTAAAAATAAATAATCAATTCGAAAAAAAATTATTTGCTGATGTTATAGAAAATAACAGAAAAATCAAATAGATGAAAATTAAATAAATACTAGCCTCGAAGTAAAGAGCTATTTCTCAAATTTCTACTTTGCGCAATGACATCCTGAAATTACTGAATAAGTGCGAAAAATAGCTTTCTATTTATTTTAATTGTTTTACTTCTTGAATCTTTTTTTTAAGTCATGAAATACATTTTACATTACCGGAAATTTGTCAGTTGAAGCAATAAAACAGATTGTAAGTGATGATTTGATTCGTATACAGTCGGCTATCGTTAATTCGAAATCGGATAAATCGAACCTTCCCTTAATTCGAACTAAACATGGAGTCTCGACATTTTCAATGGCAGAATAACGTTAAAAAATTTCAATTATTCGAACTCATTTTCTCTCGACTTCGTTTAATTTGAACCAGCGACAATTCGGAATTTTCATTTTTCCTTTATTTCTCATGGACTTCAGATCCTTGAAATGATTTCTTTTCTTTGACTTTTTTAAGAACAATTCTGAATTACACATAATTCTATGTATTTGATATCCACTTTTTAAGTGCTCCGTTTTTCCATCAATTACACCTTCCACCTTCCACCGTCCATCCCTACTTCCATTGCACTTGTTTCTAATTCTTCAATTAATTTATGTATTTATATATTTTTTAATTTAATATAAAGTCATATTCTAATGAAAACAGCCGAGATACATTAAAAAATTTCTATAACGTTATTTTCTTTGTAATAGTACCCCTTTAAACATGGTTTCATATCGTACTTTCCATAATTCGAACTCTAAATAATTCAAACATTTCGTGTGGTCCCAACGAGTTCGAATTAACGAGAGCAGACTGTATTCATCGTTGTAATTTTTTTTCAAAAGAGAAAGGAAAAATCGAACAGTTTGCACAGTAATCCATTTTGCTTCTTTTCAAATAACAAATAAAACATCGTGTTTTTTAATGCAAATTTAGTTTTTCTTTAAAAATGAATTAATTATTCAGAAATTACCTTTAGTAAAATAAATTCAAAACCAGAGTTAAACAATGCTCAAATTTGCAATTACCAATTACGTAATCGTTAGTATTAATTAATAATTTAAAAATTTTAAACTCTTTCATGTAATTTTAACTGAGTTATAATATTTTTAAAGATAAATCGTTTTTTTTTCAATTAATTTAAATAAATAGCTACATCATTAGAATTTCTCTATTTTATTGAGCATTATTGCTTTTAAACATTACATTTTCTACTATAACATCTAAATTTGGTATTTAAGTAGATATGGAGGACATAGGTTTCATTTATTTTTCAAGTGATATAAATATGTTTTAAAACAGAAAATTTATGCAGCAAATTTTTTTAATTAGTCATTTTATCATACCCTTTTTAGAATTAAAATTTTGATGAAGCATAATTGTTTAGAGCAGCGGTTCCCAAACTTTATTGGTACGCAACCCGCCTCTAAGTAAAAAAAAAAATCACTGCCTACTTAATATAATGAATGGAAATTGCTAAGTGAGACGCATAAGCTATCGGTTGTTCTATCCTATGAAACAGGAAAAATTTTCGAACAAAAGATACACTATCAACAAAAACAATTCGTAATTCCAATGTGTATAAATGGAGCAATAATTAACACAACACACAAACTAGAAAGATAATTAAAAATGCTTTTACTGATTATCAAAACATAACTTTATAAACAGTGCGTTTTTTAGCACTGATTTTTACCGATGAAAACAACTATATCAGAGTTAAAACTGGTTAAGTTCAATTTTAATTCACTTTACACAATTTTTTTCTATATTTGTTTTTCGAAAAAAGCCTTGTACAAAAAAAAAATGTTCACACGAGTACATTGTGTTGAATTTCATCAAGGAATTCAAAGCTCATTTAGATGTTTCTGGACATCATGCTCGTATTTTTCTTCATCTGATTATTAAGAAATTTCCCGTGAAATATTATTTGCTATTGGAATTTCTACATATTTTTAACAGACGAAATTCAAAATATATTTTTGTGACAAAATTCTATTGTTTCAGCAACCCACTAAAATAACCACCTTGACCCAGCAGTGTGTTGCGATCCATTGTTTGAGAACCGTTCTTTTAGAGTAAAAACCCAGGAACGTTAATATGTACAACAATATCATAAGTTACATCTGAAGGATGACAGAGGTGTTCGACATTAACTGGTAATGTCTCAGAATGAAAATAATGAAAATATTTTCAGGATACTCGTATTTACAGAAGTTTTAGCAACAACTAAAATTTTTAACAACGTAATGTGGCTTTTAGGAGCTGACCTTAAATGTTTATCATGTCTTGTGTTTTGAATGACGTGTATATATTTTTTTAAAAATGTTTCAATAATTCATAATTATATAAAACGAATGAACTTGAATATTTAAACTTTTACCGACCACATTTTGAAATCATGAAAATTTTACATTCTAAAGCATTTTACGGTATTTTTTTAAACTAAATTAAAAGATTTACATAATCATTTAATAAATATTTGAAGGATTTTAGAAGGATTGAAAGATTTATTAAATTTGAATTTACAGGAATTTTGTACAATTTTTATTTTTAACTTTTATATTAAATTATTTTCTTAGTATTTTGTAGAATTATAAAATGTGCAAATAAGATGTTCTTAAAACGTAAATATAAAAATAGCTCCGAATTGAAAAATCCTCATCCTTTTCCCTTGGCGCCAAGAAAGCTAAAAAGATGCAAAGGCAAAAGAAATCATCCTTTTAAAAATATTTTTCTTTTGTGTAACAAATAATGCTTTTGGAACAAGATAAAGTAATGTATCTGTAACTCATTTTAAACAGTATTACAACTAAGTGGCATTTTTATAAGTTATTTGCGTTTCCTCAATTCAGTATTTGCTACTTTTAACAGCTTCCCTGATTTGCGTTCTTAAATATTAATATTAAATTTTGTATTATTTACTCCGAGCACTTTTCTCATTCAATTAGGCAAAAATTTCTGTTTTGAAAAACCAGTGGACAAATATTAAAAATTCTGTAAAAGAAAGGAAAAAATGGCATTTGTAATTTTTTTAAAGTAATGATCAGTGATAAAATAATCTAACACATGCCACTGGGACCAACATTTACAATTCTAAGATTGTTTGTAATTTTTAGGATATGCTTTCAATAGCTGGTTATCGCATTATATTTTACAAAACACTCTAATCACGAGTTTTTGCCGTACCACGTGGACATCCTTATTCCACCATGATTAATTATTTGCATTCGTAAATATTTATATTAAATTCTGCATTGTTTATTTCGAGCATTTTTCTCATTCAAGTAGACAAAAATTTCTGTTTTGAAAAACCAGTAGAAAAAGATTAGAAATTCTGTCAAACACAGGAAAAAAAGCAATATTTGTAATTTCTTTTCCAAAAATAATGATCAGTGATAAAATGAGCTAACAGAGTCACTGTGACCAACATTTACAGTCCTAAGATCGTTTGTAATTTCTAAGATATTCTTTAAATAGATTATTTTCCAAAATAATCTATTAATAATAATCTTAATAATAATATTTATAATAATCTAAATTTCTTTAAATAGGTTATTTTCCAAAATACTGCCAAGAAATTAGAACTTATTTTAGAACAGGAATTTCTTGTAACTAGAGAAACAAATGTTTAAGAAATGGAATCATCACAAAAGTTTTAAAAAAGTGTTTTCAGTCTAACTATAATTAATTTATCATGAATAAAATTTCAGTAAATTCGAATACATCTTTGTTATATCTTTAAATATATTGATTTATAAAATTGTCTTGTGCCTTAAGTATTTGTTATCGAGTAGAAAGAAACGAAATTCAATTGGGTATAGCCAACGGCATGATTATATCGATAAATAATTTCTCTCTAGTAAAGGATAAATTATCTCGATTAAAGGAAAATTATTTGAACAAGTGTGATTTGAAATAAGCAAATTAAGTAGATCGATCATGCATTTACAAGCGCATCTAATGTAAGGATCAGAGCTTCTAATCTGCTTCAAGCATTTCAGCCATAAACATTTATATTTAATTAGAGAAACTTCATTTTTCAACAGGAATATATTCTAACTAGATAATGTTTAAGAAGTGGAACAAGGAAATAAACACGAAATGCTAGTATGAAAAATTAAAAGTGCCAAATTAATGGGGAATATTATTTATAACAAAAGTAAATAATTTATTAACATATTGGTGTGATTCTAATGGTAAAATATACATTATCGATTATTTCAACATCTATAGGAATTTCTGATTTAAGACGTTCGTCTCTTATAGTCCAAGATCCGAAAGCAAAAAACATTGTCATCGAGCACAAAAAATCCTTTATTTTGTGGAAGAGTAGTAATAGAGGAATCTAATGATCCATGTCTGCCGGAAGCGAAGGGGTGCGTAAGCCAGAAATTGATACCACTAGTGGTTGACTCGTGGGATTAGCATTGTGTTTTCCGGCACCCAGCTTTCCATGTTTTCACAATTTTGAGTGTACGGTGAACACAATGCTAAACCTACGAGTCAACCACTAGTTTTACCAATTTTCGGCTTATACACCACTTCGCTTCCGGCAGACATGGATCATTAAATTCCTCTATTACTACTCTTCCATAAAATAAAGAATTTTTCTTGAGCTCGATGGCTTAGGGTATTATGTTATCGGCTCTTGGACTATTAAGCATTCTTTGTCTGCATCGTCCCATTTTCGATGTCATCTCTCCGTTAAGATCCCACACTACTGACAAAAAAGACCCGGACGATAATGTAAAGTCTACGGGGGCGTTCTTTTCAAATATCTTGCTCAAATTTTAATATTTTTACGTGATTTTTTGTGCAGAGGATAGATGAAGTCAATCCACAACCGGGCTACTTTTTACTTTTTAAATTTTGATTGATTTCAGATTTTTTTAAATACTTTAATTTTCATAACCGATTTGAACCGGTTATGAAACTGAAACTATCTTAATATAAAAAGAATATAACCAAAATCGAAAAAAAAAAACTTTGCGCGGTTGTGGATAGTCTTCAGCTATCCTCTTCACAAAAAATCACGTAAAAATATTAAAATTTGAGCAAGGCATTTGAAAAGAATGCCTCCATAGACTTCACATTATCATCCGGGTCTTTTTCAGTCAGTATTGTATGGGAGTCTTTGTTTTGCCATATTTTTCGTTCGAAGAAAAACGTCTGCGAGATAGTTATCGTCAAACTTTATTCACACGAGGCCAGTTTGCTTCATTGTATATTAGCTTCCACGTTCGATCTTGCAGCTAGGTGTCGCTGCCTGTATCGTTCAATTATACTGTTCAATTGACTAATGTAAGGAACCTAATTTTGAACTTTTTTAGATTGTTTTTGATGTTACTTTGAAATTATTTAGATTATTTTCAATTTACCATTTAACACTTAACTGATAAGTATTTTTGAAAAAAAAAACTGTCAAAAAATGTATTTTTTTCATGCCTTCTTACAGAATTTTTAATCTTTTATCACAGTTTTTTCAAAACAGAAATTTTTACCTAATCGAATCAGAAAAAATCATTTATTAAATAGTACAAAATTTACAATAAAATTTTACTGGTGAAATTACTAAATTATGATTGGAGTATGGATGCCTGTATGTGGTACGGGCAAATCATGATCGGAAAAACACGTTGCCCGTAGAACGTACGGGCGAAACAGGGAAGCAGTTAATTCATTTTTTGGTACTACTTGGTTATCCCGTCGACCAATTTCGCCAAATAATAAAAATCACCAAACTAATCGCCAAATTATACATATTGACACAATTTTTATTTTAAATAGCGAAAAAACAAATAATTAGTAGATTATTAATAAAAATAAAAATAAAAAAACCGAAATAAAAATCACTTAATGACATTTTAAACACTTGTATCGTATTTAATGTCTTTGAATGTGACATTCACGATCATCCATTATTGGCATAGAATTTTATAGTTTGGTGCTGGTTTTTTGGTTGACGGAATAGCCAAGTAGTACCTTTTTTTAAATTCTGAAATTTATAGTTGAAGGAATTCTTATTCCTCTGCATATAATTATAAACGAAAACCTCTGGAAATGGAATTTAAGTGTTTTCACCACAGAAGTTTCACAAAAATGTTTTCAATCTACTCACAATTAATTTATTATGAATAAAGATTCTGTAGTTTCGAATGCAACTTCATTATTCCGTTAAAAACATTGATTTATAAAATTATCTAGGGAATGTTATGAAGTAGGAAGAAACAAAATATAATTAGGTGTAGCAAATAGAACAATGACATGATTATATAGATAAATAATTTCTCTCTAGTAAAGGAGAAATTATTCCGATTAAAGAAAAATTATTTGAACAACAATGATTTTAAATAAGCAAATTAAATAGAATGATCATGCATTTTCAAGCTCTTCTAATATGAGGGGTATAGCTTCTTCTCTGCTTCAAAGATTTCAGCTTTTAACATTTATATTTAATTACAGAAACTTTATATTTCAACAGGAATGTCCTCTAACTAGATAATGTTTAAAAAATGGAATCAGAAAAATGTACACGAAATGTTAGTATGAAAAATTAAATGTGTCAGATTAGTGGAAAACATTCTTTATATGCAGAAAATAAGTAATTTATTAAAATATTGATCTGATAGTTATGATAAAATATACATTATCGATTATTTCAATAATACTGATTAGGTGTTTCACGAATTTGTCTGCAGATAGTAAAGTGAGTCTTAACAAGAAAGTAAAAATCATGCGTCATGCATAGATTATGAAGCACTTTCCATGACATTCAGAATAATATAACAAAACTGCACCATTTGAAAAATTTAAATATCACACGTCTCATTTCACAATACTCAAACGTGTAACTCGTTTTAAAATAAAATTTAAACAAATCCCATCTACAGTCGGAAAAATTATCCGAATGT
Source organism: Maratus speculifer (assembly GCA_964019185.1). Taxonomy (NCBI): domain Eukaryota; kingdom Metazoa; phylum Arthropoda; class Arachnida; order Araneae; family Salticidae; genus Maratus; species Maratus speculifer. Next base: position 455,399,880 of record OZ025291.1, read on the forward strand.
TTTAGCAGCCCTGTATATGATATAGAAATTTGTATCTATTAACAATATGCATTCTTAAATTTGGTCCATTTAAGAGGTAATTGTATTTTAATTGAAAATTCCCATTCAGAAATTTCCTCTAATAAAGAGAACAGTATACGAATACTTTTCTGAAGCCCGTGTATGAGATATATAATTTATATATAAAGAGCAATATGCAAGAAACTAATTAAATTTAACAGCGCATACAAAAATCTATAACCTTTTCCCCTGCTGCAATTATTACGCAAAAGGCAATACTATAACCGATTTCTGTTGTGTGTCCCTGTAAATTAATTTAAAAAAATGCTATGAATGTTCTGTTTTAACATTATCGTTGTGAAATTCTGTGATTTATATCAGTTTTAATTCATATAAAATAACCTAATGTCCTTAAAATACTTTCCAAACGATTTTTCCCCACATACCATAATGTGATCAAATTCTTTTTAGTGTCCCTGTACATGAACCATTAATCTTACAGAATTTTACTTTATATGCAATACCATACATGCTTTCGTGACACTAAATAAGCTTTATCAATTACGAAAAAATCCAAGTACATTTACGGGATTTAGAACGTGGAGAGGTGTAATGCAAACCGAATGCAAAAGCAATTTTCAACTTAGTTGGAATGTGCTATAAAGGAGTGAGATTTTGATACACGCAAATAGTTCTTGCAAAAGTTACACCATATTTAAAATTAATTCTTATAATTTTCATACTTTTCGTTATTTTTTATCTTTCCATGATTTAACGTCAAATGTTACAAATTACAGCTGATAAAATTATTTAATTCGCTTTAACCACGGAAAAAATATCACAAAATTTAAAACATCCCCATCTTTTCAGACATTCTTTATGATTATTTTTCCAAATTCTTTATAAAATGCGCTTTTCGTTATGTCAATATATATTATAAAACTGATTTGACTTCTTAAGAAGTGTAGAAGAACTCTCAGAATTTGAATGTTCCAGAAATACATTATTTGATGTTACAAAACCACACTTTAAGATTTTCCGAAATAATTTTAAAATAGTGTTTCTCAAGAGTATTCAAATGATGTTTTATACAAAATTGGTTTAATATTTAAAAAATTTTAGAAGCAAATACAAAACGGGTAGGTTGTAATTTTGGGGTTGGAACAAAATTTGTTTTATGTTTATTAATATAAACAATGTGAGAAGAAAAATGTGAAAATTTGCTTGATTATGTAAGTGTAGTTGTAATTTTAGTCGTAAGGATGAAATTTGGGACCTAATAATGTCTAATTTAAGTATAGAATTTATCTAAGTTTACATTATTGGGTTTTTTTATAAGCTACATTTTTGCGTTCTGGTAAAATATATCATTGTGATTTTATATCCGATGCTGTAAACAACAAACAAACAAATAAAAACCCGCGTAGACATTCTTTAAATTAATCGTTATACGCCGGGGTTAAAAAAAACGTGGACAAAATGATATGACAAATCAAGCATACAACAAGGATAAAAAATCGCCACTTATTGTCACAAATACAGGGTGTTTCATTCTAGCTACACCCATTTTGAAAGTAATAATTTCGAGGAAAATAAAAATATTGTAATGAAAATGTAACGATGTGTATTTTATTTTGTGTGAAATGTGATAACGCTGCGAAAAGATCTGGAAAAACATATTGCTCACAAGCAACCGATGTTACCGTATAAACTAATTATCACTGTCCAAAATGTAAGGGGCAAAGTGCATATTGCTGGTGTGCATAATGCAAACTTCTACCCCGTTTGTTTGGTGTTATCGCATTTTAAACAAAGATGAGAATGTCTGATAAATATTTTATAATAATATACTTCAGTTTTCTGAAATTTATTATCGTCAACCCAAATTGAGTTAGGATGAAACACCTTGTGTTTGTGACTCAAAAAGTGATTTGCGGCCCTATTTTCCTGTGTGATTTTTTATCTTTGTAGTATGCCTAATTCGTCATATCAATTTTTCCACGTTTTTTTTAATCACCCTGTGTATTCATGTATATGAGTGTTATTCTTACACAAATTAACAAAAATGTTAGATTTTATCCGTAAAGTCGTATGTCATAGCAAGAGATAATTTTGTCCAATTAAATTCACAAATTGACCTTAAATATTATTTTTCACTTGAAATTGTTGTTTACCCATTATGTGTCCACTTGATGTAATTCTCATTGTGAAATATGAAGTCAAACATGTTTATATTCCCAAAGCTCTTAAAGATAATTCTTTATTTTATAAATATCTGATATTGAAAGTTTCCGCTGTTTTTTGACTGCATAATATATATACTTTCCTTAATTAGAATATTGTACCTTTATGTAGTGAGTTTTATAATAATTAAATCTCGAACTATTTCGGAAACATAATGTGCAATGTTTACATTTCTCAGTTATACACACATACAACACATGCCTAAATATACCGGGTGATCCAAAAGTCAGCACGAACTTTAAAAATGAATAATTCGATTACTAGTCAAGATACAAAAATACGGTTCGCGCCGAAAGGATGGAGAAAAACATGGCTTTGTGTGGCAAGGAAAAAATATAGCTCTGTTGGCGACCAACGGCATCACTAGCAGCACTGAAAGATGCCATCCGCCAAAATGTGTCTGCCATAATGCAAGGAATGCTACTAAATGCTGCGAAAACTGTGGTGCCTTGTTTATCAGCTGCACTTATTTACTGATTACTGACACACTGATTTACAGTATATTGAACATTTACTGTAGTACTAATTAACTGTAATTAAGCTGACTTGTAAGTTGTCAATATTTTTTTCATTTGTAAACCATCTTTTGGTGCAATAAAACACTCTTGTGTCATTTGTTGGTCTTCAACAAAACTATTTTTTTTTCGTTGTTACACAGAAGCCGGCTTCTTCTCCATCCGTTCAGTGCAAACCATAGCTTTGTATCTTGATTCGTTTTCGAATTATTCATTTTTAAAATTCGTCCTGACTTTTGGATCACCCGGTAAATGTGCACATACTCACACACACACACACACACACACATATATATATATATATACAGGGTGTTTCTAAATTCATGGTCCAAACTTAAAGGGGTGATAGTACACATCTAGACAAACAATATTTAAATAGGAAACCAAGGATCCCAAAGTCTTCCAAAGGAGATAGGCGCCATACCAACCAAAAAATAGTTGTTGGTTACTCCAAAGGCGCCCTCTAACGGTATTTTTAAAATTTAATCTTTAAAATTTATTTTCAAGGAAATATTGACATAAAGAATAGTTTTAGCGAAAACGGCAAACGAATCGAACAATTTTTCCGTTTTTTATATTCATTTGAAATTTGAACTTCCCCACCCCCATTGAACGCAGTTCAGTTTGCGCTACTTAACCACTCCCAACGATTCAGATTTTCATCTCAAAATTTAAGTTTATGTCTAAGCTTCTAAAAAAATTTTATGAGATGCGAAAAATAATGGTAAAATATAGTTGTACGTTACTCCAAAGTCTAAAGCGCCCTCTATCGGCATTTTTTGAAATTTATCTTTATAATTCATTTTCAATAAAATACCGACATAAAGAATAGTTTTAGTGAAAACCGCAAATCAATCGACCAATTTTTCCGTTTTTTATAATCATTTGAATTTAAAACCCTCTGAACACAGTTAAGTTTGTGCTACTTAACTGCTTCCAACTATTCAGATTTTGAGCTCAAAATTTAAGTTTAAGTCTAAGCTTAAGAAACCTTTAATGAAATGCAAAAAATAACGGTAAAAAATAGTTGTTCGTTACTCCAAAGTCTAAAGCGCCCTCTATCGGCATTTTTTGAAATTTATCTTTATAATTTATTTTCAAGACAATACTGACATAAAGAATAATTTTAGTGAAAACCGCAAACGAATCGACCTATTTTTCTGTTTTCCATAATCATTTGAATTTTTGGACCCTAAACTTTAATGACGCCTATCTCCTTCGGAAGACTTTGGGACCCTTGGTTTCCTATTTAAATATTGTTTGTCTTGATGTGTACTATCACCCCTTAAAGTTTGGACCATGAATATAGAAACACCCTGTATATATATATATATATATATATATATAATAAAAAGTAAAAAAAAAATATATTACTCAAATGTGCTATCGATTTCTTTTAGATTTTTAGCTCACAGGCTATCATAGCCTGAGAGCTTATGTGCCCGTCCGTTCTGTATGTATGTGCGTAACGCGATAACTCACGATAAAAATATCCGATCCACTTCAAATTTTGTATATAGGTATATCCTGACAAGGCGCTTCCCTGATTAGTTTTTGGAGTTCATTCGATATGTATAAGAGGGGGAACGGGGGGCTCATGTCCCCCGTTAGTTGATATAAATGGGATTTTCATGCAGAATTAAGTTTTCGTTCAAAATTTAGATTAGGATCATTCTGATGAGGCGATTCCGTGACTGTTATTAGGTGTTCATTGAATAAGTATAAATAGGGGGAACAGGGGTTCTTATCCCCCCCCCCCCGTTAGTTGATATAAATGGGATTTTCATGCAGAATTAAGTTTTCGTTCAAAATTTAGATTAGGATCATTCTGATGAGGCGATTCCGTGACTGTTATTAGGTGTTCATTGGATAAGTATAAATAGGGGGAACAGGGGTTGTAATGCCCCTCCCCCGTTAGTTGATATAAATGGGATTTTCATGCAGAATTAATTTTTCGTTCAAAATTTAGATTAGGATCATTCTGATGAGGCGAATCCGTGACTGTTATTAGGTGTTCATTGAATAAGTATAAATCGGGGGAACAAAGGTTCAAATGCCCCCCCCCCCCCGTTACTTGATATAAATGGGATTTTCATGCAGAATTAAGTTTTCGTTCAAAATTTAGATTAGGATCATTCTGATGAGGCGATTCCTTGACTGTTATTAGGTGTTCATTGAATAAGTATAAATAGGGGGAATAGGGGCTCTAATGCACCCCCCCCCCGTTAGTTGATATAAATGGGATTTTCATGCAGAATTAAGTTTTCGTTGAAAATTTAGATTAGGATCATTCTGATGAGGCGATTCCGTGACTGTTATTAGGTGTTCATTGAATAAGTATAAATAGGGGGAACAGGGGTTCTAATGCCCCCCCCTTAATTTATATAAATGGGTTTTTCAAGCAGAATTTTCAGATTTCGTTCAAATCTCTGAATAGTTTTGGAAGTTTAATGGTTAAGTATAAAAGAGGGGGATAACTCCTTTTAAATTATATAAATGCTAAATAGGTTTTTATTAAGAATTATCTAATTTGCTCTGAATTTTGGATATAGATTTTTTATATGATAAAGCATGTCTTTGATAGTATAGGAGGTTCAATGATTAAGTATAAAAAAAGAGAAAAGGGGAGAGCTGTTTCCCCTTCTTAATTATTTTTTTTTTCGAACGGAATTAACCCTTGAAAATATAAGGCTTTAATGTACAATTAGTATTTGTAGCCTGTGAGCTCAATGCCATCAGTTTAACTGGGCAGTATTATTTATTGTATAATAAAAATAGCAAAGGATATTTAACCAAATTGCGACTTGAAAAATGTAATTCTGTTAAGTGCATTTTTTTCTTTGAAGCTTTCTTCTTTTATTCATAATTTCAATTATATTACATCAGTTTTTTATACAAATAAAATTAATGAACTAAGTAAATAAAATAATTTCTAAAAGTTTGTGTGGAATTTTTACTTCTCGCTCTCATCTATTTAAGAATAAACTAAGAATTGATTCGCAGAAGAAATGAAAAATTACATTGAAGATTTTATCCGTCCATTATTTTTATTTCTTTTCCGATACATAAAAGGAACAAAAAAGAAGCGTAAAGACATTTTCTCGATTCTTTTGAACACAATTATAATTAATGGTCCGCCTGGAAATTCCGGATCAAATAGCTGTTTTTAAGAAAGAATATATTTCTTTGAAATTATGAGATATTCTGATTTTTTTTCTCTGAATTTGCAAAAGAATTTCGACGCTGCGAATAATTCTAATTTTTTTAAAAGGAAAAATTAAAAATATTTACACTTTATGATAGTAAATTTGCATATAAATATAGTTACCGATTGGAATTTAAAAGGTGTTTTAATTCGGTGGCAAAGTTTAACCCCATAAAGACTGGTATTACCCCAATTTCCAACACAGATATATATATATATATGCACATGTATGTATATGTGTGCACATACACATATTCAGAAATAAATAAATCTTTCTCTCTATATATATACATATTTATAATAAAAATAAAAAATTCTATATTGCATAAATGTGCGATCGATTTCTTTCAGATTTGTATATAATAAAAATAGCAAAAAACATGTAACCAAATTGCGAAGTACTTGCCAAATAAACTAAATTGCGAATTACTTGAAAAATGCAATTATCTTAAACGAATTTTTTTCATAATCTCTTTTAGTCATAATTTCATTTATTTAAATTATATCAGTTTTTTATGCAAATAAAATTAATAACCTATGTAAATAAAATAATTTCAAAGAGTTTCAGTAGAATTTTTATTTCTCGCTCTTAGAAATTGATTCACAGAAGAAATGAAAAATTACATTGAAGATTTTATCAGCCATTATTTTTATTTTATTTTTTTCCGATACAAAAAAGGGGAAAAAATGCAAAGATATTTTCTCGATCCTTTTCAACACAATTATAATTAATGGTCCGTCTGGCAATTCTCGATCAAATAACTGTTTTTAAGTAAGAATATATCTTTTTAAAATTATGAGATGTTCTCATTTATTTTTCTTCTCTGAATGTGCGAAAGAATTTCGATTCTGCGAATAATTCTAGTTTTTATAAATAAATGTCATTTTTAATTATCTAAAGAAAAAAATCATAGTTTTTTTTTTGAATAATTAAAATTAATTATTTTTACATACGAATTTATATCACGAAACTGATAAGGAATTTTAAAAGTAAAAATGAAAAATAAATATACTTTATTATAGTAAATTATCATATAAATACATTTACCATTTGGAATTTAAAAGGTGTTTTAATTCAGTAGCAAAGTTTATGCATATAAGTAGGGGAAAAGTGGCGGTCCGGCCCCAGGAGGAGGATTGAGGATCGGTGGTGGTGGTGAGCTCCTCCTCCTCAATCCTCCTCCTCAAGCCTCCTCCTCAATCCTCCTCATTCCTCAAGGTTGTCTTATAAGAGAAGGGGTTAAAAAGGGGGATTAAATTTTTTTCGTGAAATTTGAATATTTTATGCTATAAGAGAGGGGTAAAAGGGGGACTTTAATTTTTTAAGTATACTACAATACGAGCGGTTCTTTTGACTGTTGATTAAGAGATGAATGATTCATATTAAATTAAAAATAGTAATTAATTAAAAGGTAATTAAAAATAATAAGTGAAAAATAATGAAGGGAATTTTTCGGTGAACTTTAGTTTAAGGATTTATTTTTTGATTTGAAGCGGAAATTTTGGGGAGATTGATTTTTTTTTTTTTCACCGTGTTTTTAATAAGGGGTTAAGCGGATATTTTGGGGACACAGAATGTTTTTTTCTGTACTATTGTACGAGTAGTTTTTAATTTTAATGTGGTGACTTAAAAATTTTCAGTTTGGTGTAATTTAAGAGTTTATTTTTTGATTTTAAGCAGAAATTTTGGGGAGATTGATTTTTTTTTTTTTCACCGTGTTTTTAATAAGGGGTTAAGCGGATATTTTGGGGACACAGAATGTTTTTTTCTGTACTATTGTACGAGTAGTTTTTAATTTTAATGTGGTGACTTAAAAATTTTCAGTTTGGTGTAATTTAAGAGTTTATTTTTTGATTTGAAGCGGAAATTTTGGGGAGATTGATTTTTTTTTTTTTTTTTTTCACCGTGTTTTTAATAAGGGGTTAAGCGGATATTTTGGGGACACAGAATGTTTTTTTCTGTACTATTGTACGAGTAGTTTTTAATTTTAATGTGGTGACTTAAAAATTTTCAGTTTGGTGTAATTTAAGAGTTTATTTTTTGATTTTAAGCAGAAATTTTGGGGAGATTGATTTTTTTTTTTTTCACCGTGTTTTTAATAAGGGGTTAAGCGGATATTTTGGGGACACAGAATGTTTTTTTCTGTACTATTGTACGAGTAGTTTTCAATTTTAATGTGGCGACTTAAAAATTTTCAGTTTGGTGTAATTTAAGAGTTTATTTTTTCGATTTTAAGTGGAAATTTGGGGAGATTGATTTTTTTTTTTTTTCCACTGTGTTCTTACATGATGAGTTAAGCGGGTATTTTGGGGGAAATTATTATTTTAGACTAATCATTCACGAAGGATATTTTGCAGATATAAATGTTTAATAGGGGGAGTTTAACTTTTTTGCAATGAGATTGACGTGCGCTCGTCGACCTAACCGTATGGAGTTTGTAATTTTCTTTGAATCATGTGTGCATACTGGCTTAGACTATCTTAGAAAGACTTCCACCACCTTTATCTCCACCAAGTCATAAATAACACATGCTGGTAATGGGAATTTGTGAATATTAACTTTAAACATTAATTTAATGAAGGAACTTTAAAATTATTTCGAGTACTATTTTTAGTTAACTATGTTATACACTTGATATTTTAGATTAGTTAAAAAATAACTTTAAAATTTGAATGAAAAAATATGTTTCAAAATGGGATTTTACGTGTTAGCATTGAATCGCACTCGTCGCCCTAACGGTTTAGAATATGTGGTTTCCTTCGAACCTTGGTGAAAATTTAATTGAAATGATTATTATTATTATTTTGCGTGTGTTGTATGTATGTGTATATATGTGTGTGTGTTGTATGCATGTATGTGTGTGAATGTATGTTTGTGTGTTGTATGCATGTATGTGTTTGTTGTATGCATGTGCCTGTGTTGTATGTATTGTATGTGTGTATGTGTGTGTCGTATGTTGTACGTATGTGCATGTGTTGTATATATGTATGAATGAAATAACACATGCTTGTAATGGGAATTTGGGAATAATAATTTTAAATATTAATTTAATGAAGGAACTTTAGAATTATTTCGAGTATTATTTTTAGTGAACTATGTTATACACTTGATATTTTAGAATAGTTAAAAAATAACTTTAAAATTTGAATGAAAAATATGTTTCAAAATTGAATTTTACGTACTAACATTTATTTACGCTCGTCGACCTAACTGTTCAAAGTCCTTGATTATCTTCGAGCAATGGAAAATTTAATTTTATTAATTTATTTATTTAGTTAGATTATTTTTTGATGATCCTGGTTTGAGGATGTTATTTTTGGATAATGAATAAATTTTAATGGTGGTACTTTATTTTTAAGGGGTGTCTTATGAAGCGACTTAGATTGTTTTCGAGTGGAAAATTTAGTCATATTTAATTTAAGAAATGATTAAGTAATGGAAAAAAGACAATTCAATTTAATTGGGTTCCTTTTTCGATAGATAAAAATAGGAATTAAAAATTTTATGAGAAATTTATTAATGAGGGCAATTGAAGCTTATTATGAGTGTGACTCTATTTTAAGTAAAGGTTAGAAGACAGTTTAAAAAATGGCACTAAAAAATAAATACATTCATAACACACATATATATATACATAGAATTAACTAGCAGTATTTTTAAACTAGAATAACAAACTGAACAATTTTCGTGAATATTATGAAAAAATAAATGTGCTTTAGAGAACGAAACTTTACTATTTGATTGTTATTTAATATTATAAAAATATTTAAATTAAGCATTTCGTTTTAGGTAACAAACTTATTTTATTAGTTTAGTACATATTAATTTTCATCGTATAGTATTCAAAACACCTGTGTTCATGCAATACGGATTTACCTACTTATCGCATGCGAATGAGTAAAAGCATGATTCATTCTTATCTTAGATAAGGTTTTACCCCAGAGTCTTCAATTCAATCGACGTTATATTTTAACTTTGATTAACTAATGAAGATGCCAATTGGGTCGCAATAATGATTTTATTAATTCAGATTTTAAATTAATATCAAATTGGAGGTTTTTTTTCTTTTCACACAGATTAACTTTAAATAAAACTTAAATATTTATATATTCATTTACTTTATTAGTAAAATAATGAATGTGTCACATTCATTTAGGATTTAACTATTTGAAGATTTAAACTAACCTTTTATTTAAACGATCCCATAATTAAAACTATTATAAAATTAAGTGTTTAAAAATATAAACGAAGAGTTCATTTTAAAATGTACTCATACTTGGGGATAATTTATTTGGGGAATATTTCTTAGATGACTTATCATGAATAACTAAGTGTACACTCAGAAACAAGAACCAGTAAACATTTTTAACGAAAGGTTTTCATAAATATATTCTAAGGTATATATATATAGTAACATTTCATATAACATCAAATTTTAGCAAGTGTATGTATTGGAACACCCCCCTTTTTTTTCTATCATACTTTTTCTCTCTTTGTTGTACTACTTTGGTTGAGAAATGCGGTTCAAAAAACCCTATTTGACAAAACGGAGTATGATTAGGTAGTTTTTGAATACCTGCTTTACGAAAATAAATTTAAACTTTTGACATAAAGCTGTTCTTTTATAATTTAAAACAGAAATTATTTTTTATAATTAATCCTTAACAACTTTAGACATGATTTGATGAGTCATAAGGTCATTAAAAGGTTTTTAACGTATTAATTAATTTTCTTAATCAGTTCTTCTAAATATTAAAAACTTATTCATAAGAAAATCTTACCTGGCTAGGAAAATTCAACCTCCTTGTATGTTGGTCTCGCAAGGACTGACTGATAACATGCCTGCTTATCTACCGAACCATGTGATAAGTGACGTTAGAGATCACGTGACCCTCATTATCTGCTGATAAGATAAGCACTGACTTGGAATTATCTTAATTAATTACCAAACTTCTCATTTTTTAAAAACCACACTAAACATTGCTCCCATTAATTAATCATGTACATATAATTTATATCGTTTATGATTATCAGTTTTATACTAACATTTAACACCTATACGTATGTGTTGTATTAATTCTGTTAGTTTAATTCATACAAATTTCAACTAAAGCATCCTATGCTAGTTTTCATATATTTATTATCACATCACGTGATACAATTTCTTGTGATGTTTTAGAAATAATAGATATTTAATTTTTTTAATTAGTTAAAAACATTAAAAAAATTTTATTGCTTTTTAGCATGAATATTTTAAGAAAAACATATTTTATTCTGAAATATCAAATTTAAAAACTAACTCTTAAGAATATGACTCGATGCAGTTTACTCATTTTAAACAAGTTAACTTTACTACTTGACAGAAATATATTCAAACGCAAAGCGATTTAACTTTCACATTTTTAAAGTTATTTATATAATATACTAACATTTAATTGTAATAGGTAAAATTTTATTAAAAATATTGAAGAAAATAAAATTTATACTATGTAAAAAATTAAAACACCATTTAAAAATATTAAACAACAACAGCAAACTTGTAATTAAGAGATGAATAAATATAAAAATATATGAATCACACAATAATAAAAAGAAATACTTAATCATTCATAAAAATTCTTCCCTTGAACATTCCCATGTATGTTAGTAAAAATATTACACTAAAGTGTTCAAAAAGATTATAAGCGTTTGCAAATTAACAAAGAAAATTGAGTATTAAATATCAAATAATGGACATGCACTTTTTACACTCACATCTTACAATGTACTTAGTAACCAAATGTAATGATTTTTAAGCATGTCTTCTTAAATTTTTTTCAATGAAAGACTATCACAGTTGAATATTAAGCTTTCTCTTCATAACTTTATCGAGAAATATGTAATGCATACCACACGATTTCATTAAATGAATCACAATACAATTCAAACTTCTCATTTTCAATGTTTTATATATACTAGTGTTTATCAAATAGGTGTTTATTCTGAACAATCATTACTTAGTATATTGATGAAAAGTTTGTGTTGAACGGTTTTTAACTCAAATGGTGTGAGAGAAGGATATATTACGACAGAAGTTATTAAATATAGAGTCTTTAAAGTTTATACCCGTGCAACAATTGGCATTTCAAGAAACAAAGTTGTGTCATATTTGAAAGCATTCTTTATATTCGAAACGCACACATGATCACGATCACATCACTGAAGAGTATAGAGAAGCTGTTTATGATGTATATAATTTGAATTTTCATTAACACAATATTATAACCGAAGTTTTTCGACAGTTTGAAAAATTATGATGCACAACGTTAACACAGAATAAGATTAGCTTATGCCCTTTCGATGATAAGCGTTATTTGCAGGTAAGATGTATTAACATAACAAAATTTTCTTGGTAATTTTACTCGCAGGTTTCGAAACCACAAACATCTGATCATACTTCTCATTTTTAACACGCGACACTAACCATTGGGCCATTAAAGCCCGTAATTTAGTAACTAAAAATTAAGAAAGATCATCGAAAATGATTACTTCACACATGCAAAAATAATTTTTATTGTGACTTATCAGTTAAAAATCACGAAGAAAAGAAAAATATCACATATGTTTTGGATTACTTTGAGATTTTATGAGTCACTTCATCAGTTAAATAGACATAACCACTTCTTATGAATCACTACTTATGCTTAAATTTTGAAACACTTGCTTATATGAAATGTATTATATTTTAGTTTATCAGTGATAGTGCGATTACTTGTTAATAATTTTAATGTTATTAAAAAAATTTAAAAAAATCAAATGTGAATAATTAATTAAAAAAACACAAGTCACTATTAAAGGTTTGAACAAATTATTAAAATTATTTTACAAAACTTTTCAAATTATTTAAAAATGTTTTACTAATATTTAGTAATCGTCAAATTTTAATGTCGATAATCATTTATGTGAGTCACGTTTTCTGTTTTAACTGTTAAGTTATCAGATTCCCCCTTCAAGTACATCTCATTGATAAGTTTTAATCAACCAATCAACTATTTATTTACCCCAACAACCAGCTATTTGTTTACCCTAGTAACCAAAAAGCTTTTGTCGACACATGAACAAAATTTTGAAGATGCAAGACTCTTCATTTTCACTCGAAAAAACAATGACTTATGTAATAAATTTTTTCTTTACTTAAATGAAACCTTCACATGTGTATGGTAAAACTTGGAAAATTTCATTTAATGCACAAATTTAAAGTTAACAGACAAGGTCTTCACACATCTTTTAGTATTTTACTAACACTTTGCCAAATATCTTTAGAAAACAACAACAGAATTTTAAATAATTATTTTAATAAAAATTCTCTTTTGTAAGTGACATTATTAAACTAACTTGAAAAATTAACTTGGCAAAGCAAGTTTTCACTATTCCAACTAAGTAATATTCATAAGTTTTATATGATAAACAACCTGTTTGGTTATGTCCCAGCATGGCTTTATAAAATGTATCTAAAATAACCTTTAATATCAATGTTTAAAAATATGCGAATAATTCAGTTAGTCTTTTATAGATGATTATTTTCCCTTCTATTATTTAAAAGACATTTTAAAATAAAATTATTACTGATGCCAGTTTATCCCAGTGTTATGAAATGTGTATGCAAAACTTTTAATTCTAATTTTCACATTTTATTATTTCAAATTATTGTTTTCAAGTTGTACTAAAATTTGGAAAAAAATATTTAATTTTCATGCATAATTAAATTGAAATACTTTAATAATAAAGACATATTTAACATTGTATACTCACCTAATCCAACACTTTCACAAATACACGTCCGACTCGCTCCAAGGTTTAGGAAGAAATGAGAGATTCAAAGTCCTTATCAGAAAATGTTATCAGATAGTCTTATCTTAAGATAAGTGACGTCAGAGAACATATGTCATCAACTGGTCACGTGATGTATATCACATGACCAGTGCTTTGTTAATTAATCTTATTAATTAATTATTAAGTATTAAATTATTAATTATTAATTAATTAATTATTAAGTATTAAATTAAATTATTTAATATTATTAATTAACATACACATGTGAAGGTTTCATTTAAGTAAAGAAAAAAATTATTACATAAGTCATTGTTTTTTCGAATGAAAATGAAGAGTCTTGCATCTTCAAAATTTTGTTCATGTGTCGACAAAAGCTTTTTGGTTACTAGGGTAAACAAATAGCTGGTTGCTGGGGTAAATAAATAGTTGATTGGTTGATTAAAACTTATCAATGAGATGTACTTGAAGGGGGAATCTGATAACTTAACAGTTAAAACAGAAAACGTGACTCACATAAATGATTATCGACATTAAAATTTGACGATTACTAAATATTAGTAAAACATTTTTAAATAATTTGAAAAGTTTTGTAAAATAATTTTAATAATTTGTTCAAACCTTTAATAGTGACTTGTGTTTTTTTAATTAATTATTCACATTTGATTTTTTTAAATTTTTTTAATAACATTAAAATTATTAACAAGTAATCGCACTATCACTGATAAACTAAAATATAATACATTTCATATAAGCAAGTGTTTCAAAATTTAAGCATAAGTAGTGATTCATAAGAAGTGGTTATGTCTATTTAACTGATGAAGTGACTCATAAAATCTCAAAGTAATCCAAAACATATGTGATATTTTTCTTTTCTTCGTGATTTTTAACTGATAAGTCACAATAAAAATTATTTTTGCATGTGTGAAGTAATCATTTTCGATGATCTTTCTTAATTTTTAGTTACTAAATTACGGGCTTTAATGGCCCAATGGTTAGTGTCGCGTGTTAAAAATGAGAAGTATGATCAGATGTTTGTGGTTTCGAAACCTGCGAGTAAAATTACCAAGAAAATTTTGTTATGTTAATACATCTTACCTGCAAATAACGCTTATCATCGAAAGGGCATAAGCTAATCTTATTCTGTGTTAACGTTGTGCATCATAATTTTTCAAACTGTCGAAAAACTTCGGTTATAATATTGTGTTAATGAAAATTCAAATTATATACATCATAAACAGCTTCTCTATACTCTTCAGTGATGTGATCGTGATCATGTGTGCGTTTCGAATATAAAGAATGCTTTCAAATATGACACAACTTTGTTTCTTGAAATGCCAATTGTTGCACGGGTATAAACTTTAAAGACTCTATATTTAATAACTTCTGTCGTAATATATCCTTCTCTCACACCATTTGAGTTAAAAACCGTTCAACACAAACTTTTCATCAATATACTAAGTAATGATTGTTCAGAATAAACACCTATTTGATAAACACTAGTATATATAAAACATTGAAAATGAGAAGTTTGAATTGTATTGTGATTCATTTAATGAAATCGTGTGGTATGCATTACATATTTCTCGATAAAGTTATGAAGAGAAAGCTTAATATTCAACTGTGATAGTCTTTCATTGAAAAAAATTTAAGAAGACATGCTTAAAAATCATTACATTTGGTTACTAAGTACATTGTAAGATGTGAGTGTAAAAAGTGCATGTCCATTATTTGATATTTAATACTCAATTTTCTTTGTTAATTTGCAAACGCTTATAATCTTTTTGAACACTTTAGTGTAATATTTTTACTAACATACATGGGAATGTTCAAGGGAAGAATTTTTATGAATGATTAAGTATTTCTTTTTATTATTGTGTGATTCATATATTTTTATATTTATTCATCTCTTAATTACAAGTTTGCTGTTGTTGTTTAATATTTTTAAATGGTGTTTTAATTTTTTACATAGTATAAATTTTATTTTCTTCAATATTTTTAATAAAATTTTACCTATTACAATTAAATGTTAGTATATTATATAAATAACTTTAAAAATGTGAAAGTTAAATCGCTTTGCGTTTGAATATATTTCTGTCAAGTAGTAAAGTTAACTTGTTTAAAATGAGTAAACTGCATCGAGTCATATTCTTAAGAGTTAGTTTTTAAATTTGATATTTCAGAATAAAATATGTTTTTCTTAAAATATTCATGCTAAAAAGCAATAAAATTTTTTTAATGTTTTTAACTAATTAAAAAAATTAAATATCTATTATTTCTAAAACATCACAAGAAATTGTATCACGTGATGTGATAATAAATATATGAAAACTAGCATAGGATGCTTTAGTTGAAATTTGTATGAATTAAACTAACAGAATTAATACAACACATACGTATAGGTGTTAAATGTTAGTATAAAACTGATAATCATAAACGATATAAATTATATGTACATGATTAATTAATGGGAGCAATGTTTAGTGTGGTTTTTAAAAAATGAGAAGTTTGGTAATTAATTAAGATAATTCCAAGTCAGTGCTTATCTTATCAGCAGATAATGAGGGTCACGTGATCTCTAACGTCACTTATCACATGGTTCGGTAGATAAGCAGGCATGTTATCAGTCAGTCCTTGCGAGACCAACATACAAGGAGGTTGAATTTTCCTAGCCAGGTAAGATTTTCTTATGAATAAGTTTTTAATATTTAGAAGAACTGATTAAGAAAATTAATTAATACGTTAAAAACCTTTTAATGACCTTATGACTCATCAAATCATGTCTAAAGTTGTTAAGGATTAATTATAAAAAATAATTTCTGTTTTAAATTATAAAAGAACAGCTTTATGTCAAAAGTTTAAATTTATTTTCGTAAAGCAGGTATTCAAAAACTACCTAATCATACTCCGTTTTGTCAAATAGGGTTTTTTGAACCGCATTTCTCAACCAAAGTAGTACAACAAAGAGAGAAAAAGTATGATAGAAAAAAAAGGGGGGTGTTCCAATACATACACTTGCTAAAATTTGATGTTATATGAAATGTTACTATATATATATACCTTAGAATATATTTATGAAAACCTTTCGTTAAAAATGTTTACTGGTTCTTGTTTCTGAGTGTACACTTAGTTATTCATGATAAGTCATCTAAGAAATATTCCCCAAATAAATTATCCCCAAGTATGAGTACATTTTAAAATGAACTCTTCGTTTATATTTTTAAACACTTAATTTTATAATAGTTTTAATTATGGGATCGTTTAAATAAAAGGTTAGTTTAAATCTTCAAATAGTTAAATCCTAAATGAATGTGACACATTCATTATTTTACTAATAAAGTAAATGAATATATAAATATTTAAGTTTTATTTAAAGTTAATCTGTGTGAAAAGAAAAAAAACCTCCAATTTGATATTAATTTAAAATCTGAATTAATAAAATCATTATTGCGACCCAATTGGCATCTTCATTAGTTAATCAAAGTTAAAATATAACGTCGATTGAATTGAAGACTCTGGGGTAAAACCTTATCTAAGATAAGAATGAATCATGCTTTTACTCATTCGCATGCGATAAGTAGGTAAATCCGTATTGCATGAACACAGGTGTTTTGAATACTATACGATGAAAATTAATATGTACTAAACTAATAAAATAAGTTTGTTACCTAAAACGAAATGCTTAATTTAAATATTTTTATAATATTAAATAACAATCAAATAGTAAAGTTTCGTTCTCTAAAGCACATTTATTTTTTCATAATATTCACGAAAATTGTTCAGTTTGTTATTCTAGTTTAAAAATACTGCTAGTTAATTCTATGTATATATATATGTGTGTTATGAATGTATTTATTTTTTAGTGCCATTTTTTAAACTGTCTTCTAACCTTTACTTAAAATAGAGTCACACTCATAATAAGCTTCAATTGCCCTCATTAATAAATTTCTCATAAAATTTTTAATTCCTATTTTTATCTATCGAAAAAGGAACCCAATTAAATTGAATTGTCTTTTTTCCATTACTTAATCATTTCTTAAATTAAATATGACTAAATTTTCCACTCGAAAACAATCTAAGTCGCTTCATAAGACACCCCTTAAAAATAAAGTACCACCATTAAAATTTATTCATTATCCAAAAATAACATCCTCAAACCAGGATCATCAAAAAATAATCTAACTAAATAAATAAATTAATAAAATTAAATTTTCCATTGCTCGAAGATAATCAAGGACTTTGAACAGTTAGGTCGACGAGCGTAAATAAATGTTAGTACGTAAAATTCAATTTTGAAACATATTTTTCATTCAAATTTTAAAGTTATTTTTTAACTATTCTAAAATATCAAGTGTATAACATAGTTCACTAAAAATAATACTCGAAATAATTCTAAAGTTCCTTCATTAAATTAATATTTAAAATTATTATTCCCAAATTCCCATTACAAGCATGTGTTATTTCATTCATACATATATACAACACATGCACATACGTACAACATACGACACACACATACACACATACAATACATACAACACAGGCACATGCATACAACAAACACATACATGCATACAACACACAAACATACATTCACACACATACATGCATACAACACACACACATATATACACATACATACAACACACACAAAATAATAATAATAATCATTTCAATTAAATTTTCACCAAGGTTCGAAGGAAACCACATATTCTAAACCGTTAGGGCGACGAGTGCGATTCAATGCTAACACGTAAAATCCCATTTTGAAACATATTTTTTCATTCAAATTTTAAAGTTATTTTTTAACTATTCTAAAATATCAAGTGTATAACATAGTTAACTAAAAATAGTACTCGAAATAATTTTAAAGTTCCTTCATTAAATTAATATTTAAAGTTATTATTCTCAAATTCCCATTACCAGCATGTGTTATTTATGACGGTGGGTAGAGATAAAGGTGGTGGAAGTCTTTCTAAGATAGTCTAAGCCAGTATGCACCCATGATTCAAAGAAAATTACAAACTCCATACGGTTAGGTCGACGAGCGCACGTCAATCTCATTGCAAAAAAGTTAAACTCCCCCTATTAAACATTTATATCTGCAAAATATCCTTCGTGAATGATTAGTCTAAAATAATAATTTCCCCCAAAATATCCGCTTAACTCATCATGTAAGAACACAGTGGAAAAAAAAAAAAAATCAATCTCCCCAAATTTCCACTTAAAATCGAAAAAATAAACTCTTAAATGACACCAAACAGAAAAATTTTAAGTTGCCACATTAAAATTAAAAACCCCTCGTACAATAGTATAGGAAAAAACATTCTGTGTCCCCAAAATATCCGCTTAACCCCTTATTAAAAACACGGTGAAAAAAAAAAAAAAAAAATCAATCTCCCCAAAATTTCCGCTTCAAATCAAAAAATAAACTCTTAAATTACACCAAACTGAAAATTTTTAAGTCACCACATTAAAATTAAAAACTACTCGTACAATAGTACAGAAAAAAACATTCTGTGTCCCCAAAATATCCGCTTAACCCCTTATTAAAAACACGGTGAAAAAAAAAAAAATCAATCTCCCCAAAATTTCTGCTTAAAATCAAAAAATAAACTCTTAAATTACACCAAACTGAAAATTTTTAAGTCACCACATTAAAATTAAAAACTACTCGTACAATAGTACAGAAAAAAACATTCTGTGTCCCCAAAATATCCGCTTAACCCCTTATTAAAAACACGGTGAAAAAAAAAAAAATCAATCTCCCCAAAATTTCCGCTTCAAATCAAAAAATAAATCCTTAAACTAAAGTTCACCGAAAAATTCCCTTCATTATTTTTCACTTATTATTTTTAATTACCTTTTAATTAATTACTATTTTTAATTTAATATGAATCATTCATCTCTTAATCAACAGTCAAAAGAACCGCTCGTATTGTAGTATACTTAAAAAATTAAAGTCCCCCTTTTACCCCTCTCTTATAGCATAAAATATTCAAATTTCACGAAAAAAATTTAATCCCCCTTTTTAACCCCTTCTCTTATAAGACAACCTTGAGGAATGAGGAGGATTGAGGAGGAGGCTTGAGGAGGAGGATTGAGGAGGAGGCTTGAGGAGGAGGCTTGAGGAGGAGGAGCCCTCCTCCCTCCTCAGCTCCTCAGCTCCTCCTCCCGAGGCCGGACTCTCATTTTTCCCCTACTCATATATCATAATATATATACTTGTATAAATAAGCGAATAAATTGCCTTTGCCATTATCGAATACAACACTATTAGCAAAAAAAAAAGAAAAAAAAAAAAAAAAAAAAATTGTTTTTTTCATAATCGCTGGTAGCACCCCAACTTTCAACACAGTTACGTATATATATATGTACATATGTATGTGCGTGTACATACATATATACACAAATAAATAACTATATATATATAATAAAAATTAGAAAAATCTATATTGCATAGAAGGCGATCGATTACTTTCAAATTTGTATATAAAAAAAAAAATAGCAAAGGATATGTAACCAAATTGCGACTTGAAAAATGCAATTCTATTAAGCATATTTTTTTTCTTCGAAGCTTCTTTCTATTATTGATAATTTCAATTATTTCAATTACATCGGTTTTTTATGCAAATAAAATTAATGACCTAAGTAAATTAAATAATTTAAAAAAAATTCTGTGGAATTTTTACTTTTCACTCTCATTTATTTAAAAATGAACTAAGAATTGATTCACAGAAGAAATGAAAAATTACATTGAAGATTTTATCAGCCATTATTTTTATTTCTTTTCCGATACAAAAAAGAAAAAAAATGTAAAGATATTTTCTCGATCCTTTTCAACACAATTATAATTAATGGTCTGTCGGGGAATTCCGGATCAAATAACTGTTTTTAAGAAGGAATATATTTCTTTGAAATTATGAGATGTTCTCATTTTTTTCTCTGAATTTGCGAAAGAATTTCGACGCTGCGAATAATTCTAGTTTTTATATAATAAATGTCATTTTTAATTATCCAAAGAAAAAAAACTTAAAGCTCTTTTTTCAATAAATAAAATTAATTATTTTTACACACGAATTTATATAACGAAACTGATAGCGAGTTTTAAAAAGAAAAATGAAATAATTGCACTTTATGATAAAGAATTTGTGCATAAATACTAGGGATGGGACGAATACTCGGCCACTATTCGGTATTCGGCCTATTCGGCCCTTTTGCCGAATATTCGGTTGGCCGAATATTGAAGGCTTGTTGACCGAATACTTCGGCCGAATACCTGTAGCCGAATATTTAGAGATATTTTGCCGAATATTGCTAAAATCTCGCCGAATAGTGAAAGATATCTTGCCAAATAAATTTAAAATTTAAAGAATTTTATTTCTTAAAATTTTTTATTCTCTAATCCTAATTTGGTACATCATTCATAAAGTCCTTCTCATTCTTTCTCTATTTCCTATAAAAGTTAGTGATATTTTGAAAATTGCTGCCCAAGTTGGAAATTTAATTGTATGGGAAATGTCTTCATTTGAGAATGATATATTACAATTCAAAATATAAAAACACTTATAGGAGAAAAAAAAACTGCCTTATTTTAAAACACTTGAATATTTATTAGTGTCTACATTTTCCATGCACATATAAAAAAGGCTCTTATGAAATGCATAACTTATTTTCTATAAAATAAGAAATGAAAAAATTCATTCACTAGGTGTGCATTAACGAAGATTCATTTTCAAAATTAAATACAGTAGACTCCCTCAAATCTGCACTCCTAAAATCCACAACTTTCTAAAATCCGCAGATAATTTACGGATGTAAACAATGAAACATTCAGTTCAGATGTAGGTGCACAATTTGACTTTTTTAGTTTTATATAAATTCCATACATTTTTTTAATTTGTAATTTTTGTTAAGGTTATTGAATTCATGTTTTTCTATGCAGAAAGAATAATTTATTTCTGAAAAAATCAAGATATTGCTGATATCATTAGTAATCACAATCTTACAAAATATGTTTATGTATTAATCAATCTTTTTTAGTTATTAAGTCTGGCTAAATCTGAAATAAAGCTTTGTCATTTTATGATCCTGATGTGAATTAGAAATGTACCTTTATGAGGCAAGTTTCATTGAATAATTTAGGAAAAACACATTTAATCTTTATAATGAATATTTAATCATGCAATATTGATTATTAACTTGACCTTTGCTTTTAGTATTTTAATCATCTTCAAAATTACCTAAATTTTTATTATTTTAGTTTATTACTTTTTTTAATATTTTAGTATACTGTAAGCATTCATTATAATTTGGATTTCATTATTAATTACATTCAAATTACAGTTTTAAAAAATATATAAACAAAGCAATGACCAGAAATCCGCAAAATTCTAAAATCCGCAAAACCTCTGGTCCCAAGCTGTGCGGATTTGAGGGAGTCTACTGTATCAAACATCACTATTTCAAATACAACAAACAGTACATCTGAAAATAGAACTGGTGTCAAACTAGTTATACATTAGATAACACAATTTGCTTTATGAAAATGGTTTTATAAATATTTAAACTTAAATTCTAAATACTGAACAAAATAATTTTTTTATTCCATAGTTTTCACTTTTAAATAATTATTTGTGTAATTACTGACTTAAATATGTAACATTATTATGTATATATTTTTAATTTATATCTTCCTTCATTCATGTTGTTATCAATTTCTATTTATTCTTTTAATGCTTGTTGAATAAGTGCAATATTGAAGTTGAAGTATGCGCCGATTCAAATGTCAAAGATTTTGTTAACATATGCATTCTACTTTAAGCATAACCTTTTGCTTTAACATAATTTGTAATTTAAAGCTTGGCAACTGATTTCAGAACAGTCTCGTTTTTATGAATTTGCTTATCATTAGGGACACACTCTAAATACCGTATGTACTCGCGTATAAGTTGACCCCCTAACTTATGTTGTTAAAAATAAGAAAAAATTCAAAACCCGCGTATAAGTCGACCCCCCTCCAAAAGAAGGAACCGATTGACTTTTCCCCGAAAAGGATTGATTCCTCGGACTCGTTCCGAAATGAAATGTCTCCGAAAAGGATTGATTCCTCGGACTCGATCCAAAATGAAACGACTCGGAAAAGGACAATTCTTCAAAATCGTTCCGAAATGAAACGACTCTGCAAAGAATTGTTTTCTCGGAATCACTCCAAAAAAGACCGACTCCTCTGAATCATTCCAAAATAAAACGACTCCGAAAAGGAACGACTCATCAGAATCGATCTAAAATGTATCGCTCGAAAAATTATGCTTAATGTCATAAATCGGAATCTGAGAATGACGAAGCAAAACCGGATTCATGCCGTTTTTTTCTCGGAATCGTTCCTTTTTTCGGAACGAATTTGAATAACTCGTTCTTTTCGATGAACGATTCCGACTGGAACGATTCTTTAAAATGGCCGATTTTGCCCATCTCTGTTTTTTAGAATTGGAAATGTGTTCTTGACATAAATCACACACTTTTTTTTGTTTTTTGCAACAGGGTAGGGTAGATTATTTTTTTGAAAAATAAACTAAAAATGATCTTAAATAAAGAATCGTCGAGGTTGGAAAGATTTAGGATTTTGTACTCTACAAACAATGGGGTGCTGTAGCACTGATTTGCTAGCAAACTATTTTCCGGTATTTTATTTATAGATTTTTTTTAGGTCTCACGTATAAGTCGACCCCCCCCCCCCCCCCCCCCACTTTGAAGTTCTTTTTTTGTCTAAAATTTTTCGACTTATACGCGAGTATATACGGTAATCAAATTTACTTTATGAAAGGTTATTTCAGAAAATATCTTCTCGTGAGTTCTGAGAGAGAGAAATTAAGAATATTATTCATTTTTGATGCAAAAAAGGGTAAAAGTATCATTTGATAGTAAAAGTGAAGTACATTCTTTATATTTTAATGGAAATATCTTCCCATCTTGACTTACTGAAAATCAATTTGATGTACACAGGGTTGGGTTTTTGACGTCAAAAACTGGTTTTTGACATGACAGTGGTAAAAACCGTGTTTTTACCGGTTTATTCCGTCAAAAACCTATCATTTCCAATTTTCCGTCGATTTGTAGTGTAAGTGCAGCGTACAATACATTTTTAGATTAATTTTTCCTTGTTGTTCTTGTTAATATTATTATACAGAATTACATTTGTTAAATTTATTTAAAAGAAGAGCATTTTCTAAATTAAAAAAAACCTAAAAATAGAAAAATAAAAGGAAAAAACAACATCAATTTGTCATATCTCCATTAATATAGATTCTGTTAACTGCAATGGACATTTATATTAGATGATATTAAAATGTTATTGTAATTTTTAAAAACCATTCAATATACATTTTTAATAAAATATATTAAAATAATTTTAGAGGTGAAAAAATGCTGTTATATGGCAGGTATAACAATATATATATGGTTTATAATTCATATCTTATGCAATTGAATGGTGATTTTTATTTTCACTTCAACAAGCAAAATCTTAAAAATTTTAAATTAATAAAATTTTCATAAAAATCTGTAAGACTCGATTTTAATTGAAAGCTGTTAGACTTAATTTAGAGCGTAACAAAACAATATTTAACAAAATTTAGGATATAATAACTTATATATTTATATTATAGTTTTTATGTGCCAACTTTAGTGCAAATATACATTAATCTTATAGACCATTCCAGCTCCTATATGTTTAGATATAAATTTTTACCTGAATATCCGTAAAAATTTTTTAAATCAAAATTTATTAAAGCTGCCATCAAGTCAAATTACTTATGTCCTGTTTACATTTTATTTAAATAAAATGTAAAGTGAATTGAAAGAAATAACACATTGCATATTTTATTACATACATATATGATTACTTACAACTTTATTTTTAATGCAGTTAACTTTTTAATTAATCGTTCTTTATGGGTCTACATTTCAATTAAAAAAAAAATAGTAGTAAAATTTAATATTTAATTTACATATTTATTTGAAGGAAATAATATCAAGACTAAGAAATAACACTATAACAAATTATTTAAAAAATATATACTAATAAATAGAGTTTTCACATGGTTTAAAGTTTAATATTGTTTTGCAAATTTTAATCTCTACAAGATTTAAATTTAAAGAACGTGTCTATTTCTTCCTCCCAAAAGATGTATTAAAATAAATATTTATATCAATATTTATATTGATATAAATATTTATATCAAGTTTTGCTATATAGGAATAAAAACAATTGATGAACAAATTGCATTAAACACTTCAAGAAAACATACTTCTGAAGAAATTTTTAGAAAGCTACATTTTGTTTTAAATATTGTAATATGAAATTATACACACTGTCAAAATTACATACATTTTAAAATCTAATACATATGGGTTATAAAATTTCTTTAAAAAATCTAATTTTTTTTACTCAATGCCAAATAGCTTAAAATTATTGTAGATATCTAACAGAAATATATATACATAGTATTCTAATGCAATTATTTATGGTCTTTCTTCATTGAATAAATATACTTTAAAGTCTTTTTGATATCAAATATTTTATGTAAAACGACTTTAATACTTAAAATAGAATGAAAAAATAATAATTATTATAATGTGAAAACAAACTACTAAAAAATAGGTTTTTGACAGTTTTCGACATTTTTGACACAGAGGTTTTTGACATGACGGTAAAAACCATGGTAAAATCCGGTAAAAACCGTCATGCGTCAAAAACTTGCCAACCCTGGATGTACATTAGGATAAAATAATATAATGCAATTTCATATATATATATATATATATATATATATATATATATTGTGTTAAAATAAGTTTTTCAAATTTAAAAAAACATTTAAAAGCACATTTAAGAGTAATAATTATTAATGAGCTCCTATTTTAAAATTATATATGGTCAAAATTTATTTTCTTTATTGGAAAAAGAAGTTGGTATTCGGCCGCCGAATATTCGGTATTCGGCCTAAAATTTGGCCGAATATTCGGTATTCGGCTATTCGGCCAAATCACTATTCGTCCCATCCCTAATAAATACATTACCTATTGAAATGTTAAGAATGTTTCTATTCAGTAATAAGTTTATGTATATTCCATATAGTTTACAGCAAAAGTTAAGATATTGGTGATATATAACCTTTAAATAAAACATACGAGTTCTTGGATTATGCAAATTTCTGTATTTTTAAAAAATATATTTTAAACATTTCAGGGCGAAAAAAATATTTTAATATAAGATAATATTTAATTTGACTTTAAAAAAAAGTGAAATTTGCATATTACAAAAGTTTAGACACTTTCTTTATTTTTTGGCAACTGTTCAAGAAAACATGCAAATTTCAAATTTAACACGTCACATGTATGGAATATCTAAGTGCTTTTCTCAATAGCATCGGTTATTGAAGATACTACGCGCTAGAAATATTCTGCTAAATAAAGTAAGATTTTAGGTTTTTTATAAGCCACATTTTTGCGTTCTGGTAAAATATGTCCTTGTGATTTTATATCTGATGCTGTAAACAACAAACAAACAAATAAAAAATACTTGTCGGCTGGCCTATAGGCAGAGGTAGATTTCGAAGAGTGCTCATTTCGACAACCAAAAATAAAATAGGATTAGAGATAAACCCAATTTAACAACTTTATATGACCGCTTTTGAAAAAATTTCATTTTTCTGCAAGACGTTTTTTTTATGAGAATCATCTAAAGCGAAATTCGCAACAAATACCCATTTTAACTACATATTTTGAAATATATTCTAACTTTATTAAAAAATTGACTAATAAAGCACATTATATGGTTCCTAAATAACAAAAAAACTGTCAATTGAATGTGTTTGAGAGCAAAATTGAATTTTAAAATGAGTCATAAAATAACCGATTTGTTATTTGAATACACCCCTAATTCTTTAATCATGATCGCTTCGGGAAATTTTGTGCAAAGTGGCCACTTTGACAGAATTTTAAAAAATGTATTCAGCGTTTATCAAAAAATTACCAATACGGCACATTATACAGTTTTTAAATAAGAGAACCTGTCAATTGGATGCGTTTGAGAGCAAAACTGAATTTAAAAACGAGTCAGAAAGAACGCAATTTGTTATTTGAATACTTCCTCAAATTTTCAATCACGATCATTTCGGGAAATTCTGTTCAAAATACACTTTATGGCAGCATTTATTTGAAATATATTCTGCCTTTATCAAAAAACTGGCCTATTCGTCACATTATATAGTTCCTAAATAAGAGGACCTGTAAATTGAATGCATTTGAGAGTAAAAATGGATTTAAAAATAAGTAAAAAAAACCCGCAATTTCTTATTTGAATACTTACTCAGTTTTGCAATCACGATCACTTCGGGAAATTCTAATCAAAATACTCATTTTGGCAGCCTTTTTTTAAATAAATTCTGCTCTTATCAGGAAACTGGCCAATACATCACATTATACAATTTTTAAATAAGAGGACGTGCCATTTAAATGCGTTTAAAATCAAAAATGAATTTAAAAATGAGTCAGAATATAAGCAGTTTGCATTTGAGGTTTTTTCACCAACTCCTATTTTTATTTTATTTTTGCTATAAGAATTAGTTTTATGAAAAATTTGTTAGTATAAAAGTTAGTAGAAAATGTGAAATAAATTTAATTAGATTTGATGGCTTAAGAATTGACTAAGTTATGGATTTTTTTTTCTTTTTTCAAACCCCTTTTTCTTTTCGTTTTCAATTTTTTTTCATCGGTAAAAGTTGGTTCTGTTAAAAATTTGTAAATACAAAAGTTTTAGATAATTTTGAGAACATTTATAAAAAAAAATTCAGTTGGATTTGATATCTTGAGAATTGACGATATTATGGTTTTTTTTCTTCCAAAAACCCTGTTTTTTTCGCCCCTTGAGCTCATTTTTAACTTTATCAAAAATATGTCATGCATAAACTTTTGGCCCATTTTTTAGAAGTAATATAAAATTTAAACTGATTCGATATCTATTTTCATTAAGAAGTTAAAGGGTTTTTTCTGTTTTCACAAAAATGCCCCCTATTTCGACCCCCTTAGTCCGATTTTGCCCATTAATAACCTTGGCCGAGATTTTGACCCCTTTGATTTTATGTACCAGTTTGCTGGAGATTGGTGCAGAAATATAAAAGTTATCGTGTCCATAAAAAAGTGAGTGAGAGAGAGAGAGAGAGAGACAGATGTATAAAATTTTTACTGGTGGTAGTTTTGGGGTTTAGGGGTCATGATCAGTGTAGATTTGCAAAAATGTTTCAGAAATTCAAACATTAGTGCGAATGCAATGGGTAGTATTTCATACGAAATCTACCTAAAAACCGCGTAGACTTTCTTAAAAGCAATCCTTATATATCCATGAATATGACTGTCATTCTTACACAAATGTTAGATCTTATCCATGAAGTTGTGTGTCGTACCAAGAGAAGATTTTGTCCAATTAAATTCACAAAGTTATCCCAAATATTATCTTTCACTTCAAATTGATGTTTTTCCCTTTAGTGTCTACTTGATGTAATATTCATTGTGAAATATGAAATCTAACATGTTTATATTCCCAAAGCTCTTAAAGATAGTTCTTTAAGATTTCACACTTTGTCTGAAATCGAATGTTTCCGCTAATTTTTGACTGCATAATATATATATTATCTTTAATCAGAGAATTTTGTACCTTTATATAGTGAGTTTTATAATAATTAAAGCTCGAACTATTTAGAAAACATACTGGGCAAATTTATGATTTTTCAGTTATACTTACACAACACATGCTTATCTTCAGGGTATCCCAGAAGTAATGAGCCAAAATTAAAGGGATCACAAGGATTCAGAATTGCATAGTCGGAAACGTTTTCCTGGTCCAATAGCGACGACACAAAACCCAAGAAAAATGGAGGAAAAATTATTTTTAATTATCTTAATACAGCAAAAAACTAATAAAAAAGAACATTAAAAAGACACCAAGCGTTATCAAAGTAGGTGTTCGAAATTACGACTACGAGCAGCATTGCATGGAAGCTTATCTTCGACGCATGGAAGATCTAATGTTCTCGAAAATACCGTGAATGTCCCGAACGTCCCCCAAGAGCTTCCACGATGCGTGCAACTTGGTCCTCACCAATTTCAAGCATTGTCCTGGCATTTTTTGAGTACGAAGAATAATAAACATGTTTTCTATCCCTGTTCATCTCCTCAGTTTTTTGTGTTTTGTGTCATCATTACCGCGTTATGAGTGTTAGTAAATAGTTCAAAATGCTACAAGACGTATTTAGTAATCGCAAAACTTACTTTTCTTTCACACATCTTAAATTTCGAAACTCGTTGTACAGTGTCAAACTTTTAAATACGTTGTTTGAGGATTTAATTATTAGTGTTTCAGATAAAAAACGGGAAAAAAATCTAACTTCTTTCTTTAAATTTAACCCCCCCTCAAAAAAAAAACTACTTTCTCTTATAATAATTATTAGTTCGTTCATTTTTAAAACGAAATCACGTATTTGTATAGATAAACAAAAATATTCTCTGAGAAAGAGCCTGATTAAAGGCTTGAAAACACCAAGATGTTTTAAATAAAATTAACTATTAACATTTGCATTTAATTATTTTGATAGCTTTAATAATTATTTTTAATAATTAGGGCTTGCTACGCACGCGCTGCCCAATGTACCCCTCCTTTTCGAACGAAGTTTGAACTTTGTCCCCGCTTCCTACGACAGTTTTTAGCAGTCATACTGCGCACGCACCGCTGGATGCTCCTTTCCTTTTCGAACTAAACTAGAACCGTGTCGTCACTTCCTAAGGCAGCGTGCAGCAGGTGTGATGCGTACGCACTGCCGAAAATGCTCCCCCTTTTTTTAAATGAAACTCAAACCAGTATGGTACTCGAGGAATAGGCTCTTTAAAGCAAGAATTTAAGATTTTTGCAAAAAACACTGTTCGTAAATAGTCGCATTTAACTTTTTATTTATTTATTTATAAATTTATATCACGTGCCCATATATTATTTTAAAGTTTCAAATAAATCAACTTAGAATTTCTGTTGTACTTCCTGAGTTTATTTGCACCCTCCTCTCTTCCTTCCCGAAATATAATTTTTTTTTAAATATAAATTTATATCATGTGTCAGAAACTAAACAGTTCCAGCAAGAATTTTACATTTTTTACAAAAATTACTATTAGAAAATATTGGTATTCAACGCGGTATACTTTTTCTTAAATATTTATCATCCTGTTTTATTAAGTATCTAAAAGTTTCAAATAGACCGCACAATAGTAATATATAATTAAGAAAGAAAATGATAAGAAGCGCGGATTAAAAAAAAAAAAAAGAAGAAGGTCTAGCGCCCCTCTTCCTCCCGCCTCCACCTCCACATTTATCCCAAAATTTCAATGCCATGTGTTATGTAAGCTTTCTCTTGTGTTTAAAAGTTATGGGATGCTTTCGTTAACAATAATTTCATGTGAACTGATTTGTGCGAAAACCTATATTTGTAAGGAATTAAAAATGGATATTTTCATACATCCGAAAGTTTTCATCTGATTGAAAAAAATAAAGACATATTCTTAAACAGAATGAAAATTTACATCGGTTTAAGGAAAATTCCGAACTCAAAAATGGATATTTTAATAGTTTTTGCATCCGTATAAGAAATTAGCGTCCGCCAGTGCACATGTTTTTTATTGCCTAAATTTAAAATAGTAGCGGTAAAAAAAAAAAAAAAAAAAAAAAAAAGCTTTTTATGATTTTGATAAAAGTTCATAAATAATGTTCTAACTGGGCTAAGAACACGATTATTGGGGAATATGAAAGTATATATTTTTTTTTCTATGTCTAACAGTACAAGTTTCAAATTTCTGAAATACACACAAAAAAGTTACAGATCCCTTAAGAATTTCCTAGTTACAGGTGTCATGTGATAGTTCAACTGAGGGAGAAAACATTGATAATCTTGCAGTTTGATTTCATTCCTTTCAGACAATCTGCCTGTATGACAGATTGAAACAAATAATGAAACAAAATGAATTTTTAATCAATTGTTAAGGATATTTCGAAAACTAATGGGGCTGTAAAATTAAATTTTAAAATTTTAGAAGAGCTCTTTCAATTTCACATTTTCTCGTGCAAGTTGCGTGTTCGTGGCTTTTTTACAACGAAAGATATCGCCTTTTAAATATTTGCCTATTACATAAATTCTGTTAAATTGACTCCTGCTTTTGTTCCAATTAAGATGAAAATAATTTAAAAATGAGGTTTTAAATTAGTTTCGTCGCTAATTACTGCCAGAATTTTTCGAGACATCCATTTTCGGGTGCACCGAAAAATTAGCTTTTTTTTTTTGTATTTCGTGTGTTTCTGAGTCAAATGGTAAAAATTGAAGCTTCAAGGGGAATTTGCGAACAGACAGACGTATTAATAAGACCCTATTAATAGAACTGATGGTAATAATTTGAGTTCGATGAGAAGGGAACCAGCCCATTTTTTGCCAGGAAATGTTTTATTCGAGTCCGGAGCTGGCAGTGACCATGAGATATACGACGCGGAATGTGATTTGGTTCCAATAAAAAAGCAAGCTTTATTTCTAAAAGCTCGGGGAGATCAGCTAGAACTTCAAATAATAATAAATAATAAATTGAAAATAATAATTCAATATAATCAGGATTATTTTATTTAACATCTTTACTTAATCTGTATCCACTATATGAGTTGAGATTTTATCTATTCTTATAATTTTTGTAATCTAAATATTTAATTAATGTTCAATAAGATATCATGTACATTCCATATTTTAATTAAATTATGTAAAACTTTTAATATAAAGAGAACGTTGCGTGGCTATGTTTTTAAAATTTATAATATGTAAAATAGAAATCAATTCCCATTTCTAAGCCATATTGTTGTTTTACATTTGCATATATTTTCAAGCATCTTGTTCTGACGGATTTATAGTATGGTTTGAAGACGAAATGTGTTACAGAAATTTCAATTTTAGAATGGAACCATCTGTGGGAAAACCACACATCTAAAAAAAGCATTCAGAAATACAATGTATTATTTTTTGACGGTCATGTATCAAGGAATATTAAATTTCAAATGAAGCATGTATTTCACCATTTTGTACACAAGCACGGAATAAAAAGTCCAGTTTTGTTCAATCCGTAAAATAATTTTATTTTATTGGACCCTTTTTTTTTTATTTTTTCTAGACATAAAAATTCATTAATTGCGTGATAAATTAAAAAAAAAATGATGAAATATATGAAGTCTTGACAATGAAATCTTTAAATATACGGTAGTTTTAACAAAATAAATAAATAAATGAAAAGCTTATGTATAATACTTTCATGAGTATTATGTATAATACTTTCATATTTGTTTATGTTTTGATTTTTTTTTCTGATACATTTTGTAAAAACGAACTTGAAGGAAAAATAAAATATTTGTCGGTACTTGATTGCGTTTTATGCAGATGTTACAAGTTTATAATTCTACTGGCACAAGTTGTATTAATTTAAAAAAAAAAGAGTATTGGCTGAACATGAGATAAAACTTGTAACGTTTAAAATTCAATTCAGTTATCATTAAATGAGTAAATTTATCTGCATAATTTGCTGTCGTATGTTCTTTAAAAAAAATCATCGATCAAAAAAAATTATTTAGCTAATTAGCTGCGCTCTTGAAGAATTTTTTAAAAAGATTGATTGATTGTGTTTATGACAGCCAATTATGAACCCGAGTGATATCGGACATAAGGTAGGAGTGCCTTCCGTGGTGGTTTTTCTAAGAAAAAGTAGCCCGTATATACGCAAGGAAATCCAGGGTTCGAATAAAACCACGGAAACATCCGCACGATTAGACCGAAGGCCGCGATTGGTTTCGAACCCGGCATCTGCCGTCCACCAGTTTGGAGAGCAAAATCTCTCGGATACTCGTAGGGTTGATATTTAAAAAAGATGTTCATTTTTAAAATTAGTGTAAAATACTCATCGTTTCAAATTATTTAATTATTTATAAGAATAACTTATCGCAATAGAAAAAAAATCTATACAAGATTTAAAACAAGTAAGAAAAATCATACGTTAAGCATAGATTATGAAGCACTTTCTAACACTTCATGAAATCTTTAACAAAACTTCGTTATTTAAGGAAATAAGGATATACAGCCAAATGTACCCAAATATGTATTCTAGTACTTTTGAACAGCCCTGTATTTCATCTGTCAGTTGATATAATGGAAAAATTTAGTTTAGCAAGAAAATGTCCAGTAGCTTGAAATTTCTTTTTCAGCAATTTATACTAATAAATAAAAACATACTTCAATACTTTTGTTCCGCTCTGTAGTTTACCTTGTACCTTTATTATACGTCAGCATTAAGCTAAAATTTATTGTAAACTAAAACACATGTAAAACAACTGAAATCACATCTCATAAATTAGCATTCATAGGCGTCAATGTCCCGAATTCTTTACATGGCCCTGTATATCATTTTATCTAAATTCTGCAAACATTTCTCAGTAAATTGAATGTACTTCAACGTAAAAATGCATATTTTATTTAAGAACCACGTTTAAGTAATTTACGCTCATATCCAATAACATTGGCGAGCTCTTTTGGGTAGCCATGTACACTGGTGTCCAAAATTTAAGCATAATTGGTAATTAAGTAATTATTTTTAAGTAATGAAAGAAATATGAATCGGAATGTGCTGAAACTTCAGGTGTGTAAACAAAATAGTACGCGTCACATATTTTCGCGAAGAGTTTTCCCCGAAATCGAACAGGAGACCGTCAACAAATTGAAAACGAACGAAGATCTTTTGGATAACCCTGTCAAAACTAATGTAGTAAAAGCGTTCAAACTACACATTATGATTAACTGGCTTATTGTAATGTACTGTGTTAATTTTTACAAGGATAGCATGTATACTCGTAGAGAAATTAAGGTTTTTATAAAAACAGTCCTAAGTTTTTTGCTTATAATTTGCAGAGTTATTAATATAAAATAGTGTTCTTTTTGGAAAATATGACAAACATCATTGTACACAATACCCTGTCATCAGAATTAAAAAATAATAAAAATTGTATGACAAATGAGCAGGTTTACTAAATAATTTTTTACTGCGCATGCGTGAACGCTATTAAAATTTCATTTGCATATTATGTTAGTTAAATGTATAGAGCAACTTTTGTGAAAGTCTCAAAAACATAGCTTAAAAATTCTGAAAATTATCGTTGATAGAATGAGATCAAAATCCTTTATTCCCTAAATGAAGCAAAAAGATGAGGGGCTGTATCCATATTCCATTGTTTAGTGCCTACACAATATTGCACGTACAACTATATTTAGGTAAAACCCCTGATTTTTTTGCTTCCTTTAGGAATAACGGATTTTGAGTTGATTCTATAGGCTCCCATTTTCAGAATATTCAAGCTATGTTTT
Source organism: Maratus speculifer (assembly GCA_964019185.1). Taxonomy (NCBI): domain Eukaryota; kingdom Metazoa; phylum Arthropoda; class Arachnida; order Araneae; family Salticidae; genus Maratus; species Maratus speculifer. Next base: position 455,434,134 of record OZ025291.1, read on the forward strand.
TGAAACTTTTACAGAAGTTGCTCTATACATTTAGCTAACACAATATGCAAATGACATTTTGATATCGTTGACGCATGCGCAATGAAAAATTATTTACTAAACATACTCATTTTTCATACAATTTTTATTATTTTTAAATTCTGATGACAGGGTATTGTGTACAATGATGTTTGTCATATTTTCAGAAAAGAACATTATTTTATAATAAGAACTCTGCAAATTATAAGCAAAAAACTTAGGACTGTTTTTATAAAAACCTTAATTTCTCTACGAGTATACATGCTATCCTTGTAAAAATTAACACAGTATATTATAATAAGCCAATTAATCATAATGTGCAGTTTATACGCTTTTGCAACATTAGTTTTGACAGGGTTATCCAAAAGATCTTCGTTTCTTTTCAATTTGTTGACGGTCCCCTGTTCGATTTCGGGAAAAACTCTTCGCGAAAATATGTGACGCGTACTATTTTGTTTACACACCTGGAGTTTCAGCACATTCCGATTCATATTTCTTTCATTACTTAAAAATAATTACTTAATTACCAATTATGCTTAAATTTTGGACACCAGTGTATATCAACTATAACATTTATTGACACCATATAACGTGCATATATTTATTGAAACCTAAACGCGCATATCATAATTAAAATGCATTTCATCCATCCATCAGCCATTATCGGATACATATACAGTACTTCGAAAATAATATACCATTTGGAATCTTTTGTGAGGCCCTGTAAATACTGTGTTCTTCACATTATGCAAGACAGTATCGTATAATTTATATTAAGCTTCAGTGACATATATCAATTTTATTATACCTTAAACAGTTTACTATATTTAAAATATGTCGCACGCAATTCCCCCTTTACCATTATCTAATGAAACTCTTTTGTGGGTCCCTGTAAATGAATAATAGTTATATTTTCATTGTGTATATCACAGAATGCATATTTTAGTGCACTTTGCGAATTCATATAAATTTGAGTATATTTGACAGGGTGTAACACCTTTAAAATCCATTTAAACGATTTTTTTCCATAGGTCGTAATATATCGAAATTTTTTTGAGTATCCCTGTAAATAAACTAATGATGGTAGAAACTTCATTTTCAATTGGGTTCTTGTTAGGGTAAACATCAATAACATATAAAAATTTCATAGCAATCCGAGTATATCTACGGCAGTTAGAGCGCGGACTGACGGCCAGACAAACCGAATGCATAAGCACTTTTCAATGAGTTTCGAATGAGTTTAAATTTTAGACTGTGTTTTCGTAAAAAAAAAAAAAAAAAAAAAAAAAAAAAAAAAAAAAACTGTATAATCTAAGAAACCGAAATATCATAGTCTCTCGATTAACCGGGATGGGGTTACCTGGATTGCGGATTAACTGGGATGTTAAAATCCCAGTTTTCATGCAAATTAATATGATGATGATGATGCATCGTTTTTTGGTAAAATATCACCATTGTTAAGTAATCAAGAAGTTCAATTTTATAGCATGAAAAAAACGAAAATTCTAAGACGACGACATTACTGATTTGTAGAGAAAAATCATAGATGATTTGCGAAAGTTAAACTATACTGAAATTGTAGATGAATAAGCATTGCAACAATAGTTTTTTGGTTGTATTTGTGACGGCCAATTATCAATAAGAGGAATGTAGATCCTAAGGGGGGAGGGACTTTCGTGGGGGGGGGGGGGGTTCTAAGGGAACCTAATCCACATTTGCGCATGGATATCCCAGGTTCGAAGTGGTGGAGCGACTATGCAGCTAAAGCTACATATTTGTAATATTGTACATTATCCAAAATTGTATATTTAGCCCTGAGCCCGAGGAGCTATGCAACATTTGTCCTATACAGGTGGTCAGCCAAACTCAAAATCCTCAGTATTTATACGTTCCAAGTAAACTTAGCTCTCATTTTATCGACCATGAAATGATGCAAAGTTGAGTGAAACTGACCCAGCCGGAAGTCGAAATCAAGACCTGTAGCATATCCAATAGGAGTGCTGATACTTGTGCTACTGGACATGTTTCTTACATAAAAAGAGTCTGCTCCCTTTTCTATGAGGTGTGTTTTTCTGTCCTAAAGAGCAAAGTTTGAGCAGCATCCTTTATCACATTTCTTACAGCGTACACAAGCTTAGCCGTTTTCCTATTCGTATTATAAAATTACAATTATGAGGTTTTTTTTAAAACGCGAATTATAATTAAGCACGTTCTTTTGCTAAATATATAAGAAAAACATATTTTATTGATATTTTTTATTTCGTTTAAAAAAATGCTTTCGTTCGTAATTTGTAATAAAATTATTTTCTGTCTGTAATTTGTCTTTTATTTCTTAGTTAATAATGAGAAAGCGATTATACTTATTTTTTCATTGACTACTGTAAAAAAAAATTCTGTTAAGTTGCTAAATTTTTTCTTAGAAATTTTTATTTCTAGTTTTTTTTAATTATTATTCAACAGCAATTTATGTAACCGATTGTGTTATATGAATTTTTGCTGTATCCGTTACATAAAAAGTTATACCAATCCCAGTTTCCAAAGAAAAATTTTTGTAATTTAATGATTTTTTTAGCTTATTTGTTTACGTGCGTATCTGTATACAGTTATTTACCGGATAATTTGAATGCATACAAAAATAAATTATTTTTTAATAATCTTAATGAATAAGGAATAAAATTTTCTTAGTAGTAAGTAAATAATGATTTTCTAAAAGTCCAATATTAGATAAACTGCATTCATTGCATAAATTTCCAGTCAAATAATAATATTGTGAAATATTATCTTTATATTTGAAATATTCGCAAAGAAATAGCACTCTTACGGAAATGTTGATTCACATTATGAATATTTGGTATCAAAAACAATATTTAATGCCAGTATTGGCTTAGATATAATCAATACAAACAGTAGTGACTTGATTTTGTTTTTCTAATGGCGTAATTAATATTATATTTATAAACCAATAATAACGGTTTCTAATAACTTTTTCCTGTAACATTCATTAAAGTACTTACTTAAATCTTTCCCTTGGTATTTTGATAGGATTTTTCTAATACTAAATCACCAAACAATATTGAAATATTCTCAAATTATTCTTTATAAAGCTTTTATTTCGTAATTTCATGCATTAGAAGTAAAATGCATTATTCTTTTAAAAAAATCTACGCTATAAAACCTTCAATGTTTTATAGATTGTAAGAATACAAAAGGTTAAAATGTCGTCTGTCTACTTAACGGAAGATATAAAGAATATATCCTGAAGGGGAGTTAATGGTCACAATAAATCTCTCAAGAAGCGACACATCTGGCTACGTTTATTTTTTAAGTAATAGACGACGATTCATCATCAAATCCCTTTGAATCTATTTCTAAATCTTTAGAATTGCTTGAAAGCAACATAACATTTCGAGAGAAATACGGCATTCTAAGTATACTTATTTCTAATAAATATCTTATTGAGGTGCTTTTTCAGATCTAGTTAAAATTTGTAAATTACTAAACTTATTCGAATGTATGTATTTCTGAAGCATTTATTGAAATGTTAATAAGATGCATTATTACTATGTTTAAGATATTCAAGAGATTTTTTTAATTCTTCTTTAAAATAAATTTCATGCAACATGAAAGTGGTTTCAATTAATATTGCGGTTCATATGATTAAAAACGTACTTTGAATCTACTTTGTTCTTTGAAATTTTGTATGATTTTATCTATTTATAAGCCTGATACATTTATCATGTGACATTTTATAATAAATATATTTGTTTATAAAAAAAAATCCTGTTAACATAAATAAACTGTTTCTAATTTTTCTATAACATTTATTAAAGTATTTAATTAAATGTTTACCTCGAAATTTTGATGAGAATTTTCTAATACTAAATCCTGAAACAATATTGAAATATTCTCAAATTATTCTTTAAAAATCTTTTATTTCGTAATTTCATGCATTAAATATAAAATGCGTTATTCTTTAAAAAAATCTACGCTATAAAAACTTCAGATTTTATTGATTGCAAGAATACAAAAGGTTAAAATGTCGTCTGTCTACTTAACGGAAAATAAAATTAATATAACCTGAAGGGAGGAAATGGAATCTTTGAAGAAGCGACACATTAGACTACATTTATTTTTTCGTAATAGACGACGATTCGTCATCAAATCCCTTTGAATCTATTTCTAAATCTTTAGAACTGCTTGAAAGTAACAGTATTTTTAGAGTGAAATACGCCAGTCTAGGTATATTTATTTTAAATAAGTATTCGCGTAGTGTGTTTTTTCTTCTGAACTAGTTAAAATTTGTGAATTATTTAACTGATATGAAAGTATATAGTTCTAAAGCATTTAATGAAATGTTAATAAGATACTTTATTAATGCGTTTAAGAAGATGCAAAAGATCTTTTTCTTTTCTTTAAATTAAATTTCATCGTGAACTCCACACTAATGTGAATTCGCACCGACCGGAATGTTAGAACCTGCTTTCATTAAATCGCGTTTTTCATTAATAACATTATATTTATGTTAGAAATATTCACAAATAAATACCACTATTACGGAAATATTGATTCATATTACGAATGATTAGAATAAAAAAACAGTATTTAATGCAAATATTCGCTCAGATATACTCAATACAAACAAATTTATTTTGTTTTACTAGTAAGGTTATTAATATATATTTATTAATCGATAATGATTCTTTCTAATAACAATATTTTTTAAAAATTATTAAAATACTTTCTTAAATTTTTACCTCGGAATTTTGGTGGAATTTTTCTGATATTAAATCATCAAACAATATTGAAATATTCTCAAATTATTCTTTAAAAAGTTTTTATTTCGTAATTTCATGCATTAAAGGTAAAATGCCTTATTCTTAAAAAAAAAATCTTCGCTATAAAAACTTCAAACTTTTATTGGTTGTAAGAATACAAAAAGATTAAAATGTTGTCTGTCTGTTTAACGGAAAATAAAAAGAATTTATCCTGAAGGGGGTTAATGGTCACAATAACTCTTTCAAAAAGCGACACGTTGGGCTACATTTATTTTTTCGTAATAGACGACTATTCATCATCAAATTAGAGCATCATTACTTTTAGAGCGAATTACGGCAGTCTAAGTATACTTATTTCAGTTAAATATCTTATTAAGGTGTTTTTTCAGAATTAGTTAAAATTTGTAAATTATTTAACTTATTGGAATGTATGCATTTCTGAAGCATTTAATAAAATGTTATTAAGATACCTTATTAGCACGTATAAGAAATCCGAAAGATATTTTTTCTTCTTTAAATTAAATTTCATGAAACATAAAAATGGTTTCAATTTATTCTGCATCTCATACGATTAAAAAGTTCTTTGAAATTTTGTATGATTTTATCTAGTTATAAGGCAGATATATTTATCATGTGACATTTTATAGTACATATATATGTAATATATATAGTACGTATATATGTAAAAAAAATAATAATAATAATTGTGTAAAAAAATACTTTTGTTAAAATTGTTTGTTGTATTATAAATATCTTGTAAATACATTTTCAATCCGTGAAATCCACACTAATGCGAATTCGCACCGACCGGAATATTGATGTTATTTAAAACAGGCTTTCATTAAATCACGTTTTTCATTTATAAAAAAAAAGACTTGTGATATCTCATTTCGATTCCTTATTAAATGTTGTATAAGCATCATATAATTATATATCATAATCATCGCATCATCATATCATCATGATGTTACGCAAAATTGCAATAGTGTGGAAATTATGAGTTAATATTTAACGAATTTATCGAGTTTTAAAAGATGTTTTTCGCGACAATCATTTAATTTATGTCCATAGTTATAATGTAGGAAATAAAGATAAAAGTTATATGCATTAGGAAAAGAAGCCTTATATATGGGCCATTTTCAGCATTCGCTTACATTTCAGGATTTTTTTTTTTATTTTTCCATTTTTTAATAACTTCTTTTAAAAATGGAGACAGGTGTTAAAGTAAATGTTTAAGGCACATGAAAAAAATCGGTTATGCACTTTGCCCCATAATATAATACATAAATGCGATTTAAAGTTGGTTTGTAAGGAAAATCGTTAAGTTCGTTACCATAGAAATTTATTGAAAATACTCAGATTTAAATTTATTAAATTTCCTAAAATCAACTTACTTTGAAGTGACTTATGTCCCTAAATTTCAAAACATGATATCTTTCAATAATACGTAAATTAAATTGAAATGAGGGACAGTTTTAGCCTCAAGATTTGGATCACATTGAAATTATAAAAGAATTTTTTATAATAATTACAGTACATATTCATGTTAATTATAAAATTTTAAGGAAATTGCATATTTCTTTCTTTGTTGAATAAAAAAAAAAAAAAAGTAGAATGGTAAAAAAATGATAATCATTAAAAACCGTGCAGTAACAGAATTGACATTTGGTAACGGATTTGTCACTATGTTGAAAATGGCCGACATTTAAATAACAATAGGAAGATTATGCGTAATAGCAGTGTAAGATTGACAAACAGAATAGTGAGTCGTGAGAAAAAGTTCAAATTTCCTGGATCTGCTCTAAAATATGAATATTGATATAATATCATATTTTATTATACTATATTAAACATTATACTTTTAGATTATTGTTTTATAATTTAAATTACTGTTAAATAAAGTTTATTTAATAATTCACCTATTTTATCTTTAAATACAATTTTTTAAATTAATATTTAATGTATATCATAATTTTATGTAATTCAACTCTTTTTTAACTCTTTACCGCTGTTTGAGGTCTTCCAGACCGCTGAATGTTTCATTTTTTATAATTAAACTCGTAATTTCTAGTTGAGCTATGAATACCAGTGTAATTTTGGTTTATTTGGAGATTAAAACTTTTGCTAGAGATTCTGAATGTTTGAAAATTAATTATAATAGTCCTGTACTTAATGCTAAGAACAGGAACACTATCCTGTAAGTTAATAGAGCCTTTCAATCACACTTTAATTAAGCGGTCTTATAGACCGCTCACAGTAGTTACACGACATGTCCTGTCATAGCAGTTAAGGGTTAAGTAATTCAAAATATAATTGCAATTAATAGCTATTCTAGAGCATTATTCACTTGCTTCAAGACATTTAGAACTGTGAACATCTCATTTAGGTTTTAACTGCCATAAATACGGCAAAAACTACCTGAATTTGACAATAGAATATTGTTGCTTTGTGCTACGCATAATTATTAAATTTATGCAAAACAAGATAGGTACAGTATTAGGTAATTTGCTGCTTATTAAAATACATATTTATATATAAAACGCCAAATGTACAAAAAATGTGACAACAGTATACATAATCCCGTCTCATTTAGACACTGTAAAGCCATACTATAAAGCCATACTAATTTGATTCAACCATTTGTAATTTAAAATATTTCATATGGGTTCAAAAATAGAAAAACATGTAAATGAAGGAAGGGAACACAACGTTTTTGCAAATCAATAGCTAATTCTTATATACATGTATGTAATAGGAAAACACTGGTATGGAAAACAATTTTGGAATAATAAAATATTCATGTTTGAAGAAGAAATAAATTTACTTTAAAATATATTTTACCATTTTAAATTAATTTTAGGAAATATCACCATTCTACCGCATAATTTTATCTCATGCAAAATTAAATTTCATTTTAACTCTTATGGTTAATTCACATTTCGCAGAAAAGAATAGCTAAAAAACATTATAAAGCTGGTTTTTTTGTAGAAGAATGAAACTTAATAATAAAAAAATTATTACTACTCGTATGGGAACAAATTTAATCCATTTGTTGTAATATGGTTTCTTAATCAGCATTTTTTGTTCCTTTTACTTTTTCTGAAATAATAACAATGAAGTTCCTTGCAATAACCAATATATTCGCTTAAATATGAAGCATTTAAGCATTAGTATACAGCATAAATTAATAGTTAATCGAACAATTGATGGGAAGGGAAAAATAATTTACATTTTAAAAAACATAATAGTGGTTTTTTGTTCAGTGATGCAAGAATAGCAAAAACGCTTTAAGGAAGAAATGTACTTTATTCATATCAATAATTCATGTAGCGCACAATAAATCTGCCGTTATTCTTAAAAGATTGTTTGCATATGCTTTCATAAGTTTTTTATAGTCTGGGTTTGAAAATATGCGGAATTTTTATTCCGCTAAAACCGCCTTTAAAGAAGGTGAAAATGCAAAGAAAAACTAAGATAGCCTAAGCTTGAAAGTTGTTTTATCTTTTGAGTAAGAATATGATGGATGAGGTTTAATCCTCTGTAACAAAGCCTTTCAGAGTAAAAAATGATAAAGAAAAACTTTGGAAGCATTGTATGAATTATTATCTTTTAAGAAATGCACTGACGAAGGTTTAAAAAGTCAATTATAAGGTTAGTACAAACATATGTTGCCTATTTCATTTCTTCATTCTTTCTAATATCGAATAATCTAAATTCACATTTTTATTGTAAATAATTTTCTTTTTTAGCACTTTCTAACAAACTTGAAAAATGCTTATCCATTTGGACAGTCTAACGGTCTGTCCACGCTCTGACTCCCGTAAATATACTCAGATTTTTATGCAATTTATAGAGTTTATTTAAACAGTTGATTCTTAAACATTTTCTTTCGTCGAATTTCGACGGGTTCCACCTCGTTTAAAATATTTTCCAATTATCACACTTATTTTTGTACTTCTTTTCTTACTTTTTTTAGAAAAAAATGTTCAAACCTTTTTTCATGGAATTGAATATATATCTGTTTCCAGTTTCTTTTCAAAGAATCTTCCAATATATAAACGCGTATTGTTGCTAAAGGTAATAACGTTTTAGGATATCGAGTTGTAGAAGAACTTCAAAGAATTGTTCACACAAAAGAATTCAGTCCAATAAAACAGGAATAACTTTTAAAATATTTGTTTAGAGAAGTATAAATTTTGCATACTTGGAAAGAATTTTCATTAAAACGGAAAGCATAGGTGCAGATGGCGTTTCTGGGTTAACTTGATAAACTTATGCACCTCTATTTGGAAGAACTTAAACGAATAAAAAAAAAAATCAGGGAGTATATTGTGAAGATTTGGCGTTGTTTTATGATATAAGCAAATAAAATTTTGAAGAAACGGAATACTAGAAGGGTAAAATAAAAATGTTTTCTTAATTTTTTATTTGAATGGAATTTAAACTTTCCCATTCAAAATTTGTATCAATATGTTAATACACATCATATAATTTGACAAAAGTACAAAAAAATATGGTTTTATTATTTACGGTATAATTGTTTGCGTTCATTGATTGAGATTTCGTGTATCAACTTTTATTTTCAGATGATGATTCATTATCTAGAAAATAAAAGACGAAATGTTCTCCGCGTTCGGTTACATAAAGAAATTCATGACTCCGTACTTAGAAGCCCAAACTCAGTTATCTATTTATTTGAGAACAAACGTTAGATTTGTTGATACTACTTAGTTATCCCATCGACCGATTGCGCCAAATTATTCAAATCACCAAACTAATCGCCAAATTATACAAATTAAGATTATTTTCATTTTAAAAACGGAAGAAGAATTAATTAGTATGACATTAATAAAAATACATAAAATGTCGAAATAAAAGTTTCTTGGTGACGTAACAAACACGTGTAACGTGCTTAATCCCAAAGGAATATGGCATTTACGATCAACCATTATTGGCATTTAATATCATAGTTTGGCGATAGTTTTTTGGTCGACGGAAAAACCAATTAGTACCGATTTGTTTGATTCATACATTGGTTTCTTTTAAGCCTTCGTGTACTGCACACGCATGAAACACTTTTGCAACACTAATTGAACATAAAAATGAGCACTTCTAACTATTTTTTGATTGTGTTGTGAATATGTTGCATGAAATAAAAAGCTTGTTAAAAAAGAAGTTGTTAAAAAGTACAAGAGGAGAAACTGTGCTTACAAAACATTTTTTAAAACATTCATATTTAAATATGTGTACTTTTAAAAAGCAGCGTATGCAAAATATTTTGAAATTGTTTTTCACGTGTTGTTTCATAGTTTTCTGAATTGTGCGATACTTAGAATGTGTTGTTAATTTGGAGTCAAAGTGTTGTGCTGCACAACATTATTTTAAGAAACTATTTTCATCAGCACTATATCAACACAATCAACACTGTTTTTTGAACATATTTCTGGATAGCAATATTTTGCAACATATTAAGAACATATTTCTAGGGAGCAACACTTATGCAAAACATTAAGAACACAATTACAACACAATAAACGCTTCACAGCACAATAATTTGCTTTGTGAACACCAACAAGAGACAATTTTTCTTCTAGCTATGACCTTAACATGATCGGGAAGAACCTCAGAAATATCTTTGGATATTGATTTCATCAAAACAAAAATTGGTGCAAAATGTGAGAAGAATATCTCGTTAGATATTAGATATCAATAATATAGTTTTTGCTCTTCATCATACCCATAATTAGGAACCGTCTTCAAAAAGTTTAACTACTTCATTATCATCGATAATGAGTATTAGTGCAAAATTGTTTGATTTTATATTTGATTTCAATCAAAAGAAATAAGTTATGTTTTCTCTTTGATTAGCCACAGATAAGGATCGACCTTCAAAATATTTGAAGATTTCGTTCTCATGGGCAAGGAACATGTGACTCAAAATTATAGAAATTTCGGCTAGTGAATTATTTGATTTCAAACAAGAACATGAATATTCTTTTCTAGATGCAGCCTGCCCATAGTTTCATTCAACACTCTTCAGAGTAATTGAATACTTAATTACCATCAAAAATAAAAATGTGTTAATAATTTGATAAAACTTTTGTTTACTTATTAGATTTCAGTCAAAAACTCGAATATATTTTTTCCTTGGTCATATCCGTGATGAGGAAAAATTTCTAAAATGTTTGATATTGTAAAGTAGAAGGAAAATGATCAAGACAAATAAGGGATGTTACCTCAGCATTATTTCAATCAATAAGCATTTTTAGATGTTTTTTTATTCTCATATATGATGGTACCATAGAGTGCTTTAAAACCAAGAAAAAAAAAACACCATGGTTCTTTTTTCGATGCTGCATTTTCTGAAACTTATTCGGATTTAGGAAGGAAAATACTTGTGTCCCTCCTGTTAGTGTAACATTCATCCTTGCTATGGAGATGGTTGAGAAAAATATAACATTTTTATTTTATAATATGTTATGGTATAATAAATATTCTACACTATAAAAAATCTATAAAATTACTTAACTTATTCTAAGAAATTGGGATTCCAAGAACTTTTTACGTAACGGTAGTAGTAATAAAATCATGTAATGTTTTCTGTTGTATGAATTTTTGCTGTCACCGTTACATAAAAAGCTCTAAGAATCCCTGCTTCTTAGAAAAAGTTTAAAGATTACTTTTATCTTTAACTTTACAGATTTTTTTTACACTGTAGAATGAATATTGTGCATAGATGTAGTCAAATATCTAATATACGAAATGTGGTACATAACACTGTTAAAAACTTAAAGAAAATATTTAAAATAAATATTTTTGTGAAGAAAACACCCATTCTTCTCATATATTTTCTAACTTTACAGGTTCATTTTATTAAAAATGAAATTGAGTGCAAAATGTAAGCTAAATTGATTGGTTTATTACTTGATTTCATCCAAAATTTCAAGATATTTCAATAATTAATTTTCATCGATAATTGCACATAAATTAAAAAAATTGTAGAAAAATGATATTTTAGATATAAAACGATAAAGAATATGTTTCGTCTAAATTTAAATTAAAGAATAATGTGAAGTTATTTATTATTTGAGTTTAAAATGTACCACATCTTTTTTTGCCTTAACTATTTCGTTTATTACTTGTTTATTTATATTAAAAATCGTGGTTTTAATGCTTTGAAAACAGTTTTATCAATGAATTCCTCTTCCTAAAATTTCTTTTATGCAATAATGTAATGCAAATTAATGTGATGCAAGTACGAACACTAAAGTGAAATTTTTTTTTATTGTATACTGAAAAGTCATACACAAATAGAACAAGTAAAATTTGATGCCACTATTGCGAAAACGACAGAAAAATATATTCATTATCTCAGAAGAAAAAATTGATATTTATTATGGAAAAGTTAAGAAATTAATAAAAAACTTTCAGACGCCTCGATAGATTCTAAGTAAATAAAAATCATTGTTGTTATCTTTTGCTTCTATATTTTCTTTATTTTATTTTTCTACACTGACGAATTTCAATTTCGTGTTCTTATGATTTTTTATTCTTAGGAATTTATTCCATTTATTTTATTTTTAAAAGACAAGTTAAAAAAAAAGTATAAAAATTTTACATTTAAAAGACTAAATATTTTTTGATAACAAATACGTGCATTAAATAAATGCGTGAATGAAAAATATTTTTTTAATTAAAAAATTTTCTACGAATAATATTTAGGTTATTATTTGAATTACCATTAGTTTCTTATTTTGAATTGTTACCCTTTGCTTAGTTAGTGAGGATGTAATAATTGCTATAAATCAAAAGTACCAATTATTTTATGGTAGTATTTTCTTATAAAGGTGAAACAAAATCTTCGAAATGCTGCAAACCAATTTACATATAAAATAATAACAGCTCATCCTTATTACGAAATATTACTAAAAATGTATTATCGGTTTAATTTCTGCCGTCAAAAAATACAAACCGATGCATGCAACATTAAACTATACACTGAGAAAAAAATTTCGTTTGGGCATCTAGAATCTAAGTTGAGGCACTAGAAAAATTAGTTCCATGTCATCCTTATAAATTCTACTTCCCTTTATTGGAGAGCTCTAGAGTCTCCTACTAGAATTCAAGGGCATTTCACTATATTCTCGTGGTCAAGCTTAAATGAAAATCTCCGCAAATAGTTGCAACCACAAGAGGTTAGTTTTAGTAACTGTAATTCTACTTTTTGAAACCATTCTAGAAATCAAGCGATAATTTCTCATTACAGAAACTATTCAATATCGTTTCGTTACTTAGAAAACAAGAGATCAGAAATTTTAGATCATTTCGTTTGTTTAGCTTAGATGTTTACCCTATTCGCATAATTCGGAAATCTAAAATTCTAGTTTAAAGATACAGAAAGTGACTAACTATTAATTTTGGTTGAAGAAGGTATGGTTTTTTTTTCTCTCTCAGTGTAATATTACTCATACAATTCTGACAAAGAAATAATAGTTAATAGCCCATTTGTACCGACCGTCTTTTAATTAAACATAAAGGTTCACAATCAACGCTTATCTGAATGTTTAAAAAATATGTCAGCATATCTGATTAAATAAAACAGCTATTGAATATGTATAAAATCTGCAGAAAATTCAAAATATTAATAGCTTTAACTCCTTCACTTCGTAATTCCTCATTATCTAAATACTTTTTCATGTGAATCGGGATATTCTAACACGTACTCGTCAACATAATTTACATAAAATATGAGTTTATATAAACCTTATACGAGTTTCCGTGTTTAGAAATTATGTCAAACAAGGTCCAAATGGACATACAAACTCAAAAAAAAAAAAAAAAAAAAAAAAATACGTCTAAAACATTTTGTGGTTCGAAACCTGATTAATATAATTTCAACTAATACACATTTTACGAAAATTAAGTATGGAATTGGCAAGTATGCGCCTAACATAGTTGTTATATCAATGTGAAAATGATCTGCTTCGTTGTCAAAGGTTCTAAATAATGGAAATAAATTGAAGTTATTGTTCTAAATTCAAGTTCGAGACAAAGTAATTTATCAATAATCAATATTATTACCTTTAAATCCAGTAGTGAAGATGTTAGCAGTAAACTTAAGCAGAGATTATTATTATGATTTACACTTTTTTAAATAAAACGTCGCTTAACCTAAACAATTTTGAATTATTTGAACACATACAGATTCAAAATACAGATATACAGTTATATTTCAATTTAATTGGTCGAATCGCTGTAGTACTACCAGTGTCTTGATGGATTTTACACCTTGCTATTAATATTAAAATATACAAATAATTACTTAAATGTTTTGCAAAAATAAATATTATTTATTTATTATTTACTTAAATCTTTCGGATGCCCTCGCATCCATTTTCAAAAGAATATAAAAGAATGTAATTGATTAGAAATAGAAAACGTAAAAACAAAACAAAAACAGTCCGCGTGCGCAAACAAAGTTACGAGGAGTTCATCAAAACACCAAGGATATTATACCACAATGCGGTAATATTATAAGAAATGACGTCGTTACTAACAGTATCATTCCTAAGCAAAATTTCAATGTATTCACGGATAATTGAAGAGTTATGGTTCGATGTTGAAAAAAAAAATTTTTAGCTTTGTCGAAATTTATCAAAATATTTTCTGTTTGTACAGTTTTATATAGATTGCAAAATGGATGCGAAGGCAACCGAAAAATCTGAGGTAAATAAATAAAAAATATCTATTTTTGCAACATCTTTTAAATATTTATTTGTATATTTTAATATTTTAATTTACTCGAATTTTATTAAAAAATAATGAATTAAAACAAACTGGAAAGAAAAATTACATTAACCATTTTGCGATACGTTAAACACTGTTATAACTTGTTTTATAGGTAAATCATTGCATGAAATATGTAACGAGTAAAATAACTGATGTAATTTTTTATAGACAATTGAATTCCAAAAACACAAGCATATGGATAAAAACAGAGCAGACCTGTAAATAACAAAATTTAGTAGGTAATTAAAACTTAATATATTGTTATATATTTATTATTGTTATATATTTATTAAAACTTAATTACATCTGTTATACTTAATATATAGTGAATAAAATAAATTGTCGCAACCGGCTAAGTATATTTTATTCAAAATTGTTTCCCAAATATTCATTTTTATTGAAAACAATTTTAAGTAAGGTTTTATAAGTCTTTACTAGTTTTCAAATACTAATTATATAAGTTTTGGATTTTTTATGGTAAAATCCACATTGACCATTGTATAAGTATTATAAAAAGTAATTGTGCACCAGAATTTGGCCAAGTACAAAATTCTTATTCACCGACAATGATTATCAGTCAAAACATCGTGCTTTCAGTTTTAGAATATTGTGCAATTTTGCAACAGCTAAACGTAAGTAAAATTTTTCTGATTTTGACATGGACTATCTATAAATTTCCTCCATAAATATAAAATAAACAATGGATCAAACTGAAATAAAAACAAAAACAAAATATTCTTTGATAGCGTGTTTTTTAATAAAACATTTAGGATAAAGGAGAGAACTAAAAAAATGGTTTGAAGTATATTTGCCCTCTATGTTTATCCGAAATATTTTGTTTTCATTTAAGTATTAACGTTCTATTTTTACAAATATTAAAATAAGAAAATATATGCTCTATTTCACATACTTAAAATATCTCGAAAATAAAATGTTTATACATTCTTTTTGTTTGAACCCAATTTATTATTTTTAATGCTTTTAAACAGCACAAAAGATGTTTTCATTGAACAAAAAGTAAAAATAAACAAGCGCTTTTAAAAGGAAAATAATACACTGCAAGCTGAAACAATCCTTAAACATTTAAGACATATTTATATCGAACTTAAACAAATACCATAAAAAACAGAACGTTTCTTTTTCTTTTAACTTTAGAGAATATTTTTATCTGATCATTAACGAAATACCAAATGCTTCTTTGAACACTAAGAAGAAAAAAAAAGATTACATTTCAGTAGTTCACTTTAAAAAATACAATGTTAAATATCTCGCTTAGTCTAAATGAAGTAGTCCTTGTTTTATTTATTATTATTATTATTAATTTTACTTATCAAAAATTGTTTAGTTGCCCATCATACATAGTATAGGATAAGCGTTACAATCGTTTTGAAAATTGGAAAAAAAATGACGAATTTACACGTTTCAGATATTGAAGATTCTAAAAAACATATTTTTTTTTTTTAAAAAGTCCGTCTGTCTGACTGTCTCTCTGTAAATCCTCTATCTCTGGAACAAATTAAGATAGAGACTTGAAACTTTGTATGTGCTTAGTATGGAAGAATGGAACGAAGCCTATTGAATATCAGTAACTTCGATTATCCGGAACAATTTTTTTCGGACTCTCGAAAAATTCATTCTGATGAAAGGTACATAAAAATTTCGATTTTTTTTATTTTAAGAACAGGACGTAAAAGAAAATAATATAGCAAAAGTTTTGCATAAAAAACGAAGTCGATCGGATAATAAATTGCTGAGATATTTGTAATCCTGTTTTTCCCATTCTTTCGATTTTTCACGACCCTGTATTTCATTCAAATTTCAATTCAGAGATATATTTTAATTTGAAATGATACGCTTCATCCGATGCAGTAAATTGTTAGTTAATATGATTAATATTTTTGGAGCTATAAGGAGGTTTCTTTTACGGAATTCGGTACTACTTGAGTAGTTTATATAATTTGTCGAAATTGATTTCCATCATCAATTTATTAAGAGAGCATTACTATGTATATTAAAAATATTTAAATATACGTTTAAATTTTGTTTTTGAATTGTGATGCATTTTATAAATAGTTTCCACATGCTTTATTTTCATATGGCATCGTATGCATATTCATGATGGGTAAGCATTACGGTGGCCCCCCAACGACTAGTTTTTTCTTATTTCCGATTCGCTCAACTTTTCTTGTTTAAAAATCATAAACACATAGTAAACTGGTGTCCAATATTTAAGCATAATTGGTAATTAAGTAATTATTTTTAAGTAATGAAAGAAATATGAATCGGAATGTGCTGAAACTCCTGGTGTGTAAGCAAAATAGTACGCGTCACATATTTTCGCGAAGAGTTTTCCCCGAAATCGAACAGGGGACCGTCAACAAATTGAAAAAGAACGAAGATCTTTTGGATAACCCTGTCAAAACTAATGTAGCAAAAGCGTTCAAACTGCACATTATGATTAATTGGCTTATTGTAATGTACTGTGATAATTTTTACAAGGATAGCATGTATACTCGTAGAGAAATTAAGGTTTTTATAAAAACAGTCCTAAATTTTTCCAAGTTTTTTGCTTATAATTTGCAGAGTTCTCATTATAAAATAATGTTCTTTTCTGAAAATATGACAAACATCATTGTACACAATACCCTGTCATCAGAATTTAAAAATAATAAAAATTGTATGAAAAATGAGTATATTTAGTAAATAATTTTTCGTTGCGCATGCGTCAACGATATCAAAATGTCATTTACATATTGTGTTAGCTAAATGTATAGAGCAATTTCTGTAAAAGTTTCAAAAACATAGCTTGAAAATTCTGAAAATGGGAGCCTATAGAATCAACTCAAAATCCGTTATTCCTAAAGGAAGAAAAAAAATCAGGGGTTTTACCTAAATATAGTTGTACGTGCAATATTGTGTAGGCACTAAACAATGGAATATGGATACAACCCCTCATCTTTTTGCTTCATCTAGGGAATAAAGGATTTTGATCTCATTCTATCAACGATAAATTTCAGAATTTTTAAGCTATGTTTTTGAGACTTTCACAAAAGTTGCTCTATACATTTAACTAACATAATATGCAAATGAAATTTTAATAGCGTCCACGCATGCGCAGTAAAAAATTATTTAGTAAACCTGCTCATTTGTCATACAATTTTTCTTATTTTTTAATTCTGATGACAGGGTATTGTGTACAATGATGTTTGTCATTTTTTCAAAAAAGAACACTATTTTATATTAAGAACTCTGGAAATTATAAGCAAAAAACTTAGGACTGTTTTTATAAAAACCATAATTTCTCTACGAGTTACATGCTATCCTTGTAAAAATTAACACAGTACATTACAATAAGCCAATTAATCATAATGTGCAGTTTGAACGCTTTTGCTACATTAGTTTTGACAGGGTTATCCAAAAGATCTTCGTTCTTTTTCAATTTGTTGACGGTCCCCTGTTCGATTTCGGGGAAAACTCTTCACGAAAATATGTGACGCGTACTATTTTGTTTACACACCAGGAGTTTCAGCACATTCCGATTCATATTTCTTTCATTACTTAAAAATAATTACTTAATTACCAATTATGCTTAAATTTTGGACACCAGTGTATATTTATATCTGAGAAGAATGTTTCTCCTTTTCACCTGCCTCTGAAGCATATTTTCCAAAATATTTTACATATACAGAGCGATTCAAAACTTATACCGTATTTTCGGGTGTATAGTCAACGGCGTATGCAAGTAAAAAACCTTCGAAAAAACCGCTGCGGCTTATACACGGTGCGAGTTATACAAAGATTTTTTTTTTAATTGGAAATCGTGATATTTTTTCTACAATTTTTAAACCTCAAAAAATGTGAAAAAAAAATCGAAATTTGTACATTTTTTTCGCTGTGCCGCGAAATATAGAGAGTTCTGTCATGCTTGTAAAGGCCTTTTTTTAACTGCTTAAATACAGTTATTTCTGGGTTAGGAAGAACTGTCGCAACTGTCGACAAGTATTGCACTAACTGGCAGCGAGAAATAATGACGCTCGAACGCAGTTTGCTCTTGATTTGAGAGGGTAAAAACAACAGTATAACATGTTACTTACTTTAAACTTATTTTTTGTTGAATAAGTCGTTTTAACGTTAACTGTAATCAGTTTTTTAGTAGAGATGTGTCATTTGTTGAAAGACGATTCAAAAGGAGCGATTCGGGCATTGGAACTAAGGGAACGATTCCAGTCTGTAAAAAATAATCTGTCCTTTTCGGAATGATTCCGAAAAGGAACGAAATCACGAAATCGGTCCTTTTTTGGAAAGATTCACTAAACGTTCAAATCCTCGGAATCGATCCGAAACTCCGAAAAGGGCAAAATCCTCGGACTCTTTCCTAAACGAAACAACTCCGAAAAGGTTTGATTCCTCGGAGTCGTTCCGAAAAGGAGCAATTCCTCTGACTCGTACTGTTATGAAACGACTCTGAAAAGGGAGGATTTCTATGAATCGTTCCAAAAAAGAACGACTCCTCTGAATCGTTCTGAAATGACATAAATCACACACTTCTTTTTGTTCTATACAACAGGGCAGGGTAGATTATTTTTTTGAAAAATGAACTAAAAATGATCTTAAACTCAGAATTGTCAAGGTAGGAAAGGTTCCAGATTTTGGATTTTGTACTCTACAAACACAAATGGGTGCTGTAGCACCGATTCGCTAGCAAACTATTTTCCGATATTTTATTCATAGATTTTTTTAAGGTCGCGCGTATAAGTCGACCCCCCCCCCACTTTGAAATTCTATTTTTGTCTAAAATTTCTTACTTATACGCCCGTATATACTTTAATAGCTTCGAATTTCGAACCCTGATCGAAATATACGTTCGTAAATGGTGTATAGCCCGCGGACTATACACCGATGCATCTCCGCGGCTTATACACGAACTTTTTTTACTGCACTGCTCGATTTAAGAGTGCGGGCTACACACTGTGTGCGGGCTATACACCCGAAAATACGGTAATTCAAATTTCGGTAGGTAGAGAATACATCAGCAAACCAATCATATGCTGGGAAGTATGTCCAGAAATGTATGCATGCGTATGTAGAGGACGTTGTGTGTACTGAAACTTTCCTTGGATCTACATCATTGTTTTGACTTTCCTAAAGCTAACTTTATTGCTAATAAATGCTTCAAAACAATTAAAGATAGTAAATGCTGCAAAAAGTACAAAACCATTGATAAAAGAAAGAATCGAAAAATGAAATGAATTATTTATCCCTTATATCGTTTTCCGAAATATTTCGTTTGCATTTAAATATTAACGTTCTTTTTTACAAATATTACAATAAGAAAATATGTGCTGTTTTTAACAAACTTGCAATACCTTCAAAATAAAATTCCTTAAAGTATCTTAATTTGAATGTTTTTATTAATTTTTCAGGCTTTTAAACAACATACAATATTTTGTCATTCAACAAAAAGTCAAAATAAAGAACGGTTTTCAAAGGAAAAGAATGCACTGTTCAAAAGCTGAAAAGTTTTATTTTCTTTAACACGTACTTATGTCGAATATAAACAAAAAGTATAAAAAAAAGAAAGTTTATTTTTCATTTTTTTATTTTGTTTTGAGAAATTTAAATAATATTTTTTCTTATCATTTAATAATAATTAATCATTGTTTCTTTGAATGCTATGAAACGAAAAAATTATATTTCAGTAGTTCACTTTGAAAGATACAATTTTTAAATTTTAGCTTAGTCTCAATGCAATAGTCCTTTTTTTTTTATATTTAATTTTTTTACTTCTCAAAAATTGCGTTTCTGTTTTCTATAAGATTTTTGCAACGCTAAAATTTTCTTGTAGTAAAATCATAATTACACAATAATTAATAGCTAAGAGTGGACTTTACACTGTAGTTTACTATATGAATATTGAGACAAGCTCAGAATTGTTATTTATAAATTTGCTAAACAGTGTAAAATGGGATAAAATATAAAAGTTTAAAATCTACATATCATTTTGTATGACGTTTAAACATTAAAAAACTATGATAAAATTATCCCGACGGCTACAACCTAACTACTCGGCCTTTTTCAAGGGAGAATAAAGATTTGAACTCACACAGTCACGTTATTTAGCTCGATAAGAGATTAAAGTAAAAATTACACAACTATATTTTCTCATTTTTATCTGTTTTTGAAGCATAGTTTCCAAAAGCTTTATGTATGAAGTGAATCAAAATTTATCATTCAAATTTAGTGGGGAAGTAGGGAAAACGTCAGGAAACCGATCTTACACAGGAAAGTATGTCCAGAAATGTACGCATGCGTATGTAGAGGTCGTTGTCACCCAACTTTCCATTGCATTCCAACGATGGTTTTCACTTTTTTAAGCTTACATTATTACGAGTAAATACTTCAAAACAATTAGACATATTAAATACTGCAAAACGTACAAAATCGTTGATAATTGCAGTAGAAATATTAATTAAAGAATTCTGGAAGATTCTTAAATAATTTTGGTGTGAAACGAAAATATAAAATTCATAAATTAAGAATGTTAAAAGCAAAGAAAAAAACAAATTTACAGAAAATAAGTAAAATAAAAGTGAAAACAAAAATTTAAAAATCAAACCAATTAAAAAAATTAAAGATTAAAAAAAATCGGAAAGAACAAAATTTAGTGAGAATTACCATGTGTCAAATAATGAAGGCGTTTAAATAAAAGTCATTAACGAGATTTTTTTTACTTTTTAGGCACGTAAGAGGCTTCTTGGAAGCCCGCCTGTGAAGGAGAAATAGGAAAAGAAATAATACTAACTTTAGATAAGTCAAAATAATTTGAACGACAAGTTTTCAATCAACCTGTATAATGAAAAAGAAAATATTATGCATCGAATGTGGATTATAAAACGATATCCGAGATTTTTAGAGAATAGTAACTAATATAGTAAATATGACGAAAGAAAGTGTTTCGGTAAATAGATTAAAATATATTAATTTTAAAGACCTTATTTCAGCAATTTCCATGCAAAGGCAAAAAATGTGCCGATTTTTTTTCATACTTTTTGGAAAAGGCTTTCGTGATCTTCTGGAAGTCGATACTTCCTGTATCAGAATTTGCAATTTTGTGTACAAAAGATTTTATTCATAAAGTTAAAGTAATTCCAGTTAATACAAACACCATTATGGCAAGTTTAGACGCAGTTTCATTATATCCTTCCATCAATATGCAAAAAGTCATAGAATATATTAATATGATAATAGATAAATATTCAAATATGTCTCAAGCTATCAAAACCTCCCACAAATCTGGCCTAAACCTAATTTTTTCAGTAATATCTTTATTTTTAATAAGAATATTTACAAACAGATGCATGGTGCGCCGATGGGGTCACAAGTATCCGGTCTGTTTGCTGAATTCGCGTTAAGACCACTAGAGCATAAAATTATTAATACGTTTAATTTGAAATCCGAATGTTGGTTCCGTTATGTTGATGATGTTTTCATCTTATGGAACCACAGTTTGGCTGAATTAAGATGTCAATAGATTAAGCAATAATATTAATTTCACCCTTGAAGTCGAAGAAAACGCCTCCCTTCCATTATTAGATGTTCAAATTAACAGAGGCGATTTAAGTTTAAAATTTTCAGTCTACAGAAAACCAATTAAAGAAAATACAGTTATCCCGTTTTCAGCCAATATGCCTTTCGAATATAAAATATCTGCATTCAGGTCATTTATTAAAAGAGCATTTATGATTTGTTCGGATGACAACTTAAATAAAGAAATTGAATTTATACATAAAAAGTTTTTGACCATGGTTTTCTTGCAAAATTTGTAAATAAAATAGTTCAACAATACAATACTCCTCCTACATCTGGCCAACGTCAGGATAAGCTTGTAGTTTAAAGAAAATTTCATTATACCCTTTGCACGCTCGAAAAAGTAAAAAAGATCGCACAAAAATATAACATAAAACTTGTAGCCATTCCACCTCCATATCTGATTGACATCGTTACAGATAAGATCGACAAAATTCCAATAGATCAGAAATCTGGTATATATAAAATATCCATCACATTATCAAATAATGTTAAAAAGTCTACATCGGCATGACAACAAGCAAACTTTTAGTTATTATTAAGGAGCATCGCAGGGATATTAAGCAGTATAAGCAGAATACTGCTTTTTCTCGCTTCTACTTGGCGAACAAGGGTCGCCGTATTAACTTTGAAGAGGCTACAATCATAGTTCCGTGCAATAACCCAGTTGAAGGTAAAATAAGAGAATCTATCGAAATCATCGCACACGAAAATAAACCATGTAATGATAATTTATCCTACAATATACCAAATATGGCATAACATCATAAAATCTTAAATCTTACATCTCGTAGCAATATTTTAATTTTTACTCACGTGTAAGAGGCAATATTTTTAAACTTTTAATTCTTTTCGATTTTAATTTATTAGAAATATCTCTCGAGCAACAAGCAAACATTTGGTCCTTTCATTATCATATTTTTCTGAAGACGGCGCGAAACGTTGATATTTTTATTTTATTTTAATTGTACAAGTTCATATTAAAGTTCTTGTTTTGTGCACCATTGAGCACATTGTGTTGTATTTTTAATAAAAACATTCTTATTAGATTTATTATTATTCATTTACATGGCCACACAAAAGAATTCCATTACAGAATAATAAAGGGGAGAACTGTTTGCGACTTTTTTTAAAAATAATTTTGAACGATTTCATGTATAATAAAATTGGTAGACGCCGCTGAGAAAATATTTCACGCATAGTATGAGGTGCAAGCATTTACAAGGACACACAAAATATTTCAAATAGTATATTCTATCCAAAGTACTGTATATTATCGATAATGTCTGAAAGTTGGATGAAATGCATTTTTAATTACGATATGTTTGCACATTATATGTTGTGTATAAATGCTACAGTTGATATACAGGGTTGCAAAAAAGAACTCGTAAGGGATACAGAATATAAGCGTAATTTACCTAAATGGAATATTTAAAATAAGTAATAACATTTTTACCTTAAAGTTCTTTCAGCTTACTAAGAAATGTTTGTAGAATATAGATAAAATAATGTACAGGGTCACACAAAGTACTGGATACATGGTCATCTATGAACGATAAGTAAGTATTAAGTAGTTTTAAAAGAGTCTTTGAATTTAATTTTAGCAAAATACTATAGTGAAATAAAGGTACTAGGTAAACTACATGGCTGTACAAAAGTAGTTAAGTATGTTTCCATCTATTAATATAATTTGTCGAAAGAGAAATTTCTACAAGTTAGGTGTTTTCTTGCGTAACTAAATTTACCCATTATATAGTATATATATATAAATCGACAGATCAAATACAGGACTGTTCAAAAATATTGGAATACGATTTGGCTATAGACAGAAACAACTTATATCCATAAATGACGCAGTTTTTTTTCTTTTTTTTAAGATTTAAGAAAGTGTAGGAAAGTATTTAATAAGCTATGCTTAGCGCATGATTTTTCTTACTTGTTTACAATGAAATGAATTTTTTTGTTTTTTCAATTAAATTAATTTGGGATTTTTCTGATAGACAAGTTATAATTAATCTGTCGATGCTAGGATATAATTACGCACGAATCACGTTTTTCTCTCATAACAATATGCTATACCTACCGAAAATAGTTTGCTTAGGGAAAAAATGTTTTTGTGCTATATAAACGTTGTATTTATCTATCTATATAGCAGTGACCTGGATTCTATTGCAAGGACGTATAAAAAAAAGGTCCATGGCATTAAAGTGGTTATGTAGCGTTATAAAATGTGTTTGTGTAGAAAAAACTATGAAGCGTTTATATAGAAAGTTTAATCCTTGAGTTACACATTTATGTAATACAAGAATCATTTCTTTTTATAATTAGAAATAACTTTCATAATTTGAATTTTGATATAACTTTGTTTTCTTTATGTTAAATATTCCATTTATCCAATCACAATACACTTTGATAATTTTATTGTATTACAATTAATCGCAAATTGAATAAAATATGTTATAAAATATAAAATCAATAAATTCAGTTATGTATATTTAATTTTAAGTATAGTTATTTGACTATAAATGTCTCAAAGGCCATTTACATGCTGCATTTTAAATTAAACATCAAACAATTCGAGAGGACTGGAAATTGGAAAAGTTTTATAGTTAATTTCCTCTAGTGAGAAGCGGTTTTATGATCAAATAATTTCCAAAGAGCATCCTTAAACACACACTTAAAGGTTCTAATATTACTTTTCCGAGAGGAGTAATTTTATTACTTTACTAAGCTTTACAGCAGAGAAATAAATTTTTATTAATGCCAGGCAGTTAAAGAAATTGAATGAGATAAAATAAGAAGAAGTAGGGAACAATAATATATATACTCAAAACATTAAAAAAGTCTGTTTTAAGAATAAATATTTTTTATTTAGTATATTTTAAATGAATATGGAATATTTTATCCTACAGAGTAATTAAAAATAAATACTTCAGTTTGAAAGTTCAGTTATGCATTATTATAATAATATATATATACTAAATAATATACCGTCGAGTCTCTCTATAACGGAACTCAATACATCTAATTTCTCTATATAACGAATTTTTTGTAGGAACGGTCCCCTTTTCGCATAATTACATTAAAAACAGTCTCTAAACAGCGAAATATCTATCTCCATATAACGAAATTTTTCATAAATTGGTCTTAATTTGTCCAGTTTTAAAAAAGCATCGAAATCATGTGGAATCAATGTTCCATAACGTATTTTTGATTTATCGTTCAATGCTGAATTTTTTTTTATATTACTTCGCTCCTTGTTCTTTAAATACAACGAATTCATCCCACCTCCCACACACCTTTCAACATCCTTCTCAAAACAGAGTCGATTAGATTGTTACACATATTAGAGAGGAATCAATGAGAGGCACACATGAGAGGACTTCAAATGGAGGGAAATGTTAACTACAATTTTTCATTTCTTGCTAAAATTTGAGCATTTTTTGAGAGCGTAACAATTTTAAAATCAAAACACCAAAAATTACAGATTTTTTCTTCTGAAATTAATTAAGGTCTTCCTTAATTGATTTTCATTAAGCTTTCAAATAAATGTCTGTTCTCTTTTTTGAAACTGCTTAAATAATTAAGAAATAAAATGTTAGATTAATATTTACTTTTAAACATTTGGAATTCTTAATTAAAAACATCAAAAATAATATTTGCTCAAAATTTACACATTAAATACGATTTTTAACATACATCGTTAACGACATTTTTAACGACATTTAACATACATACATTTTTTCTATACATCGAATTTCTCTGTATATCGAATTTTTTACTGGAACGATGGATTTTCTTATATAGAGACTCGACTGTATATATACTCAAAATTTATAAAAGTTTATTATAATATAAATAGTCTCTATTTTGTATATTTTAACCCCCTGACCGCCCAGCAAAAGGGTAAAACTGTAATGTTGTTTTTTCTGTAATTTATTAAAAATATTAAAAAAAGATGTTTTTTCCAACCTGATACAAAATATGTTATTACGTATTTTTATGTTATTACGTGTAATCTTTGAGAGTATTAATCCCAACTTAATTTTTCAAAACTGTTTTTTTGTAGAATTATATTAATTTAAATATTGCTTATGTCGCAGTGAAAGCTGCAGCTTAGTGTGCGAAAAAAATCCAGTCGCGGCAGTCAGAAGCTTAAATGTATATTGAATAATTTTTTATACAAAGGGCATATAAATGAATACTTCAGTCCAAAAGTTCAGTTATCCATGAATACAATAATATAACTTGATATACTCAACTAACTTGTATATACTCAATACATAAAAAAAGTTTATTATAATATAAATGTTCTCTATTTAGCATATTTTAAATGCATATCGAATAATTTTTCCTACAAAGTGAATATACACAAATACTTTAGTTTGAAAGTTCAGATTTTGCTCTTGCACCGTTTTAATTTTCGAATTTTCTAAAAGCTATTTTGTGCAAGCATTTACTTTTCTTAAGAAAAAGCATTGTAAACGCTAAGTTTTTAGTCCTGGCCTTTTCCAAATAAATCGTTATTTAAAACATATTTGTAACATTTTCAGCTAATTTCAATTTGTGATATTTCATTTTTTCCAGAAACATTTCTTAGCGAACGTTTGAATTTAAAAAGTAACCATCATAAAAATTCCAGGATTCTATTACAACTTTTTCACATAAATCGTAATTTTACAACGATTTTCCTTCTTCACCGTTATAAATTTTGAATTTTCTAAAAATTTTCTGTGCAAGTTTCTTAAAAAACGGTATTGCCAAGTTATAAGTTTTTAATTCTAACCTTTTCGAAATAAATCGTAATTTGGAACAGATTTGAAATAATTTCAACTTATTTAATTATTTTAAATTTCGAATTTATAGAAAACGCTCATTGGAAATATTTACAACGTAAAAGTAACCACAAAACTACATTTCAAATTTCTAGTGCACAAAATATAATAAAAATCGTAATTTTTTATTTTAATTTTTTTTTTTTTTTTTTTTTTTTTTTTTGCACCTGCATTATTTTGGAGGTTGTCTTACCTCATAAAATGCAGCCTATGTTGAAGAAGCGACGGTCACCAGCATTTTGTTATAATTTTTTTTTCAAATGTGTTCGGTAGTTTCAGGAATTACCTCTTTACAGTCAAACAAGCACACAAAACTTACTTTTTTATAATACTAATGTAGCTAGATATTTCTGTTGTATTTTCCAATATATTCATTTAAAAAATCTCATTTCTTTCAAAAATTAATAAACTTTTTATCTAATATTGCTGAATAGAAAATCCGCAATGTTTCAAGAAAATAAATTGTAACTTGCTCTTAAAAAAGATATTTCTCTCTTATTTTAGCATAATATTTTTTATGACTTTATCCTATTTCAACTAATTTAAGAACCTTACACAATTTCAAAAATTTCTTTTGCCGATTTATTTATATCCCGAACGCAGCATCTCGATACATCATTTGAGATTTGAAAAACGATACGTTTATTAATGGTGAAGGTTCAGGTCAAAAAAGTAAATTACATTATTTAGGAATCCTCGTTTATCTGTTCGCTAATCTCGAAAAAGTGATTTTCATTTTAAAATGAAAACTTGGAACGTATTTAGAGCTTTTTCATGTTACTTTTTTAATGTCGATTTTTTTTGGAAACCGTTCATAGGAAATATTTATCGCTTAAAAATACCCACTAAACCAAATTTTAAATTTCTAGTACCAAAAACATCATAGAATCCGAAATTTTAGATATTTTTTCGCCCCCTAGCATTTTGCTATATTTACAATCATTTTTTTTTTAATCTCATTTTATTTTTTTCCAAATTGAGAAATATTTACTCTAACATTGCTACCTAGAAAGTCGTTTCTGCAATAGTAAAAAAAAATCGTAACTTGATCTTAAAAAAGTTATTTCTCTGTTGTTTTAACTGAATATTTTTTCTTACGATCATTTTTCTTTATGACTTAAATGACTTTATCAACTAATTTTAGAACCTCATACAATTTCAAAAGTTTCTTTTGCCGATTTATTTATATCGCGAATGCAGCATCTCGATACATCATTTGAGATTTGAAAAACGATACATTTATTTATGGTGAAGGTTCAGGTCAAAAAGGGAAAATATATTATTTAGGATCTCCCGTATATCTGTTCTGTTATCGCGAAAAAGTGATTCTCATTTTAAAGACTACTTTTCTGCTTCCCAAGGCGAATAAGTCTCGATTCCCTTGGAAAACGTATTTTCTGTTTCAAGACATGTAATTTATGAAACCTAAAAAATATTTCTTATAGTTTTAAAGTATGACTAAAAGTTAATTTGATTGAAAATATGATACTGTTCATTAAAAATTATTGAAAGATTTTTTTTTTCTAAAATTGCTTTTTAAATACTTAAAGGAAAATTGATCTTCATTTCTTATTACAGATAAATTCCATGAAATTTTAACATTTCATTTTATTTTATAGTTTTTCTTCAAAATTCTTTGATATTAAATAATTGATAATAATGATAATAAAAATTTAATAATTTTGAAGTTTTTATTACCAAATTCTTATTTAAAATTAAATTATTATTAAAACGCTTAACTTTCATTATTAAAATCACAAAATTACAAAATTCTAGGCATGAAAATTTTTCTACAAAAAAACTCTAAAATAATATATATACTGTGTATAAAAGATTACTTGTAATCCGTTTTGATTGAATAATGAATAGAGAGAAATAGAAATATCTGGAGTTTCACGCAGTCGTCGTCAGACAGCGAGCGCTAACGTTCTTCCTTCGCGTGTCTCTTCAGTGTTCGTCGAAATGATGACTCTGTACAACAGAAATCGTTCTAGGCTTCTAAAGCTGCTATCGGATTCATCAACATTTCGTAAGACTTTTGAGCCAACACTTGATTTCATCCAACTTTTTACGAAATATCCTCACAACACCCAGTGTGATAGCAAACTGCAATGTCTCCCTGACTTTTTTCCGTTGTTCCAGAAAAGTCTCTCCTAGTCTAGACTTTTCATCCAACATCGAACATTTCAACGAATCAGAGATAAGCGATTGATAGGCGATAAATATTAACGACTGGTACTAGTAGAAACTGGTTTTCCAGATTTTCCTCCAACTTTTTCAAAGACAATTGTAACCTTTTCTCTCTTTGAACGGGGAAATATCGGACTTAAAATCGGCTGAAAAGTTTGTCTCGCCTAAAGTCCTTGAATCTGATAACAGCTTTAATCGTGCCCATAAGGGCTTCGGCCACAACACCTACCTACGTCCCGAACAGATGTAAAACGTGAAAAGTCCTTACTTACGACCCGAATGCCTTGGACTCTAAATATAAAAGAAAAAAAAACGAGATAAATTAAAACTGGACAAATTATTTAAAAGGAAAAATAGACAAATTAAAGACACTGAAAAACGGTTAGCGGGTGGGTGGGGTGATGAAACTAGCGATCGACCGAGCCTATAACCCGAATATAAGCGTGAGTTTCCTGGGATACACTCTAGTGTTAAATTACATAAAACACAGAATATCACGCAACATTATGAACAATTCCAAGTCACTGGGTGTCTGTGTAAAAGAAAATCCCCTGACTGTCGCTGCAAAAATAAAAAAAAAAGGGCTGGGGCACAGATGTCATATACGCACCACATTTGCACGAGTGCAATAAAATGGCGATTTTATTCCTCATATGGTAACCCGGTTATTGTTGTTTATTTACTGATAAACTGTTTATTTACTTTACTTTTATCTTTTATAAATTGATTTAAATTGATATTGGGTTTTTTTTATAGTTATTAATTAAACTTTTGTAGTTTATTATTGTTTCATTTTTAAAATAATAGAAAATAATAAAAAAATATCTATGTAACTGATATTTGGTAACCAAGTTTTTGCCAAACTGGCATCAGAAAAAAATCGCGCCAATGTGGTGCGCATGTGACATCTGTATGAGAGATGGTAAGTGTTAAGAGACCTAATATTCAAGTTGTCACGATGCAGCATATTTCACGCTATATCAAGGTGCCATAAGTGTTTTTAGAAGTTGGGTTGTCTCAAAAATATTGTGTGGGCTCCAAAAATATTTTGGTAAAATGGCACGACCAATTAGTTCTTTTCTGAAGGATGGACAAATGGTGAAAGATGAGAAATTGAAGTGAAGCTGTCATGTTTTAATAAAGTTGAAAACTTTTTAAAATTATATTCTCATGTAATTTTCCTTATAAAGACTCTAATATTTATTGTAATATCATTATATCATGAATATGACTACAAATGGAAATAGCAAAAAGTTAAAAATAGACATTTCAATTACTTGGTATTTATGGATGTCAGTTGGAGAACTAAAACACATGGTCATTGACAAAATAAATTTTCGTCTAGGGAGCAAAAAAATAATGAAATAAATAAATAAATAGAACAATGGAAATTGGACAAGCTAAGGTACAAAATTATTGGGTGGGCTCGGGCCCCATGGGCCCATACAAGTTGGCACCACTGAATTCTAGTAATTCATATTTTCTGTTTATATTGGATAAAGAGTTATGTACATTTGTACACACATAAAGCCTTTAGAATAACAATCTTAAATTTTAGGACTTAACATGTAGTCAGCTATTTTACTATTTCAAGTTCAATAAAAAAGAATTACTATAATTTTCCCCTCATTATAAGCTGCGACAAAAATGTAGCATGTCATCATGTTTTCAGGCTCGAATACAGTTTAATTAAAAATGAAAATAATATTTGATCAATTACTGAAGACAGAGAATAAAGTGCTGGTTGTTTTTCTGCTTTCTATTTAAAAAACTACAGAAAAAACTTTGCATATAATTTCTGCAGTAAAACACGCGACATCTTTTAGTCTGGATAAAAGAGATGATATTTGTGAAAAATTCCATAGTATAGCGTATTTCATAGAATTTCGCACTTAGTCCTCTGAAATCTTCTCGCCGCGCCATGTCGTTAGAGAATTTAACAATTCTTTCACATCTGCCTGACATGTTTTCTAGTGACGTTTGTTTTATCTTCATACAGGATTCAATTGCTACAAGCATTCTGTGCTAATGACAAAAAACGACGTGTGCAGTTTTGTGAATTCATTCTTCAGAATATGTCATCAGTAACAGTTAACAAAAATCGTTCCAGAAAAATGGGGTAAGAATGTTTCAAAAATGCAATATGCATCAGTTACAAAATTAAATATGAAGATGTTAAAAATTAAGAAAGCAACAGAAATTCGTTCAAAGAAAAATATCTTAAGAAAATTTTCTGCATCATTTCGAAATCTATAATAAGTATGTTAAACGTTTAGAAATCAAAAAGAAATCGTTCTGGACAAAAATGAAAGAAGATATCTAAAATGCAATATAAATCAGTTACATAGATTCAAAACGAATATTACTATTTTTTAGATTAACGAAATTTAGTTGAACGAATTTTTTAGTTTAAGAAATATTATTTCACTGTTAAAAATTTCTACTATCCTATTTCATTATAAAAAAATTCACTTTAACGAATTTCCGCGTACAACTAATTTAATCACTGGTCCTCAGAGATTCGTTATAATGAAATTTCATTGTATACTAAATATTTTAAACAGCCATATCCAATGTTGTGAGAAAAGATGAATTTGAATGCTGAAAATGCGTCGTGCAAAGACACAAAACCTTATTGAGAAAAAAATAAATAAAATTTTAATAGTCCTTCAGTTCAATACAGCAATAATCAAGCAAAAATAAAGATGTCCTTTTTAAAAGATCTACTTTCAAGCAAGTAACTTTAAAAAGTTTGGGCCGTGTGAATGTTGTCTGGATGTATGACTTTTTTAAAGTTTTTTAATTACATAATGTTTTCTTAATTGAGGTAAAATATGCACATTAATGTCACATTTTACAATAATAATATTATTTTCTCTACAACCAAACAAAAACTAAAATTTTGAGTTGTATTGCTAACCACCTTTATCATAAATCCTAATCAAATCGAAATTATTTTTTCTAGTTAATATATTTTCGAATTAAAATTTTATTGCGAAATTTTTTTTTCAGTGGTAACTGTGCTGTGGCAACTGTAAGATATTGCTCAATAAACATTTGAATCTCAAAAAAGGCAAAAAAGCAAGCCCATAGTGCGTCGTTTTTGTTTCATAGAAAACTGCTGGATGCAGATTTATAGGTAGCTTAGAAGCTACCTCTAGATAGATCTAGAGAAAGTGGAAAATTTCGTCTTGTGAAGTTTGGGCATACTTTTATCGTATTTTTAATCGTAATGTATTAAATCACCTTCTTGCTCTGTTATTGTCCATTGCAATGTGTCTTGGTATTATCATTCACTACATATTGTTCTTTTTTACTTACCTGGAAAAATGGAAAATGTTGTATTTTGAAGTTTGGGTATAATTTTATCATATTTAGCATCGTGTTTGTTTAAATTACCTTCTAGATCTGTTATTGCCCATTGCAATATATCTTGTTATAGTTAATCATTAATCTTATTATAATTTTTTTGCAATAACCGAGAATTTTGACTGGCAACTTATACATCAACGTAATGTTCGTCTGCAGTCACAAGCTTATCTTTAGGACATTTTTGCTAAAAAAAAGTACAGTTAGAATAAAAATTGCAGAGTTGCTAAGTCTCCGGATTTTTTTTTTTTTTTTAACCGGTTAAATGTGCCAATTACATAAAACAATATTTTCAATAAATTATCCTCAACTCCAGTACTAAAATACTGGTATCCAAAAATCCGGAGACTGAGTAGCTCTGAAATTGTTTATTTCAATTACGTAACTGCTACGCATTTTGGCGCAGTTAGGCTGGCAGTTTAGTGGCGCACTCCAAAAGCTACTAATAATAGAATATTATATCCAATTATATATTGATTATATCTTGCATTAATTTTTCATTCCAAGATACTATTGGCTCCAATTGACTCCAATTTCTCTTTTGAAATAAATTTGTATTTATTTCAAAGATTAAAAGAAGTTATAACTCCATTAAAAATGCAAATATCTGCAGCTTTTTCAGTGTGTTTAGAATTAATTAAACAATCAAAATAAGTCATTAAAAAGAATCCGTTTTTTAAAAAAAATTTCATGTCCTAAAGGCCTCATAAGTAGCATTTACTTTTCCTGCTTTGAAAAATTGTTATTACTGAAACAAATCGCTTTGGTGGTAAAATTTGTTGTATTCTATTTCTTAAATATAAATAACTTTATTCTGATTATGTACGCAAATGTATATCATGATCAACAGCAAATGATTTTAAAATTAAATAACCTTTATGTATAAATTTAAACAACTTTCATTTTCTCTTTAAGTTTTTTCCTTTGAGGGGCGGTGGGATATATTATATCTCATCTAATTTAAGCGACATTCTTACCAGAAACTTTGTAACGAAATTTTATATTTTAATTTTCGGCAATAAAACGTTGAAATTTTTTTCTTATTTTAAAATATTTTTTTTCGATTTTTCCGACTTTTGCAGATATAATTTTTCCTGCCCCTCAAGAGGTTAAAAATTATAGTTCAATTATCATTTTAAAGTTTTTTTTAATAAATTATTTACACAATATCTTAAAAAGAATTGCATTTCCCCTCCCTGTTTTAAATATGATTTATTGAAATATTATTAATTTAATAAATATGTTAGTGTTTATTTAGTCGGAGATATACAGTTAAGTAATATGTGTGTATATATAGAAAGAGTGCATGAGAGATACGTAGATAAACAGCACTTACAATAAACAATTGTAACATATAACTTTCCTCCGAAATAAACTTATGAATTAATAAACTTATGAATTTCAACGATTTTTGATTCACTTAAAAATTAATAATCCTATAAAACAAAATAATAAAAACTAATAACCACTTTAAAAAATAATAGCCATATGTGCATATATGTCTCCAGGAACATTTAGCTTAACAGCGTGTCAGATAAGTTTAAAATACGTTTTTATTTTTTAGCAGTTGCCGGTATTGCCAATTTTAAAACAGCATTTAAGATGGTATGGAGGGAATAACCTGTTATCAATTTAAAAATCTACACTTTTTAAAATTTTAAGTTGATATAGGTATAAATTTTAAGTTCTTTTCTATCTTTTTATGGCATTATATATACAGAGTGAATAACTTTGCTTCGCTTAAAATATTTTGCCATATTAGACTGATTTATAACACGATGAATCAGTCTGTAAATGAATTATAAAAATATGTAATTTTCCAAGTGAGTGCAAAAAGTCCGGGCCAGGATTCCAACCAGGGATGTATTGGCTGAAACCGCCAATGTTCTGCCAACTGAGCCACCCCGGGCGAAAACTGGAAGAATAATTCACTCAACTAAGCTTACTGATCATGTGATCTGGTCTGATACTTAGGATAAGAGCAACAGAATAACATCAAAGGTTCATATATAATTAATGAATACACTTCAAAACAAGATAGAACTCTATGCACGATTCATCGCGTTATAAATAAGTCTAATATAATTTTTTATGCAGCGTTTACTAAAGTTCCATTGATTGACCTTCGAGTTATTCTGTTGAGCTGATCCAAATCATTAGACCAGATTGCGTGATCATTAAGGTTAGTTGGTTGAATTAGTTCTCAAGTATTCGTCCGGGATGACTCAGATGGAAGAGCACTGGCGTCTTCAGCCAACACTTCCCTGGTTCGAATCCTGGCCAGGACTTTTTTCACCCACTTGGAAAATTTACATATGTTATTTATCTATATTTTAAGCATATGTAACAGTAAAAGAAATTTATTTTTCGTCTACTTTAATTCACAATTTTCACCTAGGAATATAATACACAAGATTCATTTTTAATTTATTTTAGAAAACAGAGCACAAAATATCTCAGTTGGAGTTACATAGCATTTTAATTTAAACGTTAAGCATTCTAATTATTGCCTTTATTGAAATGTGAGTAATTTTCCCAGAAACAAAACCCATTTTAGTAAATGATAACAGTTTAGGATAAATACTTTAAAGCATGGTTATTTCCCAAGTCATTTATTAGATAAGCATCCAAACACAGCATCTTTTGTAAAATGGTTTTATTTTAGTCATTAGAGATAAAGGAAAATAATTTATATAGCATGATAACGATGTGTGAATTAGTTCGATGAATTTGAATGCATTTACGATAACATACAAGTTAAATAAGAATATATTGTAAGCGTTTAAACAATATACATAAGTATTCTTCATCTGAATTTATTCAACTTCCGCATAATTATGCAAAATGGTTTTAGATTAAATTTTCATAAATTTATAACTGCATACATTTAGCTTATCAAATTTTAACTTCTGTTTCTTAATATATAAGTGAAAACTTGTAATAAATACCTCCTAGAAACAAGTGAAAGTACCATAAATATGAAAATACATTTTTGATTTTCTGTTTTTCTTAAAAGCGTAGTCAATTATAACAACAAAAAAAGTTTAAATCATTTTATTGAAAAAAAAAGTCAGATATAATGTAAATAAAATATATGTCGCAATTACGCATAAATTTAACCCGCGAAGAAGCGCGGTGGGTCTCTCAGGCCCGGGCGTTTATAGATTGCAGCGTAAAAAAAAACACCCCTTAAGGGTGTCCTTAAATCAAAAAGGGCAACTTTGTGACACATGCTTTAATTTATTTTTGTTCGGAAATACATGAAAATAGCAGGTGTTAATATTCAGAAACTCTAATTGCACTCAATTTTTTGTTTTTAAAAAAGCACAATAGATTTTCGTAACAAGCCTTAAACGTTGAAACTTTTGAGCATATTTCCCGTCGAAAGCAGAAAAACCGGTCGAAAAGCAGGAGAAAAACGGTTGATCACGTGATTGAAATAGCTTCGAACTGGGTAGGTAATTTAATTATCATAAAATGGAAAACTATGTTCGATTCGAAGTCGCTTCCATAGTCAGGCATTCCAATTTTATATATTTCTGTTAAAAAATGTGTTTGTAAATGTATCAAAAATTTTTGCGCTTGTTGAGCTGAGAAGTTAAGAGACACCGTTAACATCAAAATGAGTCTGTCCAATACCTGTTCGCTTGATCGTTCTCATTTCGTCTTTTAGAATGTTGAATTGTGGGGATATATTTTTAGTCGAAAAATTGGAAATCCGGGCCCGGAGACAAGCGTGCTGTGGCAAATTATAATCCGCAAAATTACAAATTGGTGGTTACAAATAACAGTAGGGGTTGAACAGCTTAGTAAACCACCATAAAAAATCATACGAAAGAAATGTTACGTATGTCCAATGGTAAAGGACAGAAAATCAAAAATAGCTTGTAAAACACGTGGAAAAAGATGCATGCTGCAAACATGACTCCCTTATATGCAATAGGTACAAATAATCTTTGTGTAAAAATGCTTCTTAACTCCATATGTTAACAAATATTAATAAAGTAATGCTTAAATTATAATTAATGTGACAATTTTATAGCATTATTTTACTAATCTTGCATTTTTTCATCTTAATAAGTACATTTATTATTTTTAAATACACATTAAAAAAAATTACATACTTTTTTTCATGTATGTTTTCTTTATATGCCTAATTATACTGTGTAAAATGTGGCAGCAAAAAAATTTTGTTAATCAAGCGTAATTAAATGATTTGGCGTTTACTAGCCTCCAAGACTCACCTCAGGCGATCGTGTCGCTATTAAAAGTGCGCGTTCTGCCAGGTTTAAATAATGTGTAGTTCTTGTAGCTTGGTGTTTAGAACTTATTAGTGTAATGTAGACCGAAAGAAAAATGTTTCCATCCTATTCATTTACACAAAGTACAGTTACCTTAAGCAAACGACTAAACTGCCATTAATCCCAATTTTCTAGAGCGCGTCATTTTTATCGATAAAGCGTCTGTAACTTCTGAAGGTGTTTTTAACACACACAATTCACAACAGTAGACTTTTTTTTTTAAACCGCAAGGCATGAGGGGTAGAAATGAAAAACAACATCTTCGCGTTAATGCATGGATTGTAATAATAAATGATTGTTTGCCTAAGGCAATATATTTACTTTCATTCTGCTTAGTCACTGCGAAATACTTTAGATTTCTTGAGATGTCTCTTGCTAATCAGTTTTCTGAGCGAGATTCGTACTGTAATTCGTCGACAAATGTGGAATTTTGGTTGTTCGGAAAGTCATGTCTATTTGGGAAAATCAGTTGGTAGCACAAAAGTTTTCATCATTAATTACTAAGCAATATCTAATAATTAAATGATAGAAGTTTACAGTACGAATTAATTTTTCCAAACGGACACGACTTTAAGAACGACCCAATGCAATATAATGGTGCTTTAGCCCATTGCCCTAACGCTGTGCGTGATTGCTTGACCAGAAAATATGGAGCTCAATGGATTGGTGATGGTGGGCCATTATTTTGTCCACCGCGATTACTGGATTTATCCCGAATTCATTTCATTGGAAAATGAAAGTGTGGCGTACGTTGTTCCTTTTAACACTGATATGGAGCTTATAGCAAAGTTCAAAAATACTAGCGATTTTTTTAGGATGTTCTCCATGCAATAACGTTTAGGGATATTTTGCTGCAAATGATCCGCATTCCTAGCACCTACTGGAACAGTGTACAAACAATGCAGAAATAAAAGTATTTTTAATTAATTTTTATGTTTCCTTCTCATCATCAGCCAGACAAATTTTGTCTTACTGCATGTTGCTTGCGCACAAATTTTTCTATTCGAAAGCATTTTTTATGCTATTTTTCCATCCCCAATAAATTGGATTGGTCAATAGGGATACACCCTGTATCATTTACATGAAGTTTAATCCCTAAATATGAAAACCGTGCATTTTGAAATTACAGCTCACATTTTTCTTAAATGTGCTTTCTTGTAAAATATCTTGCCAAATGAAAGTAAAGATTTCTGTAATTATACATTTAAAAACTACAAAAGGAGAGGAAAAAAAAAAACTTAAGACAACTAAATATTATTAGACATTTTAAGAGAGAAAAAATTATACTTAAAGTATAATATTGGCGGAAATTTAAAATTATATAAGTATAAAAATAATTATTTATAAATATTAACTGACAAGTTTTAAAAAAGATATTTTTTAAATTCTTAATTTAAATTTTCCTGTAGCAGAAAAAATGAAGATAACTATACCACTGCAAAACAACAGATAACAGCATCTAATTTCATTTTGCGAAAAAAATGAAAGATTAACACTAAATGCAATTATAAAACCAAAAGAACATAAAATATTTGTATTTAATTTTTTTAGATTATATATGTCTTTTAAATTATTGAATATGCTTGTTTCATATTTTTCTTCCTAAAAATAATTTTTAGATAAGTTCCATCAAATCTCCATGCAAATAAAAAAAATTTTGCTATTCATAAAAATACCTGTTTAATATACTTTTAAATACTTACAACAAAAATTGTTATGGAGAAGTTTTGAAAATAATATAAAAACAAATCGCAGCAAGCTGTTAACAATTTTTACAAAAAATATAGATTTGATATATTTAGACAGAAAATTTACATATACCTGAAAAAAGAATATTTAAACACTTATCTTAAATACTAGTACATAAAATGTCATTTTTAATTAACTAAAATATGATTTATTCAAACAAAAGAATGAATGTTTTAAAACAAAAGTTTAGAGTTTAAAGTATTACGCTTCAAAATTTTTTTGTACAATTTAAAAAAAGAAAAAAAATGTCATATCTGCTGCAACGAAAAAATTAAAAATTTTCGGAAAATCTTAAAAACAGTGAAATTTATAGAAAAGTTAAAGGAGGAAGTTAAAAAAAATCCTCTTAAAATTTTTGAAAAGACTGAAATCTAGCATAAAAAAAGGGGAGAATGAAACTTAATTTAAATGTCAAACTAAAGAATATTTTTATTAGTTTGTAGAAGTCTACGTCTTTTGAAAATGCTAAAAAGGTTTCTTAGTTCTTTTTATAACTTTTTTGTTACAAATGAAGTCATTTTTTTTTTCATAAAATTCTTAATTTTATAATACAAATATTTATTTAAAGTAAGTTATATAGAGTTTATTTAAAAAATATACTTTATATCGAGTAATTTTTAAGTCAAATTCTTGCTGTTTTGAATTATATTTTCAAGTTAGATTAACGCTAACAGTAAGATAACACTTAAAAAAGATCTTTGTAGAAGACATAACTATAAACATAGTCATATTTGTAAGCAGTTTCTTTTATTTATAGAAAATGTATCTCAACTTTTAAGCGAAGAAGAAATTCGCAGACAAAAGGTTTTTGGCGTGACATACATGTACTTGACTTTAAACAGTTACATCAAACAATAATATATATACTCAATTTATAAAAAAAGTAAGTTCCATTATAAATATTTGTATTTATAATGTATATAGAATATTTTTGCTACTGAGTGAATATAAATAAATACCTCAGCTTGAACATTCAGTTATCCGTTTGTGCAATAATATATATACTGAATAATACATATATATTCAATATATACAAAAGTTTATTATAATATAAATATTCTCCATTTAGTATATTTTAAATCTATATAGAATAATTTTTCATACAGAGTTAATATAAATAAATATCTCAGTTTGAAAGTTCAGTTATCCATTAATACAATAATATATTTATTCAATAATATATATATATATATATATATATATATATATATATATTATTGAGATATATTATTGATATTATATATATATATATACTCAATCTATAAAAATGTTTATTATATAAATATTCTCTATTTAGTATATTTTAAATGTATATCGAATAATTTTTCCTACAGTGTGAATATAAATAAATACTTAAGTTTGAATGTTCAGTTATCCATTAACTATAAACAATTTGAAGATGTCAAATGTGAAATATTTATATGGTTTCTCTTAAATTTGATATGCTGTATTTTTTAAAACAATACATATTTTCGTCAATATATGACATTGCGCTGTTTCAAATACAATAATGTTGAAATTGATATGTAAAACTGCGTAAAAAAATATCTCAAGTTTGATTATGCCTTATATTTGGTGATTTAAACACGAAAATAAAATTGATTTTTATTTCATAACTCGTAATTTTTTGTACAGTGCTACGACATTTATTGACGAAAATAAGAATTATTTTTAAAATTGCAGAACATGAAATTTAAGAGCCTCCAAATATAAATTTCACTCATTTAATATTCATATTTGTTAAAATAATGAATTATTGAATTTTCGTTTGGGTCATTCATTTTTTACCACCCTGTATATAAATCAATTAATTGATTTTTCTATAGAAAAATAAACAAAGAAAGTAACATATTTTAATGTAGAAAATATATAGAAACATGTACTAATATAAATTTTCTATTACTAATGTACCACATGTATGGTACAGCAGGAAAAGTTATAAAATGCTCTACATATTTGTAACACTACTTTCACTCAAGAGATATCTGTAATAACCATTATATTAGAATTACATTTAGAATTACATTTTCTGTAAAATTTTTTAAAAGCTATAGCCTTAAAGTACATGCTAAGATGGTTTCTGAACTTTTTTAAAAAAAAATTTAATTTCGAAAAACAAATTTTGGCACTAGAATATACGAAATCAAACAATGGCTATATATAAAATTTCAAAAATTTATTTATTTAAATCCATATTTAAGAATAAATAATAAGCTAATTTTAAAAAATCAAAGTTGATGTATATCAAAATATCGGTTTTTTTTTTTTTTTTTTTTTTTTTTTTTAACTTGATATTTACGAATTCTGTTCACTATGAATCAACTTTTAATATATATATTTTCTTCATACTAAATTTTCACAATTAAGCGATAGTAGCGTTCCTTTAGATAATATATAGATTCCTAAAATAAAAGTCATTCTAATATTAATAATCTATCAGTAATATATATATATATATATATATATATATTATAAATAGGTTAGAAAATTTAAAAATAGGACATTTATGTTAAGATCCCTATAAAATGTTCACTTAAATGTATGACGCTTTTATTTTATTGCTTTTTTTAAAAAATTATGCATACACAAATTATGATAACTTTTAATAATTGCACTTCTCATTTCTAAATCAAACTGTAATTTAATACAAACGCAACTGAATAAATCATATCGTTAATTTTGTGTAAAATTGATATAAAAATTACGTCCACATTTTTTTCTCCAAATGTATTATTAAATACTGTTTTAAACAAAGGTCGAAAAAGGAATAATGCAATGAAATTCCTCTAACAAAATAGTGGATATTTTTTACGTTTGCATAACTCGCAATATATATAAAAAAACAGTTTGCATTTTAACCGCATTTCTAAAAAAACAAGAACAAAATTAATAGATTAAAAAAAATTATTTAAAAGAATTTTTATAATCTATCAGAAAGGCGACAGTTTTTCCCCAGGATAGACATTTTTCAACTGTCATAATGAATTGCCTCAGGACATTTGACACTTTTACCAACACTGTATTTCTTCTTGCGCAAACATTTTCCCAAATCAGTCAGTAAATATAGAGAACACTGTAGAAGATTAAGATTGGTATTTTCCAAATGAAAAGATTAATTATTTATACACTTACTTTGTAAAAATGTTTTTTTTGTTATACAATAAATTTACTTTCTTCAGAATTTAAGTGAAAAAACTTGTTTAAAACACCATAAAATAATTTAAATTTCGCAAGGCCTTGGGAAAGAACTTATAACAGCAGTATACATAATAAAGACACTAAAATAAACTACACTACCTGGCCATTGATGACCGTCCATTTGCGATTTTAGACATTTTGTTAAATATCTAGAAAAATACATCAGGAATCATCCTGAAACTCTTAGTGTATAAATATAATAGTACAAGCCATACATTTCCGTGAAGATTTTTTCCCGAAACTCCATAGGGACCGTCAACAAATTAAAAAAGAATGAATATCTTTTGAATAACCCTGTCAAAACTAATGTAGCAAAAGCGCTCAAACTCTAGATTATAATTAAGTGCCTTATTGTTATAAACTGTGTTCATATTTATTCAAATAGCATGCATACTCGCAGATAAATTAAAATTTTTATAAAAATGGTCCCAAATTTTTCCAAGTTTTTTACTTATAATTTTCAGAGTTCTTAATATAAAATAATATTTTTTTCTGAAAATATGACAAACAACATTGCACACAGAACCCTGTAATCAGAATTGAAAAATAATAAAATTTGTATGAAAAAAGAGTAGGTTTACTAAATAATTTTTCCCTGCGCATGCGTCAACGATATCAAAATTTCATTTGCATATTATGTTAGCTAAATGTATAGAGCAACTTTTGTGATAATCTCAAAAATATAGCTTGAAAATTCGGAAAGTAATCGTCTATAGAAAAATTACAAAATCCGTTGTTCCCAAAATGAAGCAAAAACATGAGGGAATTTATCCAAATGTACGTCCCATATTGTGTAATCTATATTGACACTAATCAATGAATATATGGATACAACCCCTCTTGTTTTTGCTTCATTTTGGGAACAACGGATTTTCAACTTATTCAATTGATCCTATTTCGACTAATATTAGAACCTTACACAATTTCAAAAGTTTTTTTGCCCATTGATTTATATTTCGAATGCAGCATCTCGATACATCCTTTCAGATTTGAAAAACGATACATTTATTTATGGTGAAGGTTCAGGTCGAAAAAGGGAAACTACATTATTTAGGAATCCTCGTCTATCTGTTCTGTTATCTCAGAAAAGAGATTCTTATTTTAAAATATACTTTTCTGGTTTCCAAGGCGAAGTAAATCTCGATTCCCTTGGAAAAAGTATTTTCTATTTCGAAACATGTTATTTAATGAAACCTAAAAAATATTTCTTATAGTTTAAAAGTATATCTAAAAATTAATTTAATGGAAAATATATTACTGTTCATTAGATATAATTGGATGATAATCTTTCTTCCTAAAAATGTTTTTAAAATAAATAATGGAAAATTGTCCTTCATTTCTTATTCGAGATAAATTCCGTGAAAATTTAAGATTTCATTTTATCTTAAAGTTTTTCTTTGAAATCGTCTGGTAATACATAATTGATAATAATGATGTTAAAAATTAAATAATTTTGAAGTTTTTACTGCTACATTTTTATTTTAAATTAAATTTCTATTTAAATCCTGAAAATTTATTATTAACATTTCAAAATTAGTAAATTCTAGGTGTGAAAACTTTTCTAGGAGAAGTTTTTAAAATTATGCATGGGGTATATCAAAAGGAATTATAACCATTAAAAATAACATAACGGTACTGCTGTTTATGTGCTTTGATCAAAGGATGAATTAGCAAAAGAGGGATATTTGGAGTTTCATGCAGTCGTCGACAGCGCCCGTCACATCAGTCTTCGTCAAAATGGCGACTGTAATATAACTAAAAAAGTTTTGTGTGCTCATACGAGGTGCTCAGCATGATTTTCGCTGGACCTAAAGTTAGTAAAGTACCTAGTGTTAAATTTGATACCGCACAGAGTATCATAATGCTACAGCAGCACTGTAAAAAAGAAAAAAAAAGAATTTAAAAAAATAAATCTGTAATCTTACAGATGTAAAGTGCCAAAATCTGTATGATCTCTAATATTTCATATTAAAGCTACAGAAATCTGTAACTTTACAAACGAGTCTACTAAAATTACAGTTATCTTACTAAAATTTTACCTGTAACCTGTGTCGCCGTTACAAAAAAAATTCAAGGAATCCCCGTTTCCTAAATAATTATTCTTAACCTTGCAGATTTTTTTTTATTTTCAGTGCAAATCTGTATCTGTTACATGAATTTTTGCTGTTGCCATTACGTAAAAATCCCAGTTTCTAGACAACTTTTAGTAACTTTACAGATTTTTTTTTTTTGCAGTGAAGTACATTATTATAAACGCAGTACAGACAAACGATCGGAGCATATAGTACTTATTTTTGTTCTTACCAGTACTTTTTATGAATAATGATCAAGAAACACTTTTAAAAGATATGCAAGAATAATATGACGACATCAGAAGCCAAGGTGTACAAATGAC
This sequence comes from Maratus speculifer, assembly GCA_964019185.1. Taxonomy (NCBI): domain Eukaryota; kingdom Metazoa; phylum Arthropoda; class Arachnida; order Araneae; family Salticidae; genus Maratus; species Maratus speculifer. The sequence continues at coordinate 455,478,340 of OZ025291.1, forward strand.
AAAAAATTCGATCCGGAGTAAATTAAGTTTAAAGATAATTGATGTTACATTCGAACATCAATAATAATTGACTTAATTTAAAAAATTTAATTGATGCTTGTATCATTGTGGTCTTTGAACTCTTATCTTAATAATTGTAAAAAAGTAGATTAAAGTTTAATTTTATTTTATTATTAAACAATCTTTATTATTATTCTGCAAAAGTGGTTGATCTCCAGAACGCAGTACATATTTATAAATTCCTTTACATTTCATTACCTGAAAAGAAAAAAGCAGATTTCCAGGTCGTCTATGCACTCAATTCATATTTAACATGCTTTTATTATCTTCACCTCTATGTAGGTATCTATGTAATGGAATCTTTAAACTTTAATTCCACCCACTTTAAGGCATCAGATTAACTTAAAACTTTGCACACTCATTGAAATTCGATGACATTTCAAAAATCTAAAAAGTCGCCGCTTAAAAGAATTAAAAAAAAAGCCAGATAAACAGATCAACACACCTAACACCTAGACACCTGACATCTTAGACACATGGTAATCACTGAAAAACTTATGAAAACCGAAAATTGCTTATAACACGAGGGACTGAAAATTTTCGTGATAGCAAAAATGATGTTAAGATCGAAAGTTGACATGGCAAAAGGTTTTTAGGAAATGGAAATATGCATTTTATCACAGAGATTATCTTGCCACATGTTCGACAAAATCAAATATATGTGTAGATATAACATTAGTCCTTATCAGTTTCGGTTCAGGTGGCATCCATGTTATAAAACCAATATCGATACGATTTCCAGATAAATATAGCTACGATACTGCTGAAAGAAGAATGCTGCCATCGATCGTACATAAAATGCAAGGCTGTGCGGTTGATCATGGAGTCAATTATCTGGCTGTTTGCAGCTGGATAAGCTTATGTAGCACTCAGTCGTGGATGGTCTCAGGAGGGTATCCAAATCGAAGAACTTGATTGCTCAAAGTTAACAGGGTGTGTTCCATGTAACTGTGATGCATTAGATAAAATGATTAGGCTACAAGATAATTCATAAAAAAATCCTGAAAACGACACTTTGCCAAATTTAATGTACCGAAAATGAGAGTCCTTAAGTAACTATAACGTTTGAAATTCAATTAGACTAAAAACATAATTGGACTATTAAAGAAATTTATTGCTCATTGAAATTCTAAATAAAATTGATTTAGAAAATCCGGCACTAAAAAATTAGAAAATATATAATTGTTTAAAAAACGAACAAACACGCATTTATAGAATAATTTTTAATTATTGAGAAGATAAAAAATAATACAAATTAATACAAAAAAGCGTGGAGGGCTCAATATAAGTTCTTAACGATATTTCATTAGTAGCTATTTCTAAAATTGGGCTTAGTATAAAATATACAATGAAGCCCCTCATGATTTTTGTATTAAGTTTTTTTTGTATTAATTTGTATTAATTTTTAACTTCTCAATAATTAAAAATTATTCTAAACTTTTTAGTACAGTACAGGCAATGTTATAAAAAATTCCAGTGTAATGGATGTTTGTGTAAAGGAAATTCCATGTCTGACGCTTCATGTCAGACATGAATCCAGTAAATTTATTTAAATACTTCAGGAAAAAAAAGGTGGTTCATGCACAACAAATTAGATGTGGTACAGGTAACATTCAAGATGACCCGATTCAGCATATTTCACATATCAAGATGTATAAGTGTTTTTTAAAAGCTCAAAATGCACTCCAATTATTAATTTTTTTTCTTTTTATATAGAATAACGTACTATGTACAGCTGTCAGCCTTTCGAAAAACTATCCTAAATTTTTGGTAATTAACATGCAGCCAGCTATCATACTATTGCAAGATTAATAAAAAAGAATTACAACAATTTTCTCTCCATTAGAAGTTGCAACCAAAATGTAGTATCTCATCATGTTTTCGTGCTCGAGTACAGTTTATTAAAATTATTATGAAAATAATATATGATAATTTTGGAAGACCGAGGCTTAAACTACGGCATGCTTTCTGAGTTGAAATTTACATCTATTTAAAAAACTCCCAGAACAAACATTTCATATCATTTCTCCAGTAAAACATGCGACTCTGGATAAAAGAGTGTATAAAGGTGTGATAAATACTTTTTCAGAGTTCAACTGATCAATAATGTCATCGATTACTGGGAGGGGAAAACGTTGTTTATGTGTTTTAGCATTTACCTTCCTATAATCAACACACAATCTATATAAACCATCTTTCTTTTTTACGAGGACAATAGGTGATGAAAAATTACTGGTGCTTTTTCGGATAATTCCCTTTTCAAGCCATTCAGAAATTTGTTTTTCGACAAATTCTTTCTCTATAGGAGCTAGGCGTCTGGGAGGACAAGTTACAGGTATTTCGTCTTTCAGATGAATTGCTAATGTAACATCGGTAGTTTTTACTTTTCGGGGGGAATAATTTTGAATAAGTTCCGTAATTTTTGAACGTATAGTTTTATCGGTAATATGAGATAAATCAAGACTACTATCGTCTAATACTTGAGCAACATTAATCAGAAAATTATTTGACATATTTTCATTTTGCTTGATTTTGTGCATCGAAATATTATTTTGAGAAACTGTTAAAATACTCTGCTGTATAATGTCTGTACCAATAATAAGATCAAAAGATATAGAATAATCTGGTATTACATAAACATTAGTTGTGTAATTAAAATCATCTATCGTAATATCCGTAGAGAAAAAACCCAGGGGTTTGATCATAGTGTTTCCTAATCCAGTTAATGTGATGGTTGAATATACGAGGTTCGAAACCGTTGGGAGTTTGCGATAAATACTTTCTTTTAACAGACTTCTTTCACTTCCCGTATCGATCAAAGAAAGAACATTTACTGACGAAATAATTACTTGTTTGGTCATAAAAGTATTCGACATAATGGTGGAAATATTGGATGGATCAGGCTTGTTTCTAGACTTCCTTGGTTGACCACATTGAGCCAAAATTCGAATCGATTATGGCCAAAATTCGAGCAATTGAAGCAAAGAATGCCTTTATGCCTACATTGGCAACTTTTATGGTTGACTAAACCACAATTGAAGCAAAAAATATCAGGTTTTGGACGAAAAGATTTTTCTTTCAACGGCATTTCTGGTTAAGATTTACGGAATTTAGTGTTCTCATAGTCATGCCGAATTTTATCATAAATTTTGAGCTTTTGCTTAAATTCTACTATAGATTGGCAGCCATATAATATTGATTTTCTAAAAACAGGATCGGGTATACCGTTAATAATATATTGCATCAGTGCTGAATCTTCGATGTTACCGCGCGAACACAATTGTTTCATTATGAGAAAATATTCTTCAAGGGATTCATTTTCTTGTAATTTTCGTTTATTTAACATGTCATGTAACTCAGCAGAATTATAAGTAATGCCAAATTCGGAAATTAAGAGTTCTTTAAGTTTTTCGTGAGAGTTAATATGAAATTCTGTTTGTACTAACAGCTGGGCTTTTCCTCGTAAGGATCGTTTAGCAAGTATAAATTTATGAAATTCTGATAAATTGAGCATGCTAGCGACATCGTCAATATTACTTAACCAAACATTTATGTCTTGAAAAGAATTGCCATCAAAAGGCGGTATAGCACTTTCAACATCATTAAAATTAATAGTAGATGGCAAAAAACTTTGAACTGGAAATTGCTTGTTTTTATCAAAATTTAATGATTCGGTATTACTTGCAGTGTCCTTATTCAATGTAGTATTATGTGAAGACATTTCAGGTTCCGAATCGGTATCGCTGTCATTCTGAATAATGTTAGCTTGCAGTGAATTCAAGTCTGAAAGATATGCAACTAATCGGGTTGCAAGGTCAGTTAAAGAACCTTCATTAGAAATACAGAGTAAATTACAAATTGTGATTTAATCGTTTAAAGAAAAATCTGCTTGAACTTTCGTAATTTTATTTTTGAATTTAGTGCTAGTCGTTTCGAAATCGAAACCAGTGAAGTCACGAATTCCTTTCTATTTGATCGACCACCATCAGTGTCGAACAATAATTTATGAAGTAGTTTTATTTTATTAGTACGTCCATTTTTAAATGCAAGTTCCAGTTCTTTGATGTCGACTAGCTTCATAGTAAATATAAAATATGGAATAATAAACTCACCCGTAAAATGATATCCGGATTGAATCTGAAGAAAAAATAGTTCATAACAATGAGGAAAAATGCTGGGTGGACACTTCTGGCACCACTTTATAGGATGGACGAGTCCTTACTGTAAATAAAAACTATTCTCTGACAGACACATACATTTATTATCTGACGAAAAGAACAAAAAACAAATAAAAAATAAAATATCAAATCGCTCTTTGTGTTTATTCACAACATTCTTTATCAAACATCAATTTGTCGTAAATATTTTATAGTTCTTAAAAGAATCGTCTTAAATATTCGCTTTTAAAGCGTCGAAATCATCACTTTAGTTTTTAATCAACATCGCTTGCCGTCGTTCAAAATATTCTATTTACTTTCTTCTTCTTCATTCCTCGTCACACAGCTTCGTTACTTCGTGTTTCTTATTTAATCTCGAAGCAGAGTTCCGGTGAATGAGTTGCGTAGGGAAAATACAATTCAGGTGCAACAGAGAGTGTATGCCCACATGCGAGAGTATATCCCACATATATATATATATATATATATATATATATATTTGTTTTGATCAATACATATGTCTATGCATACTATCTTAAACATTACAATGGTACTTAAGTGGGCATATAGACACACGCACATACAGACATACAGACATTTTGTATTTACATGATTATCAGATATCTTGCCTCTAAATCTGACGAGAACATTGAAGTCGAAAATATCCGATCACTATACTTTCAAAAATATATAATAATAAAAAATAAAAATAAAATATTAGTTTTCGTCATATGAATTAATTGTAACATATCTGTAACATGGAAAATGGATACAAATAATAATATGAATTCGACAGGTTAAATTTTAAAATACCAATTGAAGTTTCGTTTAAACTAAAAGTAGTTAATTGTCACACTTCCTTAATTTCTTATTTAACAGCTATTTTAACAAATTAAAGAGTTTAATTTCGGAATCATTAAGTAAAATGTACTTAAATTTCACGGTGGTATCTGTTAAGTGCACAAGATAACGCTTAAATGCTTTTGAATGGGAAGTAGTTTACGTCTTTACAGTTAGGTGAAGTCGTTAAGGTATAATATAAGTTTTAATTAAGGAATTTTACTCCTGTTGATTTTAATATTGTCCATTGAAACACTATAAATTACACATAGATATGTGTATTAAAAAATTTTATTTAAATATTAGTGAGTGTTTCTTACTAAAAAAATATTTGTATATATATTTAAAACAGCAAATATTTATCTGAAATAGGGATTTAAAAATGTAAAATAATAATAAGAATATTTCCCAGTTAAACTGATGGCATAAAGTTCACAGGTTAAGCATACTAATTGTACATTACAGCCTTATATTTTTATGGGTTAATTAAGTTCGAAAACAAATTACGGGAAGGAAAACAGCTACCTCTATTTTCCCGTTTTACACTTAATTATTAAACCCCTTAAACTAATCAGTGATAGACATTATTATATACAAAATCTATATCCATAATTCGGAGCAAATCGGAAAATTCTTAATGAAAACTCATTTATATAATTTAAGAGGAGTTATCCGCTCTTTTATACTTAACCACTAAACTCCCAAAACTATTCGCCTTATCAGAAAGAACCTACATCTAAAATTAAAGCAAATCGGATAATTCTGCTTAAAAACCCATTTATCAAATTTAAGGGGGCTATTCGCAAATACCGCCTTTATACTAAACAAAACATCCCCCACAGCTAGTTAGGGAAGCATCTTATCACTATGAACGTGTATCCAAAAATTGAAACAGATAAGTTAATTCTGCAAGAAGAAACATTTACCTAAATTAAGAGGGATAATTCCACCGATCCCCCCCATTTATACTTATACAATGAATTCCAAGAACCAATCAGGGAAGCGCCTTATAAGAATAAACCTATGAACAAAATTTGAAGCAAATCCGTAAATTCTGCGTGAAAAACCCATTAACCTAAATAAAGGGGGGATTAACTCCCATTTACCCCGCATAGACTTATCAAATTAACTCGCAAAACAAATCATGGACGTTCCCTCATCAGAATGATCTTATGTTTAAAATTTCAATGAAATCTGAAAAATTTGGAGGAAAAACCACTTTATCGAAATAAAGGGTGAGGGATTAGCCCCCGTCCACCTCTTTATACTGATCCAATGAAATCCCAAAACTAATCATGGCGGTGCCTTAATAGAATGATCCCATATCTAAAGTTTGAATGAAATCTGATAAATTCTGCATGAAAAACCCATTTATATATATCAAAGGGAAGTGAATGCCCTCCGTTTCCCCTCATTATACTTATCCAATGAACACCCAATACTGGTGACGGAGGCGCCTCATCAGAATGATGCTATACCTAAATTTTGACCGAAAATTGATAAATCTGCATGAAAAACCCATTTTTATCAATTACAGTGGGGGGCATTAGCCCTCGGTTCCCCATTTTTATAATTATCCAATGTACACCTAATACGAATCACGGAGGCGCCTAATCAGAATGATCTTATAAATAAGATTTGAACAAAATCTGATAATTCTGCAGGAAAAACCCATTTATACAGTTTAAGGGGAAGGGCATTAGCCCCCGTTTCCCTTCTCATTTTTATCGAATCAAATCTCAAAACTAATCGGGGAAGCGCCTAATTAGAATATACATATATCCAAAATTTCCAGCGAATCGGATATTTTTGTCATGAGTTATCGCGTTACGCACGTACATACAGAATGGACAGGCACATAAGCTTTCAGGCTTTGATAGCCTGTCAGCTAAAAACTGTCCTACGGGATTTCTAAGAAGTACATAATATAAATTACTGTGGATCTATAAAAGATTTCATGTTCTAAAATATTTATTGCAATATTTTTTAGATACTAAGAACGAAAAAGAACTGAAGCCCACTTTTCACCACTTTTCACACTGATTACTTTACAATAGAGCCTCTGTCACCATTTGACAAAGTCTTGTGACAGAAAGTCACCATGTGACTTTAATGTGACATTATTAGTTGATTTATCATAATTCAACATACACAGTGACTTTGAAATTGAGTCTCCAAATGACTGTCACATGAGAGCCTCAATAAAACGACATTGTAAAATCACTTGATGACTCGATACAAAGCAGCTGTCCCAGTGACCTGTCAGTGAAGTCACATATAGTAGTCATTTGAGACTCACAAAAGAGATGTATGGAATTTCCTATTTTTTTGTTTCACCGTAATGACTGTGACTCTAGTTACCATGTGTGACCTGAATGAGATATTAAATGGACGAGCAGTTATGCAGGGATAGTAATTATTCGAATTATATTACTTACTTTTGAATATTCGCGTAAAAATTAGCGCTTGAAAATCCCTTGAAAATTGACATTTTGGGACTCGTCTTTACATTTTGCACACCAGTGTAGATAATAAAAAGTAAAAATATTAGTTTTGGTCATATTCATTAGTTGTAACATATCTGTAACGAGGCAAAGGGATGTAAATTATGACATAAATATGAGATTTTAGATTTTAAGATACCAATTAAAATTTCGTTTAAAGTGAAACCCGTTAGTTAACGCACTTCCTTACATTCTTATCTGAAAGTTATTTTGTCAAATTAAAGAGTTTATTTTCTTAGTCATTAGGTAAAGACTTGATTCGACTGAGCGCCAATCGCCGTCAGCGCCATCTATTGTTTGAAATCCAAACTAAAATCAAAAATCACGGCGAAAAATCTCCTGACATCATACATAACCCTCCTGCAAAAAAAATTTTTAATAGCTGTCACCGCTCTCACGTTATTGAATTTTAAAATTCACCGGTTATTTTTGGATTACCCGGTATATATGTATTTTTATAAATCCTGTGAAAACGGCAATGTGCTTCTATGAATGATTTTAAATATTATTGCGACTTTTAAATCACTAGTACATTTACTTTGTTTGTTTAACTACAAATAAATTTTCTTTTAAAATATATATACGTATTCGCAAATTTAAATTAATTAGTTTTAATGATTTCTGTTTTCTATATACAATATAGTGTACATCAGTGAATTTATATCTAAAAAAATCCCTGCATAGTGGATCACGTTCACTATAAATCGTCTCTACTCTTTGTATAGAATTCATTTTTAAAATATAAAACCTGAAGCGTATCTATAATCCCAAAGGGAAAAAAAACCTTTTCCTAAAAATTTTTCATAAAAAAAGTTTGTTTTTTTCGGTACAACATCTAGAAAATGATAAAGCATACATTTTGACAAATCTTACGTTTGAATCTAGAAATAGCGGGAATAAAAAATCAAACATGTTTTTTAACTTTAATGCTTTTTTTCTGAGCTTAGAATCAATGTTCTCTTTTTATCCCTGATCGAAGAATGAAAAGAGACAAATTGTCAGAGGTACGATAGAACAGAATATGAATAAACAAGTAAGAAAATTCATGCGTTAAGCATAGATTATGAAACACTTTCCAACACTTCCTGGAATATTTAACAAAACTTTTTTATCCAGGGAAATAAGGTGTTACTGTGCATAACCAAATATATATTCCAATACTTTTGAGCAGACCTGTATTTGATTTGTCGGTTGATACATATACTATATTATCGGGAAACATAGTTTAGTAATAAATAAATAAATAAATATCTACAATCACAAGAAAAATTACACTGTGAAAATAAATAGAAACAGAAACTTAAGTAAGAGAGATCCAGCCATTCATAGTATTTTATTTTGATTGATTAGTTAGAAATTAAAAAGTTATGCAATTAAATAGATTTGTTAATTTTTTGATTTAGTTTTTATAATATTTAATTAAATGCAATTTTATGAGTTAGTCATTTTGTATCTTCCAGAGACTAGGAAAAGCGCAAATGTAAATTTTTCACACATTTTCTTTGAAAAGAATTATATGCATTTTGAAATTAATCTCACATAATACATTAAACATACATGGAAGAATTCTAAGCATATATTGATGAAGAAGTACATAGTTTAACAGACAATTTTCGAAACTAACTTTAAAATTCTATGGAATGAAAAGTAATTGGTTTCCGTAGCCGTTCAAACAATGCTGCAAATGTTAAAATAAATAAATGAATAAATAAATAATGCGGACATTTTTATCTCTTTCCGTTTTTTTATTCCATTTTTACTTGCATGACCGTTTTTAGGGACACCCTGTAAATGTGTGTGTATCTGTATTGTTATGTCTGTATACACAAATACCGTAGAAAAAAGAAAATATCAGCTTCTTATAGGCAAGATTATTGAAAAGATATTCTTTCGTTATGGACACATTATTATTTTTTATTTATTTATTCAGATATACTAAAAATAAAATTATATCTCTATGTTATTTAAGAATCTTCCATCTTAAACCATTTATAGATATTCAATAACTTTTTACTCCTATATTTGTTTCTAAATCGTAATATATTCTTCTTCAATATGAAAAGTGTAAATGAGATTTATGTGAAAGTAAAATCCTTAAATTTTTCTACTACTGTCTTCATTTCAGATTGAATGTTTATATAACACATAAAAATAGTTTACTACTTAATTAATCTATTATTTGTCATTTTCTACTTCATTACATTTCCTTAAATGATTAAATAAACCATGTACTTCCTTTCGACAACAAATACTTATTTCTTTCAACGGCTTGGATTTTACTGCAATTGAATTTGATTAAGGTAATAAAGTATTTCCTGTTAATGCACTACCTTTCTTCCATGAAAGAATTCGGATTACATGGCATGTATGAGAATCATTCTTTAGTTAGTTATGTATGAATAAAATGTAAGATGGTTTACCTGAAAATGTCAATAAAAGGAAAGAATAATTTCAGTATTTTATAAATATATGCTTGCCCATATCATCGTATAAGATTATTATAATATAATTTAGGTAATAAAACTAATCGGAGTAAGAAATGCTAAATATTATACATCTGAAAAAAAAAATTTTAAACGGATATATATATATGTACATATATAGTAAAATGATTGTAAAATTAATGCATTTATTTTAGTTTGTGACAGCGAACAAATTTGATTAGCTTGGAATCGGAGTGTAAACAGTATTTGGCCAAAAGTCACCAAACATTTTCCATTACTACACACTTTTTGTCAAATGTCTGGAGAAATACTTGTGAAATGATAGAAAAACTTGTTTGGCTTGACATTTCAGCGGTTTAATAGAGAGAGTCATTAGGTAATCAAAAAGATACTGAATGAAGTAATAAAAATTGAAATCACACAGATAGTATTAACACATTACCGACCGGCCGTCGATTAATCGACGCTTGCTCCCCAGCGGTTACCGACCGGCCGTCGATTAATCGATGTTTGCTCCCCAGCGCTTACCGACCGGCCGTCGATTATTCGACTTTTGCTCCCCAGCGCTTACCGACCGGCCGTCGATTAATCGATGTTTGCTCCCCAGCGCTTACCGACCGGTCGTCGATTAATCGATGTTTGCTCCCCAGCTCTTACCGACCGGTCGTCGATTAATCGACTTTAGATCTTTCTGTTAGATTTGGTTAGTTTAGATTGACAAGCAGCAAGCATATCGCATTCTTTATTCAGATAATCGTTGCTTTTTTATAAGCTTTAGCCCTTAGAAATGAATAGAAAGAGTTTAAAAAAAAGCGCATATATTCCCGCCCGTCAGTCTAGGCCGAAACCAAGCCGATGTCTCGGACGATTTGAGGCTGATCGGGCGGTGAAAGGACATAGTATGCTCGAACCGCTGCCGGTCGGTAAAGTGTTAATATAGTTTGGAATACAAGCATCTGAATGAAATGCATTTTTACTGCTCATCCGCAAAAGATAACAAAACTAATTCTTTGCATTCTTCGAAGTCCAATATAAGACAACTTTTATATACACAGTCAGAAATTGCATATCAAATGTAACAAATGAGATGTATTCGTACTATAGCGGATATTTTAAAATATACAGTACTTCGGATACAGTATCCGAATTATTTGTGTGTCCCTGTAAATACTAACTATTACAAGGGAAATGAATTGTAGCAAATCTCAACAATGTATATCAAACTTATAAAAGGTAAAAGAGTTTAATATAATTAAAACGCCCCCCCCCACCCAACAATGTTTCCCCCTGTACTATTATGGAATAGAATGCTTTTGTGTGGCCTTGTAAGTCAATAGCAAATGTTCTTTGAATCACAAATTGTACAGAATTTATATTACAGTTCATGTTTCGTAGATTCATTAGAATTTTATTATTTTCGAAAGAGTGTAACACCATTAAAATGTATTTGAAACATTCTTTTTCCATTGGTCATAATGTTACGTAAAAAATTGATTGTCCCTGTAATTGAACTATACATCTTATTTTCATAAAATTTAAAAAGAATCGATAAGATTACTATATAATTTAAATTTTAAACGATTCTGTTGGGTAGATTTTTGTGTTATACGCGGACAGACGGACGACTGAACGAGGACTTTAGGTGTTACATATTTACATGATTACGAACCCCCCCCCCTAAAAATGTTTTTGAATATCGTGGAAATTCATTAATATATTTACGATATAATGAGCTAATTTTCACTTGCTTTCTAAAAGCATCAAAGTCAACGTATTTATTTGGTCTTATGGTCATACGTTAAATATACAGGGTGTCCAAAATCCCTTACGGATTTTATTCCTCATCCCCTTGGGGACGAGTGACCCTTATACGAGCCGCAAAAAGGCTCAAGAATCCTCGTTTATTCCCACCAGTAAAGTTTTAGTGTAAAATATGCCATATTTAATCGGAGAATTTTCTTGATTCAATAAGGCACAGATTTCTGTTTTTAAAAACCGGTGACAAAACATTAAAAATTTTGTGAAAGGCTCCCGTCGCGAAGGGGTTAAATATTGATCAAAGACATTATATTATAAACTTCAATGTTGGGTAAGAAGGAGTACAGAATTTTACGAAATAGATAAAAATTAAGGGGATTCAATTTGAAAAAATAAAAATTTTACAACACTATACCCCTTTCGTTGAAAATGTGCAAACAGTCAAACATTCAGAAAGTTTTAACCCCTTGGGGACGAGCGACATGCATACTTGCCGCAAAAAATCGTAAGGGGACGGTGGACGTTAAAAATTTATTCATTTTTATCATAGCAATATTACATTTTGTGCATATATACATTTCACCAACAGCATATAGAATACCTTCAAAAAATTTCCAACCTTATTAAAATTTGTAATTTTTTTGCAAAAATTTAAATTTTTAAACAAAATTTTAAAATGCTCCTCTTGTCTTAATTTTTGAAATGTTTTCTTGCTTTTGCATTTTATCACTTAAAACTATATTATAAACAAATTTGTGTAAGATTTCTCAAATCTCTTGAATAGTTAATATTTTACAGATTTTTTTCTAAATTCCTTATCGATTTTGATCAAAATTTTGCCTTTTAATAAATAAAAAATAAAATTTGACTATCTTAATGAAGACGAATTTTAAAAAGCTTACACAATTTTTTTAAAATAATATCAGGATACTTCCTTATCAATTTTATAAATATTGAAAAATTCTAAAATCTAAAAACGCTGAAAAATTAATTTTGAGAAAAACAGATTTAAAGTATATAAATACATTTACCTTTTTTTATTCACTCCTTAAAACCTTCATAAATGATATTTTAATAAGAAAAAACTGTTTAGACTATTATATCCCAGAAATAGACTTTTTTTTCTGACAATTTTGCTATAGATGATTTTGCTCAAATAAAGGTCCACTGTCCCCTTAAGAAACCTTTTTTATTCCCACCTTGTAAAGTTTAACCCAATAAAATTTTACAGTAAAAATTTTCTTGTTTAATCGGAGCATTTTGTCGATTTAATAAGGCATTTCTGTTTTTTAAAACCGGAGACAAAACATTATAGGTTTCGGAAAAGGCGCCCGTAGCGAAGGCGGTTAAAGAAATTTAGGCCACCTAGTATATTTTGCTGTACTATAAGCAGTGTGATTCTGTGACAAATTTAAATTGACAATGTTTGAAGGTTTAGTCGTAACAACAATTCTGGGCGGGGGTATTCCGATGTTCTTTAAAGTTATAGTAAGACCTCTTCAAAAGAATAAAAGCATTGTTTCTATACACATCGAAATCTCTTTTTTCAGAAATTGAAGTATGTGATTAGAACCTCTTTTAAGTATCTTGCTAAATAATCTGTCAAAATGTCTACTAATCACAAGCTATGGTTTTGAAATATTTACGACGTTTCTATTATTATATTCTTTGCTTTGGGAGAATTTAGATTAACAAATACGATTAATAACACACAGATATTCATTGAAACTGTTGTTTATATATGAGTTCGAATAGCATGTATGTATTTAAATTTAAGATTTGCACTTTTGCAGTGCAAACACGTCCTGATTTTATCACTTTTATGGCTATTCTGTCATTTTGCAATCCTCTTTACTAGTCTGGTTTTAGTTACATGATTATGCTTTTTAGATTTAACATAAAATTATATAAACGTTTTAATTTTTTTTAATAATTTAATTGATATATTACATTAGACATAACATAATCATTTAGTTTGAAGAAGAAACGCTAAAATATTTTAAATGCAATTAAATAAATGTTTAAAAAGTGTTTTATACTTGGAATTTAATGAAAATTGTCAAAAGGAAAAAAGAATGTAACTTATTAAAATTTTATCGAAATTCGCTCGCTTAAATTAAATCATGCATATTGTAAAGGATATTTATTCTTTAGTTTTAGGTACCTTTCTTTATGAAGAATTATTGTCTCCGACTCTTTCCCAAGAAACAAAATGAACAGATAGAATTAATTTCCTAAGAACTTTCCGAAGTGTAAATTAATTACGGTTAAGCACAAGATATCCTCTACTTAGGATTTTCTTTTTTCAAAGCATTGCCAAGTAAATCTGTGAGTTGACTGTTGATTTATTTTGACATAATTATTTTTTTTGTTCGGATATAAAGTAAGTTTAACATTAAGTCACAAATGTGCAATAAAATTTGTATTTAGAGACATATTATAAAACGTTAATACATATACTTATATAAAGGTAATAAAAATGTAAAAATAACTACGTTAAAAGCACCATTTGTTTTCAGTTTTAGGCATACCGGTTATGGTAGCATATAGCTTACTGTCCTCAGTGCTCTACCTCGTCCTTCGTCCTCGTACAATTAATATATGTGTTTATAGCTATTTTTATATTTAAAAAAATAACTGCAGTAAAGCTGAAGTAATAAACTCTGATACAATAAATTGCACAAAGTATCAATGAATGATTAAATTCTAAATTCGTAATAGAAATTCGTAATAAATGCTGAATTCCCTAAATTCCTTACAGTCTTAGCTCCCACAGGCGTTAAAATATTAATATTGGTAGCAAAACAAGGCAGACAGCATTTATACTACCACATTAACATAATGCACTTCATTATTCATTCATAAAATGGATTTTTCTTTGTAAAACTATGAGATTTCCCTATCCAGAGCCGAACGGCTCCATGAGGTCCAACTGGGAGATCGCGAGACCTCCGAACTTCCAAACTGGAGATTTCCGTCTAAATACAAATTTTTAGAAAAAATTGCCGTCCGTCCTATCTGAAATTGATATAGAGACTTGAAATTTGACATATGCTTAGTAAGTAAAAAAATGGAAAGAAGCGTATCTAATATCAGTAACCTGGATTATTCGGAACTAATTTTTTCAGACTCTCGAAATATTCGTTCCAATGAAAGGTACATAAAAAGTTTCGAATTTTGTTTATTTTAAGGAATGGATGTAAAGGACTATAAAATAACACAGATTTTGCATAAAGAAGAATGTTGATCATATATCTAGTTTTTGAAATATTTGTAATAGTATTTTCCACACTTTTCGATTTTTAATGACCCTGCATTTCATTCAAATTTCAATGAAAATCATATTGTAATTGTATATGATACACTTAATGCGATGAAATAAACTGTTAGTTAATATGATTTTTTTTAGTTATAACGATGCTTCTTTTACGTAATTCGGTATTATTTAAGTAGTTTGGCGTTTTATATAATTTGTTAAAATTGGATCATCAGCAATTCATTAATAGAGCAATTCTATGCATGGAAAATATTTAAATATACGTTTAAATTTCATTTTTGACAGACGATCCATTTTATAAATAGTTAAAACATGTTTTATTTTCATATTTTATAGTACGCATATCCATGATGTGTACACTGTGAAAAAAAAATCTGTAAAGGTACTAAACATTTTCTAGGAAACTGGGATTCCAAGAACTTTTCATGTAACGATAACAGGAAAATTCATGTAATCGCTTCTAAAACTTGAATTTCTGCTGTTACCGTTACAGGAAAAGTTCTTGGAATCCCAGTTTCCTAGAAAATGTTTAGTACCTTTACAGATTTTTTACAGTGTAAGTATTACGGTGGCCTCCAACGTCTAGTTGCATGTTATTTTGCCTTTTTTTGAGAAATCGGTTAAAAACATGAATTATAGTAAGAAGAGTTGTAAGTCAGCGTACAAAGTGCTATTTACGGTGAAACTAACTTTAGCCAGTAACGCCAAATTAGGACGTCATCATCCCAACATTTTAGCTGACTTTCACGAATCGTATACAAAGCGAATAAATAAAAATATTGAAATTAAATGGAAAATAAATATCAATTTATTATCACATCAGAAAATTATCAACTATAAAAAATGAAAATATCACATGCCAGAATCAACTTGAGATACTGCTTAAAGTGTTCTCTATTTATGGCAATCTACAACTGACTGAAATCGTCATTGGATAATAATTTTTAAATTTTACTCTATAAAAAGGGTCGAGCATTCTTAAAAAAATCATAGGAAAAAAAAACACGATTGTTATGTCTTTAAATATTCGCATTCGAAACCCAATTTTTATCTCAAAATTTTACTAATTATTATAGATTATTCTGTGATATCATCTATAGGGTTTTATTAAATAAAAAAATACTTTAATAATTTTTAAAGTTAACTAAATTTGTAAAGAAACCTGAGAGGTACAATACAGAATGTAAACTAATTGAATATTTTCTAGGATATTATATATCTAATAAAGACGAACAATTCATTTTATCCCTAAATATAAAACTTTCTTAAGAAATCCTTTTAGAACTATTTCTCGTCTCAGTAAGTATAAAAGTGAAATAGCATTAGATTTGGCTTAGAGTTTACTGAATAAGTCTTTCAGAAGAATCTCATTACATTTGTACTGGCAAAGCATCTTTTTTTCAAAGCTACGTAAGTTAAATAAAACCCCAGGTCTGAATTCATCCTGACATGTGTTAAGTAGATAAACAAGCAAAATAGTTTATTTAAGTTGATGCACTCTAGTAAATTGAAAAGATCCGGGTTTTTAAAAATTTATCTGTACCACTTTAGGAAATATTGCCTTTTATATTTGACAACAAAAAATAAATTTAGAATTTGCAGTATGTGTTGATTATAATAGTTAATTTCAAGAATACATTTCCTGAGTATATTTAAAGATATAGAAATCGGAAAAATATTTTTAATGCAGATAAAGCATTTTTAACATACAAATTTATTAAAGGCATAAATCGAAATGTTTCAAAACAGTCCTGCAAAAATTGAAAAAAGTCTAAAAATTTTCGTAACTGTCACAATTTATTATTAACTTTTATCTTTAAAAAAATGATTTTTTTTAAATATTTACATGTCTATATAATTTTGTTTAACTGCATAATTAATTTTGAAACTATTGTATTATGCGTAAAAAAGCATTTAGAAATGCTCCAATCTTTAAAAATTGCTAGCAGACCTGCCCGGCGTTGTCCAGACCCATGATAATATTCCTATATAATCCTTGCATTTCTATTTTTTTTTTGTATATTTAGTTCGATTTGGTCTGAAGTACGTACTCACTCACTGTATGAAAATGAGGAGAAATCATTAATTGTTAATATTTATTATGAAAAATGTTTTCATAATATTTCTAAAATTGTACGGGCGAGGTGGGAATGGAGAAATAAAAATTAAAAAGTCAATCTATTGATAAAAAAACGAGTTCAGAAGGAGTGGGTTAGAAATTGGGGCTTAGTATTCTACAGATCAAAAACTTTCAAACAACATTTTGCATAAAAAAATCTATTTCAGCACTCTGTGGGAGAGGATAATATCTCCTAACTGCCAGTGGTCAAAATAGACCCCACCAATCGAAAGCTGTTGAAGAAATTTATCTTCGGCGAAGCCTTCGAAAATGGAATCTCGCTTTACTTAATTAGGAGCTTAATTAAAAAACCAACCCCTACCCCACCCGAGGGGACAAATTGGGGTAAAGGAGGGAAGAGAAAAATTCATAATATGAAAGATCTGTTTGAGTTTTTTCCGATGGTATATCATATGACGGTTTCCTTTTTTTTTGAGGTATTTTTTTTTTTTTTTTTTTTTTTTTTTTGAAGTAATTTTTTTTAATGTTCTAAACTTTTGTTTTTGTGCTTACTTACGTTAGAAGAAATATTTTTCTCATAATTTTCATGCTTTTAGGTCCCACTATCTTTATAATTGCATTTCAGTCTTTCCCCTTTAAAAATAGTGTTTTGAGGCTAAATAATTCTATGTTAAAATTGTGTCTTTAAACGTAAATTAAATTTATTTTCCGTCGCTTACTTCCTTTATAAAAGTATGCTCTTTTTTCCTTTATAATTCTCATAATCGCAGCAGAGAGCATTAGATTAAAAGAGACATGCTATTTTTGTCTCGCATGCACTGTTAAAAATCTTGCCCTACTTTGAACCAAATTTTGGTGCTCAATAGCTCCCACTGTATGATGGTGAAAACTTGAACCAATGTTTGGAGGTCTAGTTGAATTTGAATTATTATAAATTAATGTTAATTAGGAAATTAAACTTAAATTTTAAATTCAAGAAAAAAAATTCTTAAAATATTATATTTTGTATTTATAAGTTACTCATAATTTTATCTTAATTTCCAGGGAAAACCTGCTGTTTAATTTGACTAAAAGGCAGAAATAATAAATTTTTAAATTCTTTCAACCGTAACATAAAAATTTTAATTAATATTCGGAAATAATTATTTTGCCAAAGTAATTCAAATAAGTAATTCAATCTTAAATGAATTTATATAATTTAACTAGTGTTTCTTAGAAAAGTGAAATATGAATTAAGAATATTTAATGTTTTAAAAGAAATTTAATACTTCCACATGCCTGTTAAGCTCATTCTGGTATTTTGTTTAATTTTACTAGTTAAATTAAAATATATTACAGCCATAAGTAAATACATTAAATGTTAGTAAACTGTGCCATTTGTATAGTCGTATAATTACTTAAAATAGTATAAATATAATAAATAATATAAATCGTGTAAATACTTAGTCGTATAAATACTTAATACGGAAAACGTGTTCAGAATCCCATTATTTTCCGGTATAAGCTTAATGATTTGATGTATATTTAAAACATATTATGTAAATATACTCAAATTAAACCAAATAGCAATTTTAAAGATACTTATTTTATTATTATTGTGTTTATAAATAGGTTTTTAAACTTTGATACACGGCTTAAAATCCCATACATAATTTACGATAGCTAATTAACAGAAAAACCAGTTTATGTATTGCCCGTGTTCTAATTGTATTACGTTAATTGATGTATCTTGTTATCAGACATTATTGTGATTGTGGAGAATAACCTTAGTATAGAGCCTTGTTAAATATTATATGTTAAAAACACATCCTACCTTGTTATATGATAAAAACACAGACTATTTTACATTATAAATTATTCGATATTGTCTGTATAAATTTACATTATAGACAATCTTTATGAATATTTTAATATCTTAAAATAACATATAGCATGACACTTAAAAAGTACATTATATATTACATACGAATACAGTACTTTCTCGTGATTATTATCTTGACATCCGTAATCTGCATTTTATATCATTTTGTTTATTTAACGTCTTGAAAAACCATATCTCTTCCATTTAAGAAATATTGATGCATCTGAACCCCTTGCTTCTCTCTTTGAAAAACATTTTCGCCAGCTTTTTCTCTGTTGGTGTCATTTTTTTGTAAGCCTGCCACGAGACAGAATAAACCGGTACACAAAATTTGAAGAAAACTGGATATTTATACATGTGAAACTTCTTTATCTCAATTAAGAAGATGGATTATACTCCACATTCCCGTCTTTTATTCTAAATCAATAAATCCCCAAAACTTATCAGGGGAAACGTTTTATCATAATGAAACTATTTACAAAATTTAAAGGACAAATAACAGAAATCTGCTTTAAAAAAACTAATTATCTCAATTAATTGAACTCCACATTCCCGTCTTTTAGTTTAAATCAATGAATCCCCAAAACTTATCAGGGAAACGCCTTATCATAATGAAACTATTTACAACATTTGAAGGACAAATAACAGAAATTTGCTTTTAAAAAACTAATTATCTCAATTAATTTTGCCTCACATTTCCCTCTTTTATACTTATTTAATGAACCCCCAAAATTAATTAGGGAAGCGCATTCATATTCTTAATCTATTAGAAAAATATGAAGCAAAACAGACAATTCTACTTGAAAAACCCAATAACTGATTTAAGAGTTTATCCCCCCCCCCCCCCCGCTTAACCAATGTATCCCTAAAACTATTCATGTATGAGTCTTATCAGAAAGAAATTACTAAAACAATTGAAGAAAATCAGATTATACTGCATGAAAGTCCCTTTATCTATATTAAAAGGGATTAGAATCCCCCTCGTCTCCCTTTTATACTTAACAAATAAATCTCCAAACTAACCAGATAAGCTGCTTATAAGAAAAAAAAAATATTTACCAAATATCGATGAAATCAGATAATTTTGCTTAATAACTCCATTTCTCTGAATTGTCCTCCTTCATTTATATTCAACAAATAAACCCCAAAACTAATTAGGTAAGCATCTTATTAACAACGTGATTTATCAGAAACCATGGCACGGCGCGTTATAGCCAGACTTGAACAGTACGTAACAGGCTTCATCAGGATAGCGTCTATGGGCGTAGCCCAATGGACTGCATTCTGTTGACCTCAAGCCACAGTCCTTCCCGGAGAAGATGAGCAGCTGAATATGAAGATTGGGAGCAGTGGCGTAGCTAAGGGAGGGCAAGGGGGTCGGCCGCTCCGGGCGCCGAGGCCAAGGGGCGCCAAATTAGGAGCGCATTAAACAAACATTATTTCGCATATTTTGAAATAAATAATTTTTTTTGATTTTTTAAGTTTTTGTATCTGTCTACATGTGAATGTTTTCTTTAGTAAGCTATTTAGTTATATTAAAAGTTTATTAGTTTTGTTATTCAAAGAAAAAGCTTCCGTAAATGTTTCTAGGGATGGCTCAACTCATCTAAGAAAATTATGGCATCTAGAAAATTATATAGTGAATTGAAATGCAAACTGATTAAATAAGGGGGCGCGATATTTAAAGGATCTTTTAAACCAAAATTATTTCATATATTTTGATAATAAATAAGAATTGTTGAAATTTTTGTGTGTGTGTGTGAATATTTTCAAGAAATTTGGTGAATGTGGAGAGCATGGAGATATGTATAATCGTCTTTCTCTTATTCAGGTTTCTAACGGTCTAGCCTTCAATTTATAAATTAAAAAGGCTGATAGTGACTTGAAGTCACATTTCTGGTGTCAAAAGAAAAAAAAAATTCTGCTGTATACTAGCTGACTCGCCCGTCGATTTTCCCAAATAAACCACAAATGATTGATAGAAACTTCTACGCCTTTTAAAAAAGAAATAAAATCGAAACTCTCAAAATAAACTTGTGGTATAGCTCCCCACTGTAGTCTCTAACCACTAAAAATCTCCATTCGAATTTATCTCTTTTAATCAAAATCTCCGGCATGAGTCTCCGCTGCGTACGTCCCCGTATACCGACCCGGAAAATCTTTAGAGAATCATAAGATGTTTAAAAAAAAAAAAAACAAATTCCACAAAACTCGGGTTCATGAAACCTTAGATAAAATGCCCCGTGGGGTTGGAAAATAGAACTAAAAACTCTAAGGCAATCGAACAAAATTTGAGTAAACAAAACCCAGTTGAAATTGGATCCATAGAACATAAGTATGCGACCCCTGCACTGGAAAGTGGAGCTAAAAACTGCAAGAAAATCGTAAGCTAATTTGAAAAGATCAATTCTTGTTGAAATCTGGCCATTACAATCAACACCGACATTATGTATTGGCGTCGGTGTATATAGAATCCAAGAAAAGAATGCGTCGTTTATGTTCGGTAATGGTGGTAAAAGAAATCTATAATTTGGAAAACACTTTTAAAGGTAAATAGAGAGAAGAAGGGTTTATGGACGAACTCTTAACTCACATCACAGAGCACATTAATATACTTCGATTAAATCGATAAAATGCTTTTAAATTATGTTTTTAGCATTTGACCACGCACGTTTAATAATTATTCGATTGTCTATATGTCACTTATTCTCTTGTACATCTATTTTCGTAAATTAAATTCGAAAGTAGTCAACCGGAAAAACATATTTTTGTATTTTGGTTTTTAAAGAATGTTTGTACCTGTATGGTTCTTTCCCTGAACTTTTGTCCTGTCACCGTCGGTTTTTTCGCGGAAAAAAATATATCGATCGAAAAAAATTGAGTTTTTTTATTAGTTTTTAATAAACATTCTCGGCTAATTAGCAACAATTTAGAAATCTGTACGTCATGTGCATCAGGACTTGCCTTGGACTACGTCACCTAATTTTCAGACTTGCACGTGCGGTAGGTATTCCTAGTTATTTCTATCAGTCACGCACATACATTGATTTTCACGCTGATTTTTACGTTCTTAGCATCTCCATATTAATTTTTTCGCGTAATGGGGACTTCTTTTGAATAAATTCAAAGTGAATTTAGCTAGAAAAACAAAAAATAAAGATATTTCTTCTTTATTGAAAATTCTATTTTTTAATCGAATTAGTATTTAAAAAAGCCAAATAATAAAATGTGGGAGATGTATACTCAAAATTTCTTTTCATAAATCGTATAAAATACAAAGTACGACTTTTCATTCTCCATAATACGACCTATACAAATAACCATTTTCGTCGTTTTAAAAGATAAATTCCTTTCATATATACCGGGTGGACAAAAAGTTCGTCTTAACATTAAAAAAAATCATAAAAAACAGAAAAATAATTGAGATACAAAACGATTTGCTGGGTTAGCATCTATAGATCGCGGGAATAATTTATGACAGGTAGAAAATAAAAACCGTGTTGGTACGAAAGATATTGATAGAAATATGCAAACAAGGTGGTTATAAGAACTTACGCTCCTAATCCACTACTTATTTCACCGTTATAAAGAGTATATGTAATCAAGAATGATCATTTGAAAAAAATAAACGTTTAAGTCATTTTACAGGAATCTGGAATCAGCGAAATTGGATTGCATAAATTCGCAGTTCAGATGAATGTGATGTCTGGATAATTGTATTCAACAGCGACAAGAGTCGAAAAGATTGTTTAGTGGTCTAAGGAAATTGGAACACGGAAAAATCGTGTAATATACGGATGACAAGATTTTATAAAGGCATGTTTGCCACTGTTAAACCTAAACGGAAGAGTCAGCATTCGATTTTGCTGCATCTACCAGCAATGCTCCTGAAACTGCCAGACACTTAGGTTCACCACAATCCTTAGTAAGCAATATCTTTCATTGAATACTTTATCTGTACCAATACAAATTGTAGTCATCCCATGAATTTTATGAATTCGTATCATATAGAGAGAAACATTAGAGAAGCGGGCTTTCTCCAAAATCGAACAAATTCCCACTTAAATCTTTAAAATTTTCTAGGCATAAAAAGCACATTTTTTGCTTCATAAAGACGTTAATAACAATAACTGCAGCATTTGGGTGATGTCTAATCACGGCTAAACACGAGTTTGGCCATGTTCTAATCCACGCGAGTTCTTCCAGAAACCATTGCAGTCTTCAAAAGCGACAGTGTGGTGTGATTTTACAGGTTCGTTCATCATAGAACCCTTTTTTAAACACAGAGCCCAGTAAATGGGTGGAAAACGCCTAAGTGGAATGCTCAGCGTTATTCAATGCTTCTCACAGAAAGAGTTGTGCTATGTTTGCGTGAAAGACGTAAGGTTTTTACCGTCCCATTTGTGCAAGATGATGCCCATAGTCACACTGCTACTTCTGTCTAGAAATTCCTGATATAAACATCCGAGGAATTCAAAATCCTAAGTAGAGATTGCAGGTTCCCATGCGCTTCTCAGTCTCCAGGTTCGTCAACGGCAGACTTTTGCATATTTGAAATTCCGGACATATCAATCTGGTCCATTCAATTTCTCGGAAGTGAAAGATACGATTTGCGGAGAGGTAAGATGTATACGTGTACTTCGAGACCTGTTGCACTCTGCCGTGTTGTATTTGTGACTTATCTTGAAAACCGTTTTTATTTCGGTTATTTTTCTGGATTTTATGAATTTTCACAGTTTTTACGGAATTTTTGCCAATTCTGTACTTGAATTTAGCGTATATGAATCAAAGAATTATTTATCTGTATATGTAATGACTTACTAGGAAATTTATAGGGAAAAAATGACAAGGATCCTCTTTATGGATTGAACTTGTTTACTTCGTCGCTACATTGAGAAAAAAATATAGTTGCAGCATCTAGAATCTAAATTGTGGCTCTTGAAAAAATAGTTCCATGTCATCCTTATAAATTCTAGTTCTCTATGCCAGAGAGTTCTGGAGTTCCCTATTAGAATTCAAGAGCGTTTTCTTATATTCTCGTTGTCAAATCTATTTAAATATCTCTGCAAATAGATGCGAATACAAGAGGATTAATTTAGTACCTAGAATTCTAGTATATGAAACCATTCCCAAAATCAAGCGATAATTTCTCGTTACTGAAACGATTCAATATCGTTTCGTCACCTAGAAAACACTAGACTAGAAATGTCAGGTCATTGCGTCTATTCAACATAGTTGTTCAATCTATTCGCATAATTCGGTCATCTGTAGTTCTAGTTTGAGTATTCAGGAAGTGACCGACTATTCATTCTAGATGAAGGAGGTATATTTTTTTCTCAGTGTACATTTTACAATAATCTCCGCAAGCTCCGTCGGATGTCAAAAGATTAAGAACAATAAGCCATTTATGTCAGTTTCGGGATCTACATGGTCGTAGATTATACAGGCGTATCAAAAAGGCAAATTCGAACTTTTTTCGATCGCGTTCTTTCTAATACGTTGGGATTTAATATATTTTTTAAGCAGGGATTGAAAAATCAATGTATCAATTTGGAAGGAACATTTAGTTTAATTGTTAAATAACTGACCGTGTGGTGACGTTCAAAACTTTGTCCGAGAATTGTCAAAATGTCAGGATTTCCACCTTAAGTCACCCTCTGATTTTAATATAGTCAACATAATAAATATTATGCTGGAAAACAAAGTTACAAGGGGTTGGTTGGTTGGTTGATTTTTGACGTCCGATTATCTACGCTAGGGATATAGGACCAGGGGGGAGTGCCCTTCGTGGGGGTCTTTCTAAGGGAACCTAATCCGTATTTACGCAAGGTTCGAAGAAAACCAAGAAAACTCCGAACGGTTAGGCCGACAACCGCGATTGGGTTCGAACCCAGCACCCTACCAGTTGAGAGGTCCGAACCTCTCGGCCACTGGTGGGGCAAGTTAGAAGGGGTAAAGCGGGTTTTAGAATATAAGATTTAAAATTATAAAAATAAACTTAAGAATCATAATTTAAATTTTGGAAAATTAATTTTAGTTTTAAATTTTAAAAATATTTTAAATCTTATCTCTTTCATCTCTCTATAGATAATACCTCTTTCTTTAGCCATCTTATCATTGTCATGCTGTTGCAGCCGTATTTATAAACCAATTTGAATATGAGTGAATTTATGTTAAGGATTTATTAAAATATCAACCAAATACGTTGGACATCTTGATTCACCATCCTGTTTAAAATGGCAATTTCCTAACGATTTCAAACTAAAAAATGTATAGAAAAAATTATAAATGGAAATTTATTCCTTGCGCAATCATTCAGTCTTGATAAAAGGACTGAAGGACCTTTTTTTTGTTTCCACTCAATCTTTAAAAATATCCCTGTCGGCTTGGCCTATAGGCGGAGGTAGATTTCGTTAAGTGCTCATTTCAACAACAAAAATAAAATGTAATTAGAAAAAAACCCAGTTTAACATATTTATTTGGCCGCTTTTAAATAAATTTTAATTCCATTTTTCTGCAAGAGCCGATTTTATCAGAAATACACTGGTGGACAAAATTAAGAGATGGAAGGCATTTTCCCAAATATCTCGAGAAATACTGGATAAAAACAAATGAAAATTGATATGAATATAACTTATAGTATGAAAATAATATGCACAAAGCAAAAATTAATGTGCCATTCATTGGCAAGAGTTATTGGCAACAGTCCAATGTGGACTGAAATTCATGATGAAAGATGGCAATGAAAGTGAGGCTTGTATGGTGTGTGGTCGCCTCTAGTAGGGTGTGTGGTCACCTCTGACAGATAGACAGTATGCACAACGAGTATGCATGCTGTTAATAAGAGAGTTAAGGATTGCTTGTCGAAGACTCTCCCGCTCTTCCACCAGAGCAGTTTTTAACTCCGGAATTGTTCTGGGTGGGGGTTGGCATCTCGCAATAGCCCTTCCAAGAGCATCCCATGCATGTTCAATGGGGTTAAGGTCAGGCGATTTGGCTGGCCAATCCATTCGATGAATATCTTCGCTTTCCAGATACTCCTCAACGGACGTCTACAGCGACACAACTGTCTAGGGACCTTGCTGTTGCCACAGGAACACTAGTTTCAAGGATGAATGTTGCCAGGAGGCTCGGTGAAAGAGGGTTGTATGCCAGGAAGTCCACCATTTGCATCCCATTCACTCCTTTCCACAAAAGAGAGCGTGCACAATGGTGCAGACAGCATCAGCACTGGACAAAATTCCAATGGGCTAATGTTCTGTTTACAGATGAGTCCAGATTCAGTCTTCAATCTGATTCTCGTCGAATATTCATATGGAGGGAACCTGGGACTCGATACCATCCCAGTAACATGATGGAAAGGGACTATTATGCTGGTGGAGGACTGATGGTTTGGGCAGGGACATGCAAGATACCCGGACACCGCTCCATGTGTTTGACACTGGTTCCGTGAATGCCCAGAGGTACAGGCAGGAGATCCTACAATCCTACGTGCGTCTTTTCAGGGGTGCTGTTGGCCCTGAATTCGTTTTTATGGACGACAATGCCCGACCACATAGGGCTCGCCTGGTAGAAGAGTATCTGGAAAGCGAGGATATTCATCGAATGGATTGATCAGCCAAATCTCCTGACCTTAACCCCATTCAACATGCTTGGGATGCTCTTGGAAGGGCTATTGCGAGACTCCAACCCCCACCCAGAACCATTCCGGAGTTAAAAACTGCTCTGGTGGAAGAGTGGGAGAGTCTTCCACAAGCAATCCTTAACTCTCTTATTAACAGCATGCATACTCGTTGTGCATACTGTCTATCTGTCAGAGGTGACCACACTCCCTACTAGAGGCGACCACACACCATACAAGCCTTACTTTCATTGCCATCTTTCATCATGAATTTCAGTACACATTGGACTGTTGCCAATAGCTCTTGCCAATGAATGGCACTTTAATTTTTGCTTTGCACATATTATTGTCATACTATAAGTTATATCCGTACCAATTTTCATTTATTTTAATCCAGTATTTCTGGAGATATTTGGGAAAATGCCTGCCATCTCTTAATTTTGTCCACCAGTGTATTAAGCTAAATTTGGCTCAAATGCCAACTTTGACAGCATTTTATAAAAATATATTCTTATTTTAAGAAAAAATTTACCAATATGTAAAATTATATAGTTCCTAAATAAGAAAAAGTGTCTACTGAATGCATTTGAGATATAAAATGGTTTTAAAAATGAGTCATAAAATAAGCAATTTGTTATTTGAATATATCCTCAAATCTTCAATCATGATCGCTTCCGGAAATTTATTCAAAATGGCTACTTTGACAGCGTTTTTTGAAATATATTCGGCCTTTATGAAAAACTAACCCATATGGTCTATTATATAGTTTCTAAATAAGTATTTGTAAAACGATGGTTGATAAGGTAAGTCAAAGCATGATGTCTTATATGCTTATATGCTCAGTTTTTCAACAATTAGCTGCCATATTTACATATGTTTGGAGGGAGGGGCGAAGTTTTAAAGAACTATTACAGTTTGCAATACACATACATTCAATAGACTTCTGAATTAAAAAAACTATTAGAAAATTGAATAATATAAATTAAGACAAACTTCAATCCTTTTTTTAAAAAATAAATAAAATTTATACACAAAAAATTAAAATTAATGTTAAAGACCAGTATCTTAAAATGAGGATTTAGAAGTTATCACGGCAGATTACTCCTCGAAGGTTGGTTTACTTGTTTACGATCGCTAGCTCTGAATGAGGCGCGAGCTGTCCCAAATGAATATTATCTTTTTCTAAAAAATAATAACTAACTGTAACAGTCTTGATTTGTTCCAATGTTTGTTATGCAATCAATTATTATTTGTACTGGCGAGGCCTTGAGTGTACTCGTTAACGTTAGTTTATATTATTCAATCTTTTAATAACTATTACTGTTTTTAAAGGGAGGGGGATGCGAGGCCGAGACGGGTTTGAAACTAATGAGGTTGGATTTGTGGCAGCGCATAAGACTTGCCTACATTACGAGGATCTGGAATTCAAACAACAGAAGCCACGTCTCATCCACTTTTAAAAACTTAGCTCCACAAGCTTCAAACCAGCCTTTCACACTCCATTTTACTCTTCCCTCCCAGTATATGTCAACTCTTTCGGGTCTGGTATACTATTAATAGTACATGTCTTTTAATGGAGTATTATTTTAATTTAAGAAATATTTTTGCTACTATTTACATACAGTAATGTTAGTATATGTCTATGGATTTATCATATGACTTCATTTATGTTTAGACATTTAGTAATAATAAAAATTATTATTATTTGCTTCATTCTATATGAGCCGCTTGCAATTCTTTTATTTTAAACATATATTTCAAATTTTAAATTTAGAATAAAAGTTATTTCTCTGAAAGTATCATGTGAAATAAAGCGTTAAAATATTAGAAAGTTGTAATGTAAATTAAATCTTCTAGCAATAGAATATTTTCTAAACATCTCCAAAAATTCTTCCTTAGCCTATTTCCATATGAATATTAATAGAAGAGCATGCAAAACAACAACATTTATTATCTTTCAGACCATGAAATATTCATTAAATACTAATTAATTTAAATGGACAGTTAGTGTTAATATTATTGACATAAAGGTAATTTCTTCTAAAAATTGAAAACAAATCGGACCCGAAAGGGTTGATATAGAAGCTGTGGTTCTGGAATCGAGCATATAAACATTTAGGATATTAAACTTTGATATTCTACTTCAACCGTCGCTGTACAGATATTTTATATAATCCAGGGAGAAAAATTATTGAACCATCCTCAAACTTCTTTCACTTATTGCGACAGCAACTGCAACTTAAAATTTATAATACTTTCAACATAACGGATATTAATCTAAGCACATAAACTTTCCGAAATAATTCAATAAATATTTTGCATGATGGCTGTATATACACATTTTCTACCAAAAATAACGTTACTTTCACTACCTAAGCTTTACTTCTTTTTCAGATTTGAATCATACGTCAACATTGGAGAGCATTTCTATTTGACGAAAGGAATTTACAGAATTATGAAAAAACATGTAATTTCTATCGTAGATTAGATTTTTATAAAATATAGTGAAATAGTTACGCCAAAATTTGAAGTAAAAGTGGTCGATAAATATTATTTTAATTTTCATGTTATTTAAAGAATTATTTTTTAAGAAGCTGTCCCTAATATTTTACACGCTGTCATTATTTTATGATACAAATTCGGATAGATAAAATGTCAATTATCTTTTTTATGTAAATCAACTTCAAAGACGGACTTTGACATGTAACCTCTTTGGTTCTTCCGTAGCTTTTTTCTTTGTAAAAATAAAATCACTTTATATTTGTAATGTGCTACTTTCATTTTAATTTTAAACGAAAACTGCTTCAGTACATTTAATTATACAGTAAAACTCCTCAATAAATTATTTCCACATAATAATAACTAATAAGAACGTCCATTAAATGCAAAAAATGTGTAATAATATGTATTAACACAGAATTCGATATTTTAATATAAATTAAGAAAATGGAAAAAAAAATCGACTATGAGGTGAGAACGCTATTCTGTATTTTTCAAGACTTCCGCGATACCTGCATCAAAAATAACCAGACATTTTATTCTATAACATCCTTATTCTTTCATCCTTCTTTCTTTCTTGTTACAGTTTAGAATACAAACAAATGGTGCTGATGCATTTTTAAGTATTCCGCAAAAGCTGCGTTTCAAAAACGAATAGATTGTCGCTTAATTTTTACTTGCAAATGATTTGATTTATAGAAATAAAAAGATACGCGCCCAGTGAAACTGATGGCAGTCCGCTCACAGGCTAGCTACTAATTGAATGATACAGACTTATTTCAAAGTATAATGATCCTCGAAAAATTAAAAATAAGGGGAATTAGACACACTCTTTGTTTCTTACTTTCACACTTTACAGATGAACCTTGAAATCTAATCAGTGAAACGCCTTATCAATAAATAAATAATATTAAATAAATAAATAATATTAAATAAAATAAAATAAAATAAAAACTAAATAGTAAATGTGAACAAAATCTGATAATTCTGCAAGAAAAACCATTTATCTAAATTTAGAGAGAGGAAGTTAAATCTCGCTCCTTTTATACTTGTGTAGTTATATATCTAAACGGGGAAGTGTGTTATCAGAATGAACATAAAAAATTGAAAGAAGTCCAAAATTCTACATGCGAAAAACATTTATCAAAATTAAGAGAAGACTAGCCTCCACTTATCGCACTTTATACTTAAGCAGTGAACTTTCAAATCTAATCAGTGAAATACCTTATCAGAAAAATCTGGTTTACCAAATTTGAAGTTAATCGGATAATTCTGCATGAACAACCCATCTATCAAAATTAAAGGGAGGTTATTGTACTATCCCTTTCCAAATTTATATTTAATCAATGAAATTCCAAATCTAATCAGAGAAGCACATTATCATAACGAATACAGAAAAATAGATTTCTGTCGAGAATTATCATGTTACGTACATACATAGACATATTACATATATGCATACCTTCTTACATAAGAACATGAGCCATGTTAGCTCTCAGGCTTTAATAGCCTGTTAGCTAAAACGTTTGAAGTCCACAACAAGAACGAATTTACTGTTATTTTAAGATTAGATTTAATTGGATAAATTTTACTTCCAGTTCAGTTTATACAATTTTAGTTTAGTTTCATTTATAGAGGAAAATGTTTGATTATTTCCACAGCATTCTAGCTTTAGAAATATGTTTCCAATTTTATAATTTTAAGAAATTACCCCTTTCCCCGCTTCCACATTAAATCACCCAGGATAACTCAAAATTGTGTAAATACCAATTACAATTTTTATAATTAAAAAGTATTATCAATGAGGAACTAACATTGAGGCCAAGATGGTAATTAAAAAAGAAACATGGCTTTATTAAATTATTTAATATTTTGATTTGATTAAAAATATATTATGATATAACTAATTTTCAACGGCTTAATACTCCTTAATTTGACTGCAAACAGACGTCTTTAACTAGGAAAAGCATCCAACTGTAAAATAAGATTTTTAATTAAATTTCCAAAATAATT
This sequence comes from Maratus speculifer, assembly GCA_964019185.1. NCBI lineage: Eukaryota > Metazoa > Arthropoda > Arachnida > Araneae > Salticidae > Maratus > Maratus speculifer. The sequence continues at coordinate 455,509,454 of OZ025291.1, forward strand.
TTTGCCTCAAAGTAATTTAACTACAACGAGACTTTTAGGATTATCCCAAAATAAATAAATGGCTGAAATTGAAATAATATTTACGTGCTGTTTTTTTAATATAGAATAAAAAATTTACATGTATTTAAATGCTCTAAGGAACATTTAAACAGATTTTTAATTTAATAAAATCTGATTAATTTTTCTTAATTAAAAGCTTCACTGTTACAGTAAAAAAATCTTATGTTTTTTTTTTTTTTTTAATTTTATATACGTAAATGGAAATTGTATTAAATATTTCAAAATTTATTAAAGTACGTCACTTAAACATCATATATATATAAATTTATAAAACTCATTTAGCATCGTCCTGACAGGAATTATGTTAATGAACTAATATAGACTAGAAATATATTTTGCAAAAACCCTGTAATTATATATAAATAGAGAAAAAAAACCTTGACCGGTTAAAAGTTTGTGACGCAGCATATTATATTATGACTATAGCATTTAAAATTTTGAAACTTAAAAAGAAATTGATATCGAAATGTAAATGACGAATCCTATTAATTAATATACATATAATAAAATTTATGCATTCTTGCTTTATCATTCTCTCAGAAATTCGAAAATGAATATTAAATGTATGATATCAAAATTTTAAAAGACGCCATGATGTGGCTTAAAAATTGTTGCTTTAAAATTTGCTATATTTGCTGTGTTATTAATAGCCGTATTTTCTTATTTCTTTTGATCTAAAATTAGCTGAATGTATGAATTCCGTCATTTACGAATTCTAAAATACGATACAACTTTAGACTTAAGGCTGCGTCACTCTAATATTATCGCATTCCATAATATTGGAGAAAAAAATAATGACAGATTTATTGAGATAATTGAGGAATTATATTAATAAATTTCATTTTCATTGTTTTCAATTCTTTTAACTTTACGTGCAAAGGCAGAAAATTTTTGTTCATAAAATGCTGAAATAAATGATTCACATTATATTTTTTAAATCAAATCTCTAAAAAAATACCAATTTGTTATTTTTCATTTTCATTATAAAAGCAATTTTTTTCTTCTTCATGACATTTGCTACTTTTGGAATTAATATTAGAAGGCCATCTCCTGTGACAAACATCAATGCAAAGTGTGGAAGAAGACATAATTTTTAAAAATATACATATTTTAAAAAAATTTGATCGTAATTATTGATATAAATTTACTTACTCTTTTTACGATACTAATAAAAATTCATTCAAGAAAAAATTCTTTTTTTTTTCTTTATTTATTTAGTTAGGTAATATTTTTTAAATTTGACATTTATGTGTCAGAATCTTCCTTTCTATTTAAAAATAGTTGCGATAATGTCAAATAAAAATGTTAAGGAAAATATATCAAATTATCTTCATGCAAATAAATAAAATATTAGACAGATATTACTGTATTCATAGAACATAATTTATATTTGAAAACCTGCCTCATATGTATGGACATAAACATTTTTATTGATGAAGAATTTATGCTAAGCTCAATACATAGATGCAAGAAAGAAATTCCAATTGATTCGTCCGTTTTGAAATTTTATTTAAAACGTATGACTAATTTTAATCCCTTTTCTGAAGAAACATATTTTTTAAATTAACTTTAATAAAGAAACAGAAGTAAATAAACTTTATCACCATAACATAATTTTAAATTTAATTTCGAAAAAAAATATTTTCTCAAATTAATTAAATTGCAACGAAACTGTTTGAGTTATCCCTCAATAAATAAATAGTGCATATTGAAGCTGTATTTACGGATTTATATTTAGCAAGTATACAATATAAATGTATTTGTACGCTTAGGTAGTGTTTATGAAATTTTACAATGCCAATTAGGAAATGTTAATTTTACTAAACTGAATTTTTACCCGTATATCAAAGCATTGTTTTTATGCGCGTTTTGATCTTAGAAATCCAAATAAGAGCAGTGTAATCGTAAATAATTCTGTAAAATTTTATTAAAATATGTCGCTTGCATAAAATTCGAAACCCAAAATTATCTGGAAAATGTGTTGAAAAAAGTCTTACAAGAATGTTTTGGGATCATATGTAGCTTTCACTTGCAATTTTAATTTGTACTTAACTAAAGCTTAGTGAGAAAAAAAAAATAGGGTGTAGAAATCCCGAATCCTCCAGTTAAAATAGCAGAAAATAGTGCATTTCATGCATCTTCTCCAGAAATATATAGGAAATTGTAGGTATGCAGTTATATCACTTAAAACAAATCAATACAATTCAAATAAACGAAACTTGAAGTAACTCTAAACCTACAGAAATATTCAACCTTTAAATTCAATAAACATATAAATTTCACTTATTTTTTATAATCGAAAAACATAGCGGCACGTCGTAATAAATAAACTCGTTGCATTCTTTGCTATGAACAAAGTTTATAGTGCAATTTATCATCACATTGTGAAAATATTGGATTGGCAATCTCTCCTCTGTAGAAATCTATCTACCCATAAGTCTACCCTATAAGCGTACCTGTAAGTCTACCCTTTAAGTGTACCAATAAGTCTACCTATAAGTTATTTTCGCAATTTCTGTGACGGCTATTTCACGTAAATTAATAAGCGTATCAAGCTTTATGTTCTATTAGACTTTACCATAAATAAATGTGATTCATTCACGCAAAAAGAGGTACTTTTGAAAAAGGTTTCTAATCTTGTCCATAATCGATTGATGCAATTTAAGGAGGGTGATTTTGTCCATTTTTTGTCATTGATTTCTGTAATTCTATGCAGAATGCAAAGAAAGGCGTTGTACAATATATCTATAAATGTCTCTCGGTGATTACATTTTTTATATTAAGGTATGATAATACTACAGAAAAGAGTTTTGTGATAGACATACAATTTTCAACTGTTTTTGCATTATAACACAATAACAAATGATATTGAAATTTCTATAGAAAAAGTACAATGTATCTAAAAAATATGATACATGTGAAAATAGAACATGTCGGAAATTGCACGTCAAATGTAGCAAATGAGGTGTATTCGTACAAAACGAAGTTTCATTCTTAGATTCATAAAAAAATTCAGACCTTGGTGTAACAATATACAGTACTTTGGATAAAGTTTAGTAGCCGAAATCTTTTGCGTGTCCCTATAAATATTATCTCCTTTGTATTATATAGAAAGAAGCATGTAGGAGACCTCAGTAACATATATTAATTTCATAAAACATGAAATAATTTAATATAATTAAAACTCACCTTCAGCAATGTTTTCCTCTATAGCATTACGTAATGGAATACTTCTGTTCTGCCCTGTAAATTAAAAAAAAATATTCTTGTACTACATATCGTATAGAATGTATATTTATATATATATATTGCAGATGCATATCGATTTTATTATGTTCGAAAGCGTGTAACATCATTAAAATGCACTTGAAATGTTTTTCCCACTGGTTGTAATGTAACGAAACACTTTTGATTGCTCTTCTAATTGAACTATAAATCCGATTTTCATACAATTTGAAACGACTTGACAAAATTATACAACAATTATATATTTTAAGTTTCAAAACATTCGTTTGGGTAGTTTTTGCTCTGTTATATGTGACAGACGGACTAATCGACGAAAATAGGTGCTTCATATTTATATATTTTTACGAAAGCACCTAAAATAAATTATAAAAAAAATACTTTTATTTTTATCAAATTTGAATACATTTATTAACGTTTTCTCATTAAAATTTTATTAAAGGAAAAAAATTGGCATTTGTCTGAAGTTCAGTCATACTTTTCAGTTTTTCCACATTTTCAGTTAAAGGACAATATAGCAATATATCATAGACGTCCTTAGATAGAAATCATTAGACATTAGAAATTAACATTCAAATCTGAAAATTGAAAGACAAAATGATTACTTTTAATACACTACAAATACAGAATTAAATTCACATTTAAAAACTTTCTAAAATTCATTTTCTTGCGTTAAAATTACTACAATTGAAGAATTTATAGGTATAAATTCATAAAAGAATTTCTAGTTATTTAAAATATTCTAATTTGTAATCTGATTTATAAGTTGTTAATAGTTTTAATTAATTTTAAAGAGCAAACCTACTCTTTAATTTGACTATAAAAATAAAACAAATACATTAATTTTCTAAAATTTATAAACCGTAAGATAAAAATTTTAATTAGTTTTTTAAAAAATCGTCAAAGTAATTACACTTTGAGAAAATTTCAGAATTATCCCTAAGTAAATGAATGGGTCTGATACGATCTGAAATCATATTTACGTATTTTAATTAAATAACTAATTCAACCTTAAATATATTTGTATAATTTAACTAGTATTTCTTAAAATGTGTAATTTGAGATGAAGATGTTAACTTAATGCTTCACCCTTCTAATTATACGTTCATTCTTATGCTTCTTTTAATTTTACAATCTAATTAAAAAGTTTTACAATCGTAAATACTTGAAAATTACTTGAAAATTCACTAAAAAGTGTCATTTGCATAGATGTACAAATACTCAAATTAATCTTTAAAAGGAGTTCAGAGTTTTATTTTCCCCAGTATAGGTCAAATGATTTTACATAGATTTAAAATGTACACTAATTATGTAAAAGGTAGAAGAAATAATAACTAAAAAACGTATTTCTTGAAATAATTTGTAAATATTCGTTTTCCAAATAGGATTTTAAATTTTTTGAACATATGACTTAAAAGCACAAATGCAAATTATTAAAAATAGTCTCCTATATAATTCTCTTGCATAAAAGTAAAATTTTTGCGCAGTATAATCAAAATATCTTTTATTTTTTATTTTTCCAATACATGATTTTAGAATGTATGCTTCACTTTAATAATAATATTCAGTTGCATTTTGTTGTTTCTTTGAACTCATTCCTACACATTTTTTATTCATTAAGGTGATGGTTGTTCAAAATCTGAATGTATGCTGTCCTTTTCTTAAGTTGATATCGTAACCTTGTAGTTAACAAAAATCTTGATAACTTGTTTAAAATTGATACTTTTCATTGTTTTCATTAATTAATAATATTCATTAGAGCAACGATTTGTTCAAAAAACTGAAATGAATGTTTAATTTTCCACTTTTAAGTTAATATTCTGGTCTTGCTGTTGGTAAAAATCTAAATAAAGCGGCTAAAAACTGAGATTTTTCGATGTTTTGCTTAATTAAAAATACTCATTAAGGTTATGGTTGTTCAAAATTCGAATATATATTTACATAAAACATTAATCACTTCGATGCTTAACATTTTTATAAAAATAACTTCGAAAAACATAGATTTCTATAGTTTTAGAAATGGTAGTTTACAGGGGTAATGACCGTTTCAGGGAGGGAATAGCCATTTTGGGGGCGAAATGTCTGTTAAAGAGAGGTATTAACCGCGTTGAGGGATGATTGATAATATTTGAATAGAGGGTCGTTCACCTCTCATTTTATAGTAGAAAATTATTTTTCCCACTAGGGGGCGATGCTGTGCTGACGGCGGGGGCATTGGAGGTGGGGGGAGCGCAGGCGATGGTGGCAACGCACAACCACCTGCTGCGCGAGAACTCTTATTTTCCAATTACTCATATGAAATACAATTACTACCTGTACACAATAGAAGACAAAAAAATTCATTAAACGAATCAATAAATACGAGTTTTATGTTTTATATTTTTATTTATTTATTTATTTACATATTGAGTACTTTTTGTTGAATTTTTTGGGGGGATTCTTTTTTACCCATAAGTATTATTATCATTAAACACATATTTCACATATCATTTTAGCTGGAAAATAGAGAAATTCGTTTCAAGTTGGGAAACTTTTTAATCTTATCCCCCCCCCCCTCCGAAAAAATACTTGTAGCTACACCACTGGATAAAGGTCGCGGAGTAGCAAAAGGAAAATACACTCAAGAGCCAAAACACTATGACCATTTACCTAACAACTTGTTGGCTCACATTCCGTAAAACAGCGACAAACAGCCTTGGCATGGATGTCACAGGTTCTTAGTAGATAACCGGAGATAAATTGTATCAGTTGTTCAAGCAGTTGTCATATATATCTGGGATATTCCAAAATGGCGGTTGTTTTTGAGCTCAGAGCATCTGTTGAATGACACTCCAAATTTGCTCTGTCGGATTAAGATCTGTCGAGTTAGGTGGCCAGGATGTTAAAGTGCAACACTAGTCAAGGAAAAATACCCTGATGATAATGTAAAGTCTATGGGAGCGTTCTTTTCAAATATCTTGCTCAAAATTTTTTGTTGCATAGGATAGTTGAGGAAGATCCACAACCGGACAGGTTTTACTTACAGGTTGCTTATATAAAAAATATATTTGCTTACATGAAAAATATATAAGTAAAATCAAAAAAGGAAAAACTTGCCCGGTTGTACATCGTCCTCAGATATCCTATATAAAAAAAATCATGTAACAATATTAAAAATTGAGCGAGATATTTCAAAAGGACGCTCCCATAGACTTTACATTATCATCCGAGTCTTTTTCAATGACTAGTGTGGGGCCTTAACTGGAAATCAATATTTTGTTATAGGAACCAATTGAGCAAAATTCGAGACATGTGACATGGAGTATTGGTTTGCACAAAAACTTCATTTACATTTCGAAAGAAAGATACCACATAATGGTGCAAATGGTCAGCAATGATGTCCGTGGAACTCACGGCGTTCTTCAGCTACCGCAAACACAGGTTCCAGGGATACCCCTAAAACGTTACGAAAATTTTAATATCGCATCAACAAACCTTTGTATGACCTGTTGCATAAGGCGGAGTAACAGTTCGCATAAAAGACGACTCACGCCATTTACGCCACGGCCATTTTATTTCTGTATTTGTTATAGTTGATAATAACAATATTAAAAGTTATCAGACCTGGTTGAAGTCTGATAAAGTTTAATCGGACTTTTTTTAGGACGTAGATAATTTGCTCTGATACTTGTCAATCCAAGTCTTTATGACTTACAACAATTTTTTTCTCTATTAAAGTCAAAGCACGAGGTTATTCAACAATTGCAAACTTTTTAAATCGATTATGTGCTCCAGAAAACTCTCCTTTTTAAAGAAAATAATTTTAATAAATCCCTCTTTTCAAGCCACTAGAAAATTGAATAAATAAAGGAAGAACTTTAAATCATGTTAAACTGCAAGGGTCACCACTCCATGTAATTAAAGCGTGATAGAAACTTTCATCCGCCTATGCTATTTAAAACTAAAAAAGAAAAATAACATAAATTATTTGAACACTGAGATTGTGGCTTAAGTATCAAGATTGTTTTTGCTGTCACTGTACCTCAATTTTTGTCCCTAGATTTGTAACGAATCGGTGACGTAAGTCGAGGTATTACTGCATACAAAAACATAAAAAGTAATAAATAGTACATGTAGTATAGTTTAGTTTATGTAAAGATGCAAGAAGTATAATAAGGAAGTTAATCTTAGTCTTTTAAGATAAGAGAATGTGTTTTGTTCTACAGCAACTTTCGAATAGTTTGTCACTCATTATGAAGCAATAATTGCTATGTAAGTTTTTGGTACCTAACAGGCATAAAAATTTGTGTGATATTATCCAAATCTGAGAAATGTGAAAAATAAACACACCTATAAAAACAATTTATTTGCATTATCGAAATGGTTTTATATATTCCATAATGTATTATTAAAAATATAATTTTTCTTCTTTACTCCTGTTTTTAAATCTGTTTTTAAAAAATAGCTTATGTACATACAACCATAACAAAATTTTAGCATTTATTTAAAACAAATAATTAAATAAATATCGAATTACGTTCCCAGAAAAAATTATGCTTTTTACAAAACATATAACTAAGTATAGCAATAATAATAGCTATGTTTAATGACCCTTTTTTAAATTCCACTTGCATTTTGTATGCTAATTAATTTTATAAAAATTTTAAAGCTTAAAATTACAGGTAATAATAATTGCTGTAGGACGCATAGTTTCTTTGATTTGTTTTTATTAATGAATTTATGTAACTCTTTTATTCTTAGTGTTTTACATTAACTGCATATTTTATTCTAAAATAAAATCCTTATATTTTTATCCTTTTCTGAAGCACAATACTTAAACAAGCATCGAGTTTCAGAATCTCGAAAAGATTCCATCATGTACTAAAACTATTATGAATATTCAAAGTGCTAACCAGATTATCCTCATAAAAGTTACACTATATCTTCTGAATTGAAGCAGATTAAGTTATGAAGATTTTTGTCAAAGTTGGAAGCATATTAAATTTCTCGCTGTTTCTTCCATTTAAAATTTTATAACAATTTTGCGTATAGAATTTAGCATTTTACTTCTTCAAAATCCTGCACTTTAATAATCCTTTTAAAATTCCTTATTCGCAAGTGCCGTTGAAATACGCAGAAATTATTTGTTTGCAGTTGAAATGTAATAAAACGTTTGTGAAGGATAAAATATGTACAATAGATGAAATTTAATTCAAAAACATTGTAATAACTGAAAAACAATTGGGGAAAATATACTAGATTTCATTTAAAATGGCAAATAAAACCTTTGTGAAAAATGTATAAATATGTAAAACCAACGTTTAGAAGTGCACAAATAATGCATGAAAAAGTAGCAAAATGTCACTTAGATTAAAAATCAATTTACAAATTTATTAAATTTTTGATAATATTATTTTTAAATATTAAATCACCTTTATTCTTCCAATGACTATAGGTATTTTGGTAAAATTATTATGGCTGCGTCTCTTTCCGAAAACGATTAACTATAGTATCTTTACAATTAAGAAAAACTCTTTTAGGTCTATCAAAGGCATAATACTTTATAAGTTAAATGTCGTAAGAACATATTGAAAAAGTTAAGTTCTTTCGAAATGTCGCAGAAATATATTGAAAAAGTTAAATTCTTTCAAAAAATTTAGCACATTTCTCAATTTTATTGTGTTAGTATACATTTAAGGCATTGCAAAAATGTCCATCCATTCTTATGGAAAAAAGATCCATTTTTATTGATTTTTTTTACATAAAAATGAATTGTCATTTTCATAGGAATGGATCATCATTTTTGGGACACTCTGTATATAAAAATATACATGCATATATGTCATTTTTCAGTATCATATAAAATTGTTTATAATTTAGTGCGCCTTTCGTGATGTTGAAAATGTAGGCCAATTTTTTAAATGTTTGATCTTTTTTTTTTTTTTTTTTTTTTTTTACTTTAAATCTGCATTACCCTTCTTGTGATTAAAGGTATTTTGTTAAAATTCACAGGGGTTTGGCTATGTACTGTTTTTCTTTCTGTATTTTTTCCGATAAAAGGCATGGTAATTCAGAAGTAAAATGTTGCATGAATATATAAATGAAACATATTTATATATGTAATACCTTTATTTGCATTGATTATTTTTAATTTTTTTCAAGGCAAATACGGATATTTTTTTAAGTATGACCGTAGATGGTGTAATTTCATTCTTAAAAAGTCTTTCCATAGAAAAAAACTAATTTTCTTCTATCAAAAGCAGTCCTAAAACTTTCAATAGGTAGCCTGATTTTTTAAAGATTTTTTCTAATCTTTTTATCTTATTCCTAATTTCCGTTTGTACGACCATAAACTTTTATTGATACTTTATTGTATTCGATTAACACCACTTTTTTAAAAGAACTTTTCTTGAAGTGGACAATTTCAAAAAATTCTCTGATAAAATAAGGGAAATTTTATTTTATTTTATTACTGGTGCCAAAAGCAAATTTTGGAAGGAAAGATGATTTTTCCGCAGCGGTGACAACGGGGTGGTAAGGGTTAAAAAGTATTTTCTATTGCCTACTTGGAAATAATTTTTATATGGGGAACCTCAAAATATTTTCCAAAGTGCGCCGAATGGATATTATGCTTTTTTATTTTTAAAACTAAAAATATTGATTAAATATGTTTTTGTATTGATAGAGATGTATCTGTGATTGCTACTGATGTTTTCTATAAAATTATCTAAAGAATGTATGATTGATTACTGTGTTAGCAGATTTGGTGCTGTTGTTTTTATCAGCAAATTTGCTTTAAAAATATTAAAAACAGTTAAAACTTTCTTTTGCTTATTTGTAGTAGTTATTCAACATAGGTGTACTAATTAATGTTTTTTTACCGAATTATAACGTTGCTTATATTATATTTAGAGATTTCAGTACCATGTCTTTCAGAATTTGTTTAAATTACTGATTAAATTTGTTTCCTTGAAAGCACAAATAATATCAGACAATATACAACTTGCTTACATCTGACATTTATTAGAATAATATATTTAAAGTAAAATACGACAAGTTTAATATATAAAAGGTGGTGGTTCAAAAAAATTAGTAACAAAGATATTTGCATTTTTTATTCCATTATCCCACTTTACCCTAACGTGAGTAAAAGCCCTTTGTAAATCACTTCAAATTTATAATTTGCCTACAAATTTGTTTTTTAAGGCATAGGCCTTTTCATGTATTTTTAATTTATTAGAAAATAGTTCTTTAATTCACTTTTCTAAGTTTATTAATCAAACGGATTGCTTCAAAGAAATGACCTATTTTTGCATTTTACAACTATAAATGTTGATCTGAAAGATTTTGAATCAAATTTAAACGAAAATTTACTCTAAATAATTTCGTTTAAATAATCTTTCCACTTGTCAAAAAAGGTGTGTCTCAACATTTGCCGAACTTTCTTAAATATTTGAAATACATATGCTTCGAGTAAGTAAAGTTTAACAATCTTTTATTATATTAACCATGACGTTTTTCATCGATAATTTAAATGATATAACGATTTCCAATTTTTCGTATTGTTAAATGTAAAAATAAAAAAATTTAGAAATCATTTTTACTTATGGATGCATAGTAATACTTCTTTGAAGTAAGTAAACTGATATTTTATCGACGTCTGCATCTCTTTTCTTACATTGCCATATGGTTTAGTGACAATTCTACATAATTTGTATTCTTTGAAAGAAATATTGAGAATTTTAGAATACTTGTCCCTAAAATAAAATTTTGAAACCAAAAAAATACATAATAATAATAATAATAAATAAAAAGAACAAATGACCAAATGAAAAATGCTTCTTATGGATTTTGACATTTAATTTTTTTTCTAATAATTGCTCTATATCTTCTATTCTGATAATTTTGCATAAATAATGAACATTTGTGAGAGCATTTCAATTATGCATAAATATGTAATTTCTAAGTATTAGCATAATTATTTTGCCTTACAAAAATTATACAGTTATTAAATTAATATAATTTTTCCTAGTGAGAAATTAAATGTGAAAAAACATATAATGCATAAACATTAAAAGAATATATTTATTTTTATATACTTGTAATAAAATTAATTTAAATTAATAATATAACGCATTAATGTACAAATTATTCATAATACGTTCACCAATTATATGTTTCGATATTAAAAGTTTTAGATTCTTTTAAGAATGAGATTTGTATCTTTTTTAAGTTAAATTTATTAAATAAAAATTTTTGAAATTATTTTTAATAATTAAGATTATTAATTAGATTCAAATAGAAACCAATTAAAAAATTAATTTGACTTTATTTTCGTCAAAAAGCATTGTCTAAAAATATTTCCTAGTTTCTTCCAAAGACTGATACACAATAATATAATATATCCATTGTTGGAAAATTTTCCGTAAAATTAAAAAATATATATATAAAAATATATATTTAATAGAATCAAATCAATTATCAAGTGCATAATCAATTGCCTTTATGAGATGGGTTTCATTTAAGCAGATGGTACAGTGCAATTTTACATAGGAATGACGAACAGAAATTTAAATTTAGGATGAAAATAAATACAGCAGACAATAAATATCACAAAACTATAGCTTCAGCCAGTCTATAAAAAAGAAATTACAGTTTCTTCAGCGCGAGATATTCCACAAATCGGCATAGGCATCCAAATTTCGTGTTTCTAGTTTATAAAAATAATATTTAACAATGTTTGAAAATGAGCTAATTTTTAACAAAATGCGAGTAATATTTGAAATTTACTATATAGTAAAGAAACTATTTTCAAGTCTGTAAGTAAATTGCTGAAAGTTTTCTTTACAAGTCTAAATAAGAGTTATTAAAAATTTTATATACAAGCCTGTAAATGTTTTGTTGAGAGTTCTAATTGTAAGACTAGAGCAAATTGTAAAAGTTTTATGTAAAAATTATGATAGTTATTGTTCGATATCAGAATATGATGAAATTGAATGTAGAAATGATATTGATTTCTTTGACGTTGAAAAATAAGTTGGTTATTTGCACATGGTCTTGACACATTCTATTATTTTGGAATAGAGAAACGGAATTGTTTTAACAATGTATAACAATTGCTGTAATTGCATAGTTCTGGATTTTGAGATATGGAATAAGGATACTAAAGTACGCTCAGTTAGGTAATGTATTGAAGTACCTAGTTTGTCACATGTGCAGAATGGAGTTGGGGCTTTAGTAATTTTATGAATATAAGTTGGAAAAGGTCCATGATTGGTTGCATATATATAAAGATTTCTGTGCAAAGAACTTCTACAGGATCAAAATCGTTATCACCACCAGGGAACCAACTAAAAATGGCATAAAAGAACATCTGACCGCAAAATATACTCTACTCTGTGCAAAGCCACTGGGAAAACAGACACATAAATACCATGTCAATTTGTAAAATAAAATTCACAAAGAGCGCCCTAGCGCCAGAAAAATGGATAACATAAAACAAAGTTTTTAAGTTAGTTACACTTATGATGGACGAGTAAATAATGGCAATAGAAACAAGAAAAACATTACGAACTTTAAAGTCATTTACAATTTTGACAGATCGTCACCTGTGAATAATAAGGTCTATCTGCGTTTTTGAAAAAAATGACTTATCGATATAGAAATTTATCTATTTGTAGCTATGATGACATTTCTGGATTAAAATAATGTCATATTATGATTTAAAGGTCATATGTAAATTATATATAACATCATTTTGATGCAAAAATACCTTCATAGATACAAATAGAACCTTTCTGTATCGATCAGTCAATTTTTTTCAAAAACACAGATAGGAACTTACTATTCTCAGGTAACGATATGACTATGATAAGATGAAAAAACTGAAAACAATACTTAAAATCATTTATAATTTTAACAAATGACTATGATATGTTTAAGCCTTCCAGGTGGGCGGTGACTGGTCCAGAAGAAAATGGGGGGCGTTAAGACAGTCAAGGGGGGCGGTCATGATATTCCTACCTATTTAAGAAATTAATATAATGAAACTAGTTGACCCCCTTATCCTCGGCGTTGCATGGCCGAAAATCAAAATCTTAAATATAGCCTTAAATAAAAATCTATGAAAACGAGCATAGAGCTGGGATCTGCTGAGATCTCACCTGTAGCAGCTTGCAGCAAAGCAGACCTTTCATTTCGATCTAATGGCGTGCGACACTTGTGGTCACGTACACTGGTGTGCAAAATTTAAGGACGAGTCCCAAAATTCCAATTTTCAAGGAATTTTTAAGCGATAATTTTCATGCGAATATTCAAAAGGAAATAATATAATTAGAACAATTACAATCCTTGCATAACAGCTAGACCATATAACATCTCATTCAGGTCACACATGGTCACAAGAATCACAGTCACTAAGACAAAACAAAAAATAGGAAATTCCATACGTCTCTTATATGAGTCTCAAATGATTACTATATGCGACTCCACTGACAGGTCACTGTGACTGCTGCTTTGTGTCAAGTCTCAAGGTTACTTTACGATGTAATTTCACTGAGACTCTCGTGTGACCTCTCATCGGAGGAGACTCAATTTCAAAGTCATTGTGAACGTTGTATTATGATAAATTACCAAATAATGTCCCATTAAATTAACACGATGACTTTTTGCCACTTTTCATAGTGGTTACTTTACAGTAAGGTCACTGTTACCATTTGACAAAGTCTTGTGACAGAAAGTCACCATGTGACTTTAATGTGACATTATTTGGTAATTTATCATAATGCAACATTCATAGTGACTTTCAAATTGAGTCTTCAAATGACAGTCTGAGAGTCAGTACTCTTATCATATGTCTAATTCAAAAAAGAAGAAAAAAAATGGCAAGAGTTATTATTTGCTAGAAATATGAAAATTAATACAAAGTGAGAATCGATATTTAATAGCATGGGCATGTTTTTTCATGAGAAAGAAATTCCTATTCAGAATATTTTGTCAACAGCTACTGATGGTGCTCCAGCAATGACAGGGCATCATACGGGTCTCATAGTGCTTTTGAAAGAAGCAGTATCAAATATACTTGCTGTACATTGTGTTATTCATCGTTCATCGTCAGCATTTGATTACCAAAAAACTGAATGAACATCTACATTTATCGGTTTATTACGATATGAGTGAATACGATTAGAAGGAATCTTTTCCATAACAGATTACTTGGCCAAATTCGAAATGAAAATGACGGAGATTACAATCGCCTGCTTTTGAATACAGTAGTTCATTAGCTCTCGAAAGGTATTTGTCTGATTTTTTTTTTTAAATTTATTTGACTCAGCACTGGACTTCCCTTGAAAACAGAGATGAAAAATTGCACGAAAACCTGATAACATTCGAAAATGACATTGTTTGTTTGACAGAGCTGTTTAGAATAATCAATGAAATAAATTTACAATTGCAGGGAGATGAATTAAATTAAATTAAAACAAAAAATATCATAACTGCTTTTTTGAAAAAACCTATTATGTTCAAGAAAAATCTAGGTAGAGGTGAATGCAGCCATTTTCTTATATTAGCAGCAGTCTCTGCAGAGCAGGAAGATTTAGCAATTTACTGACAACACTTGGACGCACTTCATGCTGATTTTATTGAGCAATTCCAGGACATTTTAAGCATGAACATACCGATTTGGGTTTTAGATCTTTTCGAAATGTAGATACTGCAGAAACATCACATTTAGAAGAGAAACTCATAGAACCCACAACTAATGAAGAACCAAAGTAAAATTTTGAAGTAGATACCAAGAATTCTGACTTCAGAAATCTATATCAGTTCTCTACCCTGATGTGTGGGCAAAATTACAAAATTTTTAATTTCTTTTCCGTAATCTTATTTAGTGAAGTGTGGGTTCAGTACGATATCTAAATGATTGGCTAAGAAAAGAAATAGACTGCACGTCAGTGAACGTCGCGATTTACGACTGGTGTTAACATATTGGAATCCAACATTAACAAACTGTTAAAATTCCACTAGTTGCAAACATATCATTAATATTTTTAATCCTTATTGATTTTATCTTTATGTTATTACTTTTGTTAGTTTCTTATTGATTTTCTGTTAATGTACATCATTATTTGTGAAACATTTAATACGCGAAAGATTTCACAAATTTAAAAGATGTTACATATTTCAAATATGTAACACGAACGCCGAGTGCTTTCAATCAAAATTGGTTCATCCTAGGAGGCGGCTTTGTTTACATTCGAATTACGTAAGAATACGAAAAGGAATTTTAGTACATAAACAAAGCTGTCCTGAGAGTAAGATGAAGTTCGACCAAAAGCACTTGGAGTATAATATTTGAGGTTTTAATCTTGTAAAATTGTATACATGATAACAACTTTTAGAAATATGATACCTTAAACGCATTAAATGAACATTTTTAGCGAATTTATTTAATGTATTTTGTGTTTATTTATTTATTTATTTATTTTACTGAACAGTTTTTATTACGTTTGATAGTCGTTTTAATTATAATTTTTACCTTGTGTTTCTTAATAAATAGACAAGAAATAGGTATAGGTAATATGCAGTGTTGGGTATGAACGCGCTAACTGAACGAAAACTCACGAGTTTCGCTCACTATTTGTGAACTTTGAACTGAACTTCGCTCACTATTTTATAAACGAGTTTGAACTGAACGGAAATTCAAAAAATAGATGAGTTTGAACGAAATTTACGTTCAATTTTACGTTCAATTTTTTCATAATTTTTTTACAATTTTTCCCTCTTTCAAATGCCATTTAGAGGACTACACGAGCCTCAGGACGGGTTAAGTCTGGATATCACTTCTCTGGGTAGTATCCTAGTCTTACTTCTTCTGTAGACTCGGGTCGCGCGGAACCGGACCTAGGCTGTATTACAATTTCGCCGAAAATAGATATATACAGTAAACTCTCTGTACAAGGTGGACTGTGTAAGGCGGAAATATGTCTAAATCGGTAAGATTTTCAAGTTCCTGCGAATCCGCAGACAGAGTAGAATTTGTCTAAGACGGAATATTGCCTTCTACGGAAAATTTTCAAGATTCCGATCAATTCCGCAATAGCCATAGTTTATTCTAATTTTAAATTACCATGATTCAACAATTAAACTTTTCTTTAAAGAATAGTTCAAATACAATGATAGGGGATGGAGGAAACAGTATTATAAAAGGTGCTACAAAAATCTGTATATGACGAAATCCTGTCTTAAACGAAGCAATTTCTAGATCGGTGCAAAATGGATAGAATAATCCGTGTAAAAAAATCATAACACATTTGTAAAAGACGGCGAATTTCTTAATAAAGAATCTGTCTACAATGAATTTTTCTAAGTGTTTTTTAAGATTCACCAGTATAGAAATTTTTATATTTTTAAGCCTCCAATCCGTGGAAATGTGTTAATGTTATTCGGATAGACTAGTTTGGTCTAGGAAAAACTAGTTTATCCGATGGGCGTTCGGATAGACTAGTTTGGCCTAGGAAAAACTAGTTTATCCAATGGCCGTTCGGATAGGCTAGTCTGGCCTAGGAGAAACTAGTTTATCCGATGGGCGTTAGGATACACTAGTTTGGCCTAAAATCGGGTTTGGTCTGTAACATATATATATATTTTTTTTCAGATATTTAGATACAGTTAAGGACTCATTTTAAAATCAATTTAGTTTACATTGGGATATACAGAAATAAATATGGAAAGACCAATACTTTGGAATAAATGTGCCTATTTACGCAGCCCAACCCCTTTTTTAAATGAAAAACATAAGCATGAAAGGTAAACTGTAATAAGTACTTTTTAGAATTCCATATTTAAAAAATTAAACGGAACCATTATAAGATCTCCCTCTTGTGTCTGTTTTTTGTCTATCGCAATTGCTATAAGGTAAGTTAGCCCCTCCTCTTCTGTAAAATTAATACTAAGTTCCAAACTAGCAAAAAAGGAGCAATTACTAAAGCACAATACTCAGACCAGCATTGTCTCGAAGGGTATGCACACAGACATCCAGAGAGTGCAATTTTGTTTGTGCCATTTTCAATATTGTACCGACCAAAAGTATATGAAGTTATGCATCGAACTGAACCAAATTTTTTGTGTAAGTGTATGACTATGACTAATTGGTCCTCCCTGAATTAAAAAAAATCCACCGGAAAGGGGCACTGCAATAGCGAATTTTATGCCATTTTTAATATTGCACCACCTAAAAGTTTACGTTCCAGTAGTTAGTTCTAGAACTGAACTAAATTTTTTGTATATGATTATTTATTGGTGAAGCAAGTAGGTCCTCCCAAAATTTGAGAAAAAAAAATTTGGCTATCATACTATTGTCCATCGGCTCGTGCAGAGACGGAAATTCGTTTTTACTCCGATTAATTGACTGAAGTAGAAATTTAAGATAAAAATTTAAAGTTGGTATGATATTGAATTGTTATTGTAAAATTATTAAAGCATTAAAATGAGTAACTATTTTTTTAAAATATTAAAATGCATGTATGAGATAGAAGAAAGTTTTGGGAATTGCACATCCAGCTAGTTTCCATTCAAATGCCGTTTAGAGGTCTACATAGAATCGGTGCGGGTCGAGTCTGATCACTAGTTTCTTGGGTCGTGTCAGGTCTTCTTTTATCTGAAAGCTCGGTCCAGACTGGACCGGGCTTATTTCTGGAACTGTACTTTATTCTTAAGCGAAGTGTGCACAAATCGAAATTTTTTCACATTGTCTTACAACCTTGCTTGTATGAAAATCATTGACCCGTCCCTGTCTGATTTGTATAAAAAATTTTTTAGGGAACAACCTCTTTGGATCTACAATTTCTATCTCTACAATCTCTACGAGCCGGGCTGGGCTCGGGCCGAAATTTTTATTTTAATATCGGGTCGGACATTTTTTTTTCTATGGATCGGGCCTGGAAATTTCCGTCCGTGCATACCTCTATCTTACATATCGAATAATCAAATGATTAGCTCACAAAATTTTGCAAATTTGGACAATAATATCCAAACATAAAAAGAACTTTTTAGTGAACTTCGTTCACTTTTACAAATGAGTTTGATTTGAACGAGTTCGTTTGAAAATTTTTGAGTTTGAACGTGAACTTAAATCACTTTTCAGAAATTGAACGTGAGTTTAGTTAGTTCGTTTATTTTGTGAACGTGCCCAACACTGGTAATATGCAACAGTATTTTAATGGATATAATTAACTATTATAGAAGAGGGGGGGGGGGGGGCGTTGGAATATTTTTTCTTCTAAGGGGGGCGGTGGTCCATAAAAGGTTGGGAACCTATGTTATAAACGAAAAGTGCTTATATAGTACGTTGTAAATAAGTCTGAGTTTGTTATAGTTTAATTTAGAGAACAATATGTACCGCAAGTTCCAGCAAAGTGAATAAAGTTAAACTAGTAAATCTGCAGATCAGGAGCCTCAACGTCAGTTTTGCACATCATTTTTTTAAACACACTTTGGGCAAAATTCAACTTTCTGGAAACTGTAATTTAAAATTTTCAAATTACGAAATTATTTATAAGAATAAAATAGGAATAAGAAGTTTTCAGCCATCAAATCCATTAAATTAAAATTTTAGTTATGTTAGGAAATTCTGGAATTTTCATGATCTATTATTTTTTTATTATAACATAGTAGATCTCTTCAGGGGGGTTCCGCCCCCTGAAGAATCATTAAATTTAAATTTTCAACTTTCTATTAAATGTACTAATGTTTATCGTATATCTTGCATTTATTTATACATTTTGATTTATAAGGATAAGTAACAGTTTGGACAAGCATTTTTCATTAACCTCATACTTCTGCATGCCTGCCAACCGCAAACACCTAAATCTGATGTATAAGGAATTTTTTAGAGTGTAAAATTAGTAATCTAGAGTTTTACAAATTTTTTTCCGAAAACAAAAGTTTGATTGCATTTTGCAGCAGTTACCGCGGAACAGACAGAAAGAAGAAGAGACTGACAGACGGAATAAACAATAAATTTCGGACAATTTCATGAACAATAAATTTCGAGTCAACAAAATAAGCCTTCACTGAATTTTCGGCAATGACGTCTTTATTCAAGAGTTATTGATATCCATGTTTCTTGTATTTTTAATTACTATAAAATACCTGTTTTATTTCAATTACGACGTCATATTTTACCAAGTAAATTTTTTGTTAAAAATATAATTCTTTTTTATTTATTTTACTTCTAATTATGTCTCCATTTTTGTTAGAAAAATTCTTATTAAGGAAACAAATACCCGTGTTTAATATTTAACAAAAAATACTATATCTATTTTTATTTTAATTCTGACGTCATATTTATTTATTTTTTCTTAGTTTAATTTCTGGAATGGAAATTGCCCAATTGAAACTTATAGCCGTTGAAAAATAATTATTCCAGATTTTAATTTTTTGGCAACGATAAAGAAAATTGGTCAAATTGTATCTAAAAAGTCTCTAATGATTGTGTATGAAAAAGAATGAAATTTTTAATTATTAAAAAAATATTTGAATAAAATTAATAAAACATAACCTATGTTCTTTTCTGGGCTATGTTATATTTATACGCAAAGATGCAAAAACATTAAATAATCATTAAATAATTCCTTCAGCTAAACTAAAACGTGTTTTTTCGCACTATGTTATACGCTACATGAATATATCTAATACCAAATTAATGCGAAATATTTTTTATCACATTTATTTTTTTAAATGTGAGATTTTAGTAATATTTTGTACTCTAATGTTTATGTCTTATTACTATTTTCTTTTCACATACCAGGTGAATAAGAACTTTATTTTATTTGCTTTCTGCAAGGAACAAATTCTGTACAAAATATGGTTATAACTCCCATAATAAGATAAGAATAATTACTTTACAGAAATTAATTTATTTTTACAGTGCACCTCTTTTGTAGTTTCAACTTCATACGATCCATTATATTAAATCGACAAGACAATAAAAATATTCATTTATCAAATTGTCTTGCATTGCTGTTTTTCTTTTGATCTCTTTTGGTTTACATTTATTATTGAATTAAAAAAAGAAATTTGAATCAAAACAAATTTTAGATGAATTAATAAAGATGGAAGATATTTATATTAAAATAAATCAGATGCATTAGCGTAGGACAAAAAGTAGTGGAACAAGCTCCTTTTATTTCTTTGAAACGTTTTCAAAGGCAATCTTAGAAAGAAAATCTACTTTGAACGCAGAAGATTCTACTATAGTATTTGTAAATTCTATACACTAAATCGGTATTTACCTCTTATTTATAAAGAACTGTATTTTTTCTTTTTATTATTCCTTTGATAACAAAGTTTAAAAAACAGCTGTTTAATTTAAATTTAAGTTACTTTTTCTTAAGTTGCCCATTGTGATTCGATTATGTGTTTTAATATGGCATTGTTTCTTTGTTTAAATATAATGCGTTTTCTTGGTTTATTTTAGGTGATGTAAGTTCTACAAATTCATTAAATTTATTTTCCAAGTTTAAAAAAAAATCTTTTTTATATAAAGCATTATATAAAATTATTTTTATATAAAGCAATACTAAAAATTGAACTTTGCTTTTTTTATTTGAAAAATCATTAAACTCGAAAACTGAATAATTAATATGGCTCAAAATTTATGTGATATGTTATTTGAAAGCAAAAAACAGTTCCAAAGTTTTCTAAGAATATTTTCTTATATTATTCTTTTAAAACTAAAACACATATCTGATAATCTAAGGGTACTGTAAATAAAATGCCTACTAAGTTATTATATTACTAGAAACATTATCATTGTACAGAGAAACTGTTCTTCAACACCATTACTCATAAAAACACTGCCACTGCTTTGTTTGAGAAATTTGGAAAACTCTGAGATAACGTTAATTTGTCACAGAGAACGAGAAAAACGCAATGATGAAATTACACAAGTTTCAATCACACACGCTTAAAAATGTGAAATTTTGCTGCATCGTCATTCCACGTCTTTTATAGAAAAGGATTACTTCATTGTATTATGAAGCATTCTCGTTGGTCGAAAAAGAGATATTCTATAAAAAGCAGTGGAGTGGCGATGCAGAAAAAGTTTAAATTTTTTAGCAGTGTAACCATGGTGACCGTGAAAATATTTAAATCACATTTTATAATTTAAATGAGATGTTAGCAACGAATGTTGTAAATACACAATTACATGAATGTAAAAAATAAGAATTGACAATTATGTAAATAAAATGTAAATAAATAATTATACAAGTAATTTTTTTATTTAATATCTCATATTTCGCGACGAAATTCATGCACTCCGTCTTCTAACAAGCATTATCACATTCAAAAGATAATGGTATCTCTATATATAACGTATATGGCACAAAAATCACGATTATTTGTTAATTGTTCAATGGCAACATCTGAATAAAACGCACATGATCGGCTATTGTCTGAAAGTAATTTAGAAGGATTTAGATAGTAATTTAGAAGGGAAATCTGATTTATTTACATTTTCTCTTTCGCTGCAATTACGGTGTCTCAAAATATTATTATTATTTTTCCTGTTACTTAAAAAAAACACACAAAAAAAAATAATAAAATACAAGTAATGAATTTTAAAAGTTTCAGTTTAAAATAAAACTTATGTATTATAAATAAAATGAGTGTATTCTAGACGATATCGTACTATTTCTATTTACAGCATATCAAGTAATTAATTAAAATAATTCTATTTTACATAACATGAAAAATTAATTAAAATCATTACACTATATTAAGTTATTTGTAAAATTTAAAAAAATATAACGCTTTCTGCATATTAACAACAAATACAAAAAAAAATATTCTTTTCAATAACAAAAATATCGTTTGGCTTTTCGTTTCCAAAATAATAAAATTAATTTTGACAAATTCATGGAGGCTACAAGTGAAAGGATTACATTTTAAATGAAATTAATAAAGTACGAAAAAATGCCTCTGGAAGATTGTTTTTTCGAATTTTCACCTGTGTCCGGTCAGTATAAAACTACCGAGTTTTTGAATTTTCTAGCAGAATTTTCTGATTTGGAACAACTTTGCAACATGGCACTCACTAGTTTAATGGAATTTTACGCAATAACATTTTTTACCAAGTATTAATACACAAAACCTAAAACATTAAATACAATTGCTTTCTCTAAATTACTTTAGAGAAAGCAATCGTTTATAAAATATATAAAATATATAAAATCGTTTATAAAAGGACTGCTTATAAAAAAATAAAAATAAAAGGAATAAAATGAAACATTTTTCATGACCTACATTTAAAAGGCATATTAAATAACTTCTTCTCAACATGATCGCCGTATAAATTAAAACAGTTATAACATAAAGCAGCTTGCAGCTGCTGTACAGCAGCCATCTGCATAAAACTTTGCCGCTGCCATTTAAAGCATTGGGGATTTTTAATTCTATCTCGCACCACTCACTCAAAATAGAATTTTTTAACACTCATTTTGATAACATTTCTAAGCGATATATATACTACAAACCTATATTTTAAAAATAATAATGCTAGTAGAAAATAAAAATACTCATTAGTGATAGCCACTGGCGACTATTTTTACATTCTACTGGTACTTATGATTAGAATGTAAATTTATATCAAGAGTTTACTGGAGTTATATTACCTGCGATTTATAAATATTCTGAAATTGTTGTAAAGTATTTTTTAATCTATGCCTGATGCACGATTTAGCGTTAAAGTTTAAATTGAAACATTATTGTTCCACTTTATACCTTGATTGTGTGAATATATTTCCTTTACTCTGACAAGTATCCTTTGCAGAATTTTTAACATTTAACATTTATTTCAAATTGGAAGTTTTTGCCTAATGTAGTAATCAGAGAAATCCCTTTATTAATTAACGAAAATTTGTGACTTTAAATTACAAGCAAGGATAATTAGCACCTATACATCACGTATACGCCATGATCTTTGCAAAAGGTTTAACTTATCTGCTTAAATTAAAATTAACAATTTAGTGAACATTTTACTGTATTTTATTTATTTATTTATAGAAAAAAAATCTTTTACCTTTCCAAATATGTTTTATTTATTTTTTCCTACGATTACTAATACAGGCATTAATTGTGAATTTAATAAACAGGATGTGAAAAATAATATACCAAAAGAGGTCGTAAAAAGGCTAGAAGAAAAAACTAGTAGTTGGGGGACCACCGTAATACTTACCCATCACAGACATGCATAAAATAAAATATGAACATAAAACACATATAAACTATTTATAAAGAGCATCGCAATTCCAAAATAAAATTTAAACGCGTATTTAAATAGTTTTAATATACATAGTAATGCTCTACCAATGAATTGCTGATGAGGCGATTTCGACAAACTATATAAAATGACAAAATACTCAAGTGGTACCGGATTGCGTTAAAGAATCATCCTTATAACTCCAAAAATAATAATTATATTAACTAACAATTTACTGCGTCGGATTAAGCGTCTCATTTCCAATAATAATATATCTTTGAATTGAAATTTTGAATGAAATGCAGGGTCATGAGAAATCGAAGAATGTGAAAAACAAGGTTACACATATCTCGGCAACTAATAATCCGATCTACTTCGTTTTTTATGCAAAATTTGTGTTATTTTATTGCCTTTTATGCCCACTCCTAAAAATAAAATATTTCGAAAATTTTTGCATACCTTTCATCAGAACGAATTTTTCGAGAGTCCGAAAAAAATAATTCCGGATAATCGAGGTTATTGATATTAAATAGGCTTCGTTTCATTCTTACATCCTAAGCACATACAAAGTTTCAAGTTTTTATCTCAATTTGTTCGGGAGATAAAGCGGTTACAGACGGACAGACACACAGCCGGACGGACGGCAATTTTTTTTTTCTAAAAATAAGTTTTTCGGAATCTCCAGTATCCGAAACGAGTAAATCCGTCAAAAAATTTTTTTCGATTTTCAAAACGATTGCAATACTTACCCTATACTACATATAATGGGTAAGTAAAACGATTTTTGTATGCATGGTTTTTTACGGTTTATGCATATCAGATTCTAACAAATTTATTTGTCATACTTAGTTTCCTATATAGATTGGAAACAAAATAGAAAAATAATCTTTAAATGTGTTTTGTAAAAAAAAAAGAATCTATTAATCTAAACCTCTTACATCGGATAAAGGCTCCCTACTCTTTTATTTCGTATATCTCGTCTTAATTCCAAGTATTATTCTTCAGAAAACATCCATTTTCATGAAACAATAACATTTAATGCACAAAACGAACATAATTACTACAATAATTCTTACATCTCGATTCATAAATGCGTACAATCTTACGTCTCGTTTCAAGAAAAATCATGGAAAAAAAAAAAAACATAAATCAAGGCCACCTTATCATAAAATCAGGCATGTCATTCCGGATGGAAATGGATGAAAATGTCCTAATAGTTGCCAACTTATTAACTGACTTTGTCTCGTATGTAGCGCCATCTGGTGCGTACTACAAATCATCAAGGCCACCTTCTTAATAACAGACCTGGCAATCGCTAAATTTCTTTGGCTCCAGTACACTTGTTCAGAAACCACGTGATTTTCCCGTTATTAACGTCCTCTGTCGTAGTAACAAATATATTTTTTTTATTTGTTTTCCATCCGGGACTTGTTTTCCATATGTGCTTTCTCATTTTCTTTTCGATATGTTGAATGCTTGTGGTTTACAAATTTATTATTTTTCCATTTTTTTTGGCATAAAATGTAGTTATTTTATTGTACTTAATTTTTATTAAGCAAAAATGGTTAAATGTTGCGTACCGCTGTGTAAATTATACAAAAATGGTAATCAGGGGAAAAAATTATCTTTCATGAATTTCTGAGTGATGTTCATCTACGAAACAAATGGATAAGATCACTATGCCGAAATGGTAATTATTTTAATACACTAGCCGCCTATGGCGACCAGTTTGGTCTCCATTAAAAGTATTCTACGCATTCCATCATGTTATTTTTACTCTTAATTTAATTTACTTCTCCAATCATTATCCAAATCGGAAGATTCCGACCAGAGAAATTAAGAACTGTTTGCAATCATGGTAGCATTTCATAATTCATTATTTCAAAATTTAATAATGAAAAAGCATGCTTTTTTTCATTAATTTCGTTTCTGAGTTCATAAATATGACAATAAAAAACGTGAATTCAAACTGTAAACAACGCCGCAATTTTACCTAGTATGATGTCTTATGACATAACAAAACTGTCAAGTCATTATCTACAATGAAGTCATAAGAATATTGTCCATTTATTGTTGAAAAACTTGCTTTACGAACCTCCATGGTTATTTTTTTCCCGTTCGTGATTGAATGAATCTTGTACGGCTTATTTATTTTTTAGGAATGCAATATTAAACTATGAATGTCAATTTAAATTCAGTGGGTGTTATCTCAAAATATACATATTTTTTTAAAGTGTGAATTAGAAATAATGCTTTTATGTTGCAATAAATTATTTTGGTTTAGGTTATTATTAATACTAATAATTATTTATGTATGTGATTGTGCATATGAAAAAATAAAAAGGTTGCGAGAAAAGATTTTGTTAAATTTCTTTTCTCGCCAAGCACTCACTTTTTTTTTTGCCAATTACCTTTGCTGGAAAAATACATTTAGTGTTGTATTTTAAATGAGATAAATGAATCTGACATACATATTTTTTAATCTGTGTTATAAATAAAAGTTATATATTTTAAATGAAATAAGTTATAGTTTTATGTTTCAAATGAAACTGGCTGTTGGCATATGGCATAAAATTTGGCAAACCTGCACTCGGCTAACATAAAAGCACCAAAATGGCAATCATGCATATAAAAATGTGAAGTGGGGAGACTTGGAAGTGTTGATGGCATTGGGCTTTTATAATATAGATTGGCGACTTATCACCTGCGCTGACTGACATGAAATTGGCTGCTTAGCATACAAAGAGTGAAGTGGATAAGCCCAGAAGTGTCGACAGTCACATGACTTAGGCTTTTATTGTATAGAGGATATTTTCAGTCTCTAAATAAAATTTCAAATTACATATAAATTATTTGATATCTTTTCCAACTTCATATTAGAGGGTAAATGTGACAGCAATGGACCTCTTACATATAATAGGCCGCCTCATAGTTTTTGGTTTATAAAAATATAACAAGTAGTAGTTAAGCTTTTATAATTTTTTCTTAACTGTTCCTTGCATGCTTTATAATCTGGATTGTTTTTTACAATTTTCATCAAAACAGTTAGGAAGCAGAAAATAAAGTTTCACTGTTTAAAGATAGAAAACCAACGATTATAAATGCACAAATAAAGTATGAGAAGGTAGCAAACAGCTGTTTCGAATCTACTATCGAGATTCTTCATCAGTGCAAAACTCAGCGAGCTAAAAAAAGCAAAACTGAGCAAATAGACATAGAGACGCAGGCTTATATACCCGCTACGGAAAAGATCCCGCCTAAAGAAAAGCAATCAATGAACAGAACGCAGTTCTATTGCTCAAAATTGTTGGTCTTCAAAACGTAAGTTTAACTTTTCTTCAGCCGCCATCATCCATAGGTGTCCTTCCATTCTTGATCTTGATTTTTGGGAAGCTTACCACATCATAAAAATTCTCACTCCTTAGTCAATGACTTATCAATTACTCCTTATTTTGTAGGCATTTGGAAATCTTTAATTTAATAATTTTCCCCACTCGCTTTTTAGTTTTTATTTTGTTCGTTCTCCGACAGATGCCGCTACTTGTCCACCCAGTTGTTCTGGTTGTTTTCTTCTCATTGGTTTTGCAATGATGAAGAATCTCGATAGTAGATTCGAAACAGCTGTTTGCTACTTTCTCATACTTTATTTGTGCATTTATAATCGTTGGTTTTCTATCTTTAAACATTTTTGCACAAAGGCTTTATTTGTTATTTTAAAGTTTCACTGTTTTTTATGGAAAATCTTAATGAAAATGTTATCTCAATAATTATTGCTAAACAAAAACTGATGCATTGCCTTCAAAACTTATACTTTATAAACCACATGATTTATCAAGAAAATACAGAAGATTACAATAGCATGAACATAAATGCCTCAATGTCTATAAAAAGGTAAAATAAGAATTTTGCATTTCAAAATGATACCCAATTTCTTCGTATTAAAGTTAACAGCTATGCACAGGGAGCATTTTCGTAGCTTAATGACCTTGTCGACAAAAAGTTCTTTAAGTACTCCATTTTATAATATTCCTTTAACCATTTCCATTTGTGTTTTAAAAATCTGGTTTTAGATGTTTTCACCAAGATATAATTTGGCACACCGATTGAGTCTTAATATGGAACCGAGATTTAACAAATCCTAGATTTTCATCTGTGAACTCCATGATATGAATGTCTTGTGCTGCCGACTCTCGATCTAATTTGTACTTGAATGCTTTTTAAACTCTCTGTATGTTTTATGTATAAACCGGATCAAAACCATAAACATTAAAAAATGCAAAGTATAAGTAATTTATTAGTCACTTAAATTATACATATCTTGAAGATTATCGCCAAAATTAAATTATTTTTTTGCTACGCTTGTGGTGTAAATCTTTATTTGGCGCTTCTTTCTTAATTGACCACTAGCATTTGTCGGAGCTCGCAATGTTTCCCACAAGCGTTGCGGTATTTAATTGCCTTTTTGTGAACGCTTGTGGGATCAAACGAGAAGCTGGTTAGTTATAATCCATCGTGACGTCAGAAATGCTTGTGTTCCATTAGACTTATAGCCAATTGGCTCGTTAAGCAAGTGTAATTGGCACTAAATTAATTTCATTTTTAACCGTATACTTTATATCGCATTGTTCTAGAATCGTGCTTCTTTGCGAATAACTTCTTTGCAGACCAAATCGATACTTTTCCAAAGTAAGGACCTTGCTGAGATAGCGAAAATGGTCTTGGCGAGAAAAGAAAATTTGGCAACATATTTTTTGGAATTCTATTTTCTTTTCATATAGAGAAGAAGTGTTTTTCAATATATATACAATATATTTCACATAAAAAGCCATTTATCTATTTTTGTGTAAAAACAAACGTAAATTGTATACAAAAAACAATAAAAAACAAACTAAACATTTTCACAAGTTTTGTTTTCATTACTGTTTATATCATTTGGAATAGATCACACTTTCTGAACCCTGAAATTACGCTAAGTTTAACAAGTAAGAAAAATCATGCGTTAAGCATAAATTATGAAGCACTTTCCAACACTTAATGAAATCTTTAACAAAACTTTGTTATTTAGGGAAATAATAGTGTATAGCCAAATATATCCAAATATGTATTTCAGTACATAAGAACAGCCCTGTGTTTCACATGTCAGTTCATATAATGGGAAAATTTATCTTAGCAAAAAAATACCCAGTTGCTTGAAATTTCTTTTTCAGCAATTCATACTATTAGATGGAAACATACTTGAATACTTTTGTTCAGCCCTGTAGTTTACATTGTACCTTTATTACGCGTCAGCATTAGGCTAAAATTTATTGTAAACTAAAACACTTTTAAAACCACTGAAATCACATTCTCATAAATCATCATTCATAGGCGTCCATGTACCGAATTCTTTGCGTGGCCCTGTATATCCCTTTATCTATATTCTGCAAACATTTCGCAGTAAATTTAATGCAGCTCAGCATAAAAATGCATAGCTTATTTAAGAACCACGTTTAAATATTTTACGCTCATATTCAGTAACGTTGGTGAGCTCTTTTGGATAGCCCTGTATATCAACTATAGCATTTATACACACCATATAATGTGCATATATTTAGCGAAATATAAACGCGAATATCATAATTAAAATGCATTTCATTACTCCATCAGCCATCATCGGACGCATATACCGTACTTCGGAAAGAATATATTATTTGAAATCTTTTGTGTGGCCCTGTAAATGCTATGTACTTCATATTATGCAAGACAGTAGCATATAATTTATATTAAGCTTCAGTGACATATATCAATTTTATTATACATGAAAAAGCTTAATATATTTAAAATATGCCAGACACAATTCCTCCTTTTACCATTATCTAATGGAATTCTTTTGTGCGGCCCTGTAAATGAATAATAGCTACATTTTCACCTTATATTTTATAGAATGCATATTTTAATATCTTTGACAGGGTATAACATCTTTAAAATTCCTTTGAAACGATTTTTCCCCATATGCCGTAATGTAATAGGAAACTTTTGATTCTCCCTGTAGATAAACTAATCATGGTAGAAACTTTATTTTCGATAGGACTTGTGCTAGGGTAAACGTCAATAACGTCCTAAAATTTCACGGCAATCCGAGTATATTAACGATTTTTCCATATGGGCTGTAATGTAATGGAAAACTTTTGATTCTCCCTGTAGATAAACTAATCATAATAGAAACTTCATTTTCAATAGGGTTCGTGCTAGGGTAAACGTCAATAACGTTCCAAAATTTCGTGGCAATCCGAGTATATTAACGATTTTTCCCCATAGGCCGTAATGTAATGGGAAATCTTGATTCGCGCTGTAGATAAACTAATCATGGTAGAAGCTTCATTTTCAATAGGGTTCGTGGTAGGGTAAACGTCAATAATTTCCTAAAATTTCATGGCAATCCGAGCATATAAACGATTTTTCTCCATAGGCCGTAATGTAATGGGAAATTTTGATTCGCCCTGTAGATAAACTAATCATGGTAGAAACTTCATTTTCAATAGGTTTCGTGCTAGTGTAAACCTCAATAACATATAAAAATTTCATAGCAATCCGAGTATATTTACGGGAGTTAGAGCGCGGCCAGACGGCCAGACAAACCGAATGCATAAGCACTTTTCAACTTTGTTGAATTGTGCTAAAAATTCATATATAACGCTAACGACTTTACATTAATAAAGTACCATTAAGTCTTACCTTTAATTCTTCATTTTCAATGTATTTTAAAAAATACTAATAATAATTGTTGAAATAAGTTATTTTTTACGTATTTATTATAGTGGAATTTGAAAAACATTTTTTATTATATTGTCAATAGTATAGTTTTATTTCTCCTATGCTTTTTTTTAAGAAATATTACTAGTAATATGCACCAGATGGCGTTAGGTACGGCACAAAGTCGGTTAATAAGTTCGCGTCATTTTTTCCCATAAAATTTTTTTTATTGTGAGGCCTGTTATTGTGATAAGGTGGCCTTGTTTAAAAATATATTTGAGCGACAGAGGGCGTTAACAACGGTAAAACCATGTGGTTTTTGACCACGTGTACTGCAGAGAAAGGAAACTTAACGATTGGCGGGCCTGTTATGATGATAAGGTGGCCTTTAATAAATTAGAATACAAAATAATATCATATTAGTTCACACAGCTTAAAAAATGTTTGTGCGCCAAAGAGTTTCAAAGTTGAGAGTCTGAAACCCCAACAAAATGCCCTATCAGGAAAATCATTTTTTTTTTTTTTTTTTTTTTTTGTCATTTTCATATTAGATAAAATTTATTACTCAAAATATTTTATTATAATCGCAATTTTTTATTATAAATAAATAAATAAATACATATATATTGACATATTTTAAAATATTTCAGTTATTTTTGGGGATATAATAAAATTCCTATATTACAGTACAGATAGGTATATGAGCAATATGTCGTATAAAAGTAATTGAAAGATATGGTTGTAAATATCGATCAAAGCAAGGCCACATTATCATATTAACAGGGCCGCCAATCGTCAAGTTTTCTTTGTCTGCAGTACACGTGGTCAGAAGCCACATGGTTTTCCCGTTGTTAGCGCCCTCTGTCGCTTAAACATAATTTTAAACAAGGCCACCTTATCACAATAACAGGCCTCGTAATAAAAAAAGTATATGGGAAAAATGTCGCGAACTCATTAACAGACTTTGTCCCGTACTTATCGCAATCTAGTGCATATTACTAGTAATATTTCATAAAAAATGCATAGGAGAAATAAAGCTATATTATTGACAATATTATAAAAAATATTTTTGAAATTCCACTATAATAAATACGTAAAAAATAATTTATTTCAACAATTATTATTTTTTTTTCAAATACATTGAAAATGAAGAATTGAAGATTCTGTAGAAGCTACGTCTTCTGTAGAAGCTAGGGGCCATTAAAGTTTAAGGTCCAGAAATTCAAACACTGATAAAAATTAGAAAAAGGGTCGATTTGTTTGCGGTTTTCTCTAAAATCATTCTTTATATTACGATTTTTTATTTTTTGATTTTAAAGGTTAAGTTCGAAAATTGTCAATAGAGGACGCTTTATACTTTAGAGTAACGAACAAATAGTTTTTGCCGTTCTTTTGTGCATGGGGTTGAAATTATTCTAAAGTTTAGATTTTAACTTAAATTTTAAGCCCAACATCGGAAACATGGGGATCGGTTAACTAGCGAAAATTTTACTGTGAACCGGGGGGGGTTTTAAACGCTAATAAACATTGGACAAACTAATCGATTTTGTTGCGGTTTGCGTGTAGGTCATTCCCCTGGTAATTATTTTATTCAAAATGACGTACAGATGTGGTGTCCTCATTTTTTTCATAGAGGGCGCTTCCGACACATCTCCGACATTTGAATGGGATTACTCCTGGGTGTTTTACTACCAGACTACCATACTTCCAGGAAGCGTTAGGGATGCAAAAGCGACTCGGAATCGCACAGGAATGTAACGTTGAAATTGTCTTTTTTGCGAATTATGGTTAAAGGAAGCTGAGAAAAAAAAACAGAAACAAGCAGAGAAACAGCAACACGTTAAAATATGACATAATTTTTTTTTAAGCTTTTACTAGAAAAGATGGTCGAAATTACGACCAGATGCAATTCGACATGCTTGACAGTGGCGTCGCATGTAATTCCTCACGCTTTGAAAGATTCCTGGAATCTTTGATAGATTTCCGGAAGCGACAGAAATACGAGCTGCTAAGTCTTTAACTGATGGTACGGGATTCCTATACACCAAACTTTTCATGTGACCCCAGCAGAAGAAGCTCATACTTGATAGGTCCGGTGCTCTGGCAGGCCAATAAACTGGGCCACCACGACCTATCCACCGCTGTCCATATGTTATGTTGAGGTATCGGTGAACATCATTGGTAAAATGTGGAAGAGCCCGATCGTGCTAGAACCACATAGAGCTGCGCAACGAGTGAGAAACTTTCATGCGCATTACCGTTCAGCGCCATCTACCGCAAGAAAATCGCAGCGATATCTACTATCGCTGTCAAGTTTTCCGTACTTTTTCTGGTCGTAATTTAAAACATTTTTTGCTGTAAAACCTTTAAATAAACTTTGTTCTGTCACTTTAACATGTTGCTGTTTCTCTGCTTATTTCTGTTGTTTTTTCTCTTTGCTTTTTTAAACGTAACATGCAAAAAAGCAGTTTTCAAGGTTGCATTCCTATCCGATTCAGAGTCGCTTTTGCATCCCTAACACTTCCTGGAAGTATGGTAGTCTGGTAGTAAAACACCCAGGAGTAATGGCATTGAAATGTCGCAGATGTGTCGGAAGCGCCCTCTATCAAAAAATGAGGGCACCACATGTGTACGTCATTTTGAATAAAATAATTACCAGGGGAATGACCTACACGCAAACCGCAACAAAATCGATTAGTTTGTCCAATGTTTATGAGCGTTTAAAATCTCCCCCACGGTTCACAGTTAAATTATCGCAAGTTAATCGGTCCCCATGCATCCAATTTTGGGCTTAAAATTTAAGTTAAAGTTTAAACTTTAGAATAATTTCAACCCCATGCACAAAAGAGCGGCAAAAAGTATTTGTTCGTTACTCTAAAGTCTAAAACGCCCTCTATCGATAATTTTCGAACTTAACCTTTAAAATAAAAAAAATAAAAAATCGTGATCTAAAGAATGATTTTTGAGAAAACCGCAAACAAATCGACCATTTTTTCTAATTTTTATCAGCATTTGAATTTTTGGACCTTAAACTTTAATGGCCCTTAGCTCCTACAGAAGACGCTTGCCCCCCATGATTTCCTATTTAATAATGTTTGTCTTTATGTCTACTATCATCCCTCAAAGTTTGTCGGTCTGGTAGCGAAACACCCTGTACATTGTATATATATTGAAAAACACTTTTTCTCTATATGAAAAGAAAATAGAATTCCAAAAAATATGTTGCCAAATTTTCTTTTCTCGCCGAGACCATTTTCGCTATCTCAGCAAGGTCCTAACTTTGGAAAAGTATCGATTTGGTCTGCTAAGTTACCTGCAAAGAAGCACGGTTCTAGAACAATGCGATATAAAGTATACGGTTACACTCATGCGAACTTAATCGTGTTACACTCATGCGAACTTAATAAAATTTATATGCAACTGTAAAGTACATATTATAATATACATCTTACATAATTTGTGGTGCAAAGAACATTTGTTATTGATTTACAAGGCCACACAAAAGTATTCCATTACGTAATGGTATAGGGAGAACATTGATATATGAGCGTTTTAATTGTAATTCACTATTTACAATTTTATGAGATTGATATATGAAAGTAATATTTTTAAAACTTCGTTATCGTACGAACGCACCTAATTTGCTACGCTTCACTTGCAATTTCCAACTTGTTTAATGAAAAATATCGAGCGTAGTGTTTATCAGTCAGGTAGAAGATTGTATGCACACAATTAGACAGAGAGGCGGCAGCACAGACAATCATCTCAACGAGTTCACAGATGGAAAATCTAGGATTAGTTAAATCTCGGTTCCATATTAAGACTCAATCGGTCTGTCAAATTATAGCTTGGTGAAAACATCTAAAACCAGATTTTAATGGCTGACTCGTAAGTTTAGCATTGTTCTTTCCTGCACCTAAAAGTATAAAATCATGGAAGTTTGGGAGCAGGAAAACATAATCGTAACTTATGAGTCATTTGCTAAAATCGGGTTTTTATGAATTTTACACCTAGATTTTAACTTGGCAGACCGATTGCATTGTAATATGCTAATCAAGATTTAACTAGTCCTACATTTTTATCCATGAACTCGATGAGATGATTGTCTGTGCTCCTGCTAGAGGTCTGCACGGGCCCGGGCCGGGCCGGCGGAATCGTTTCGAATTTTGTGACGGGCCGGGCCGGCAGATTTATAATAGTTTTTTCAACGGGCCGGGCCGGGCCGACAAACAACATAAACGGGCCGGGCCGGCAAAAAAATTGAACGGGCCAGATGGGCCGGGCCGATAAAAATAACTTTCGGGCCTGCCGGCCCGTTCTGAAGATTTAAGCAGAAACGATAAAATATGAGCTATTTTCAACGAAAATGGTTTTAACGAGAATAAGTATAAATGTGGCCAGCCACTAGTTTGGCAGCATCAATATAAAAATTGCACAGTGTATCGGCATCGGAGAATTACATTATGTGTAACCCGTTTTAATATTTTTTTAGCTGATTCATGCCGATCCGAGATCACGCTTGCACTATTTTTCTACATATAGACTGGCCGGACCGGTACTAGACTTAATTATTGCCAGAAAACATTATTTGTAAAATTATTAACAGCGATAAAGAACTTATGTTAGCTTAGTCTTCGGATGTATACTTCTTGATGATTTTTAAATTAATTTCTCAATAATGCGAAAGTTTGACACATTTTCTGATTAATTTTAAATTGTAAAAGTATAAAAGTGATAAGCCTAACTATTGAAGGGATTTGGAATCGAATAGCGTTTTTCATTTTTGGTAAATAAAATACTTGTATAACCTTGTTTAGTTATAATAGTTTCTCAAATGATTGCAGGTTTTTCTCCCTTCCCTTGCTATTGCATCCGGAAATTCTATTCAAAACGCTAATTATCACAGTATTTTATTTGTTTGCAGTATTCTTAAATTGCTTGTATCAAAAAATGGATAACGCCATTCGATTATATAGTTTCTTAATAAAGATATCTGCTAATCTTATGCGTTTCTGAGAAAAAAAATGAATTTAGAAATGTATCAGAAAGGAGCTTCTTTGAATTTAAGAATGAATTTAGATTTGAAATCTATAATAAAATGATATAGAAATATATTTATAAATCGTCTTTTATTAAACAGCTTCAAAATTAACCATGTTTTTAGCTTTTTTTCTTTTTTCTTTTATTCTAAGCCATATTAATTTTTTAATGAATCTTTATTCGAATGTTGAAAGCCTAAGAATCTAAGTAATCATTAATGTTGTTAATGTGTATTTGCTGTAAAATATACTGTAAAATCATTCCATAGATATGTATGCAGTATTCTTTAAAGGAATCTTAGTTATATGATAAAAATCTGAATTTTTTAGAAATCGTAGAAATTGTAACGGGCCAAAATGGGCCGGGCCTAAAATATAAAAATGTAAACGGGCTGGGCCGGGCCCGGGCCGAACTTTTGAGTTTTAAAACGGGCCGGGCCTGGAAATTCCGGCCCGTGCAGACCTCTAGCTCCTGCCTCCCGGCGTAAATGAAATTATATAAAATTGTTTCTTTGGACAGTCATATTTTTAGTACATTTTAACAATGCTATTCTATTTACAACATAATGAAATTGATATGTATTATTGGGGTGCACAATAATACCTTCCCTACAATGAAAAGTTCATGTAATACTCGTATCCTTTTATAGAGCCGCATATTATAAGCTTAGTTAAAATTTGAGGTGCATATAAAAATCTATATGTCATATACACAGCTTGCCAAAAGAATCCCATATAATGAACTTTAATTCTTGAGAATTGCTAAAAGAATAATGAAAAAATATTTATGTACTTATCATTTAATACACAAATTTTAATGTAAGGGTGCTGAATTTTCAAATCTCTATAACTGCGAATTTGTAAATTCGTATATAAAAGTTATTCTTGTATAAAAGTAAAATAAAATACCACAAAGATATAATGGCAGAATAAACTTATTAAAATTAAGAAAAACCGATATGTTGTAATATTTCTATTCAAGTTGAGAAATATATTGGAAAACAAATATCGCAGTAGAACAGTAAATTTCAAGAATCGTCGGTACTTACGTATTAACGCTACCGAGGCAGAAATTGTGCTAATGCGCCAATAAAGAACAATCTTGTTGTTAGCACGCGTACAAAAAAAAAAAAAGCATAAAATAAAGAATACTGCCCAGTTAAACTGATGGCATTGAGCTCACAGGCTACAAATACTAATTGTACATTAAAGCCTTATATTTCCAAGGGTTAATTCCGTTCGAAAAAAAATTAAGAAGGGGAAACAGCTCTCCCCTTTCCTCTTTTTTTATACTTAATCATTGAACCTCCTATACTATCAAAGACATGCTTTATCATATAAAAAATCTATATCCAAAATTCAGAGCAAATGAGATAATTCTTAATAAAAACCCATTTAGCATTTATATAATTTAAAAGGAGTTATCCCCCTCTTTTATACTTAACCATTAAACTTCCAAAACTATTCAGAGATTTGAACGAAATCTGACAATTCTGCTTGAAAAACCCATTTATATAAATTAAGGGGGGGGGGGCATTAGAACCCCTGTTCCCCTTATTTATACTTATTCAATGAACACCTAATAACAGTCACGGAATCGCCTCATCAGAATGATCCTAATCTAAATTTTGAACGAAAATTAATTCTGCATGAAAATCCCATTTATATCAACTAACGGGGGGGGGGGGGGGCATTAGAGCCCCTGTTCCCCCTATTTATACTTATTCAATGAACACCTAATAACAGTCACGGAATCGCCTCATCAGAATGATCCTAATCTAAATTTTGAACGAAAACTTAATTCTGCATGAAAATCCCATTTATATCAACTAACGGGGGGGGGGCATTAGAACCCCTGTTCCCCCTATTTATACTTATTCAATGAACACCTAATAACAGTCACGGAATCGCCTCATCAGAATGATCCTTATCTAAATTTTGAACGAAAACTTAATTCTGCATTAAAATCCCATTTATATCAACTAACGGGGGGGGGGCATTAGAACCCCTGTTCCCCCTATTTATACTTATTCAATGAACACCTATTAACAGTCACGGAATCGCCTCATCAGAATGATCCTAATCTAAATTTTGAAAACTTAATTCTGCATGAAAATCCCATTTATATCAACTAACGGGGGGGGGGGCATTAGAACCCCTGTTCCCCCTATTAATACTTAATCAATGAACACCTAATAACAGTCACGGAATCGCCTTATCAGAATGATCCTAATCTAAATTTTGAAAACTTGATTCTGCATGAAAATCCCATCTATATCAACTAACGGGGGGCTCATGCCCCCCGTTCCCCCTCTTATACATATCGAATGAACTCCAAAAACTAATCAGGGAAGCGCCTTGTCAGGATATACCTACATACAAAATTTCAAGTGGATCGGATATTTTTATCATGAGTTATCGCGTTACGTACATACGAACATACATACAGAACGGACGGGCACATAAGCTCTCAGGCTATGATAGCCTGTGAGCTAAAAATGAGCAAAAGTAGCACTAAAAAGCTCTAAAGAACTAAAAAATGGCGTTAAAATGAGTAAAAGAAAGCACTAAAAAGCACAAACAACAAGATTACTCTTTATTGGCGCATTAGCGCAACTTCTGCTGCGGTGGCGTTAATGCGTAAGTACCGAATCGTCTTTAAAACACAAATGGAAATGGTTAAAGGAATATTATAAAATGGAGTACTTGAGGAACTTTTCGTCGACAAGGTCATTAAGCTACGAAAATACTCCCTGTGCATAGCTGTTAACCTCAATACGAAGAAATTCTGTATCATTTTGAAATGCAAATTTCAGATTTTACCGTCTTTATAGACATTGAGGCAGTTATGTTCATACTATTATAATTTTCTGTATTTTCTTGATAAATCATGTGGTTTATAAAGTATAAGTTTTGAAGGCAATGCATCAGTTTTTGTTTAGCAATAATTATTGAGATAGCATGTCCTTAATATTTTCCATAAATAACAGTGAAACTTTATTTTCTGCTTCCTAACTGCTTTAATGAAAAGTGTAAAAAACAATCCAGATTATAAAGCATGCAAGGAAGAGTTAATAAAAATTATAAAAGCTTAACAATTACTTGTTATTTTTTATAAACCAAAAACTATGAGGCGGCCTATTATATGAAGGAGGTCCATTGCTGGCACATTTACCCTCTAATATGAAGTTGAAAATGTTATCAAATAATTTAAATGTAATATGATATTTTAATTAGAGACAGAAAATATGTATTAAAACAAGTTGAATGTAGATTCTGCAATTGCAGAATTCAGTTTCGCCTCCGATTAGAAAAAAAAATCGATAGAAATTTGTCAGAAGGGCGACCCCGTTTAGATTGCAATGAATTTCATTTTTCTTGTGTTTATCAATATAATAGCAAACAGAACGGCGCGAAATACACAATTGAATAACAATTTCTCTCTGAGACATTGGAATTGCGGAATAATAAAGCGATACTGTTTGACGTGCTACTTCTTCATTGACTAGATTCATTAAAACGGATTTTTCCTTTAGTTTAAACGCTTTTTATAGACTTTGTGTAAAAGGAAATGCAATTTAACAATAAAATGAGTGGAATCCCGTCGAATTCGACGAATAAAATGTTAAAAGACCCGATCGATTTGGTTTAAAAAAAGCAAAAGTAATTCATTATTCATTCAATATATAATAAATATATTTACAAGCTAAATGTCAAGTTTGCCAGTTACAATTTTGCATGTAAATATTCGCACATCTTCAGTTAAAACTGTAATCTGAGTGCCGGCGAAATCCAGAAATTTTATTTTATATGCACTCACAAAAAAATAATTTTATTCAAAAAAAAAAAAAAAAAGAAAAAAAAAAAAACTAATTTTATTTTTATTGTAACATTATTTTTACTAACTGAAGTCATCTCAAAGTAAAATCTCAATCTCAGTGTCCATAATGAAAAGAAATATTGAAATGTAATATCGAGTTCTACCAGGTTATCCCGTCGACCAAAAAATTATCGCCAAACTATAAGATTAAATGCCAATAATGGATGATCGTGAATGTCACATTCAATGACATTAAATACGATTCATGTGTTTAAAATGTCATTAAGTGATTTTTATTTCGACTTTTTATTAATATTTTTATTAATATTCTACTAATTACTTGTTTTTTCGTTATTTAAAATAAAAATTATGTCAATATGTATAATTTGGCTATTAGTTTAGCGATTTGTATAATTTGGCGAAATAGGTCGACGGGATAACAGAGTAATACCTAATATCGTTATGAGTAAAAATGCGATGTTTTAAATAGTGACGTCATTTTCTCTTCAAATGTTTTTTAAAAGTTACTGTTATTAGTAATATGAAAAAGGCATCCGTAATAATATTGTAATTCCAATTTATCTGGTTGCTGAATGACATCATTTTCCTCATTTGAAATTTTTCTTATTTTGCTTTAGACATTAATTTTTATCATAAATTATTTTCTGTTATTTTACTTACATTATTAATATTATTTCTCTGTAAATATATTTTTTTTACCTCAATTGGGGCATAATTATACGCAATAATTTTCGAAAATAAATTTTTATTATCGAGAGAAAAGCTGAACTAAGCTGCCACCATTTAAAGAAATATCGTAAAAAGCATTTAAAATTAAAAAATAAAATCTAAAAATGTAAATAAATTAAAAATTAACTGAAATGGGCACAACTACAAATAAATAGCTTTCATTAAAAAATAGTTATCAAAATCGGTTGAGTAGAAAATTCAGGGCAGATGAAACAACATTTTTTAGCTTGTCTGAAAGAAATAGCATCGGAGGCTAATAATTACCATTTCGGGATATTGATCTTATCCATTTGTTTCGTAGATGAACATCACTCAGAAATTCATGAAATATGATTTTTTCCCCTGATTACCATTTTTGTGTAATTTACACAGCGGTACGCAACATTTAACCATTTTTGTTTAATAAAAATTAAGTACAATAAAATAACTACATTTTATGCCAAAAAAAAGTCTCAAACTACCGAAAATTGGAAAAATAATAAATTTTATTTGTAAACCACAAGCTAATGACATATCGAAAAGAAAATGGGAAAGAACATATGGAAAACAAGGTCCCGGGTGGAAAAGAAATTAAAAAATATATTTGTTACTACGACAGAGGGCGCTAATAACGGGAAAACTACGTAGTTTCTGACAGAGTGTACTGGGGCCAAAAAAATTTAGCGATTGCCCGGTCTGTTATTATGAAAGTGGCCTTGATGACTTGTAGTACGCAACAGATGGCGCTACATACCAGATAAAGTAGGTTAATAAGTTGGCAACTATTAGGACATTTTCATCCATAGACTTTCTCCCGAATGACAGGCCTGATTTTATGATAAGGTTGCCTTGGTTCAGGGTTTGAAGCTGAACACAGCAGTCTCTTTTTCGGCGGTTTTTAGCGAAATGCGCTGGCTGTTATATATCTAGTTGGACATGGTAAAAATAACTTCATCAAATATTCAAATACTTGGTTTCATATTTACAGATGCTGTTTCTGAAATATCCCACAAAAAAAAGGCATTTCGTTTTTTTTTTTTTTTTTTTTTTACGTTTAGATATTCTTTCACGTTTAGATTTAGATACGTGTTTACGATCATTCACGTTTAGATATAAAATGTCACATAAAATTGAATATGTGAACGTTAAAATAAAGTAAATTGCTGAGAAATATCATACACCAGCAGAGAACTAGAACACGCGGTTAACATAGTTAGACTCCGCTCTAAATTTGCAACTTGACAGAGGACTTGTACAGAGGAGCACTGTGAGGATAAGTTTCTTTTCTTAGAAACGTAACGCAGTGTTATTGCACTTTCACTTGAAATTCTTTGACAAAAGACTCAGAAAGATTTCAGAATTTCAAACTCACAATATCAGAAAACTTGTCCATTTTTCCGCAAACGTAAGATAATAAGAAAGGTTCGAAGATTTTAAATGTAACGTTGCCATTATTATTTACAGTGCTGTGACTATTTTATCCGTCTTTTTCCCTCATTGTATTAGTCATTCCCTCTGTAATAATTTCGGTGGATATTTTTCCCTTTCTCTTTGTATTGCCCAGAAAAACCAGGGAATGTCTTTCTACAAGGGATTTTTTATTTCTAAAAAAAAGGTCATCATCTTCAGATTTTTCCCTATAATATGTGCATTTTCAATATTAATAATCCCCATATTGTTTTTCTAACAACTCATTTTCTCTCCTATCCTTTTTTAACTGGACTTTTAGTCCACCCATCGGTTATTCGAATACTCAAATGCATAAAAAAATTCATCCCTAATAATATTTCGTAGTTTTTTATCTTACCAACTTACCAACAAAGTTGAGAAGTGCTTATGCATTCGGTTTGCCTGGCCGTATGTCCGTCTGTCCGTACTCTAATTCTCGTAAATATACTCGGATTGCCATGAAATTTTTGGAAGTTATTTAGGTTTACCCTTGCACGAACCCTATGGAAAATAAAGTTTCTACCATGATTAATTTATTTACAGGGACAGTCAAAAGTTTTCCATAACATTACGGCCTGTGGGGAAAAATTGTTTCAAATGTATTTTAACGTTTATAACACTTTCCAAAAGTTTGAAAAGAGCTTATGCATTGTTTTGCGGCCGTCTGGCCGCGCTCTAACTCTCGTAAATATACTCGGATTGCCATGGATTTTTAGCACTTTCCAACAAAGTTGAAAAGTGCTTATGCATTCGGTTTGTCTGACCGTCTGTCCGTCTGTCCGCGCTCTAACTCCCGTAAATATTTTCGGATTGCCATGGAATTTTAGGACGATATTGACGTTTACCTTAGCGCAAGTCCTATCGAAAATGAAGTTTCTACCATGATTAGTTTATCTACAGGGCGAATCAAAATTTCCCATTACATTACGGCTTATGGGGGAAAATCGTTAATATACTAGGTTTGCCATGAAATTTTAGGACGTTACTGACGTTTTCTCTAGCACAAATCCTATTGAAAATGAAGTTTCTACCATGATTAGTTTATCTACGGGGAGAATGAAAAGTTTCCCATTACATTACGGCCTATATGGAAAAATCGTTTAAAAAAGGAATTTTAAAGATGTTATACCCTGTCAAACATATTAAAATATGTATTCTATAAAATATAAGGTGAAAATGTAGCTATTATTCATTTACATGGCCTTACAAAAGAATTCCATTAGATAATGGTAAAAGGGGGAATTTTGTGTGACATATTTTAAATATATTAAGCTGTTTCATGTATAATAACATTGATATATGTCACTGAAGCCTAATATAAATTATACGCTACTGTCTTCCATAATATGAAGTACTTAGCATTTACAGGGCCATACAAAAGATTTTAAATAGTATATTCTTTCCGAAGTACCGTATATGTGTCCGATGATGGCTGATGGAGGGATGAAATGCATTTTAATTATGATATGCGCGTTTATATTTCGCTAATTATATGCACATTATATGGTGTGTGAAAATGTTATAGTTGATATACAGGGCTACCCAAAAGAGCTCACCAACGTTACTGAATATGAGCGTAAATTATTTAAACGTGGTTCTTAAATAAGGTATGCATTTTTACGCTCAGCTTCATTCAATTTACTGAGAAATGTTTGCAGAATATAGATAAAAGGATGTACAGGGCCCCGCAAAGAATTCGGTACATGGACGCCTATGAATGATAATTTATGAGAATGTGATTTCAGTTGTTTAAAAGTGTTTTAGTTTACAATAAATTTTAGCCTAATGCTGACGTGTAATAAAGGTATAATGTAAACTACAGGGCTGAACAAAAGTATTCAAGTATGTTTCCATCTAATAGTATGAAATACTGAAAAAGAAATTCCAAGCTACCGGATATTTTTTTGCTAAACTAAATTTTCCCATTATATCAACTGACATATGAAATACAGAGCTGTTCAAAAGTACTGGAATACATATTTGGGTATATTTGGCTATACACTATTATTTTACTAAATAACAAAATTTTGTTAAAGATTTCATTAAGTGTTGGAAATTGCTTCATAATCTATGCTTAACGCATGATTTTTCTTACTTGTTTGGACGTTATTTCGGTTTACCCTAGAACGAACCCTATTGAAAATGAAGTTTCTGCCATGATTATTTTATTTACAGGGACAGACAAAAGTTTACCATTACATTAAGGCCTATGGGGAAAAATCATTTCAAATGAATTTTAACGTTTATAACACGTTCCAAAAGTTTAAAAAGTGTTTATGCATTGTTTAAAAGGTGATTTTGGATTCGGCTTGTCTGTCCATCTGTCTTTCCATCAGTCTATCCGTCTGGCCGCGCTCTAACTCTAGTAAATATACTCGGATTGCCATGACATTTTTGGACATTATTTATGTTTACCCTAGAACGAATTCTATTGAAAAAGAAAAGTTTCTACCATGATTAATTTATTTACAGGGACAGTCAAAAGTTTTCCATTACATTACGGCCTATGGGGAAAAATTGTTTCAAATGAATTTTAACTTTTATAACACTTTTCAAATGTTTGAAAAGAGCTTATGCATTGTTTTTAAGGTGCTTTTGGATTCGGTTTGTCTGCCCGTCTGTCTGTCAGTTAGTCTATCCGTCTGGCCGTCTGGCCGTGCTCTAACTCTCGTAAATATACTCGGATTGCCATGAATTTTTTGGACGTTATTTAGGTTTACCCTAGCACGAACTCTATTGAAAAAGAAAAATTTCTACCATGATTAATTTATTTACAGGGACAGTCAAAAGTTTTCCATTACATTGCGGCATATGGGAAAAAATTGTTTGAAATGAATTTTAACGTTTATAACACTATCCAAAAATTTGAAAAGTACGTATGCATTGTTTTAAAGGTGCTTTTGGATTCGGTTTGTCTGTTCGTCTGTCTGTCAGTCAGTCTATCCGTCTGG
Organism: Maratus speculifer; assembly: GCA_964019185.1. NCBI lineage: Eukaryota > Metazoa > Arthropoda > Arachnida > Araneae > Salticidae > Maratus > Maratus speculifer. The sequence continues at coordinate 455,553,719 of OZ025291.1, forward strand.
CCGTCTGGCCGCGCTCTAGCACGAGCCCTATTGAAAATCATGTTTCTACCATGATTAATTTATTTACAGGGACCGTTAAAAGTTTTCCATTACATTACGGCCTATGGGGAAAAATTGTTTCAAATGAATTTTAACATTTATAACACTTTCCAAAAGTTTGAAAAGTGCTTATGCATTGTTTGAAAAGTACTTATGGATTCGGTTTGTCTTTCCGTCTGTCTGCTAGTCAGTCTATCCGACTGTCCGTCTGGCCACGCTCTAACTCTCGTAAATATACTCGGATTGCCATGAAATTTTTGGACGTTATTTAGGTTTACCTTAGCACAATCACTATTGAAAAAGAAAAGTTTCTACCATGATTAATTTATTTATAGGGACAGTCAAAATTTTACCATTACATTACGGTCTATGGGGAAGAACTGTTTCCAATGAATTTTAACGTTTATAACTCTTTCCAAAAGTTTGAAAAGTGCTTATGCATTGTTTTAAAAGTGGTTTTGGATTCGGTTTGTCTGTCCGTCTGTCTGTCAGTCAGTCTTCAGTCTATCGTCTGGCCGTCTGGCCGCGCTCTAACTCTCGTAAATATACTCAGATTGCTATGAAATTTTTGGACGTTATTTAAGTTTACTCTAGCACAAACCCTATTGAAAATGAAGTTTCTACCATGATTAATTTATTTACAGGGACAGTCAAAAGTTTTCCATTACACTACGGCCTGTGGGGAAAATTTGTTTCAAAGGCATTTTAAAGATGATACATTCTGTCAAACATACTAAAATTTTCATGCATTTAAAACATGCACTAAAATATGCATTCTATAAAATATGCGGTGGAAACATAGCTATTATTCATTTACAGGGCCACACAAAAGAATTCCATTGAATAATGGTAAAAGGGGGAATTGTGTGTGACATTTTTTAAATATATTAAACTGTTTCATGTGTAACAAAATTGATATATGTTACTGAGGCTGATTTCTAATTTGACTTTGTATTTGTATTTTTGTTAATGTTCTGCTAAAATAATTGTGTTTTCGTTATTGAAAAAACAATTGTATCAATTTGTATAATTTGGCTAATAGCTTGGCAATTTGTACAATTTGGCAAAACTGGTCGACGGGATAACCAAGTAGTACCGGAAACTTAATAAGAAAACATGTGTGTTTTCAAAAGCAGTAAGTAATTTTCCGTCCACAATAATTTGGCGCAGTATGTCGCTAATGGGATTTTGTATCACTAAACATACAGTGGCTCACAAAAGTGTTCGTACACTTAGGAATTTTAAAGAAATAGCGCTCTATCTCTTAATTAAAATTAATACTTTAGAATGGGTATTTAAGAGTAGGATCTATGACTCATTATTAACAAAACTACATAAAATATTTTAAAAACATAGCAAAACTTTATTTTGAAAAAATCACTAATCAAAAAATAACAAAAAATTAACTCACAAAAGTCTTTGCACACTTAAAAAAAAAGCGCTGTATATTTGTAAATATTGTAATATTTCGCTAAAGTTGTACTTAATAGGATATTATTTAGCACTCACAAAAGTTTTTTAAACACCTGGGAATAGATTTAATTAGTGTTTTTCTAATTTCTGCTTGAAAGTTGATGCCTTCATCAAGCATTGCTGTTTTTAATCCGCATTTTGTTTCAGTGCTGTGTTTTCGTATTCTAACTTCCAGTTATCTCCAAATATGTTTTACTGGGTTTAAATTCAGCAATTGAGGTGATGTTTTCAGAACTTGTGAACAATTATAAAGACGCCAGAGGCGAACGTTGAGAGCCATGTGCCTTGTATCTTTATCCTGATAAAAAACAAAGTTGTATCTGTTACCCATATATTGGCCTGATAATTTTAAATTGCCTTTTAAAATATTGGAATAAAGATCGTGATTTATCATGCTATCAATGTATACCAAATTATCTAATCTTGATGCTGATATGCACCCTCACACAAGGACAACTCCACTGCCATGCTTAACTGTTCCAACCAAGTTCTTTGAATTAAATTCTTAATTTTTTTTCTCCATACTATTATACACTCATTGGACCAAGAATGGCATAACAGATTTCATCTGTAAATAAAACATTATTTTAATACGATTCGGGTTTATTTATCATTGATTTTGCTAAAGAAAGCCTAAGCTTTCTGTTTTTCGCCCAAACAAAATTTGTCTATGGGCAGTATACCTATATAATGCAGCTGGGCTTACCACTCGTCGAACAGTTTCAGATGAAAATGAAGTAGAAACTGTTTCATTAAATTCTGTAGCAACTTTTACAGCACTTAAATGCGGATTTTTTTAAGACTTTTCTAATTGTAAGTAGATGATCTCATTGCGTTAACTTAGTTTGACGATCTTTTCATACCTAGTTTGCAATTCATTTTTTTTTTCTACAAAGCCTTTTATCGCATACTTCACCATAGAGTGGAATAAATTAACTAATTTTGCAATATTTCGATTTGATTTACTACTATTATGAAGAAATATAACTAATTTAAATCGCTATCAGTCGTGACAATACGATTACAAACCATTTTTAATTAATAAATAGAATATTATGGACCAATTCTGCAAAATATAAAGCCAGGCGATCTTTTAAATGTCAATACAATGCAAAAATAAAAATAAAGCGACAAACAATATTTTTACCCGACTACGGCAAAGCCAAAGGAGGGTTATGATTTTGACAGGCTATGTATGTATGTATGTATGTATGTATGTATGTATGTATGTATGTTCATCTGTTCCCTCGTAACTTCTAAACCACTAATCAGAATTCGACAAATGACATATCATTAGAAGCGTCTTAATTGTCCGCTGGTTATAGGCTATATAGATTTTCACCAAATTCAATGTGGCGCCCTCTAGCGGACAAAATATACAGAGTAAAAAAATAAAGTTAAGCTAGATATGCCGTGTTTGGTATCATTTTAAAGCGCTTCACTTGTACATTTCGAATATATATATATTACTAGCATTTGCTTGTGACTTTACTTGCATTTATGGGCTAATTGCATATAATTCACATCTTTTCGTTCTTAATTTCTTTGGTACTTAGTAATCAGAATAAGACCACTGCAGTGCCATTAGAAGGGTCTTGATCTTGATATTCTGTTGGTTGTGAGCTATAAAGTTTGTCACCAAATTTACTATTTTTTGTCGTAGTTGGGTTTTAGTTTTTTTACTTTATCTTGTTAATAATGAAATTATCAGAAAATTTTTCTGTGTACGAAGACTTTTGTGGCGTCTTCTTTCTGTGGCATCTTCTGTTTTCATTTTTAGATTAAAAAAAAATCTTAATGTTAAACAAAAAAGTTGTTTGTCATTTAGAATAACTTGGAGATAATATAAAAAAAATTCCCGACTTCATATACGAATTTAATTTTAGGGAAATTTCTTTTTAGTATAAATTTTTATAGTGTACGAACACTTTTGTGAGCCACTGTATGCAGCAAAATAGAACAAAGAAATTCAGAAAAAAAAAATTGAGTTTTATTAGAAAATGGTATGAAGGAACATGAACCTCATTATTCTCTCAATTCTGAAACAATAAAAGCTATTTAAAAACATTTCATTGTTATATAAATTAAAAAACGTTTAATTGATGAAAAAAAATTAAATAAAATCGAAATTTACCTGATTTTATAACAGACGATTATTTTTGAAAAAGTATACGCATTTTTTTTTTTTTTCAATTTCGAAGGAAAATGGAGTGATTGTGTTGCCACAATTAGAAAATTGGTGCTAAAAACTATTAAAAAATTAATATCTCAAAAACAAATTGAGATAAAGCTTTGAAACAAATTGCATTTAAAAGTAAATTTTTTCTATATACGACGGTGTAAAAATTTAAAATGTACAATGCTTAGAAGTATAAAATATGCAGTAGCGAAAATTGCAAAACAGAAATTGCATGGGAAAGTATTGCCCATGGAGGAATGAGACAGGTGGAGGGGAAGTATTATCTCTGGTGGTGATGCTAAAAATGCAATCCTACATTAAGTCACATTAAGTCCAAACAAAACCACGTACTTTGACACCTATCGATTGAAACGGGTTTAAATCCGTATTTTTTTGCTATTATTTTTTAAAAAGAATTAATCTATCGCTTCATCGGTAAGAGTTTATTAATTATTTTATCATATGTGTTTTAAATATCAATATAGAAAATTATTTTATCATTTTGCTTGAAAATATAACATTCTTTTGTTAATATCTTAAAATCGTCTGCAGTCAGAAATCTATATTTTAGATTAATATTTATTACTTAAGTTTTCATAAATGATTATAAAAGAATGTTTTCATCATTATATTTTAAATATTTATTTACATGCAATTATTAAGTCATAAACATTTTTCATCTACGTTATAAAGTATTTAAAATTACATTAATGAAGGAAACTTTTAGTAATATAATTTTTAGTTCGCATCAAATGTTTTCAATATCTTATTTAATTTCAATTCGACATTTAATTATTATTAATTTTCCAATTTCTTTTATTTTAAAAGCCAAAATTTATTTTAATAAATAATAATAGAACAAAGACCATTTTAAAAATTTGCTATTTCTTCTTAAAATATGCTTCAGTTGTAATTCATTTCTTTCAATTCGTATTATAATACAAAATTCCTTCCACGTCCTTTTGTTTGGAACATTAAAATTTGAGCGATAAATGGATTCATATTGTAAACCTTTTTTGAGTCTTACTTCACCTCCACCTATATCAATCCTCCATGGTATTGCCATTCGCAAAATGACGTATGCGTTACGCACAGATACGTTTGGCCTTTATAATATAGATAGATATAATATATAAGATTCAAGTAAGAAACAAATATGCAATTTTCTTAAAATTTAATGATTTACATGAATGTATACTGTAATTATTAGAAAAAGTTCTTGTATAATTTCTATGCTATCCAAATTTTGTGGCTAAAACTGTCCCCATTTCAATTTAATTTAAGTATTATTGATAAATATCATGCTTTGAAATTTACGGACTTAAGTCACTTCAAAGTAAGTTGATTTTTTAGGAATTTACTAAATTTAAAGCTGAGTATTTTCAGTAATTTGTATGGTAACGGACTGGACAATTTGAAATTACAAGCCAACTTTTAATAGCATTTGCATATTGTATTATAGGGCAAAGTACACAACCAATTTTTTAATAGCATTTGCATATTGTATTATAGGGCAAAGTGCACAACCAATTTTTTTTTTTCATGTACCTTAAACATTTAATTTAACACCTGTCTCCCTTTTTAAAAGAAGATATTAAGTTTGAAAAATAAAAATAAAATTCTGAAATGTGAGCGAATGGTGAAAATGACCCATTTATAATGTCATGTAAGTTTTCAAGTTAATGAGATTCATAATCGAACGATAATTGTGGGAAATGAAATGTGTGACATTTATGTGCGCATAGTAATTTACATGGACACGCAAAAATGGTATTATACGTTCTGATCATTAAGTAAATGTCATTTCTAGTGCATATTATTTTCTTTACTATTTAGCTATCTCATTTCGTTCAACTAAATAATAGAATTTCTTAGTAGTATTCTGTTAGCACGAGAAAGTATTTCATAATTTATTACTGTTGCATTATTCTTTTCTCTTATGAAAGTTCTTTTACAAAACTTTGTTCCTTCTTTTGTCTCAAAAAAGACTTGCATTTTTTAAAAATAGATTTCTTCTATCATTTATACAAATTTATTTATTTTTAAAGTCAGTACATCATGTGAAAATTTCGAGGATAGCCTAGAACTATAATCCTATGAATAAAGAATATTATTTTGCAAAAGAAAATATTTCTCATCATAAAACCCAACTTTAAGAGATTGGTGGATTTATAAACTAAACAAGCTAATATTAAACGAACTCTGAATCTTTCATCACAGTTTTTCTTCATACTAAAACCTTTCTGAAACTAACCACATGTGCATACAAAACAATTTAGAAAAGATGGAAAGAAAAATAATACATTTTTCTTTTTTTTGTAAGAAAAGTTATTAAAAATGTAAATAATGGTCTCAACAATTTTGTGAAGTTTGAATTTATTAAGAATTAGCTGTTTAACCAGGAAAAAAGATTAACTTTTTCGAGTCTGGTGTACTAGTAATAGTACATATCAAAACAATAACATTCGTTTTCCATCAGACAATGAGATATTTGTTAAACACTAATTAATCTATTTGGATAGTTACTTTTAGGTAGCTTTCATTACAAAAAGTAAAAAGCTACCTATTGCAGCCGTCCGGAGGAAAGCACTTCCAGAAAATTTTGGTATATTTTCACCGATCATGACCCCCAGACCCCAAAACCACCCTCCGTTCAAATATTGATATATATATATATATATATATCTGATTTTTGTCATGCGATAACTAACGTATTTATGAACCGATTTGAATGAAACTTGGTATGTACATACCAAGTTGTATTACCTTGGTATGTACATACCATTGTTTGTACATAGTACATACAAATATCTCGATCGAGTTCGCTGCCCAGCATCATTCGCCATTTTGTTTCAAAATGGCGGCCATTTAAAAATTTTAAAAAAAATTAAAATTTAAAAATAAATGCGAAAAAAATTAAAAGTTGAAATTTTTTTGTTTTATTTGTTAGATCCTAAAACACCGATTCTAGAACACTTTTTACTTTGTCTATATCTTAAAAAGTGATTGAGTTATAGCACTTTGAATTTTTCTTATGGCTGACATTTTGAAACGATCTGATTTGTCACGGGATAACACTCGTATTTATAAATCGATTTGGATGTAACTTGGTGTGTACATAGTACTTAATAAAGCCTGGACCTAGTTCGTTAACAAATTCCATTCGCCATCTTGTTTTAAAATGGCGGCCATTTAAATTATTTAAAGAAATTTAAAATTTAAAATTAGGTACAAAAAAGTGAAAAATTGAAAAAGATTTTTCTTTTATGCATTTGACCTTGATATAAAGATTCTAAAGCACTTTTTGTTTCGTCTGCTGTATTATAAAAAATTTCTGAATTATAGTAGTTTTAATTTCTAGTGTTGCTCACATTTTGAAATGATCTGGTTTTCGTCACGTGATAACACGCGTATTTATACACCGATTTAATTTATATAACTTAATAAAAAGTAAATAAATAAGTATATGAAAGCTACCTCTTCCTCCCGGCATTGCCGGAAGGACTTTTCATGTTATTAACGTAAAAATATTTTTTCTAAAAATTGAAAAAAAAATCAGACACAAAAGAATTGATGTTAAAATATTCTTTAATAAAAACATGTTTGGGTACTAATTAGTTATCCCGTAGACCAAGTTCGCCAAATTATACAAATCGCCAAATTAATAGCCAAATTTTACTTATTGACATAACTTTTATTTTTAATAACGAAAAAACAAATAAATTAGTAAAATCTTAATAAAAATGTAATTAAAAATTCACTTGGCGTTTTAAACACGTTGGCGTTTAAAACACTTGAGGGCGTTTTAAACACGTATTTCTTGCCTTATATCATTGAATGTGTAATTAACGGTCAACCATTATTGGCATTTAATCTTCAAATTTGGCGATAGTTTTTTGGTCGACGGCTATAACCAAGTAGTACCCATGTTTGTAATGCTTATAAATAAAAGAAACGAATATGAAAAGCCTGTCCGACATTGCTTCGGGCAAGGTTATGATTGCTTTCATTTTTTTAATTGCCAATTTTACTAAAACAGTGCACGGAACCCGATTACTTAAGATTCAATTCTAGCTTTAATCAATACCTAATTGCAATGATAATTTTGCCAAATTAGTCAGCTACTCTATTAAAACTAATGGTGACACATTGCACCTTTTAAGGGTGAAAGGCTTGTCTCACTGGTGGCACGACACATTGCACCTTTTAAGGGTGAAAGGCTTGTCTCACTGGTGACACCCCTAAAGGAGCCAAAATAGCACCTTTAATTAGGGTGAAAAGATGGTACCCTTAATCCAGAGTGCCCAATGATAAAAAATTAAAAAATATACTAACCAACTTTCGGCCCTCGATGGATTCGAACGCAGAACGTCTGATTACAAGCTCAGCGCCCTATCCACTCGGCCATCAAGCTCACATTCAAAGTCTCCCTGAAATGTTCATATGACCTGAAATTCAAAGGTTTCTTTATTTAAAAAAGCTCGCCAAAAGTTAGCCATCCGAAGTTCTAAACAAAATTGGGATAGCGTATAGCGGTGACAGTCATCGTAGGAAAAAATTGCTGTGTTGATCCACCAGTGACAGCGAGTTGAAGTGCATGGATACACGCTACAGAGCATGCGCAAATGACTAAGGGGTGAAAATCTGCCAACGGTATGCATTGCGCGGCACCCTAATTAGCGTGAAACACCCAATGGCACCCCAAACACATTTTCAAGCCCGCTGGTGCCAAGTGATTTAACCTTTTCACCCTGGGCGTCAAATGCAACCGGTTCGTCACCTTTATTTTTAACAGTGTATATCCAGGTTGGCTTCATTTAACATATTTATTTTAGACCGCAAAATTCGGTCATATCGAAAATCTTGAAAAAGAATTTGACGATGGCGGACATGAATATGTACATTTTTATCCCTCCGGAACCGGTGGCTTTCACGCAAATTTTATTTGGTTGTCAGCACTTTTTTTAAAAAAAGTTACAATTAGTTAAATAATTACAATTTAGTCAAACAAAACATATAATACTTTTCTTTCTTACTGATGCGAAATAAAACTTTTGTAAGCCAAATTTTGATGGTACATATAAGCACATTTGTCTTCGAGTGGGTTAACGAATAAGAGTAACAAAATAAATACAACATTTTTCACGTTTTCTAATACAAATGAAGCTTGGTTTTTTAAAAATTAGCCACACTAAGATTTCAAACTGCTATATCTCAGCTTTTTTTCAGAAGGCGAAACAAACTTCAGCGGATTTCTTCCCATAAACCATTATAACATTGAGATCGCCGACATGGTGTTACTTGACGTGGATGTGAATTCACGTTGCGTGGAAGCGAAATCACTGTGACGTTAGTTTAAAGTTGTTATGATTGTTTTCAAGCTTTTATTTGAATATTTTCGGAAACCACGATGTGACTTCAATGTGACATAAGACGAAACACTAGTCACAGAAAAAGACCCGGATGATAATGTAAAGTCTATGGAAGCGTTCTTTTCAATTATCTCGCTCAAACTGATTTTTATACATAGGACAGCTGAGGACTATCCACAACCGGCCTAGTTTTTGCTTTTTTAATATTTTTTTCAGATTTTTTTAATTACTTTAAATTTCAAAACCGGTTTAAAGAGGTTCTGAAATTGAAACTATCATAATATAAAAAATATATAAGCAAAATCGAAAAAGTAAAAACTAGGCCGGTTGTAGATCGTCCTCATCTATCCTATGCAAAAAAATCATGTAAAAATATTAAAATTTGAGTGAGATATTTGAAAAGAACGCTTCCATAGACTTAACATTATCATCCGGGCCATTTTCTGTGACTAGTGCTGCTCCTTAATGTAAATTTGTTATGATTGTTTTCGCGCTTTTATTTGAATAATTTATGAAACCGTTGATGTGACTTAAATGTGACATTAATGAATCGGGTCGGATGTCAAAATTTTACCCGAATCCGGTTGGGATAGTTCTAACAAAGAGTTTTATTTACCTATTTTGCCACAGGTTTGCAACATTTATTGACGACTCTGAATTGTGTCAAGTGACGAGATTGTACTGAAGCCTGACCTCGAAAACTATTTTTTCGCTGCAGGTTTGTGACGATTTTGCATCGCGTAAGATTGCCAAATTTTAATTAAATCCAATCCAGAATATTTGGTTAGTAAATATACTTTTTTAGCTACGTACTGCAGATACGTCGGGCGATTCTTTATCAGGTTAGTAAATCAAATTTCATTCCAGTTCGGTCCGAAATATTCAAATCGGTATTTCTTTTATTATTTATTTATTTATTTATTAGCATGTTTGTGACAGTTCAAGATCGGCTCGAGTGACAAATAATTATTCTAATACGTTCCAAAAAGTTCGGATCGGCATTTTGTTTTTCTTTCGGCTGCAGATTAGATTTGGATTGGAGTCAAGTGACTTAATTTTTGCGAACATACACTGTTAAAAAAAAATCTGAATTTCACGGATATATTATTCCTGAATTTCACAGAAAAAGCCTATTTTCACAACAAAAGGGCATCTTCCGTTAAAAATCAGAAAACTCCACCATATTTCCTGAAAATATCGAAACGGATGCAAATAAAAAGAAAAAACGGAGACAACTCCGTCTCCGTGGCCGATTCGTCAAGGCATCATGCCGCTAATCGCCCGCGAGTGCAGATTGTGGGTTCGAATCCCACAGTTGCCATGAAAACATAAACAATCCCTTTTAAAAAATCCCTTTGCTGTTTATTTTTCTCTTATTTCTTATTTAAAAAAATCTTTTAACTAATCAGCTCCCAAAAATAAATAAATAAATAAATTGTGTGCGACAATTTAAAAAAATTGTCTGTAATATTATTTTTGTAATAAATGGATAAAAAAATTGTTCAATCATTCATTCAAGAAAAAAGAAACAGTAATTTTTTTTATGTAAAGTAGTTAAAAAATTAAAATTAATTTCTAAAAAATAACAAGTATTATGCATTGGTCTAAAATAAAATAAAATAAACCGTTTACGAATTTTCTAACGAACATATTTGAAAGGAAACCGATTTTCCCACTAGCTCATAAAAGACATACTTTGTACAAAACGGAAACAGCAGCTTTGGCTCAGTCAGTAAGGACACATTACGCTGTTAAAAGGTGTCGAGTTCGATTCTCAGGACGTCTTGAAGTAAATTTATACAAACAAGAAAAAAAATTAAATTAGATTGAATAATATAGCAGCTCAAAATCACTCAGGAAGTCCGAATTCTTTGACGATTGGTCGATTAATTAATTTTATAAATTAAATTATTATCATTAAAAATCAATCTTTACAGAAAGTTACCGCTTTATCAAATGGAGTTTTCCTTTCTATTATTTCTCAAAACGGAAAATCTATTAACGGAACGGTAAATGTCTGGCAACGTTGCTTCCAGTAGTTTTACCGTGAATTCACAGATTTTTTTAACAGTGTCGTAACCCGTATTTGGGGTATTTTTTTATACTTTAATTCTGTTTCGAAATAGAATTCGGTATACAACGGCGTAATCACATTGTAACAAAAATTAACATAACATATGTCGGTTCGGATACTGTTATATCCAATGTGCGTCTTTAAATTATGTTTCTCGGTAATACCGTCCCACTCTAAACGGTAAAAAGTAAGTTCCCATTGATTTACAATATGACCAAAAGTGATAAATGTTTTAATTGAATCTTACAAACCCGAAACATACCAAATTAAAAAAAAATAGATCCACAATTTAATACAATTATAAAAAAATAATATACAATCACATATTTTATATCAAATAGCTTGTTTATGCAGAAATTGGACATTGATAAAGACTCATTCAGAATATAGTAATGAAAATGTCAATTTTGAACTCTTAAGCATAAAACAGTTTTAGGTATCTGATTTTTGCACATCTTTTTTTAACGAGATATCATTAAGTGGAAGGCATATTGAAATAAAATGGCTGTTGAAATTTGTCAGTTATCTTTATCAATACCGCTTTAATAACTGTACGCATGCGCAGTCACATTCGAACCGAATGATAAATACAAGTGGCATCATATAACATAAATCTGATTCTTTCAAAATATCATACACAACAGAATTTCAAACTTCTATGTCTCAGCAATATTTTAAGATTGAGGAGAATAAATACTCTGGAATCTTTATATCAAGATTGAAACCTTAAATGAAAACACATTTTGCATTCCTAAGTTTTTATACATATTACTGATTTGTAAATACTTAAGTGGCTGCAACTTTGAAACTGGATGACGGATGAATCTGATCAACGAATTAATCGATATCATGGTATGTCTCTTTTACATGCTCAGTCGCATTCAAAATAGCTAATGTGTGTAATATATAATCACATATAGGTTTCCCAATTTTTTTTTAAATTTCAATTAAAACTTTTCTTTAATTACTTATAACTTTATCCTAACTTTTGTTTAGGTTTCCACAGTACTTTTCTTTCAAAAGAAAAGAAAGAAAACATATTTAACATCGGCCTTTACCACTAAAACGGCTCTGAGACAAAGATGCAACAGACAAAGATAAAAATAAAGATAAAAATAGAACAATAATTCATTTAATTGAATATTTACCTTCGCTAGTAATATTAAAAAGAAGAATAAAGCTCGACTTTGTTTTCGATATCTAAAAATAACTCCTTACTCTGCTTAATTTTTTAGTTTAACTTCCTCATTACATCATAAACATTTTCCATTTCATATAGTCTCTTTAGTCTTTCACTATAGATTCCCAAATCTTTTCCCTAACGTACGATTTGGCGTATAAATTCTTTTTGGTTTATTTTTTTAGAACTGCGATATCTCGTTGCCCTGCCACTAGATTCAAAATCCTCTTAATTGTTTCAGGCACAACAGAAAATTGCGCGTATATGATATCATTCATTTTTCATGTGCTATTTTCGCCGATTGTCGGGAGCCAATGTATGAATTACAGAATGATTATTTGAATTGGCTCGCCCTCGCTCACGAAGTCAATCATGTAGAAATATTCTAAGAAATGCTTTCAGGCACCATCCCTCTTCTTTCTGTATGAAATGCTTTAATTTTATTTCTACACCAAATAAATAGATTTTTAATTAAAGAATTTATTTTTATAATTAATCACAGCCTACAACTATTTATGAATTTCAGAGCATACATACTTAAAAGAACCTGGTCAACATCCGTTTTCAAAGATTTTTAAAGTACAGAACTTTATCACAGATGTGAATCTGCGCTATTGCATAAAAAAAATAAATAGTTTCAGAATGAGATCGTCATAAGTTAAAAATGAGACTGTTATAATTCATTCTGTTTTATGTGCGTTATAAATATATAAATGCATCTTATCTATAATCTTGGCCTGGTCTCTCCATCTGTCTGTCCCTTTGTCATCAGTGCAAAATAAGCAAATTGTTTCGCCTGATAGCGGTACAGTATGGCTAAACAAAACTAGCTCGAAACAAGAAATAAAGTATTTTGATGTTTTAAGTGGGTTTTCTTTATTCATTTATATTGTACTTTACCAAGTCATTTCTCATTGCAATGTAACAATTCTTTCCTGGAAATTATCATAGATTTTTTTGAAATGTCGATTGTTATAATTTTATTCTAATATACATATATTTTGACTTTACAATATTTTATCTACACCATATTGTGAATCTATCTTTTTTTTTATTTTTATATTATTACTGAACTTTTAATAGTGTAAATATCCAGCTCTTTTACTAGATGTGCAGGTATATGGATGTAACAAATATAAGGTCCATTTTCACCATTTGCTTACATTTCAGAATTTTATTTTTTTTTAACTTAATAATTTCTTTTAAAAATGGGGACAGGTTTTAAAGTAAATGTTTAAGTAACATGGAAAAAAATTGGTTGTGCACTTTGTCCTATAATATAGTGTGTAAATGCTACTTAAATATGGTTTTTAAGGCAAATTGTCAAGTCTGTTACCATACAAAAATTACTGAAAATACTCAGCTTTAAATTTCCTAAAATTAACTTACTCTGAAGTGACTTATGTCCCTTAATATCAAAAAATGATATTTATCAATAATACTTCAATTAAATTTAAATGAGAACTAGTTTAAGCCACGATATTGTGATCACAAAGAAAATTATACAAAAACTTTTTATAATTACAGTATATATTCATGTAAATTATTAAATTTTAAGGAAATTGCGTATTTGTTTCTCAGTTGAAATAAAAAATGAAAATAGAATGGTGAAAAATTGATAATCATTTAAAAACCGTGGGGTAATAGACTGTGACACTATGTTGAAAATGGCTGAGATATAAAATTCAACTCATCCCTTTTATAAAAGCTCTCCTTTTATAATATGAATAGAATACTGGTCACGTTTTCCTGATAAAAATCCTGATTTCAGAGCAGTACTTGGATGATGTTCAAAACTGTCACATTTTATGTTATAAAAAAGGCATTTTTGAATGCATACTCTGTGATAAAAACTGCCATGTACCACGAATACTTTTGACACATTTTTAGCTTATAATATATTTTTTTCTTTTTGAACCTCAAGTACAAAGTGATTTAGCTATTTTGTTATTATACTGCGCAAAGTATAACAGCAATTTTAGAAAATCTCTTCAATTTAAATTAAATTGCAATATAAACCATCTTTACTGGTCGGTTTACTTATCGGTGAATTCAGTTATAATACTTTGCATTTCGAGTTCCTGATAAAAGGGTTTGTCTGTTATTTAAATCGCCGATTAATAGAATCAGTATTTATTACGAATTTATTCATAATTCCTTTTTTTTCCGCAATTACACTGGTCGTGTTTTATTTGGACAAAGTTTAGAATATTAGATTTAGAAAACTTAGAAGCCAGGGAAAAACAATAAAAAAACCTATGTGTCAGCCACTAAAATCAGAATTTGAATGTTTTTCATCACATTTCATTTTACATAACATCGAATTTTGCATTGGGTAATGCAAATTTGTTGAAATGTTTGTTAAAATATCTTTATTATTCTTAAAAGTCTCTAAAAATATCTGGGTTTGAATTGATCTCGTGCCTATACTAATATTATAAAGAAACGGTTTTTTGCTTAATCTTACACAGTAAACCGTTAGTGAATATGATTATTATTTTTGGAGTTATAAGGATGTTTCTTATATGCAATTCGGGACAAATTGAGAAGTTTAGCATTTTATATAATTTGTCGAAATTGGTCCATCAGCAATTCATTAATAGAGCATTATTACGTGTTAAAAATATTTAAATATTCGTTTATATTTTGTTTTGGAATTGCGATGCATTTTATAAATCGCATTTTATAAATCGTTGACACATTTTGTTTTTTTTCATATGTTATATTATGCATATCCATGATATGTAAGTATTACAGTGCCCCAACCCCCAACGACTAATTATTATATACTTATTTAGATGAGATTTTTAAGTAATAAAGAGAGATTTCTTTGTGTTTGTGAGTCTATGTGTTTATCCATTTTCTTCTAGGCCACGAAGCCACCCGATTTGGAAAGAATGTACCAAAATATCTGTCATTATGCTCTTTGAAAGCAGTATTCTGGGACATTTTCTGAATTTATAAATAGCTTCATTAATTAATTAAATAAGCATTTGAAATAGGGCTCTTCTATTAATTTGAAATTTATTATTTAGGATGATATACGCAACATACATTCAGAAAATGTTTTAGCTACGATGTTTAAAGCAAAAAATACAAATTTCAATTTCTTGTACGAATTCCGATTTTCTAATTGAAAATGGTGACCAAACTAGCAACCCTGCACCAAAAAGTAAAACAATAAAAGCAATAATTATGACATCACAACAAGAGCATTTTTGTTTTAATCATTTTATAAAATTTAAATAATTTCTAAAGAAATCGCTGCATAAAAAATGCAAATTTTTAACTTTATAACGATAGAAATACATTAAAACCTCCTTTCCAAAGAAAAAAAAACAACAATTAGAGAAAACAATTCATGAAATTCAGATGAATTTGCAATTCATTAACTGATATATACTTTGCTAACAAAATTTATGTGCTCATTAATTGACGTTATCTTTAAATACAACATCAAAAGTTAAGTTAATCAATGCTCTAAAGCATCGTGTTTTACATGAAAACAATCTTAATAAGGTTATTTACCTAATTCTTTTTCTATGGAATAACATTTAACATACAAAACACGAATGGCACTTTGAGTTTTACTGCGAGATATTTACATTCAACATTCTATCGCAGATTTAAAACAGGATCCAATTGCAAGTGAATTAAGCGAGTTTTTATCTTTTGTATAAGTTTGCAACTTTTTTTTTCATGATCACAAAAAAGTACTAACGGAATCTTCGAATATTATATGAAATAACATAAGTACAAGAAACATATCATTTAAAAATATATATATCGGCTTAATAAAGAAATGTGCGGAAGATTTTTTCTAATAAAACTAATGTAATAAAATAATTTGCTATTTTAACACAATCAAACTGATTGGTAAAGCTATCATACGAACTAAATATTTCCACCTGAGCGAAAAATTGACCAAGCTGGGAATCAAACCCAGGTACTTGGCGCACAAGGCCAATGCTTTCGTTTAAGCTAAATGGGCACGACGACAAGTGAGCATTTCTCGCTCAGATAACTGTATTGATCATAACATCTCGTCTGTCATTTAGACAGCTCAACAGAATAGACCGCGGGTAAAGGAACTCCATACAACGATATGTGAAATGATAATGGAAATAAAAGTATCCTCATATGAAAAAAAAAACAACCTGTAAACATAAAATCAGCAGTAAAAAACGACAGTAAAAAACAGTCTTTGTACAGATTGATCTCACTTAGCCAATCGGAAAAGAAAAAAACATTGATTAAAAATGTTGAAATACAAACGAGATATCTTTAAAAAAATCTCCCAAAGGATTAACATTAGGGAACGGCTGCGTTCGTGTGAGTGAAATAGCCTCGTAAGTTATATTAATTGGTTTAAAATATAAATCAGACTTTTGTAAAAGAAAAGAAAAAAATTGTATTTAAAAAACGGTCTACGTTCTTCCAAGTTATTGGGAATTAATGGGCATTGAATTATCGGATATTTAGCAGGTATAATAATTCTTATACCACATTTGTTCTCAAGTGACAGACAGCAATTCATCTTCACGCCATTTTGTCTCCCATTGCTAGTAGGCAAAGCTTCAGAGAACAAAGAAAAGCAATAAATTTTTTTGAGTAGAAAATATGAACCTTATAATTATCCTTTTCAATATAGTTTTGTAACGATTATAAAACTTTTCTTGTTGAGAAATCAAAAATGCTGCGGCAAGCAAACGAATAATAATAATAATATGTGGATAATTCGAGGAAAGAAAAATTTCAATAAGTGCATTCATCAAATTTTCAGAAAAGTATTAAAAATAACATTTATGTCAATGTACATCATAAGCGGAATCTCATTACAACATTAGATTAGTAACATTAGAAAAAAAATGATCAGCTTTCATTATACGACAAAACTCTGTTGGCAACAGATCGATATGAACTAATGAATTCTTTAAAAAAAACCTGATTCCAAAATTTAATATTAATGGCAATATATCAGTAAAAAGAAAAACATAATTTTAAAAACATTTTACTGCAGAAACGTGTTATAAATTAATCGGATTTAAAATAAAATTTCATTTCAATGTAAAAATACAGGAAAATGAAAATTTCAAAATATGAAAAGAAAAATGAAAGATTTTAGAAAATGGAAACTGTTTCTCTAACCGCGTTTTTTCATTGCAAATACTTTCTTTCGAGTGTTAATACATATATGAATGAATATATAACATAGATTTGGGTTAGTAAGAAATCGATGGAATTATATCGACATCTTTCACGAACCAACCTTTCACAAACTTCCTCAATTTCACATATGGGTCAAAATCTGAAAAATATAATGCATTGTAACATTCATTAAAACAATTTCCAATGATAAATGGACGTGTAAGGATATATAAATAATTAATTTTCAGGTACAAACAAAGGAAATCACCATTTCAGTCCCTGTCCCTAGGTATAAATGTCCAATACAGACTCTGAGACACTTTATTTGTTTGTTTGTTTATGTCGTCCAATTACCTATACATAGGATATAGGCTCTAAGGGGAGGGGTGCCCTCCGTGGGGGTCTTTCTAAATGGAACCTAACCTGTATTTACGCAGGGAAATCCAAGGTTTGAAGAAAACCAGGGGAAAATCCAAACAGTTAGACCGAATGTCGCGATTAGGTTCGAACCCAGCACCTACCGTCTACCTGTTTGGATGTCAGAAACTCTCGGCCACTAATGGGGTGAGTCTGTGACACAATTAAAAATAACTTTTATTTCTTAAGTTAAAATTTCAGTTTTTTTCATTATTTATTTTAGGATGGTTAACCATGTCATTAGTAAACAAAAGCAAATGATAAGACTTCTCATAACTTAAAAAAAAAACATTTAAAATTCATTTAAAATGTGCGATAATTTAAATTTGCTTTAAATCAAAATATTAATTCGAGAAATTCATTTTATTTTTTACATTTAAATAAACGGAAAAATCTAAATTTTGATTCAGAATTTTTTAAATATTTATTTAAAAAAAATAAAATAAAAATTTGAAAAAATAATAATGCAACGTTTATTGAAAAAATAAATCATAGAATCGAAAATAAATATTTCTTTCAAATTTGCTAAATCAAAATTCAAGTACAATAATCAAAAATAACCTATTCTATGTTTGAAGTATTTTTTTAACGGTTCTTAATTTAACACTTTAAATATGAGAAATGGTGAAAAAACTCAATGTGAAGAAAAACGCGTTTTCACGAGAAATTATTTCATGACAACCACTGCTTGAAAACCAGATTTTGAAAATAAATTAAAACGAAATACTTAATCTTGTAATTGAGATAAAAACATCATAGGTGGCTCTGGAAGAATTATTTCCATTGCAACAGCAACTAAAGTTCAACTAACCACTATTGATGAAGTTAAGTTGTTTTTCTCTTTGTTTCATACTTAGAAATACAGTCGGCTCTCGTTAATTCGAACTCGTCGGGACCAAAAGAAATGTTCGAATTAGGGAAAGTATGAAATGAAAGCATGCTTAATATTAGAAACGAATTAATGTTATAGTGTTTTTTAAATATATTTTGTATGTTATCATTAGAATATGACTTAATATTAAATTATAATGGATAAATACATAAATTAATTAAAATATTAGAAACACGCACAATGGATGAAAAATTTAAAGTGTCTCTGATTGTCAGACGAGACACTAGAAAAGTGGATATCAAACGCATTGGATTATATGAATACTCGTTGGGAACAATTTTCACAAAAATCAAAGAAAGAAAGTAATTCAAATTATCTGAAATTCGTGATAAAGAAAAGAAAAATGAAAATTGGGAATTCTCGTTAGTTCGAATTAAACGAAGTTAAGAGAAAATGAGTTCGAATTAATGAAAAATTTTAACATTATTCTGCCATTGAAAATTTCGGGACTTCATGTTTAGTTCGAATTAAGTGAAGATTCGAATTATCTGATTTCGAATTAACGAGAGTCGACTGTATATTGTTTTAGTTCTAAATACGGATCAGTGTTTTTTATAGCATAATTTACGTCCCCCCTGTTCAACTTTTTTGTTCATTTTTGGAACTTTATTTATCTAACATACAAATGTCGCTTTTAATAATTTATACCTATTCAACATGATTCAACATAATGACTGTGCAACTGTTAAAACAAAAACAAAATCTCAGTCCCCATCATATCAGTTCCAAATATTACACGCTAATTACGATGTTAATGGACACTTTCTTCTATATATTTTTTTTTTATCCTAGGCATAAAATATACATCTATGTTCTCAAATTTCTAGAGCATTTCATTGACAAAAGGTGTATAATAATATATAGTTGTATATGATTATTAGTAGATTAACTTAAAAAAAAAAAACTTTGGAATTAAACTGTCCAATTTTTAGATATTGATCCATATACGTTAAGGCGTTTCGAATATTAATTTAGTTTAAATGTATTGTAAAATCTTAAAGTTTTATGTCTTTTGCAAAGCTAATTTTTTAATCGAAAAATAATGGTGGTTGTTTGAATAACTTAAATATGTGCATTTGTTCTGTCTGTTGTGTGAACGCAACACCAGAGG
Organism: Maratus speculifer; assembly: GCA_964019185.1. Classification (NCBI taxonomy): domain Eukaryota; kingdom Metazoa; phylum Arthropoda; class Arachnida; order Araneae; family Salticidae; genus Maratus; species Maratus speculifer. The sequence continues at coordinate 455,573,604 of OZ025291.1, forward strand.
GCAATGGGTTAATTTTTTTCCTTAAATCATCCATTTTACATACTCATAAAAATTTCTTAAGACGCCACACTACTGGTTGGAAATGACCCGGATGATAATGTGAAATATATGCGGGGGGGGGGGGGTCTTTTCAAATACCTCGCTCAAATTTTAATATTTTGACGTGATTTATTTTGCATAGGATAGCTGCGGACGATCCACAACTGGCCTAGTTTTTACTTTTTCGATTTTGGTGTACTTTCAGAATCAGTGTGAACAGGTTATGAAACTGAAATTGTTTTAATACAAAAAGAATATAACCAAAATAAAAAAAGTAAAATCTTGGCCGGTTCTGGATCATCCTCAGCTATCCTATGCAAAAAAATCACGTAAAAATATTAAAATTTGAGCGAGCTATTTGAAAAGAACGCCCATATAGACTTTATATTATTATACGGGTCTTTGTCAATCAGTAGTGTGGGCTCTTAATTATGAAAGTAAAAACATACTTTAATACATATTTCAAAAGGATAAGTAAGAAATGTTTTTTTTTTAATTCAAAACATTAATAAAGTTAAATCTCATTTCTACATGAAAAACATATGTTTATTCATCAATATCCTTTCTTACTTCTTGCTTTGTTCAGAGCTGTACGCAATCTGATTTTTGGACTTCATCATCGAAGTAGACATTTTTGCAGCTGAATTAAATAGAACAGCAAACGACATTATCCAAAAGGAATGAAATTTCGGCTGGACGACTGTATTTTTTTCATCTTTTGAAGACATAATTTAGACACATCAAAAGCTCTAAAAATGCAATTTCTTGTTGTTGTTACTGTTGTGCTATCTCCTTTTTAAAAATGCTGTGCTATTTTAAAATTTGTTGTGCTATCTCTTTTTTTTATTGTAAATTGCTGTAAATAAAATAGTTCGCATATAAAAAGCCGAAATGAAACCGAATCAGCCGGGGTCAGCACTTTAAAAAGTATTTGACATTTTTGATGCCATGCACTTGCAACAAACACTAAATATAAATAGTGTTGTTTTAATACATTTTTTTTAAATTTTTTAGATTAGAGAGAGGAAGCGAATCGGGAAAGTCACCATTGGGTAAAAAACAAAATTGCTGAAAAAAAATTAATGGAATATTAAAAAGTAACAACTCAAACAGGTTAGCAGCTCAGTTAATCCAAAATTGTAGAAACAATTAATATAATACGTATAAAAGGCTTATTGCTTCAGGCCTCGATTTTCTGACATGAATCAGCTGCTGATATCTGCAAATAACTAATTGATTCATATATATTTATTTGCATACAGTTTTATACAATTTCGTCGATACCAGATTCCCTTACCTTAGATTTGCAGACTTTCCAGTAGATAAGAGTGACAAGTGCTAGGCTTAGTATCGTCTAGGTAGCTAAGCATTGGTCATAAAATAAATAAACACTTTTACATTCTGTTCTCCGTACCCCTATAAACAAGTATTCATTTAAATAATTAAATTTTATCCAAACATTCATATTAAACTATTCATCTCATTTATGACGGCCTAAAACCTTTCAAATTTATCTTTAACAAAGTTATTAATTTTGAATTTATGGAAAAATTTGAAGAAAAAAGAAAATTTCCCTTAATTAATGCATGAGTTAAATAAGTATTTTAATCTAAAATTTGTTTCTTCTTTATGTCTTTTTTTAATTGGGTATGACAAAATAAATTTTAATTCTCTACCTTTTTATATTTTTTAATGTAGAGAAATTGATGTATGAACAAATAAATCATATTTTGAAAAATACTATAATACATATATTTATTAATAAAATATCATTTTGTAATTTAAAAATTTATATGTTAAATTCAAGTATTCGCATAAACACATTAAATCATTTGACACATGAATTGTCTCCTAGTTAATATTTATTTCATCGGTCAGATTCCTTTATTATACCCTAAATATTCTGAGAAGGTAAAGAGAGTAATATGAAACAGATAAATATAAAGCGACGATAAAGTTAAGCGGCTAAAATTATATGAAATTAAGATGGTTGTCGTCGTAATTTCATGTAATTTCCTTCAATATTTCATATCATTTTAAAGACATACAATGACCAGTAAATTGTGTCATTGGGTTGCTAATGCGTTAAGAACGAAGATTAAACTATAACACAATAAAATCTAAAATGGACAATAAAAATTTATAATTATAATATATTTACATATATTATTTATAATTATAATTATAACATAATATAATTTATAATTATTATAATAAAATTTTATAATTATAATTATATTTTCTAATTCTGATATCTGAATAACACTCCTGAGATTAATTTTTGATAATAATATTTTTAACATTTTCCAAGTAGGTATAAAATGTTTATTAATTTTCTTTGCCACGCCATCTATTCTAATCATCTGTACTTGCTCTAACATTCAAAAATACAGGGTTATTCATAAAAGATGGGCAGAACTTTAAGGGGTTATAGTACACTTAAAGACAAATAATATTAAATAGGAGACTAAGGGTCCCAGACGTATTCCCAAGGAGAGAGGGGACATTAAAGTTTAGGGTCCGAAATTTCAAATGATTATAAAAAATGGAAAAATTGGTCGATTCGTTTGCGGTTTTTGCAAAAAATTTTCTTTATGCCAGTATTTTCTTGAAATAAAATTTTAAAGTTCAATTTAAAAAAATGCCGATAGGGGGCGCTTTAGACTTTGGAGTAACAAACAACTATTTTTTAACATTATTTTTTGTATTTCTTTAAATGATTTCGAAAGCTTAGACTTAAACTTAAATTTTAATCTAAAAATCTGAGTCCTAACGAGTAGTTAAGTAGCGTAAACTAAAATTTGAAATTTGAAACCCTTCTCCCCCCAGAACAAAAATCAGTTATTCCCGATCTTTGTGTCGTAGATTAGGCTCTAACTACTACCGCGTTTTGCTAAAATTATTCTTTATGTCAGTATTTTCTTGAAAATAAATTTTAAAGAAAATTTTCAAAAAATTCCGATAGAGGGCGCTTTAGACTGTGGAGTAACGAAACACTATTTTATACCGTTATTTTTTGTGTCTCATTAAATGCTTTCTAAAGCTTAGACTTAAATTTTCAGCCCAAAATCTGAATCGTTAGACGTGGTTAAGTTTCTGGGGAGAGGGGTTTGAAATTTCTACTCCTGAGCACAGTTCAGTTTACCATGTCCACACATTGTGTACTGTGATACGAGGTAAAAAGACACAAATTAGCATTATGTTACCAAAGCATATTTATTAACATGTAATTACAATAAATGCCCAAAATTGTGACCACCAGAGGTTATGCACGCAGAACAACGGCGAAGAATGGAACGGCGAACATTCGCGAAAACATCAGGCTTTTCGATCACTTCCCCTACAGCGGCGGAAAGTCTGGCGACCAGTTCCTCGGGGGATTCAATTTGTGTCTCATACATAAGAGCCTTCAATTGTCCCCAAAAAAAGAAATCGAGGGGTGAAAGATTTGGCGAGCGAGCAGGCCAAGCAACAGGACCACCTCGACCAATCCATCTGTTCGGAAATGTGATGTCCAGATAGTTGCGGACGTCTCGTACGTAATGGGCTGGCGCTCCATCGTGCTGGAACCACATGACCCGCCGGATGCGTGGAGGAACAACGTTTAACAGGTCTGGCAGCACATGTTGCAGAAATGTGAGGTATGTTTTACCGTTGAGGCGTTCAGGAAGAAAGTACGGTCCGATTAGGTGGTCTCCGAGGATTCCTGCCCAAACATTGATGGAAAAGCGTCTCTGATGAGCATGTGGATACGTAGCATGTGGATTGACATCCGCCCATACATGTGCATTGTGTGTGTTAAATGTACCTTCACGTGTGAAGGTACATTCATCGGTGAAAAGCACAGTTCGTCCAAAACGTGGATTTAGCGCGTTCTGCTGCAGAAACCAGCGGGCGAATTCAATACGATTTGGATAATCCCCTGGAGACAGTTTCTGGACTCGTTGCACATGAAACGGGAGCAAATGTTCATCCTTCAGTACCCTCCAAGTCATGGACTGTGAGGTATCCACCTGCCTAGCCACTGTTCGTGTACTTGGCTGCGCCGCTACTACATCCAGAATGGCTTCTGCAACAACTACTGATTCGTCCTTTTTTGCACGACCTGCATTCGACCGGGAAGCGAGAAATGATCCCGTCTCACACAACTGTCTGTGCAAGCGCTCGAAAGTTTTGCGGTTAGGCAACCGCCTGTTGGGAAATCGCTCTCGGTACATTCGTTGTGCCTCTGCACCATTTCCATCTGCCGCTCCGTAAATTAAATGCATCTCAGCCTTTTCCTTATTCGTGAAGTGCACCATCTTCCGATTCATTACTACAGCGACTTACACTTGACTCACCGTTCAGTGGTTTTTATGCCTGAATAGTGTCGAAATTTTGCATACGTGTTCTTCTTCTTCCCCATTTGACATTTGCATACTTTCTGTCTCCTTCTTCACCCGGTGACTAGCGTCAGGAATGGAGCTTTAACGTTTGCATGAGCGACGTTTCCAACTGTGCCAGTGCCTTTATGAGTGAATTCCGACTATGCAGTCCTTGACGAAAGTTGTATTTTTGCCTCGTATCACAGCACAGAATCGTTGGGCATGGTTAAGTAGTGCAAACTGAACTATGTTCAGAAGTTGAAATTTGAACCCCCTCCCCTCGCTACTGAACCACGCTCAGCGATTCAGATTTTGAGCTGAAAATTTAAGTTTAAGTCTAAGCTTTAGAAAGCATTTAATGAGACACAAAAAATAACGGTATAAAATAGTTGTTCGTTACTCCAAAGTCTAAAGCGCCCTCTATCGGAATTTTTTGAAAATTTTCTTTAAAATTTATTTTCAAGAAAATACTGACACAAAGAATAATTTTAGCAAAACGCGGCAGTAGTTAGAGCCTAATCTACGACACAAAGATCGGGAATAACTGATTTTTGTTCTGGGGGTAGAAGGGTTACAAATTTCAAATTTCAGTTTACGCTACTTAACTAATCGTTAGGACTCAGATTTTTAGATCAAAATTTAAGTTTAAGTCTAAGCTTTCGAAATCATTTAAAGAAATACAAAAAGTAACGTTAAAAAATAGTTGTTTGTTACTCCAAAGTCTAAAGCGCCCCCTTATCGGCATTTTTTGAAATTGAACTTTAAAATTTTATTTCAAGAAAATACTGGCATAAAAAATTTTTTTTGCAAAAACCGCAAACGAATCGACCAATTTTTCCATTTTTTATAATCATTTGAAATTTCGGACCCTAAACTTTAATGCCCCCTATCTCCTTGGGAATACGTCTAGGACCCTTAGTCTCCTATTTAATATTATTTGTCTTTAAGTGTACTATAACCCCTTAAAGTTCTGCCCATCTTTTATGAATCACCCTGTATAATCAAATATCATGTAATCGATATGTGTTATTAATGTTTCTTATGCCATGTTTGGGTCGCATTTATACGGGAGTTTTTATACAGTTCGCAGAAACACTAAAAAGAATTCTGTCACTGTTATGGTCTCGGTGAATAAATTGATTGAACTATGGTCTAATACTGTTACACTGTTTCGAAAATATTAAATATGATACACATACCAGGTGTGTACTGCAAGTTGCTTGCTATATAATCTGATGTGTGTATAATATACTTTTCATGTGCAGGAACCCGCAAAAGAATTTGTTCATTGTGCCCGTTTAGTTACAGTGAGTTTTCAGTTGTGTTAAGCATTTTTAAAATACAATAGTTTTATTATATAATCTTTCGTGTGTATAAAGTCAGAACATCATATACAGCTTAAAAACGAAAGCTTTAAAGTAAAATTTGGTTTTGTAAAGGAAATACAAAATATCAATTTTCAATTGTATCATGTGTATCTAAACTGAATTAAATTTCAGCATAACATGCAGTTCATATATAGATCTATTGATAACATACAGGATTTTACATAAATAATTTCACTTCTTTTCCGTCTATTAATTTTAATTACGAAAAATAGGAGTTTCAGATGTTTTATCCATTTTCCAAAGTGAGGCATGATGAATAAATTCATACAAGACAGATAAAATTATGTTCCGAAAACTTTTTTAGGAGAGCTCCAAGCAAGTTCGGAATCAATCCGAGGATCCAAGAACTTGAATCATAAGAGCATCACAACCAATTTCTTTCTATATCGTTTCTTTAATTTGCTTTATTTAAAAATAAACTTACTGTTGATATACTCTATTTCATTGCAAATACTATGCTAGATAATCAAACAACTTAAAGATTCATAGATTAAAAATGTACTGGTCCATTACTGGAGCACAGAGTAGGGTAATTTTTTTATTTTTTTTTCCGGAAAATGCATTTTGAAACTTTGAATCTTAATTCTGCTACATGAAAGTTAGTACAATGCTAAAAATATATAATTCTTTCGTAATTCCTTAATTTTTTTATAATAATTAGATAAACGTCCTTCAGTGGCTTAATATTCTCAAAACTGGTGCCTTTACATTAGGGCAAGATTGAGATTTTTGATAAGCCTTTATACCTCTATGACACTTAAAAGAAATGTTCAAAATTTTTAAGCTTAAATTTTTGTTAACAGTCTGAATATTTAATTTGTGTTATTTATAATTCTTCCTTCACATTTGATCCTTTAGAATCCTTTAGATCCCTAGAAATGAAGTTGAATGATGGCTCTTTATTATTTTTTATAAATACGTTGTCTTTCTTACTTAAATGAAGTGAAATACAGTATAGAGAGATTTATTGAAAAAACTAACGAAAATTGCAAAATTATGTGTTTTAACTGTATTACCTTCAAAAAGATTGCTTTATAAAATTTAAATTATAAATTTTAAAATTTTAAACAAATAACGTTTTATTAACGTAAAAAAAGACAATCTAATCAGTAAGATGAGAAAAAGATAGTCATCCTACCGAAGTTTCATTCCTTTAGGATAACTAGGTTTCTTTTCTAGAATTCCTTTCCAGGTTCCTATGATTCCTTTAATTTTAACTTCTATTTAATGCAACTGCAAAAATGTCTATTTGGGGATGTATCCCAAAAGTCAGATTGCGTAAAGCTCTAAAAAATGGATGAAGTAAGAAAGGAAATTGATGAATAAACATATGTTTTTCTTATAGAAATGTGATTTAACCTTATTAATGCTTAAAGTAGAAAAAAAACTTATGTTATAAATATTTTTGTGACTTTTATATGTTATACAGATATAAATGCGAATTAATTTATTAATGCTTAGAATAAAAAGAATATTTCTTACTTCTTCACTTTAAAATATATTAAAGTAAGTTTTTACTTTCATAATTAAAAAAACGCTTATTGGTATTCAAAAAGGATGTATTCGGGAAAATAAATAACGCCTTATCCGCTGCTGTTGCGTTCAAGCAACGGACAAAATAAATGCCCACATATAAGTTATTTACACACCCACCTTATTTTTCAATTAAAAAATTGGCCTTGTATAAAGACATAAAGTTTTAAGATAATATAAATAGAAAATTTTTAAATCTTGTTGTGGCCAACGACATTCAGCTGAAAAAAGTTGCAAATTTCAAACGTACAGTTTTGGCGGTTAATGGGTTAAAAAACAGAAAAAATAGTATTTATCTCAAAAAAATGAGTTAAAAAAGAGAAACAAACATATACATATATGTATTAGATTTACAGAGCCTTTGACGGGTCTAAAATATATCTTGAAAACCATCTTTTGTTTCTCCTTATATTTAAGCCATTGCAATCAGTTTAACGGATCAGTATCGTGTTTCAGAAAGAGGTGATCAAAAGATTAAACTTATTCTTCTTGAATCGTTTTATCTTCTTACGCTTAAAACTTTCGAGTTACCGAGATTTTAGTTTTGCATCCTATTAACCGTTTGAGTCCCAGAGGGTTTTGGAAAAACAGTGTCGAAAAATCCAACGGAACATCTTACCGCCTCTTTTATTTTAATTTGAAAACACGCAATAGTGCTTCATTTATTTTATCTTGCAAAGAATCAAGCAACATATGCATGTTAATATTTTAAAGTCTATTATTCAAAGTATTAAAATAGGTTTGATTTACACCACTTCTAGAAAACATTTTACTAAAATAATTATTTCTTTTATTTACCTTTTCCCACAATTAAAGAAACAATCGAAGAAATACTCTTTTTTTTCATAGAAAATCAATGTTCTTTTAAGTTGATTACCTAATTTGTATTAGATGGAAACCATTTTCTGCATCACTGATTTCTGCAGAGGTGAAAAGAAGCATTGAAACAACAGAAAGAAGCATTAATGCACGGCTTCTTCACTGAGATAAAAGAAACTGTCACGTAAGAAGATTATTCGACGCTGAAAGACTTTGTTTTCTTGCTATATATTTGTTTCTACTGAGTTGATTAATTTACTTCGTCTATGCAAAAAGCATAAAAATATCCTAATAAATGAACTATTTTGAATGTGTCAGAATCAAATTAATTCCTCCTTATGTCTAACTAGATCATATGCAGATATTTTTATGAATGTTAATTAAGTACTGAAATTTTCTTACAGAAGAAAGAGTTTCTGAAAATATAAAATATATACCAAGAAAAAATGTCGAATTTAGCAGAAAATCTGTCACAAATATAAATGTTTAAATAAACGAAAACATATAAATATAAAATATGTAGTAAAAGCGCAAAACGCATACAAATTAGAATATTACAAAAAATTACAAGTTTAAATAAAAAGGTAAATTTTGATCACTAACATAATGTTAAACGAGAGTCGAGAGAAAGTAAAGTGATAATAAGTAACTCTCGACTATGTCTGCCGGGACCAAAATATTCAGGAATAGACCCAACAGGATTATTAGAAAAGATGTATGTACCCTGCTCTGTATAACAGCCATAGACGGGCCGAGGTTATGTACAGGTCCAACTGGCTTTTATATGCAAAATATTAGGATATTTCTGAAGCAATAATATCCTGCAATTAAAATTATTACTAAAGGTGTAACGGTTGTGTGCTCGTACTGGGTGTTGAATGCAGACATAACTCAGAAAATAAGATAAAACCAGTTTATTTAAACGGTTAGGGCTCAAGGGAAATGGAGCAGTTCATTAATTTTTATAACTGGTAACAATACTAAAAGATTAAACTCATACTCACAGCTTCGGCACTAGCCTCAATCGGGGCACTTCGACTCAACATCTCACGTAAGCTCCAGCTAAACTGCTAGATAAAACTTTATTAAACATCCCTAGAGGTCAAAACTAAGAAAATTTGCAGGTGGCCAGTGGCCACTGGGCTTGGAATTCTGAGTGGCCACTCGCGCGTTTTTTTAATATTGCAAAACTCGTATAAATATACAACTTAAATAAACATACGCAGCTTACTTGATGGCATCCAATGTAATATTTACAAATAAACAAATAATAAACACGTTAATTCTTAATCTGAACATGAATTGTAGAAACTTAAATTTAAAAAATAAATAAAATAAAATTGAGCTAGAACTATCAGGATTGCAAAATAGACCAGAATTTATGAGATTTTAATTTGAAATGACATAAGGTAAAATTACAAAATCCAGACATCTTATTGGAAAATCGATTACAGTTGGAAAATGTAGGTAAACTAATCATTAAAATATGGTCTTCTGCTTCTAATACTGTCATTCCACCACAGTTCAATCACTGAATCTGGATTGAATTCCTCCAATGACACTTTTGCATTTTTTATTATTAATCTGTTTTCAATTCTTTCTTTTTTCATTGAGCTTGATCTTTCATTTATAATGTTTTTAACATTACTTCAAATTCTTTCGACTGCTGCATTACTCGGAGATATTGTCAGAAGTCCTTGGATAAGATCTTTCAAAATTTTAAAACTGCTGAATTTGTCAGTATTTAGTTTTTCATATAAATTTGTCAAGGAAATTGATGGCTTAAAATTTTCAAACATTAATGGCCTCAAAGTTTTCCACTCTGACAAAGCTCTTTCAAAAGGTAAACTAAATGCATCACAAACCTTTAGTAGTTCGTCTTCACCAAAACCCTTCAGTTCAGAGTCTGTGGGTGGAAACATGACAGTATCAAATTTTTGTGCCATACGTACACAAACAGAATTACAAGGTCCTGATTCACCAAAAAATTTCTGTTCAATAGTTTCGCTCATTCTCTGACATAGGTTAAAAAAAGAATTTTTATCCTCAGAGATTTCAGTATTTTTTCTTTTTTTATGAGACAACTTCTTTAGTCCTAATTCAATATTTTTAAATTTTACAATATCTGCATCGGCTGTCCCCTTCAAACGGCGATAGTACAATAATCCTCCTTTTGTTATTTTTCAGATTGTCACTTCTGTTTTCTGTTGGAGAGTCACGTGGTAGACGCGTAGACACTCCCCCTCTCTGTCGAGACCATAAGTCTATGCTTCCCCCTCTCCCATGCCGAAATCGACCTATGACCGATGAAAAGGGGGAAAATGAGAATTTTTGTTTGCTTCTGTTTTCATTTCCTCTTGGCTCTTGAACATCGGAGTACGTTTATTTGTAAAAATAGATAAAATAATAAAAGAAAGAAAGTGGCGACCAATATATAATTTTGCGGTCTCCATTTTCAAATGTTCAGTCGCCACGTGGCGAGTGGCGACCGTTAATTTTGACCTTTAAACATCCCGTGGCTGTATATATACTCTTTATTAACTTTGTAATACTCAACGTAAATAATTACTATCTCTTACCAATGGCAAACTTCCCAAATCGCTCTTCTCTGAATGAACTAACTGCTGGCGGCTCACTGTAAAACTCCTGGCAGACACACTCAGCTGGTTTTTGCTGCTAGACACCACTAGCTGGCTAACGCCGCTAGACACACCACACACACTCATACTCCAAGCTTTTATATGCTGCAAACTGAGATACTACAAATTTACATATTACTTCTAACCGCGACATAACTGTAGAATCCGAGAAAGACATATAGACAAACACGCTCTAGAAAGTTAAAGTAAAAGAGAGGATAGATGTCGCTTTCACGCTTACACATGTTAAATCATTGACGTCACGATCCCAAAAATGCTAGAGTGCCTTTATTACAAAGGTTACTCCCTCACAAAGGTGCACTTACTATTAGGTAGATTATTTTTCAGACTATGTTCTAAACAATGGAATACGGAATAACAACAATATTAATGATCATTTGGACAATTGCATAAGTTACCTGTCCCCATTGTGGCCCACTTTATAATTAAGAATTATATAAACTGAAATGTAAAAAGTATCATATGGGCTAAAAATGGGCTAAAAATGGGAGTAAAATATGATCCAATTTGTATATTTTTAGAAATTGGAAAACAAATTATTATACGAGAGGGAATCCAAAAATAAGTTTCCCTTGGCGACTGTGGACAGACATGTGAATGAAAGACAAAAAATATAATGAAGCATAAAAGGTGAGACGTAACTTTATTTTTCTACATAAGTTTCAAGTGAGTCGAGGCATTTCTCATACCAGCTTCAAAAAGCACTCTAGAAAGAAACAGCTGCACGCTAAGGAAGCGTTGTGTGGAAACAGCATTCTTTCCAAAACTGTAGTCAAGCATTGTTTTCGCTGTAGTGGCCGTACACGTTTGTTCAGGTCTCGGTCTGTCCAACATTTGCTGAACCCCTTCACTGAATTGGCAATATCATCTCCACATTATTTGCTTTGGATTTCTAACATAATATCAAAAATGAGAATCGAAAATCAGAAATACAGTAGAGTCTCGCTATTCCGAAAACTAATTAGGTTAAAATACTGTTCGGTTTAGAAGGAATTCGGAATAAGCGGATCATTAATAATAATTAACGTATTGCCTTGATAAGACTTAAAATCAGTGCGATTACATCTGCTGGTGTCAGATCTATAAAGCGTTAATCGGCTCGTGGTGAACAAATTCTGTTATTTATAATAACTTGATTTATAATTAACAATATATAACAGGTTCTTCAAATAACAACTGCAACTGTAGTATCATAGCAATCAATATGCTTTCTCTCCACACATAAATCTGAGTCAAAGATGCCAAAAACAAGTTAGTTCATCCTTGCAGTGCTCTTCGTCAGAAACAAAATCATTCACTTTACTTCTAAAGTGTATGTAAATTAGTTATTTTTTTATGTAGCACATATTTGACTTAATTTATGGAGACATTTTTGGTTTGTTTGTTAGTATCCATTTTAAAAGTATTCACTTTATTGAACCTTTCTGTATAGTGAATTTAATTAATGCTCTCCAGAGATTCGTCGTAACGAGATTTTACTGTAATTATTTAATTTATTAGGCCCATAAAATTACACGTGGTGGTATGGATTTCTGCTCCCGATACGCCACGTACCCATTAATAGCGGACTATTGCTCTGTCTTTCCTCCTTTGATGACGATTTCAAAGTTCACTTTTTCTCCATATCAACTGGGGCCTGAATAATGCAAAAACCTGTTTTTTATGAAGTGCTTTTTGAATTTTATAAAAAGGTATGACAAATGTCACAACTCACTTGGAACTTTTGTAGAAAAATAAAGTCACGTCTTTTCTTTAATGTTCCATTATACTTTTTGTCTTTCATACACATATCGGTCCACAGTCGACAGGAAAAACTTATTTTAGTATTTCCCGTGTAATGTTAATATAACATAAGAGGGGAAATCCTATAATAATTAATCCTAAATCCCAGTAAGTATATAGTAATCGTAAAATATCTACATATATATAGATAGATAGATAGATATTATATGTATAATATTTGCGGTTTTTATAAAACCAGGAAAATAAAAAAATGAAAAAAAAACAAAACAAAAAATAGATATTTATTTATTTATTTTTACTAAAATATATATTAATTGGACAAAAGATGTGAAACAAAAATATGATCGTAAAAATATATATATGTTCTTAAAGTTACTACAAACTTTGAAATTTGAAATAGTCTACCTTGGCCAAAATGGGAATCTCCACCGCCGTTAGATTTCCCCCCTTAAAAACGGATATAATAATAAGTAACGATGCAAATATTGATAGTATGTTAAAATAAATTAATGGTGTTATTGTATTATTTTTTTTTTACTTTGTATTGTTGCTCTCAAATAATATGAAATATTGTTTAGCTTCAAAAAATAATATCACGTTTTTTTTAAACCGAACATTTTGTTTTTTTCTGCCTGTAGTGTCTCCCACGTGATAGAAGTTGGCCTTTTTGTGTTTTTTCCACTTTCTATCGTAATGAAGGTCGAATGTATATTGCTGTATATTGAATTAAAAAGTAAGTAAATGAAATATATGACGTGTGCCATATTGGGAACTGTTGCATATTGGGCCAAGGTACTTTACATAAATAATCATAAAAAATATTGACTTTGACAATTATGTTCAATAGAGTATTCTGTAATAAAATCAATGTAGCTTAAAATGGAAGAAAAATATCGCAAAAGACAAATCAGAATTTTAAAACTTGTTTAGTTGTTATTCTGAGAATGCATTTTTACAAATATCCTTCTAATAAAAGCCGAGCTAATTGCTGAGCAAAAGGGCACAATTGTAATGTTATTTTCGCTTTTATTTATTAAAAATATTTAAAAAAATATTTTTTTCAACATGATTCAAATATTTTATAATGTACAGATGCACAACCTTTGAGAGTATTAATCATAACTTAATTTTCAAAAACTAACTTTTATTTCTGGAATAATATTAATTTAAGTATTGTTAATGTTGCAGTAAAGCCTGCAGTTTAGTGAACGGATGTATCAGTTTGCGACGACACTGTTTATACTCACATTTTCAATGTAAACACATATTTGTCGAAATATTAAAAAGGATATTTATAAATATAAAATTATCTGACCATTTCTCTAATGAAGTAACCTCGTAAATAATATGCATTTTTTAAGTACTATGAAACAATATGACTATGAAACAATTTACAAAACGTATTCCCTTTTTATTTATTTTATTTATTTACTATTATTTTTTTTTTTTTTTTTTTTTTTTTTTTGTAGAAATTAGTGCTATTTAGTTGACTACTCTATTTGTATCGAATGAAAATAATTTTCTGCATCTTTGATTTCAAGAGAGGATAAAAGAAGCAGTAAAGTTTTAGAAAGAAGCATTAACGCACAGCCTCTCTCCTAAGATAAAGGAAGCCATCACGTAAGAAGATTATTTGAAGCTGAAAGGTTTTGTTTTCTTTCAGTATACTATCTTTTAGTGTTGCCATTAATTTACTTTGTTCGAGTGAAAAGCACAAAAACTTACGTGATAAATGAACTACACTTGAGTGTATCAGAATAAAATTAGAAAATACTTTAACATAATTACATTAGATCGAGAATTTTTTATATCTTGCATCAATAAGGCAATCAGGAAATCACGTGAAAAATTATGTGATAAATTACTACAATACAATTAGAAAATATATAATGAAAACTCGAAGCAAATAAAATTCTTACACTATAAGAAAATCTATGAAATTTACCTATAAAATAATGAGCAACATATTTCCAAACATTCCTTCTAAATATCTGAAACTATTTAAAATATCTATAAATATACGATGCACTACTTGGATAACAATCGATGAAAAAAATTATCTCCAAACTATAGTTGATGATTGTAAATGTCACATTCACTTAACGTTAAGCACGTTAAACGTGCGTCATTTTATTACGTCATTAAAAGATTTTTAAGTCGATGTTTTGATTTTACTTTTTTAATGTTTTAATAGCTTATTTCTTTTTTCGTTATTTAGAATAAAAATTATATTAAATTGTATAAGTTGGCGCAAAGCTTGGCAATTTGTATAAGTTGTCAAAATTGCTCGACCGATAATCAAGTAGTACTATATACTATACAGCAAAATTTAGAGGGATATGAAAGTTGTTCGGAATAGAAAACTAGATTTTAAAATAAACTTTCGAACAATTCAAATCTTCATATGGTCCGTCGAGCCGGAGAAAAATCAGCGAGTTGTTATTCTACTTCAATGACTGAAGGATAACTGGTGAATATTTTGTGCTGTTTTGCTATTTCTTCGATATTAGAGATAATATTATAAAGAGTCAAGAGGGGTAAGTGCACCCATTTAATTTTTATTCGTTAAAAATGAGTATGAAAGAATTAAAAGCAAAAAAGAAAATTTTCAAAACCAATTTAACAAAACTAAAAGAAAAATTATCGAATTCTGAGCTAGAATTAAATGAATTAATTCTCATAAAGGAGAAACGGAATAAATTAGAGCAAAACTTTGCTGAGTTATTTGAGTCTATTTATAAGATAAGTAAAGAAGATGAAATTGAGGATTTTATTAAGGAAAACGAAGAAATTAATGAAATTTTAGAAATAATGGAATTTGAACTTACAAAAAAGTTATCAAAAATTAAATTGCAAACTGTTAATTTAGAAAACGCCACAAAGGCTGATAATAACATTAAATTGCCAAAGTTAACTCTTCCTGTATTTACGGGTAATTTGCAAGAGTGGCTTTCCTTTAAGGATATATTTAAGGCTACTGTACATGAAAATTCAAATTTGTCAGGGGCAATGAAATTACAATATTTGAAGTCTTCATTGAGAGGAGATGCCTTTCGTATAATTCAATCCATTTCAATCGTGGATTCTAATTATGAAGTTGCATAGTCGCTTTTGGAAGAACGGTTTTCAAATTCGAGAGAACAAGTTTACGCGCATTTAAAACGTTTTTTAAATATTCCTGTTATTCAGAATGAGTCCCCAGCAGCATTATTAAATCTAATAGATATAACAAATGAATGTATTAGGTCGTTAGAGATTTTAGAACAAAAAGTTGAGGGGTTTTCTACTACTATGTTTGTTTATATTTTGGCTCAAAAATTAGATGTAAATACAAAAATGTGGTGGGAAAGACATCTTAAGCGGGATAATTTACCGAGTTTAACTGAATTGCTAGAATTCTTGAGAGACCACGCGCGTACACTAAGTGCGTCCAAACAAGTAAATTCAAAACGAAATTTTCAAAACGAAAGCCAAATAAAGCATAGCTTTTCAAAGGTAACATCCATGGTTGCGAGTTTAAATGAGAAAAATATGCGCAAATGTGTTGCATGTAACCAGGAAAATCACAGTCTTTTTAAATGTCCCAAATTTCAAAAATTTAATGTACAGGAAAGAGTAGAATTTGTGAAAAAAAAAATATGTGCTTTAACTGTCTTTCAGAATTCCACTGCGTCAAAAAATGTAACTCAACATTCTCGTGTTCAAAATGCCATAAACGCCACAATATACTTCTTTGTTTTGATAGGCGTGAGAGAAATTCCAATGCGGTGGGAAACACAAAAAATTATAGTGATAAGGAAGTGCCAAATGCATTGTCAACGAATGAAAGTAAACCAACATTAAATGCTGACGCCATAACATTTGAGTTAAATAACCAAATTCAAAATTTCACTGGTACTTCAAATGTGAGATCGAATAATGTTAAAACAGTTCTTCTTTCCACTGCTATTGTTTATATGAGAGATAAATTCGGAAATAAAGTTCCGGTGCGTGCTTTATTGGACAACGGTTCAATGAGCAATTTTTTAACATTGCAGTTAGTTGAACGATTAGGAATTCGAAGAGAAAAAAGTAATATTTCGGTATCGTGTTTAAGTGGATCCTCTGTAGCGGTAAAAAATAAAACTACTGCCTTGATCAGTAATAATTCGGGGGATTATAGTCGAGAGTTAGATTTTATTATCATACCAAGGATTTCGCAAATTATGCCCTCGAAATATATTAATATTTCAGAGCTAGGAATTTCAGAGTCTATTATTCTTGCTGATCCTGAATTTAATAGACCAGGGAAAATAGATCTTTTGCTAGGAGCTGAAGTATTTCTAGAATTGATAAAGGTGGGTCGTATGAAGCTACCAAATTCTAAATTAATACTGCAAAATACTGTGTTCGGTTGCATAGTAAGTGGGAGTGTTTACGATTGTGACGATCACGAACAAATACATTGTGGGTTAATTACTGAAACAGATTTGAATTTCGAAATGAAAAAATTTTGGGAAATTGAAAGAGTAGAAGAAAGTACGCCATTGAGAAATACAGAAGAATTAGCATGCGACACCCACTTTATAAACACACATCAGAGAGATATAACGGGCAAATTCATAGTACAAATGCCGTCGAAAAAAGATCCTAGTTCTGTGGGAGAATCAAAGCAATTTGCGGAAAATAGATTAAATTCACTTTGGAATAGGCAAGTCAAAAATCCAAATCTTTTAGAGTTATATTGCGCATTTATGGCGGAGTATAGAGAGTTAGGCCATATGGAGGAAGTAGAGAAAACAGATGAGCCAATACATGCGAATTATCTACCTCATCATGCTGTTTATCGCCCAGATAAAAGTTCTACAAAATTGAGAGTTGTCTTTAATGGTTCACATGCAACTTCATCAGGAGAGTCCCTAAATTCCATACAGCTGAATGGAGGTGTCATTCAAGATGATTTGTTTAGCATAATACTTAGATTTCGTACACACCGCTATGCATTTACAGCAGATGTAAAAATGATGTACCGCATGATACTTATCGATAAAAGTCAACGTGATTTACAGCGCATAGTTTGGAAAGATTCTGTAAATGGTGAGATGAAATATTACAGACTATGTACAGTCACATATGGCACAACTAGTGCCCCTTATTTAGCCATGCGCTGCCTTAAACAGCTTGATATAGATGGTGAATCTCAATTTCCGTATGCTTCTGGTGTGGTACAATCAGACTTTTATATGGACGATGTCCTGACTGGAGCAGCTGACCTAAAATCGGCTAAGAGACTGCAAATTGAGCTTATTCAACTATTAAATACGTTCGGCATGAACTTACATAAATGGTTTAGTAATCATCCAGAATTAATGGAGCCAGCCTTTAAAAATGAGAATTACACTTTTAAAAACATGAGTGAAACTAAGGCACTAGGACTTTGCTGGAATGCCAATGATGATACTTTTACTTTTAGTGTATCATTCAGTGAGCAAACCAAGGTAACTAAAAGAAGTGTGCTGTCAAATATTGCTCGCATTTTCGACCCCTTGGGTCTACTTGGACCAGTTGTGACGAAAGCAAAAATTTTCCTACAAAGACTGTGGAGACTGCAAATTGATTGGGATGAAAATTTTTTTTTAAGCTGAGCTTGATGATTGGTTGCAGTTTTCAGAATCATTAAGAGCCATCAATAATATAAGTGCTGTTAGATACATTTTTACAAATAATCCAGTGCAAATTAAAATTTGTGGCTTTTCAGATGCTTCGGAGAAAGCCTACGGTGTGGCATTGTATGCTGTGTCTTCAAATTCTTCAGGAGAGCAAATTTCTCAGTTGCTTTGCAGTAAAAGTCGAGTTGCACCAATCAAAACAATCACTATTCCTCGCTTGGAGCTCTGTGGTGCAGTTTTATTAGCCAAATTGATGAATAAGGTTGCCAAAACCTTAAAAGTTCCTAAAGAATCTGTTTACTATTATTCAGATAGTACTATTGTATTATGTTGGATTCGAAAACAGCCGTGTGACTTAAAAAACTTTGTGTCATCACGTGTGGCTACGATTCAGAATCTTTCTGATATCAGTCATTGGGGACATGTGGCTTCTTCTGATAATCCTGCTGATCTTGTGTCACGAGGTGTAGATCCAGACAAACTTCTCCAGAGTAACTTATGGTGGAAGGGTCCACTATTCCTAACACAACAAACTGAACCTTTTTTAAATACTGTCGAACTTGAGCAAAATGATAAGGATCTATACAGAAGTGAACTTAAAAAGACTTTTTCAGAGACTTCACTTTTAATATCAGACTGTTCATTTTTTATTGACTATTTTTTGCAATTGAGTAATAAATATGCTAAATTAATAAGAATTATTAGCTATGTTTTCAGGTTCATTCAGAATGTCAAGAAGCCAAAAGAAAGGTATTCAGGTAAGCTAACATCTGCTGAATTGAAGAAAGCTGAGCAGTTTATCATAAAATCTCTTCAAGAAAAAGAGTTCAGTTCTGAATTCACATTGTTATCTAAGGGTAAGGAGTTACCAAAAAATAGTAGATTACTTTCATTAAATCCTTTCTTGGATAAAAATAATTTAATCAGAGTAGGAGGTCGTCTCCAAAATAGCACGGTAAATTATGCCCAAAAACACCCAATTGTACTGCCCTCTAAACACAAATTAACAGAATTAATTATCGAGTTTTATCACAAAAAATATCTACATATAGGACCACAAAATTCACTTTATTGTGTTCGGAGAGAATTTTGGCCTTTAAACGGTAGGGCTATTTGCAGAAAAATTGTACATAAATGTATTACATGCTTTAGGGCCAAACCTAAATTGTTAGACCAAATTATGGGCGAGCTCCCAAAAGAAAGAATAAATGTAGACTTTGTTTTTAATTGCACAGGCACTGATTTCTGTGGTCCATTTTTGATTAGATATAAAGGTCAACGTAAAGGTATTTTTCATAAAGTTTATGTTTGTATTTTTATTTGTATGGTAACAAAGGCAGTGCATTTGGAATTAGTTACTGATTCAACGTCTGAGGCTTTTATTTCCACATTAAAGAGGTTTTTTGCCAGACGAGGTAACCTCGAAAAATTTTCAGTGAAAATGCAGGCAATTTTGTGAAGACTAATGTAGAGCTTAAAAGGTTGCATGAATTGGTTGCATTGTATGGTAACAAAGGCAGTGCATTTGGAATTAGTTACTGATTCAACGTCTGAGGCTTTTATTTCCACATTAAAGAGGTTTTTTGCCAGACGAGGTAACCTCGAAAAATTTTCAGTGAAAATGCAGGCAATTTTGTGAAGACTAATGTAGAGCTTAAAAGGTTGCATGAATTGGTAAACAAACCAGACCAGAACTTTACTAATTACTTGATATCTGAAGGTATTGCTTGGGAATTTATTCCCGCTAGAGCTCCAAATTTTGGGGGGTTATGGGAATCGGGAGTCAAGTCCTTCAAGTATCACTTTAAACGTGTTGTGGGCAACTCTAAATTAACTTATGAAGAAATGTTAACTATAATTGTCCAAAATGAAGGTATCTTAAATTCGCGCCCGCTTACTCCCTTGAGTACAGATATTGATGACTTGGAGGTCTTGACCCCGGGACATTTTCTTATTGGTCGCCCACTTAATGCCATTGCTGAATCTGACCTGAGTAATATTGAAGATAATAGACTTAACTTATGGCAAAAGACCACTAAAATGGTTCAGACCATCTGGAAAAAGTGGAAAAATAGTTATTTAAGTACATTGCAGCAAAGGCATAAGTGGATGATATCAAAAAACAACCTCAAAATAGGAGATATGGTTGTAATAAAGCAAGATGATCTTCCAGTGTCTAAATGGTTATTAGGGAGAATTGTAGAGGTATTTTTTGGTAATGATAATAGAGTAAGAGTTGTGTATATAAAAACCCCAAATGGAATATATAAAAGAGCAGTATCCAAAATTGCTGTATTACCTCTTGAAAAGTAATTCAGTTTTTATAAGAAAGTGTACATTATTGTAAAATTTCTTTATGTATTATGTATTATGTAAAATTTTTTAAATATTTGCTTAAAATTAACTTAACTGTGACTCATTTATATTGTGTTTAATTGTATTGTTATTTATATTTTTTACAATGGTTGTAATTGCAGTGTTTTAGTTTGAAACCCCCCTCGGAGGTTTCAAGAGGGGCGGTATGTTTGATAAAATGCTATTTAATTTTCTACTGGCTTTGTCACCTATCAACCAAGATATACCTAATTATTTCAAAATGTGCAAACGATAATTTGTGATAAATACATTATCTGTTTTATTTCTTCAGCTTTTACCTAAGCTGTGTGAAACAATATTCTTTTTGTTTTTGAGTTTGATTAGAATGTTTTTTATGAGAATATGTGTAAAAATGTTACGGTTTTTATTAGAGTTGTGTTTTCTTAAATTATTAATGTTCGAAAGAACCTGAGTTCAGTTTACTCATCATAATAAACTGTTTAAAACGAGAGATGCGTATTTAATTTTGAGTTGAGTAAAATATTAATAAAATAAACTTTCGAACAATTGAAATCTTCAGGAATTACAGAATAATTCATTAAATATTATTGTAGATATTCAACAAAAAGTCTAAAACGGAAGTCTGCAGAATTTTGGCAATAAAATATTTATGCGCATTAATGAAAATTTGCAAATTTCACGAGGAAAAAAACTTTTAGTCGATAATAAAAAAGAATTTTAAAACCTTAACATATTTTTTTTAAATAACACTTATCCAACAATAACCTTGTTTGTAATGTGAGAAAATTAGCAATAATTTTTAGGGAACCTTAATTATTCAATAAATTCTTAATATCCTATTAAAGAAATTCATGAAAATACTCTAATACTATTAATATCGTATTTTCAGAAACTATGTCCAATTTTTGTAACTTAAAATTCAAAGATTCAAATGATACTAACAAATCACAATTTCCCAACAAAATTCGCGATGGGACTGATCACGTGGGGGGAACCTTGACATCTTACACTCTATTAATCTACCTTATTAACATCTACCAGAGCTTTGACGTGTAGTAACGGTATTTGAAAACATACTTGTAAATTTATCAGTACAAAAAACCCTGAACGGATTAAAAGCTTGTGACGCAGCACTTTATCTTATATCTCTAAGAATTTTAAATTTGGGTCTTAAAACTAATGATATCAAAATTTATGTGACGCTATGCTATTAATTAATATATACATGTATTAAAATTTATTCATTAAGGTTTTATCAATTACATCTTTCATAAATTCAAAATATGAACCTTAAAAGATATGATATCAAAATTTAAGTGACGCCTTGACGAGGCTTTAAACAATGTTTTAAAATTCCATTTATTTATTTATTGTCTAAATACATTTTCATATCTAAACAATACTTTTCATTTTCCAATACACTGTTAAATACATCACTTTCACTGAATATATATAATGCACTGAAATGTATTTATTTGAATAAATAGATTTATCTTTAGGGCTACGCTATCCAAAATCAAAAATGACATTTAAATAAATAGTTTTTGCGTCATTGTATCTATTTGCATCTATTTAACTTACTTTGGATACAATGACGCAAAAAATATTTATTCAAATGTTATTTTTGATTTTGGATAGCGTAGCCCAAAAGATAAATCTATTTATTCAAATAAATACATTTCAGTGCATTATATATATTCAGTGAAAGTGATGTATTTAACAGTGTATTGGAAAATGAAAAGTATTGTTTAGATATGAAAATGTATTTAGACAATAAATAAATAAATGGAATTTAAAAACATTGTTTAAAGACTCGTCAAGGCGTCACTTAAATTTTGATATCATATCTTTTAAGGTTCATATTTTGAATTTATGAAAGATGTAATTGATAAAACCTTAATGAATAAATTTTAATATATGTATATATTAATTAATAGCATAGCGTCACATAAATTTTGATATCATTAGTTTTAAGACCCAAATTTAAAATTCTTAGAGATATAAGATAAAGTGCTGCGTCACAAGTTTTTAATCCGTTCAGGGTTTTTTGTACTGATATCAGTGCTTTTTTTAGGTTAATAATAAAAAGATAAAAACAAAAATTTAAAGACTAATGCAAAGAATTCATATTCATGATTTCAGATCACGTTTAATTATCCCTCCCCTATCCACTTAAAAAAGATATTTCATATCTTATTATTAATATATGCTGTGCTACTTGATTTCGTTAAAAACAACTCTGTAGTAAAGTACGTTAGTATAAGATAAGAAAGTAATGTACATTCAATACCGTATTTCTAAGAAAGGATTTCATAATCTATGCTGTATGTATCATTTCTCATTCTAGTTAACTGTGTTTATTCTTTACACATGATGATACATATACTGCAGATGGATTAAAATGATCAGGAGTACAATATTCAGAATGTGCTGGAAAGTATTTCATAATCTATGCTGCGTGCATGATTCTTGTTAATAATGTTTCAACCTTTGTATAGGTTGGTAATATTGCAGATTGATTAAGACTATATCCGTTACAATATTCAGAATATGCTGGAAAGTGTTTCATAATCTATGTTGCACACAGGTTTTTCTTTCTTGTTAATTATGATTTGTTCTTTATATAGAGTGGTAAAATTACTGCAAATGGATTAAAATGATTGGCTTACATTAATGAAAATGTGTTGGAAAGTGTTCCTAATCTATACTGTATGTGTAACTTTTCATTCTTGTTAGTTTATTTATGTTTTGCTGTTTGCGCAAAACATATATAAACTAACAGGGGGGGGATTTGGATGGGAAGATTACTGTACAAAGATGAAAGTGATAGGTTTAAAGTATTCAGAATAAAATGGAAAGTATATAAACATGTTTAATGGAAAATTTTTTACTCTCGTTAATTATGCTTTGTTTTTTGCACAGAATGGTAAAATTATTGTACATGAATGGCAATAAGTTTACAATATTCAGAATGAGTCAGAAAATGCATCATAATCGATGCAGTATGCATGAATCTTCGTTCTTGTTAGTTATGTTTTGTTCTTTGCACAAGGTGGGAAAATTACTGCATATGGATGAAAATAGTAGGTTACCAGTTTTCCGAATATGTTGGAAGTTGCATCATAATCTATGCTGCATGCATGACTTTTCGTTCTTGTTAGTTTTTTCCCCCTACACAAAGATAAAATTATTGCAGATGAATGAAGGTATTAACGTATTCAAAAATGTGCTGTAAAGTATTTCATAATCTATGATGTGCGCATAATTTTTCATTCTTTAGGGGTTTGGTAAAAATGCCCTTAAGGAGGCACATTACGCAGATGGGAAAGGCAAGTGCATTATATGAAAGAGTGAAGAAATGGCTGTCTAATGATATAATGGCTTTAAAATGTTATAAAAAGTTCTACCGAGAAATTTGGATGTAATTTCAAAATCAATAAAAACAGTAAATTAAGTATGCTTATTTCTTCTTGATAACATCTATAAACATATAATTAAATCAGATCTATATTAAAATTGATAATATATATTCTACATTGATCAATGTACTTGTCATTTGTACAAAGAATGTCCTGATTGGTAATTGCCCCAGGGTGATCAATAATTACAATGTTCCCAGGGTAGTTCCCGATCATCGAATTTTTTTTATTCAACAAACTTTAAATAATATTTTATTCAAAGTCTATATTTTATTGAATAGACTCATAGCAAATCATTAACTATGTTAAATTTGGTCACATCAATTGTAAACATTAAAAAGATGTTAGTGGTTTTTTTTTTATCAGGAATTATCCGGGTCCACCCTATAAGTTTCATACTTCAATTAGGAAAATATTTAACCGACAAAGAAAAGAAAATAAGTACTCTATTATTTATTATATGTTTTCATTTCATATGAAACTTTCCATTCTTGGGCGACTTAACTTTCAAAATAAAAATAATATACTTTTATCGAACATTTCAGCCACTAGGCATAAAACGTGCAAAGTATGAAAATTTACACATTTAACATTGTACGAAATATTTTGAAATTGACGACTTGAAAAATTAATTTTTTTCTCATAAATCATGTAAAATAATATTAATCCATTATGAACCAACTTTGATTTACTAAACAGCTATAAATAAAATAAACAACTCAGAAAGCATCACAAGAATTTATGAAAAGAATTTGTGTGTACAGTGTACATATTTAAGCATTATTCAGATTTAGTTCTAAAACCAAATTAACAAATCTAGTAAAAATTTTAATTGTTAACACTATAGATCACTAAAAAGCATCATAAAAAATATTATTTATCTATGTGAAACCTTTTTATGCAACATTTCAGTTGCTAAGCATAAAACAAGCATCATTTGGAAATTTTAGCATTGCTAAAATATGTATAGCTTGAGATGAAGAATTTTGCAAATAGAATGCTGCAGATTTCTGTTCTGGATATTGTTTACATTTTAAAAGCAGTAATTTGAATGTAATAATCGACTAGAAATCATAATGAATGCTTAAAATAATGTATAATACAGTCAACAGTGTAAAATCCGCAAAATATATTATATGCAATGTTTGTTAGAATGTAAACATTGAAAAATGCCCTAAATTTAAACTTATAGTTGAAGTTATGTCATACTTCTTTTTCATGAAATAATTTTTTAATGAAATAAACAAAGATGCAAGAAAATTAATGTATTTTGTACCTTGCATTTAAAAATAATTTATAAAAAGAACTTATGTGTACATATTTAAGCATTATTCGATTCTCTGAACTAAAACCAAATTAACGAATCTAGTAAAAGTTTTAATTGTTAACATTTTAGATCACTAAAAAGCATCATAAAAAAATATTATTTATCTATGTGAAACCTTTTTAATCTAACATTTCAGTCGCTAAGTATGAAGCAAGCAATATTTAAAAAGTGTAAAGTAGCTGAAATTTGTATAGCTTGGGATAAATATTGTGCAAATAGAATGATACAGACTTCTGGGTTTATTTACATTTTAAAAACAGTAATTTGAATGTAATAATGGGCTAGAAATCATAATGAATGCTTACAATAATGTATAATAAAGTCAACACTGTGAAATACACAAAATGTATTATATGCAATGCATGTTAGAATGTAAACATTGAAAAGCATCTCAATATAAGCTCATGGATGAAGTTAAGTAATACTTTTTTTCATGGAATAACAATTTTTTAATGAAATAAACTAGGATGCAAGAAAATTCAAGTATCTTTTATTCAGCATTTAAAAATAATAATTTGAGTGAGGAAGTGATGTATGCTCGATTGGTTATGCTTAATGCAAAACTATTCTTCGTTAAAACAGTGATAAAACTTTAACACAGGGTTGGTAAAAAACCATGGGTTTTTTTTTTTTTTTGGTTTAAACCAGGTTTTTTTTTTATATGATTTCCTATTACATATTTATCAATAAAAATAAATTTTTTGAATATGTGAGTAATAACTTGATTTAAAAGTAATTCTAATCAATGTTAATATACATTTTTTAAATTTAATATACAATTAATTATGTAGAAAATTGAAATCATTTAAATATTAAACATTTTTAGAAAAAGCTGTCTTTTATTTGATAAATAAAATGTTCTACATAATCAAACATTGATACCTTGAAAATCTTAATATTCAATCTTTTAATTATTAGCACTATAAATAAATATATGATGCAGTTTCATAAATAAAACTTCATATATATTTTCACAACGCTATTCAAAATAATTTCTTTGAATTTCTTGTTATGTGAGATGTCTGATTTTTCAGTTAGAAGACTATACATGAATTATCTTTTATTGAAAATAAAGCTTTTTATAAAGAATTTTTGGAATGATTTGAATTTAGCAGTAGAGTCTACACACTTTAAGAAGTGTTGTGTATTGCTTTTGACATTTCTCCTCTAAAACTACCAGTTTATAAGAAAAGGCAACAAACAAAATTCATAAAGTAAGCAAAAATACCTATTTAATAGCTTTTATGACTATTGAAAACATTGATCTTAAAATATAAAGCAGTTTTATATATACTGTCTTCCACTAAAGCATTTAAATAGCCATAAGCCTACATGCTATATTTTAACACTTAGTACTTTTAAATGTCTAAACAAAAAATTACAACTTTAGATATTTTTATAATATTTTCTTTCTATTATATCTCAAGCAAACCTTGCCTTGTCCCTTTCTCCTCAATTTTCTCGGCTGATATAAGTAGTGGGTTTGTTTATGCAATAGAAGATTTAAATATACCTTATTGCATATTTTAATTAAATGTAAACAGGTGCTTCCCTAGCGCCAAATTTTTCAATCTCTTCTCATTCCACTTTATATCGTGAGTTTCTTATTTATTCTTAAAAGATAATCCTCCCAATCAAGAAAATTTTCTTTTAGAATTTGACTGAAATCTTAAATTTCATTTTATGTTATTAACTGTAAATCTGCGTTTCTCAAAGAAAAACTTTTTTTCAAAATATTACATATTTTTAATTCATTTTGTATTTGCAAACTTTACATAAACAAAGACTTAACCCAATAAACACAGAAAAAAAAATCAATTATTCATTAGCATCAAAATCAAATCGATGAAGAAAATTACTTAAGAATATAAGAATTACTTAAGAATCATATTCGAGGCTTTGAGGAATGATGAAATCCTTAGTAAATCTTAACTAATCAAGCAATTTAAATAATAAAAGTACACTTTTAGCTCGACTCTGCCCTTCTGGGCTATAAATGTTTTACAATTAATGGTTTTATATGTACATATATATTTAAGCCTTTAAAAAAAGGAAGAAAAAAAATAATTTTTTTCTAACAAGCTAATTTGTAAAAAATTGATTATTCTGTTATGTAGATTTACAGCTTATATGAAAAGTTGGGTTGATTAAAATTATTTGTCATTTTAGAAATTTATTAAGTCATAATTTTTCTACAACTTTGCTTGTAGCTTCTGCATAACTTGGATTTTGCATTTTTTAATGTATAGAATGAAACATAAAAAAACCAGATGAAAAAAAAAACAGCATGGTTTTTTTTAAAAAACCATTGGTTTGAACCATGGTTTGAACCGACTTGGTTTAAACCAAGTTTTTTAGCAATTTTTTTGACGAAGACGCGTATGAACCGTCTTGGTTTAAACCAAACAACCCTGCTTTAACAATAAGTGATTTTATTCCTACAAACTTCAGAGTTTCCCCCAGGTTTTAAAAAGGGCAGGGCGCTACTGTTCTGAAAAGGGTACTTTTTACATTTTTAAGGGCACTTTTTCATTTTTAAAGGCACTTTTATAGAGTTGAATCTAGAATCTTGCGGTTCAAAAAGTCGTAAAAACACAGAAATTTCATGAAAAAATTGAAAAAAAGGTAAATTTTGTAAAAAAATCACGAAAAAATGTCAAACTTTGTAAAAAAAAAAAGTCGCAAAAAACGGCAAATTTTATTAAAAGATCGCATAAACAGCAGTTTTTGCTAAAAGATTGCAAAAACGACATATTTTGCTTAAAAAAAAATCGCAAAAAAAATGGGAAATCTTGTGAAAATATCTCGAAAAAAAAGGAACTTCTCACAGAACATTCTGTTTTATTGCGATTTTTGGACGAAATTTGCCATTTTTTTTGCAAATCTTGACGAAATTTGCAGTTTATCGCTATTTTTTTATGAAAGTCGCCATTTTTTGCGACTCATTTGACAAATTTTCTGTTTTATTGCGATTTTTGGAAGAAATTTGTCTTTTTTCCACGATCTTCTAAGGAAATCTGCCGTTTTGTGAAATTTTGTGACGAACTTAGCCAATTTTTGCGAATCTTGCCATAAAATAGTCATTATTCCATGATTTTTAACAAAACTTGCCAGTTTTTTAGCAATTTTTTTGACGAAGACGCGTATGAGGCTATTTTTTGCATTCCGTCACCGATTTTTTGCCTAATTTATGCACTATAGCGCGTTTGGATCATTGCTGGATGGATACATTTTTTCAAATGTGGCAAGAAGGGTGCTATTTTTTTGAATGAATGACAAGATGGGCACTAGTTTTTGGATGAGGGGCTAGAGGGGCACTATTTTTTAAACTAAAGGGCAGGAGGGGCGGAGCGCCCCCCCCTATGTATAAAAATACATAATGGTACCTAAGTAGTATTATTTTATCCTTTTTACACAAATTTTGATTGGTATAGTTAGAAAAGCCTGAAATTGTAAATATATTCAGGCCTGTTTTTTTCCCCCCAAAATGGCAGAGGTAGTTTTCAAAAACACACAATAACAAAATTGGAATAATCTCATGTAAAATATGAATAAAAACTTACCTTTGGAATTTCATTAAAACTAAAAATTATTATATATTTAAGATATTAACCAATTATTAACCAATTTTTTCACTGAGTTGGTCTTACGCTTAGTAGAAGTATGAATATTCACGTATTTAAAAATTATTATTTTAGAAATTTGTTGTTGCTTACAATCGTTTCATGATTTGTCTCAATGATCATTTCATGAAATGTATGCTTATTCCCATAATCAATAGAGGAAATCTGTGATGTTTTTCTGCAAATATATGTTGAAGTTTGTAATATTTTTCTGTGACAGATTGCGAAAATTCATTCTGATACTGCAATCTTTTGATAAAATTTGCTATGTATTTCAACCTTTTTTTTTAATGAAATTTACAGTGTTTTCCCTCAACTGTTAACTGAAACTCACACTTTTTTTCAATGATGATTTTGCAAAACTCATTTTTTTTATATTGTTTACATTTTAAAAGCAGTAATTTTAATGTAATAATGGGCTAGAAATCATAATGGATGCTTAAAATAATATATAATACAGTCAACACTGTAAAATCCGCAAAATATATTATATGCAATATTTGTTAGAATGTAAACATTGAAAAAATGTCCTAACATTTAAACTTATAGTTGAAGTTATGCCATACTTCTTTTTCATGAAATAACAATTTTTTAATGAAATAAAGATGTAAGAAAAATCATGTATTCTGTGCCGTGCATTTAAAAATAATTTATGAAAAGAACTTATGTGTACATATTTAAGCATTATTTGATTCTCTTAACTAAAACCAAATAACGAATCTAGTAAAAATTTTAATTGTTAACATTATAGATCACTAAAAAGCATCCATAAAAAATATTATTTATCTATGTGAAACCTTTTTAATCCAACATTTCAGTCGCTAAGTATGAAGCAAGCAATATTTAAAAAGTGTAAAGTAGTTGAAATCTGTATAGCTTGGGATAAATATTGTGCAAATAGAATGATAGACTTCTGGGTTTATTTACATTTTAAAAACAATCATTTTAATGTAATAATGGACTAGAAATTAAAGGGCAAAAATAGCACTAGCCACCGGCCACAGGACCAGTAAATTAGAAAAAGTGGCCAGAGAAAAATTGTCCATCAGCGGCCACCTCTTGGCCACTTTTTTACAAGGAGAGAATACAATTTACTTGCATTCCATCAACAATTCTACTTTTTTAGGTTCCAATATATTTATAATAACATATTTATTTGTGCTATTCAATCTTACATTTATACTTATAGAAATTTTAACTGTTCAGTATTTTTAAATAAAAAAGTGGCCACTAGTTTAAACATAGTGGCCACTTGAAAAATTAGTGTTACTGGCCAGTGGCCGCTAAATAATTTTTCTAATTTTGCTCTATACTAGAAATCATAATGAATGCTTACAATAATGTATAATACAGTCAACACTGTGAAATACACAAAATGTATTAGATGCAATGCATGTTAGAATGTAAACATTGAAAAGCATCTCAATATAAGCTCATGGATGAAGTTAAGTGATACTTTTTTTCATGGAATAACAATTTTTTAATGAAATAAACTAGGATGCAAGAAAATTCAAGTATTTTTTATTCAGCATTTAAAAATAATAATTTGAGCGAGGAAGTGATGTATGCTTGATTGGTTATGCTTAATGCAAACCTATTCTTCATTAAAACAGTGATAAAACTTTAACAATAAGTGATTTTATCCCTGCAAACTTTTTGTTTATTTCACAATATACATGAATATTTCCTTCAGTAAATTTTCTTGAACCAGAAAGTTTTATATTGGTTCAAGGAGTCATTTGTGTTCTTAAACTAGAGGACAAAATTACTGACAATAAACCAAAATTGCTTTTATCTGGCAATCTCACAAAATTTGAAATATATTCCCTCCTCCTCCTACTCTAATCCATAAGTTTTCAAAAACACAAACATAGCAAAATTTTAACAATGATATGTAGAGTATGAACAAATTCATCTTTTTGCAATTATTTAAACAAAAATTCCTGCATTATTCAATGGTAATAATCAAAAGATAAAAATATATAATTGTACATAAGTAGTATTGTTTTATCCTTTTTACACAAATTTTGATTGGTATAGTTAGAAAAACCTGAATTTTTAGGAATTATGAAATTAATTAGTGTGACATTATTCAAATTTACTTTCCAAATTTGTGCTTTTTACTAAACAAATCAACAAAATTCACAATTCTTAGATGCTGTTAGCGAAAGTTTGCGATTTTTCTTCACATGATAGATGAAATTCTCTATTTTTTCCCGCACCAGATCAAGGAAATTTTTTAATTTTCGGTGCCTAATTGATGATATTTTCGATTTTTCGGCGCCTGTTCGACGAAATTTCGTGATATTGCTGAATCTGAACAACCAAATTTCCTATTTTTATGAAGTTGATCAAGGAAAGTCGCGACTTTTATGAACCTGGTCGATGAAATTTGCGATTTTTTCTAAGCCGATCAATGCATTTCGCGATGTTTACGAAGACAATCCATGAAATTTGCTATTTTTCATTGCATGATCAACGAAATTTGCGATTTTCCTCTGCATTATCGACGAAACTCATGATTTTTCATCACAGGATCGACGAAATTCGGAATTTTTCCGTGCCTGATCGACGAATTTTGCAATTTTTTCACGCTTGATCCACGGAATGCACGATTTTCATGAAGCCGATTGACCAAATTCTCGAATTTTACAAAGCCGCTCAACGAAATTTGTGATTTTTACAAAGCTAATCGACAAAATTCACTATTTAATTTCGCATGATCGACAAATTTTGTGATTTTTCTGATCCCAATCGACGAAATTCGTGATTTAATTAGGGTCTGATCGCTGTAATTAGCGATTTTTCTGCGTGTGATTGCCAAAATTCGCAATATTTCCATCTCAGATTAATGAAAATTGCCATTTTTCAGAATCCAATCAACTCGCAATTGTTTTGTGTCCAATCGACGAAATGTGTGCTTTTCCCATTCTTAATTGACGAAATATGCATTTTCCGCTCCCGACCAACGAAATTCGCTATTTTTATATCAACGCTGACGAAATCTGATTTTTTTACACGGCAAGATGAAACTAGTGATTTCTTTCCCTTTATAAACTGACGAAATTCACGATTGTTTTGCAGCCGAACAACGAAATTTTTAATTTTTCCGCGTGTTATCTCTAAATTCGCTATTTTTCTGTGCCTTATCAACGAAATTTGCAATTTTTTTTCTTTCCTGATCGACGCTTTTTTCTCTCTAAATCAACGAAGTCTGATTTTTTTTGCATACAAACAACATAATTTGCGATTTTTCCATGCCTGATCGACAAAACACTTACGTGCCTAATCGAGGAAATTTACTATTTTTTCAGAGACTCATGTGCAAAATTCGCAATTTTTCCATATCTCATGAGCGAAACTTGCGACTTTTCCGGTCCACATCGACAAAATTCGCTTTTTTTCCACACTTCATTAATGGAATTGACGATTTTTCCCGTACCGATCAACGAAATTTGCAAGTCTTAAGAGATGAAATTTTATATTTTCACGCAGTAAATTGACAAATTTTCCTGCGACATATGCACAAAAATTGCAATTTTTTCCAGTTGTAAATTGACGAAACTCGCGGGCCACCGGTTGTGCATCCCTATTTTAGAGGTTTTTTAAATTTTCAAATTTGAGATTTTTTAATGTTTTTTTATGTGATAGTTATACCCTTAATTCATTTTATAGATAATAATGTTATATGCATGCAAAAAAGAAAAAAAAAAGCCATTCCATCAAAGTTTTTTTTTTTAAATCTTGGTGTTAGCCGTCAAAAATAAAGTTTTAAAAAACGAGACTTAAAGTTGAAATTCTATGGGTGCGACGATGAATGTGTTCATACATAAATGCTTATGACTCCGTTAAAAATGCAAATATTTTTATGCAGTTTTTTGCATTGAGTTAAGAATTAATTGAATAATCAAACTAGATCATAAAATAATAAATTTTTTTAAAAATTTTCAACCCCTGAGCCTCCTTAAACTCAAAGAGCATCTGTGTGACAAGAAATTATAATTTTTTTTGCATAATGAGTCTCAGAAAAGTGATTTATTTCAAATAACCAATTTTTACTTAACTAATCCATGTAATATGCACTTTCACAATTTTAAGTAGAATTTTCGCCAGTTAATTGAATTACTTTATTAAATGAAATCTGATTAAAAAAAGCGGCGGATTCCAAAATGCGCCAAAACATTTAAATATTAAGTCTGGTTTTGATTCATATAAGTGACAATTATAGTGATCTTTCTTAGCTCTGGCAAGGGTTTTAACCCGAAAACCACCGCCTTGGCTGCACCACGGACAAAAAAATTTTATGTTGGTGCAAAGAGTAATTTATTCATAGACATGAGAAAAAAAGTTATTGACAAAACCAAAAATAAGTACAGTACAGGATTTTTACCTGGCATTTTCATAAAATTTTGAATATACCCTGTCTCCCCCCACTAAAGTTTTCATACATTCTATATTATATTCCATATTAAGAAGGCGCCACTTGTCTAGTCTTGTTTTGAATCAGAATGCATTATTAGCTTTTTTCATTCAGATAGAATTTATTTAGAATAGAATTGATAAAGAAAATGCACAAGTTGAAAAACATCGAACAGACATGATAGAATCATTAAGTAATTTTCATGATTTTAATAATCCACATGGATGTTTCTTGTTATGCCAATTCAATCTTGCAATGTCTTAATATACAATGAATAAAGT